>CAXIVR010000007.1:91476792-92076792 GCA_964035755.1 Teleogryllus oceanicus
GTTCTGTGCCACCCCGTTCCGCGTCTTGCCGCCCTGCCACGCCCCCTTCCAACTCCCGCACCGACTGCGTGTAGCTCAGCACCATCTGCCGCAGTCTCTGCAGTGACTCTGACCGGGAGATTCTAGGGTTCGAGTCCCGACGGTGTCGGATTATTGAACGTAGCTACATAGCTAGGTCGAATTCAGCTGCTGGCTGGGGAGAACCTAGCGACCGGCTGCTCTGATCGATAGTATTCCGTGTTTTTTAAGCAATACCAACTGAATATCGGAGAAGTTTCTTAATAAATGCTTGTCTTATCCTCTCCCCTTACACACACAAACTTACACTTCCATGGACTTCACATTCGTGTATGTTGGGAGATCAATCGCGAGTTTTGAGCTTGTTTGGTTGGGGTGGTGGGTTAAATGAGGAGGAAACCCCGCAACCCGACGTGACGTGTAGACCGGCGTCGGATCTCATGAAGCAGTGGTGGAGGAACAACACCATCCTCCTCGATAAAACATTTACTACACTAACGAGACTAATGACTGTAGTAGTTGAAACATTATTCAATCAAGCCCGCCCTGCACATGACCTTCCTGTCACTTTCTGTCTCTCCCAGCCACTCTCCACCCCTGCCTGCTCCCGCCCTCGCCGGTCTCCCCGACTCGCCCTCTGGCGGCTGGGCCCTGACTGCCACGGAGACCCACACTGCCTGGCGGAACGCCTACTGTTCTGTGTCACCGCCCCTCCCAGCTCCGATTCGCCTCTACGTACTCCTTCCGAGAAATGACATGGAACATGGAAGGGAGGAATAAGAGAAGGGGTGACGAGGACAGAAATTCGCTTCAGAATGATTTTGGGAAAAGTGCAAATTAAAGTAAAGAATGCAGGAAAGTCATTTAAAATAATTTTTGGCCTGAGCTACGAGAAGGAAGTGAAGGGGAGAAAGATTGTTCATTAAGTCAAGAGGTATAATTCGATAGCGCCTTTTTGCATCGCGGCGTTGGTAAGACTGAGAATTGTGTATACATTCGACATTTTGCAATTAATAGAAGTGCCAACCTTGAAGTCTGGAGGTTGAATGAAGTGAGTATTTCTAACGTGTGAAGAGAGGATTACTATTACAATAAGTTATTGCCAGGCTTTAATACACTCATCAGATATTTAGGTCTTCAAAATTATTTCAGTTTGCTGAGCAGAAACTTATTTTGTCAACGAAATAACTTCATAACTTTGTATTGACATAAAATCTGTACACATTTCCAATTTTTTTATTAATCTATATTTGATCTTCTGTAAATGTCCATTTCCAATATTATCTACACGTTCTAAAATAAAAATAGACCGACTAAAACGAGGTCATAAAGTGAAAAGTAAAGCGTGAAGAGGCCATCGAAGGCACCGAGCCACTTGTTAATCTGCTCTTGGAAGCGACATGGCTGCCACCGAACGCGGGGGCCGATCGTGACGTGGGTTGCAGAGGGAGGCGAGCGGGCCGGCGCCGGCGGCAGCCACGTGGGAATTCCGTGCGCCAGAGGCACGTGGAGGGGGTGCGTTGGTTGAGCTCGAGGGCAGGGTCTGCCGGGTGATGCGGACATCATCGGATTTACGTCGACAGAAGGGCATTGATTGATTGATTGATTGATTGATTTTTTCGGATTTAGGGCGCGTCAAGTGCTTTGGTCATTAGTCCCGTTAGTGTAGTGCATGTTTTTTCGCGGGAGATGGCGGTGATTTTCCCCCACTGGATGGCGAGATCTGGCGCCAACCTACCGTCGGCTAGTGGGGTTTCTCTCTAACCAGGACTCTCCCACCAGCGGGGCACCGCCCCAGCCGAGACAAGCTCTAAGCTTCCGACCGGTCTACCGGAATGTGTGGTAGTGTAGTGCATGTTAGTGTGTGTGTGTGTGTGTGTGTGTGTGTGTGTGTGTGTAAGGGGAGAGGATAGGACAAGAAAGACGAAGAACAGATCGCGCGCTGTCGTGGCCCGTTTGGTAGGTACTGCTCCGGTACTCGCCTGGTGATGATCGGAGAAACACGGAAAACTACGATCAGGCAGCCGGCCGCTAGAATTCTCCTCCCGACAGCGACTGAATTCGACCTGCTGAAAAGCTAGTGTCAAAAATCCTGCCGCCGTAGGAGTGTAACCAGTCCGGTCAGAGGCGCGCAGTGACATCAGTTGATGCACTGGCTACGCTTCCGGTGATAGAAGGGCACCTAGTACTACAAATTACTCATTTTCAGTGGGCGCAGACATTGAAAGAAAACTATGCATCCGCTGGTATTGTGAGAGACGCCTGTGATTTTGTTAGTTACCCAGGGACAGGGGGAAAATACAGAAAGTGGGGAACATTTACTATTTTCACTGAAAAATGTTAATATTTGTGTTCCATGTTCCATGTTTCTCCTATTCCCCTATCGCGTCCCCACTGAATTCTCATAATCAAAACGTCACAGCTCGACACAGGTGACGTCATTCAACGGCAAGGCTCCAGGAAGAGGCTTTCCCCCATTAAATATTTGATATTTACGTGTTGCATTATGTAGTAGCAATTTTTTTAACTGTCGATGCGAAGAAGAATATTACACTGAAACACTTAAGAGGCCTCCGAGGCCCCAACTAAAATTACAAGGCACGATGGGAAAACTGACGTATTTTTTAGTAGGATTTAAGATAATGGTATCTTATTTCTTTGTGTCGTTTACAACAGTAAGCCAGAGCGGCAACGCTGAACCTTGGCTGTTTGAAAGTAAGCAAATCCTCACAACTTGATTGCTTGGGATGAGGTCACATGATGTACCACAGCACGTGGCGAGAGAACTGTCAGAGTCGCTTATATGCTGCCGGTTCTGTAGAATATTTGTCGTGGTCACATATTGCTGCTTCAAATTCCACAGCCAACTTAGGCGCCTTAGGGAATCAATTGAGAACCTCTGACCGGGAGGTCGTGGGGTTTGAATCCCGACGACGACAGGCTTTTCGATACTACCTTGGTCGAATGCAGCCGTCGTCTGAAAGAGAATTCGAGCGGCCTGTTGCTCTGCGTGTTTTTTCTCTTCAACCCCGGACGAATGTCGAAGCAGGGTCACAAACCGCGCGCGATGTTTCCTTCATTTTCCTTGTCCTATCCTCACTTCTTACTTACATATTCTCATGCACTACACTATCACACATGTTGGGACACTAGTGGGGATGTTAGGGCTTATCCCGGGTGGGTAGGTGCCCCGCTGGTAGGACATAACTGGTTGTCTAAAACCCTACAAGCCGACGGGTAATTCGACGCCGTATTTTGCCATCCAGCAGGGGAAGATCAACCCCGTATTCCGAGAAGAAAAAATGCACTTCACTTACGGTACCAATGAACTTGGGATTTGGTGCGTCCGGAACCAATAATAAAATCAAACTTCTCAAGGATCGACCGGAATTTGAAGTCTGGATGCTAGATAGGAAAAGCTAGCGCCCGCAACAAGGATCGGGTCGCCCGCTGAGAAAGGTATAGGTGACGTTGACGGGAGCTTCACAGTGAACATCGGCAACTGTGAAGGAGAGAGCAGGTTAATTAACGCGCGCATCCCACAAACCACAACACTCCACCCTGCACTCCACCGCCCTTGGCGTTTTTTATCCATTTGTCACATCCATTTCCTGCCTCGGGCGCCCTTTGCTTTTACCTTTAGTTTTTCTCCAAGCTCCCTCGTGGAGCCGCTTGCTCCATCTCCGCCCTCTCCTTCTAGCCCTGAGGCCTCTTTGCTCTTTCCCGTTTCATACCTGCCATGGTGCGTTTGCTACACCTAGCCCACTTAGTTGCAGTGTTTGCTTCTCCCAGCCACTCACTTCCTTCCCCCTCTTCCGTCCTATTTGCTTCTCTCCGCGTCGTTGCCTGGTTGGGGAAAACTCCGCTACCCGACGGTAGTTCGGCGTCTGATCTCGCTCTTCAGGGGGGAAAACTACCGCCACCTCTCGAGAAAAAACATGTACTACACTTACGTAACTGATGATCCTAGGAGTTGACGCTCCCGCAATCACTAACGTTATACAATCTTTCCTTTTGCAGCCCCCTCCCGACGCGTTGTCGCTCTTTGCACCTCTGGCCCTACACATCGACCCCGCACCACTCCTTCCAGCCTTGTGTCGTTGCTCTTCCTCGCAATAACCCGTCTCGTTGTGATCCATATCGCTCTTCTCATAGCGCCGTTTGCTCTTTTCTTCTCCACCCTGCTGCCCCAGTGGTTTTGACCCACCTAGCTCTCCCCACCGTTTGGCATCCTCTTCTTCCCCCCTTCCCCTCCCTTTTTCTCCCGTCCTCTCTGTTCCCATACCTTCCCCTCCATACCCTTTGGCAAACTTTACTCGTTCTGGACTCGTTGTGCCCTTCATTTCCTTGCCTCTCTCTCCCCTTTCGGCGTCCCATTTCCTCCCTCCGCCTATTCCCCCAGCCCCGTGGGCCACTGTTTTCTTCTCCTCTGCATCCCTTGCTGACCCTTCTATGGTCCCCTTTGCTCCAACGCGCACTGCCCTCGGCGCTCGCTGCTCCTTCCAGACCGTCTCCTCCCGACCCTTTGGCGCTCTGTGATTCTGCTCTGCGCCACCTGGAGCCCTAGGCTTGCTTTCTCCTTTCCTGCACTCGCTGCCTGGTCGCCGACGCTACGCCACAGACCATGCACCGATCTCCAGAAACCCCCGCCGCCGCGATGAGCCGCGCCACCGATGAGGGCGACGTTGCACCTGCGCGAGCAAACACCTACGTGGCAACAGGTTAACCGGCTCTAGGGAAAATCCTACGCCTCTGATTCACATTAAATGTGGAACAAGCGATTAAAATCCTACGTGTTGCAATGGTGCGTGTCTCGATGTTTTCTTCGAGAAATCAGGCGCGGTCGTGACCAATCTAGCTGAATTAACAAGAATAGTATTTTTCAGGTAAGTATATTAAAAAAATCCTGTTACAAGGAACGTATTGTTACTACATATGAATATAAATATAACCATAAATGTATTGCAGTCCTTAGGTTTTTGTATTTACATGAAGAGTGTGTTTACTGGAGAAGAAAAATGAAGTTAGAAATCAGGTGAATGTACTAAAGAACGTAGGTATTTTAAAATGAGGCTCCTAAATAACCATATTTGTGGTCTGCATTTCAATTTTTTTAGAGCGATTTTAAATGCTCGTTTTGCACGCAGTGCGCACGCACCTTTAACTGAACACTTTTATTTCCCACGTTTAATTCTCTCATATTTCCCAACATTTGTTGAATATTTACTTTTTGTCTCAGTTCTCTGAAACTGGCAGAGTAGTGACGCTCCAAGACACATTTTCTCATTTTTGAAACGTTTTTTGGCGTCATTCGTATATTGTCGCATAAATGTTTTTATGAAATGAATATTATTTAATGGCACATCAAAAAACATGATGCCTCGAAAGCTGTACTTTTCCAGATGGAGGTTTCAATCTGAGCGGAGGTTGTAAATTCACGACCCAAGTCAGAGTTTTACGCTACACAGGGTGTGTCACGAAACTTTAGCACCGCCAGCAATTTTTGAACGGTTAACGTTATTGCAATCCAGTTTGCACAGACGTGCATGAGAGAATAGGGATATTTGATGCATGTATTCCATTCCATTATATTACATGTATTTTCCATTTTATTACTTGTATTTTACGAGATATTGAGGTAACTTTGTTTCTTTAAAATAGAAGTATACATATTTTTTAGTCTATTACGACGAGAGTAAAAAGACAAAACCAATGATATACATATTGTCATATGTTAGATAAGTATTTTTTGAGTAATTTTATTTACGACTCGTGTTTAACGTATGCCTGGTGTCCACAACTATGAACCACCCATAACTTTTAAACGTTTCAGGTATCGAAATGCAGTTTTAGTTGAACAATGCAGAATTATGGAGCAAGTAATATGCTATAGAGAAATTGCCTATAACATTTTTACTTTCGGAGAAATTTAATCATCTTCGATTTTTTAGATTGAGCTATACATTTTTCTCCATACGAAGCATATGCTCGGGGCGATACAATATCCGTTAAAAACGAAATAATAATCTTTTCGAAACACATTTCTTCAATTATAAAAAATGCAATGTTTTCAATGTGTCACTTTTTTGTGTCCTGACAATACGTTCAAAATGCAAAAGTAAAAGAAAAAGGAAGCGCTTTAAAATCTCGCTGTTGAAAAATTGGAAGACAAACATGACATTTGTGGATTATAACAGTAAGAGAACCAAGAATAGAATAAAGACCTCCCACAATGTCAAAAAGTGTGCGGTTTCGCCTTGGGTGAGTGTCCTGGTCCTGGCTCGCTGCCAGCGCTGCCTGTTGGCACAGACGGTTCTCGTTCATAAATTTCAAGACCCAGAAGTCGTGGAAAAGATAAGGTTATATCAATGGAAAGGAGTTGTAATTCGAGAACATTGTTAAGGTGTTTCTTTTTTCAAGATTATGATTGCTTGTCTTAGATATTTTTATGACGTACAAATATTTTTGAAGTCTTCAAGAAATGTGGGAAAAGAATTCATTAGGTAGCTCGTCCTTTAACTTGCAGGTTAATAAGTTAAAGTATAAATGTCTGAGGTTTCTCTATAAGACTTCCATGAATTTTATTTTACATAGTAAACATGTTCTCAAAATGGTGAATAATAATAATAATAATAATAATAATATTTTTATATTTAACACATTAGGGATGTTCATTTAGAAAGAAATTTGTACTTTCCACTCAAGCAAATTTCATGATTTTTGCTTTAAATGAAAGTTTGTGGGCTCAGATGTGTTATCGCTATGAACCGGTTTGCTCATTCCTATCGCTTGTTACTAACTAGTTTTATGGCAAAAACAAAAAATTTAATAACACATGAAGATTAATGAAATGAATGTTTTTCTGACATTCTTTGTTCATTACGTCCTTGGTTGCACGAAATCTTTTTTATTCAAGACTATTTTGGTGAAAGTAAAGAGTACCTAAAGGCAATATCCAACAATCGTTTAAAGTATCTATTTACTAGAAATTTTTTCTTTATTTCTCTTTCTCTATGTCTTATCTACATATTTTTCACCCAGAAGGTTTATGTGCTGTTAGTTTGGTTATAACTCCACTAGATGGCGATGCAGAACAAAACTAAATATTCATGTCAAATGCAACTTGATCACTCGGCAGAATTTTTGTCGTTAAATAATCTTAACAATCTTTCTAGTCATTCAAAACTAAAATTTTGATTTCAAAGGTCTCAAATAAACGTTTCTTACGCCATAATCTACTGGATGAGATGTTCTTGAATATTCTATTACATGTTTACTGGTCCAGCGCTTCTTGATATTATCCCACCTGCTCAGAGAAGTGCAGACTCTGCAATTCAATGTGAATGAGAGGTAGAGAGAGGAGGGTTAGAGAGATAGACAGAGTCAGACTGAGGGAGACAGTGAGAGAGAGAGAGAGGGAGAGGGAGAGAGAGAGAAGGGGGGGGAAAGAGAAAGAGAGAGATGAAGGGCAGAACAACGTCTGCCGGGTCCCCCTAGTATAAATTAATTATGCACTGCTTTGAATCGGTTGATTATGAATTGCACTCATACATATTATAACCTTTCATTATTGCTTTCTGATTGACATGATCTTCCCCTTTAGGGAAATAGTATTTATTTTAACATTTGATTAAGCTCTGAAAGCAATTTGTACTACACTAATGTATATTACAAAGGAAGAAAAAAATACATTACACTTTATATTCAGTGCAACGATTATTGAAATAATCCACTATTATTTATTCCACTATTACACGATGTACACAGCCCCCCGAAATCCTAAAAGCATTGTCTCTTGCCTCCAGTCTGCAGAGCCAGGTCACTTATTCCTTTTGAATATTTCTAGGGTGCTTTCTAGTTTTCATTTTTCTCCGTTTATTGCAGATTATAAAACGATGGCCCATTAACCACCAAAATATGAATTTTTGACTCTCATAATTGAAGAAAATCGTTTCATAGTAATGAAGGTCATTCTTTTACAAACGCTATCGTATAGTTGCAAATTTATGGAAATATTACTAAGTTCTTTTTAGAAAAAAAAGTCATGAAATGTTTTTCCAAATTCCGCGCCATTATAAAAGGATACGCGAGATAAAAATACGGAAATATGGAATAGGAAAATCTCGCAAAATATCTTACAGTTGTCAAATCCAACAAGTCCACATTGGAGATCTGAAGGAAAGAAGAGTAAGTAAGAAGTAAACTGCCTCATCTTCCCGAAAAAAATGTCAGTCATGAAGAGTAAAATGTAAGGTGAGGTTTTAGTTGTTTCCAGTAAAGAAAATTAACAACTAATCTTAGTGGAACAAACAGCACTCTTATGTAAGAGGTAAAAAATGGGACCTGAAGAAAATCCAAATGAATATTGAAGCCATGGCATTATTGTTCTGAAACATTCAATGACTAGAAAGATTCAGAGCGCTAATCATAATCTAACAAAATAATTAGAGTTATTGACTCTGATCCACACATATTGAAATGCTTCTCAAAACTGTGCAAAATAACCTTATCCTCGGGTAACTTCACTGTTTTAAAAACAACAAGAAACGTACTAATGAATTTTGAAAAATGGCAGATAAAATACTCATTTTCCCAGAGAAAACTGGTCAAAATTGTGAGCGAAATAACTCAAACTTTCTGTGATTGAGCCCCCTCTCTGATATTTTAAAATTCCTCTCGTTCATATAAATGCGTGTCACGAGGTTCCAGAGTGATTATTGGCTGGACTACTGGGAATTTGCGATTTTACACCCTCCTTCTGGCACCAGATTTCCTCTGGTTTATGCGATCGCATCGAACACAAGATTGATCGATTCCCCAACCCCAAAGCACTAGTTACCATTTGACACGCAAAGCCGCGCTTCCTTTCTCCCTTTTTCTCGCGGCTGCTAAATCGCGCGGCGAGGTCGCGGTCGGCCGGACACTCGATAGGCCCCGCCCACCGCGGTGGCCATGCTTCTTACTCAGCCGGCAGCTGCGGCGACAGAGGTGGCGGCGATGGTATTGGTAGAGGCACCGGCGGCTGTGGGGGTGGTTGTGGCGGCAGTGGCAGCGACGGAGCGGAGTTGGCGGCAGCGGTGGTGGTGGCGGTGGTAGCGATAATGGTGGCAGTGGTAGAGGCAACGGCGGTGGTGGTGATAGTGACAGTGCTGGGAGAATTAGGGGCGGTGGGGCGGGGGTGGGGGGGGGGAGGGGGAGGGGGGTGGGGGGGGGGGGGGGGATCAAGGGCGGTGGGAGTGGTGGCGGTGTGTTGCTGTGACATATGGACGCATTCAACCGATTGTGCGGCGGAAGCCGCGCTTGCAAGCCGCGGCTTTGAAACCGCCGTTTCGGCAAACGCTCGATCGATCGATCGATAAACCGAGGGGGTTCCCCGCAACGGAGGAAGAGAAGCTGCAGCTCTTTTCCTACGTCGGGATTCTTGGTGTGGAGTGAAAGTCGCTGCGTGATATATGCCTGTATAGACGTCCTTGACGACGTTTTGCTGATAAAGAAAAATATTCAATTAAATACGTCGTACATTTTCTGTTTGCTCCATTGCTTCACAATGTGTGAAACAGTAAAATGTTAGTAGCTATTTGCAACAGCGCTGTAATATTCCGTTGACATGATAATTATACCATGGAGATTTTAGAATAACAGTCAATTTTACTCGCATCATGAATGTTGGGCTATCCTATTTTTAGAAGATGGTTTGCGTAATTCAGATTAGTTAATTAGTTAATAATTAACTAATCTGAGTTACTGAATAGACACTTTTCTGAATTTATTTCTGCTTCTGAATGGACACGTTTTAAACGCTTCTTTAAACCTGCTTGCAGTGAGTGTGCATAAATGTTTCCTTCCATCCTTGAAGATAATTATAGCTTCACTACGTCTATTCAACTCATAAAATTAACTCAAAAATAGTTTAACAACGTATCTGGTATGCGTCAATTAAACGCTGTATGTACAAAAATATCGTTTTTTCTTACAACTTTTCCTTACCACGTCCTCACATCTGGTCGCTCATAAGTTGCATACATTTTGGGGATAGTATGCTCTCTAAGAACGAGTTTCATTAATATAATTACTATTTTTTGTATTCGGAAACACTTCTGGAAGGAATTTTTACATAGTAAAGTCTAATTGAATACCTCCTCGTCACTGAAAATTTCCAGAAAAAATCCGTTATCGCTACACGACACACGAATTTATCGGAAATTTGCACTCCTACGTTAAAATATGGTATTCACCAATTCAATGAACTCTACGAGAAAGGATATTGTAGATGTACAGGGAAAGTTCCACTTCAGAAACGTAATTTTTTAGAGAAATGAAGAAACATTTACCCGCGCAACTTTTCTTAAACGATGACCTTGCTTCTCTCTCCCTGGAGCAGTAGACAGTTGAAGAGCAACGATCGCAGCGAGCACTGATGACTAAGATGCGAATGCGTGACTGATATTCCAGAGATTGACATTGCTTCATAAAATGTAGTGGCTGATGCAACTAATACTCCCACTCGACTCGCATTTATCCACGCCATCGTTCAAGAAACGTTGCGCGATTAATAATAAAAATATAACTTTAATTCAGAAAACAGCTGATAATAGTGTAGAATAATATACATTGTCTGGAAAGTAAAATTCTCCGCTCAGATTAAGACCATTCTCCAATAAAATGATAATTTTTTAGATAAGAAGGTTTAGTGACACATTGATGTGCCACTTCTCTACTACCACTAGAGCCACGTTTCTCGCCAAGCTGTTTTCCTTGATTTGTGTCTAGGCATGGCCCCTCCTTCGCCTCCCGCCAGCCATTTTTCTTAGTGACTTATTTTAGCAAGCTTTCCTACGTAGTCCGTGTGTCCATTTCAGTACTTTCACTTTTTTGCAGACCGAGGCACCAGCTTCTTCATTGACTATTACCGCTATAGCACGCACGTCCTTAACGAACTTATTTTTATTGCGGGATGAAATGAAAAGAATGGAAGAAAGAGGGTTCCAGTGATACATGGTGATTGGGGTAGACGCATCATGCCTCAGGGTCAATCCATTTTAAGTGGTCCAGCACTGGTCGATCCACCATCTTGAAAAAATTCATATTTTGTGCATTAATTTTCTTATGTTTTGGCTGTTCAAAAACATCTTTGATTTATTTTTATTGTATCTGGTTTACAAATGGCGGCCATTTTTGTTTTACACCATGCACCATTTTTCGCGTTTTTTTTTTTTTTTTTCTCGAGATGGTCGAGCGAACAGTTTATTAGACTCTGGACAATTTAAAATGGATTAACCCCTCAACATACAACAAACATCCATGCCGAGGCAAGAATCGCATCCGCGAAGCTTTCAACCAAGACAGCGGATCACTTGACGGCTGGAAAGGCTGAGGGCATCGAATGATGTCAGTGCAGAGCCTCTCATTGGAATGTCTCAGTCGAATGTCGGCGGTCCACGGACCGCACGCGAGCTTTCTTTGACCTACGCTCATCCCTTACTTACATATGCATGCACTATACGACTGCACACACCGGGAGCGGTAGCTCAGTGCATCAACTGATGTCACTGCAGCGCCTCTGACCGGAGGTCCTAGCTTCCCACTCCCGACGGCGGCAGGATTTTCGACACTAGCTTTTCAGCTAGGTCGAAATCATTCGCTGTCTGAAGGAGAATTGTAGCGGCCGGTTGCTCTGATAGGTGGCTTTTCCGATCAACACCAGGCGAATGCCGGAGCAGTACCCTACAAAACGGAACACGGACCGCGCGCGATCTGTCCTTCCTTTTCCTTGTCCTATCCTCTTCTCTTACACACACACTTACACTAACATGCACTACACTACCAAACATTCTTGGAGACCGGTCGGGAGCTTAGAGCTTGTCCCGGCTGGGGCGGTGCCCCGCTGGTCGGATAGTCCTGGTTCGGGGGAAACCCCGCTAGCCGACGGTAGGTCGGCGCCGGACCTCGCCATTCAGCGGGGAAGGACTGCCACCTCCCGAGGAAAGAAACATACACTACACTTACCGGACTAACAACTATAGTAGTTGACGCGCCCGGAAACACGAAAAAAATCAATCAATCAACGACTACAGGAAACCAGTCGGGAGCTTAGGGCTTGTTCCGGATGGGGCGGTACCTCGCTGGTGAGAGAGCTCACTCCAAGTGGAGGAGGAACACCGCCAACCCCAGTGCTAAAAAAACATGACTAATAATCATAGCTGTTGCCACGCGGCCTTGTTTCACTGCAAATAGTTTCTATGACACGGGCAAAAACATTTATTATCAAATGCAGACAGGAACGCTCTTTGATGTCTTTTTATAAACACTAGCGAAACCCTTGCGAGAACTCTCGCATGTTAAATCCCACTATTTTCCATATTTTTCTATTTCCATATTAAGCCTGCAATATATCCCTTTTCAAAACTCTCTTATCCTCCGTCACTTGTTTTATATGTTTCCACTTGTTTTATACGTAACAATACAATATAGCCACGCTAATACAAACTATTTTCATTTAACGTTATTACCGAGCATATAGGTACACCCGTGTAATTGGATCGAATAGAATATCAAGTAATTAGTTTAATTTCACACACAGTTGCAGATTCTACAGGCTCTGAATAGGTGAGATAAAATCAAGAAGCGTTGAACCAGTAAAAACGTAATAGAATGTCCAAGAAGATCCCATCCTGTAGACGGTGTGAGGAACGTTTCTTTGAGGACTCTGGCATAAAAATTTAGCATTTAAGACCTTAAAATGCTTCGTTTACGGGTTATTTAACGACATAGATTTAAAAAAATGCGGTCTAGTTTTGCGGGTTGCATTTCATATGCATTTTTTTTTAACAAATCCTTGATATTTTTAAAATCAAAGTACAATTCGTCACGTCTCGGTGAAATACTATTTCGTTAGATACGTCATGTATAAAGATTGGTAGCGTGCGAGAGCCGCAAAATGTATGTATATTGCTGAAATAATGCAGGAAACGGTTGAATTTCGCTGGGGCAGAGTTACGGGTTGAAGAAAAGTGCGCGTACAACGCACGGACCCCGCCAAAGCCCCCTCCTTGCCGCGGCGGGCGCGCGATGAGGAGGCCATGCTTCTTGCCCGCGGCCTCGGCGCCCGCACGTGACATATGGTCGCATTAAGGGCCGCCATTATTCCGCGTGTGTATTCAAGCCTTCATCCCCAGGGGCAGCCATTGATCTCTCGCGCCCACTGCCAATGCGGCGAGGCGGCCGCGGCGCCGGCTTATCCGAATAGATGGGGAAGCCTCCGGCGATAATGCGACTGATTAGTGGAGAATTAATTTTCATTACGGAAATCTGCGCTATTGCTTGATTTGAGGTGGCGCGGCGGGTTGTAAATACGGTCTCCAATGCTGAATATGGGGATTGCGTAGGCGCCTTTATGTTGAGGCCGCGATTCTTAAGCGACGTGTTGTTGTCAGCTGCCCAGGTCGTATTTTGGTAAAACTAAACTCGGTTTCGAGTATTTGATCGAAATAATGCAAACTACATGATATTAGACAATGCCAAATAATATTTTGGAATTATATATCACGAAGGGGACAGGGAGTTTGTCAATATTAAACGTATGGCCACGGGACGATGATTAATATTACTATTTTGCCACGAAATTAATTATTCACATCATTTGAATGAAAAATCAAATATTATTTTTTAAGAAAAACTTACGTTTTTGAAAAGCACATCGTAATAAAATAAAATAATATCTAGGTGTAAAAATATTTCTGTAATTGTGATGTTTCTTTTGTCTTAGAAGTTGAATGTTTGTAAATATAAAATGTTTCGTATGTTAATTGCTTCAAGTTTATTTTTGAAAATTATTTTTACTTTTAACACTCGGATTTAAATTTTGCATAAATCCAACATTTTATTGAAGCTTTTCTTTCCTTTAATCCGATATTTTTCTGATAAAGATTGTCTGTTTGCTGATTAAAAATATTGAAAAATCTACAAGCAACTTTACTGTGTATAGTTCCTATACAAGACACTTTTCATTTAATTCACACCTGATTTCTCCTTCGTGTTAACTATGTTTACGTCTGTCAGATATGTGGTCGTGAACCCCTCCCATACTTTCTGATCATTCTAGGGCTTTTATCCAGCCGACAGCCGTTACTCTTTACGACCCAACGGGACGCATATTCGATCATACGCTAGACACCAACACAATTGGCGGACTTCTCTGATCTGGTATCAGGAGAACGTGAGGCCCTCCGCGAAAACACGTACAAAGTCAAGAGACTAACAACCATGCCCAAGGCGGGACTCGAGCCCGCGACCCTTCGGACTGAAGCGCTGAGTAGTATACGCTCTTTGCCAGATCGGCCATACAGGTCCGACAGGTACTCTCTTTTCCTCCTTTATTTATTTATATACTGAAATATTTTTATCAAAACACGTGTACTTCATTTCGAAGAAGCGGTTACAAGAAGGAACAAGAGCAATCAAACCAGATCAAGAAAATCTATTTTTTACGGATCGTGTGAATCACCCCCACACGGGAAACGTGGGTGCCTCAGTATCATATGACAGATTTTTAACTACTATACTTCATGAAAAAGAAATAACAGAACAAATAGTAAACATTTATTGCTTTGTCATTGGAGCAAGAAATTTCACAAATAATTTTTTTATAAATTTATTGAAGAAGGTTTTTGTGTATTGAAGCATTTCTATACAAATTCAAGGAAATGGTTTCATACAGCGATTTACAAAAATATACGCCGTATACCGTGTTTCAAATCTTAAGGCTGTCTCTTTATGATGCTATATTATAATGAATTCTTTATTATTTCTCTCAAGGGGAATTTATAAACAAAACACTCCCACGCACATCAGGGCGAATGTTCAATATACTGATACAGGCTTCCTGCAACAATTGCCCTATGCAGCGACCTATGCAGACCCGCTAAGCTATGTCTACAGGCATGAAGGTCGACGCCATAGAAGGCCCTTATCCCGCTTATCATAAAATTGCGTGCATATTTATGCACACGTGTTTATGCACACGCATGCGTGTTGCGTGCATATTTCAGGATAGGTTAGTGCAATTTATTTATGAAATTACAACAAACTCCGACAATTTTCTTTGTATTAGACTAGTAATGCAAAATACAGACCTCGCAATTGTATTTATATACCGTCACCCACAGGGCTCGCGTTATTATTCTCCAGAAGCTTTTGGTGAAATCAATAATTTCTTAGACTCGTTGAAGCAAAGGTATCCGAACACTGATTTACTAGTCTTAGGTGACATGAATGCTAGAATTGGTCATGAGCAGGAAGTATTTTCGAGTTCGATCGGCAAGAAGCGAGAGCTAATTCTAGAAAAGCAAAGACTCAGTCATCAATAATGAGGGTCAGGAATTGTTAGAATTATGCGAGAGATTTAATCTCGAAATCTTAAATGGCAACTATGGACAGGATACTGAAGGGGAACTAACTTTTATTAGTGGGAATGGAGGTAGTGTAATAGATTATGCTCTGTTGTCTCATGAAAGAATAAACAATTTATTAGATTTTGGAATCGAATTACGGGCAGAATCCGACCATTTGCCTGTGTGCGTTCATTTAGCAGTAATGCTACTGAACTGCACAGGCAGGCATGGGCAGGAGCAACAAACTTCACAATAGCAAGACGACGGTTTATATGGAAAGAGGAAAAGCGACAGGAATTTGCAGAGGCTATTCTTAACTCGGTAGGGTGGGCACGAGAGGAGCGGTCACCGGAAAGGCAAGCAAAGAATTTAGAAAGGAGACTCTTTCGCGCAGGGAGGGCATGCGAATGTGGGAGAGGAGGAAGGGTACTGACCCAAGGATGGTTTAGCGAGGAGTGTCGGGTGAGCAGGCGTGAAGCAATAGTAGCCTTAAGAATGTTCAGAAACAGTGGAACTCGGAAGCGAGAAATAGTTACCTGTTACTACGTAGGCACATCGAGGCCACAATTAAGAAATCGAAGAAATCTTGGCAGGAGAGTGAGACAGCAAGAATAGAGGCAATTTTAAGAAACAATCATAATAAATCAATTTGGGACGTTATAAGATCACTGCGTAATAAAAGAAATGAAGTAATGCAATTTCATCAGACGCGTGGAGCAGTACTTTTCACGGGCGCCTCGAAATAGCGAATATTGAAACAGGGATATATATTATCACGGACCGGGATGTCCCTGAATTAGACGAAACGATAACCTGGAATGAAGTGAATAGGGCTATGCTAGCCATGAATAATAAGAAGGCAGGCGGCGCGGACGGCATTCCGACACAATTTATTTCGGAATTGTGGCACATAGACCCAGAGAGTATTCTAAATTTATTTAATGCAATAGTTGATTCTGGATCGTATCCAGAAACGTGGAGTACAGCGATCCTCCAACCAGTCTTTAAGAATAAAGGTAATACGAATTGCCCACAAAATTATCGCGGAATTAGTCTTTACCAGCGCTGAGCAAGCTATTTTGTAAAATACTCAACGGGCGACTGAGTGAATGGGCGGAAAAGCACAGTAAAATATCAGAATTGCAAGCAGGCTTTAGGAGAGGCTTCGACTACCGACAATATCTTTGTGTTAGATACCCTAGTAAAGCAGGCGCTTGCGCGTAAACGAGGCCACTTATATTGCAGTTTGTAGATTTCGAAATGGCTTTGACTCTATCAATAGGAAAGCTTTATGGCAAAACTTAATGAGCGAGGCGTCTCACGTAAAGTTTTAAAAGTGTTGCAGAGCATATACGAAGACGTAAATTTCGTGTCAGGTGCGGTGATGGAAGTACAACGCGAAAAATAAAATCGACAGTAGGAGTAAGACAGGGCTGTCCTCTCACCGCTATTGTTTATCTTGTTTATAAACGATTTATTGACGTGGTTACAGGATGCGGATACATCTGCGCTGGAAATTGAGGGCCTGAACATTCCCGGACTACTATATGCTGATGATTTAGTTTTATGTTCGAGACTATTGACGGCTTACAAAAAGTTTAAATATCCTAGAAACGTATAGTGAAACATGGGGATTAAAAGTAAATATTCAAAGAACCAAAGTAGTTGTCCTCAAGAATGGAGTTATCTGGGGTAACAAGGAGAAACTGGTGTACGCTCAGGAGGAGATTGACCGGTAAAAACATTTCATATCTTGGGGCAAAATTTTCCATGAATGGTGGATGGAGTAATCACATAGTGGCGGCGCACAGTAAAGGAAGAATTGCGCTCAAAGAAATCGTTTGCGCAGTGCGCAGGGTTCCGAATTGCCTTTAAAGGTGTCGAGACGATGTTTAAATCGCTAGTTCTCCCAGCAATGAATTATGGGGCAGAAATTTGGGGAGTGGATAGGATAGATCGACTAGAAAGCGTCGAAACAGATTATTTCAAATTAATTCTCGGAGTCTCTAGATTCGCAGCAAATGCCGGAGTCCTAAGAGAGGTCGGTAGTGTAGGAATTTGGAAAGATTTTAAAATGAAACCCATTAAACTTTGGATTAAATTAGCAGGTGAACAGACTGACTCACTTATAAATAGATGTTTTCGGGTGCAGTTACAGGAAGCAACCAACGCTACTGGTCGTATAAAATTAAACTGCTACTGGAACGTTCAGGTCTGGGAGACGTTTCTCCGGAAATGGTGGGAGATAGGGAACACGTGACATAGAACGGTTAATTTCGGATAGACTTGCGGATATTAAAAGGCAAGAGATCCTGGCAGCAACGGCCGAAAAACGTTCGCTAGTTGCGCAAATTCACGCAGATCCGTTATGGGGTTGCGAACGTTACGTAAACACACTGCAAAAGGACGCAAGAGGGATACGCTTGGTTCAGGTCGGGGTGGATGCAACGTAGATTAAAGGACTCGAATGGTAATGGCATCTGTGTGCTTTGCGGTGATAGGGAAGACTGGATCCATATCCTTTAATTTGCAGTGCGACCGAAACTTGGAGAGGAAAATGGATGGAATGGAAATTACTACTTCAACATAGGAACGTAACGCTCGCCCAAAACATTCTAGGGGATAAAAGAGCTAACTTCATGAAAGAATTAGGAACATTTCTCGGAAAGGTTCGGACCACTAGAGAAACGGAAATTAAGGAGTGGGAAAACAGCAGTGGTTAGTACGAGCAGAGCCTAGACTGGAGAGAAATATGTAATAAATCAATAAACTAACAATAATTAAGTTAAAAAAAAAAAAGTTATAAATTGTAGTCAATTGTTAAGTATAAGTAGATAAATAAGTCAATAAAAAAAAATATATATATATATTAACTTAAAATAATTAAAATAAGTTAAATAAATTAAAATTAAATTAATTTAAAACAAGTTAAATAAATTAAAATAAGTTATATAAATTAAAATTAAATTAATTAAAATAAGTTAAATAAATTAAAATTAAATTAATCAAAATAAGTTAAATAAATTATAATTAAATTAATTAAAATAAGTTAAATAAATTAAAAATAAATTAAATTAAAATAAAATAAAAGGAAACGGCTAAAATAAAGCACATAAGGGCGAAGGGAAGTGGGAATCGGAAATGTTAGGGCAGAGGCGTTGGTGCGGACGATTTTCTGTGGTGCTGTTTGTTTTCAGGTGCGGTGGAGGCCAAACACTGGAAGGAGAATGCCTGACGCCCGCGCCAAATAAATAAATAGTCTAAAAACCGGATAGAGTAGCATGTACTCGGCTTCTGACGGCAGGTTTTTCCCCCTTCAGGGGTTTTTCCCTCAGCCGTACCTTATGGTCTCGTTTCGCGGCTTTGAGGCGATGGAGAGACCATTGGGGTGAATACCAGAAGGCGAAAGGTTAGAACTCGGTAGAATGTAGGTATTGTAATGGCTTAAAGGCCTTCGGCCTAGCCACATTGGATCAAGTTTCTAATTTGGCTGTAATAATTACCTATTAAATAAAAAATAAAAATAAAAATAGTCTCTAAGAAATATCTGCATTCCTCAACGGAGGTAGATTGCTAATACTCCTCAAAAGTTATTGGCTTATAAGCGAGCGGTATTTCTATGAATTTTTAGAATCATATGCCTGCCAGAGATGTCATTTTAGACAATTTTTGCCATTATAATCAGCTAACATGGCACTAAAAGAATGGCGTTTTTTAAATTATCTCACAGCTGTTAATTATTCATCCAAGAAACTCTAAAGAAAAGAAGGCAATCGACAACCTACCCACTCCAGGGCAGAGAGAATGTCGAGGAATGAGCGTGGAAGGATCTCTGCGCTGATCAGTGTTGCCAGGTGATGGTAAGAATTTCCCGGTAGATAGAGCTGCGAATACCACCAACACGTAAAAAACACCAAATAAATATAATCATGTTTAAAATATATGATGAGGTACGGAAATTTAAGAATCAGAAAAATATGATTAATTATATATAACGATATTTATATTTTAGAGAAAGCTATATTCGTAATATACAAAAGAATGTATAATGATTTGTGTAATAATCTACATATATACACGCATTGTATAAGTATTGTTTTATGGAGTTTCACACTGTGTACTAGTAACGAAATGGAAGAGATATTTCCCCCAACCCCCGACGTCTCATTCATAATGACTGACGTGAAAATCATACCTCTTATAAAAACATTTCTTCACCCGAAATAGTTGTTTCCATTACTTGTTTATTGTTAAGATTCGTTCCTTTTCATCAAATGTGTTGCCTTCTTCTACCATCTAAATTAAGGGGGAAAACTCCTAACGGGCAGTCTAATACAAGCCCCCGACTCTCGGCTCATTCCCGCCATCATGTCGTAATTTATGATTTTAATAAATATCGTGGTAATTTAAATCACCATGTTTTTAATTTAGCATTTGAGTTCTCGCAAGTACGAATTTCGTAATTTTTTATTTTCTACTGTCATGGTTTCTATATATACACACAACCTTTTACTCTCTTTCTTTATACAAATAAAATTACATTTATAATATCTAAATTCTTGTCTTACTAATACGGGTTATGAAATACCATTCCAACGATTTTATATATATTGTGAGTTCCCGAAATCTATCATATACAGGAAATCGAGAATAATATTACTGTTACTTCAGGAAGATGTATACATTTTATGATGAAGATGGATATATCATTTAGGTTGTTGCTATCTAATAATAATAACTCTATGGAATTGTCATAAAACCGTATATGAATACCGGCTTGGTTTATTGCGTAAGCTTTTGACAATAATATTAAGCGAATGCTCGCTTATGACATCAAGACACATGTGCATACATAACAGAAGAAAAAGATAAACACATAAAATACCCTTTGAAAAATGATCTACAATCTATATTTATAATACATCTTTTCTTCCAACGTTCACACAATTAATTATTGCCGACATTCACAAGAGTCCACTTTACCAGTTTGAATAATTTGAAAAATGGCTATGTCTTTTCTCTAGGAGCTAAAACTAAAGCTCTGCTATACATTTTTTGATGATGGAAAACACAAATATAATGTTTTTAAACTTCCTTTGTTGCTACACGACGATTGACATTGCTGTCTCTTTCCCGACATTAAAAAAAATTCATAACATCTTCAAAATGAACTTAATAAATTTTGGAACTTCGAAACTAACACGCGATGCGTTCACTACGACTACTCGAGACCATCTCATAAGTAAACATCCGTACAACCAAAACCACTCGGTACGCTCAGCACGGAATCTGTTTTCTCTGAAGTTTTTAATTCTACTATACCGCGTAGTTAAAAACAAAAGACAACTCTTCTCTGACAATACGACTGTTCTTTTACGTCTTTTTTTTGTATTATATTATCTTTAATAGACTTTTAGTGTTGCCATAAATTTCTAAATACATCCAAAGATTTATAATGTTCATAACCCCTTTTCCAATCACTTGTTTTCTTATTTGAATATATTATCAGTAATCGTTCGTCACATTCGAGAGAACCTTCGACTGTTTCATTCCTTATACGGAAAATTAATTTATTATCACGGAAATCCTTTTATTTACGAAACATTGTATGGACGTGTCATTATTTATAACTATGTCCTGTTTTTATTTATTGACATTCTCACAGTCTATTTTTGGCACAGTTCTTAAGAATATCAATAAATTAAAGGAAACAGATTCCACTCATGCACCTTCACATGTTTTCGTTCTTATTGACATACGAATTTAATGTGTTTTTTAGTCCTAATTCAATGTTTCTGTATTTATTTTGGACGCGTTTGAATAGACCCTCACACTACTTAATGACTTAATACTTAAACATATTTCTATTTAATAATTAAACATTAATTCCTGACTTGGATGATAAAGACTATTCTCTGATCTCTTTCTATATTTAATTAGAGCCTTTTGTTAACAGACATTTTTTATTGTCATTAATTACAAAGATAAATAATATTTATTATGTTACCCGAATAAAGTTGATGACATTTATTCCAGAAATATTTATAGCCACAAATTTACAATTTTTCTCTGGTGGAGGGTAGGCCAATTTTCCTTCTTGTTTAAGTCCACGATGATCAGCGATCAAGTCGAAACTTCCTCCAACCACTTCACAAACACTGCCTATACTCTTCCTCTTGCACCTCAGGTGGGCAGCTATTTCAAGCTTATTACTTTTTACAAGTCGGAATAATATCTTTATAATATTATTTTCTATCACAAAACCTGGTAATTCACAATTCACTCGTAAAATTTTTTTCAATGGTAACACAAAAAGTTTACAAGTTCCCGTTGCACACCTAATGTGGAAACATTCTACGTTCAAGGTCAATATTCACCCTCACGAAATATCACAAATCCCGATTTGATAAATAACCTCAAGAAAAACCTCACAAGCGATCCACTGACCACCACGACACGAGTCGGAATGCCCTAATTCCCAATCTGGCCCACCCCTCAAAGCTCGCTGTGTTTTTCTCTCTATTGTTGTTTCGCTTTGCTACGGTGTCATCTGCGTATCTGCACCACAGAAACCCACGTCTTTTGCAATATCTACAACATTTTGACCTTTATTTATCTAAATAAAAATGTCAGTCATTTTTGGTATGTCACAATATATGTAGTTATTTTTATTAAAATGAGTTATATATGGACTTATGATAATGAATATGATATAAAATGACTATGATACATTAATATTTTATTGTCATTGATAAACCTTTATATTAAATTCTGAAATGTAACTTCATTTTTAATACTGCTGATGTGTTTGGCTTTTAGCTGGTTTAATAGAGAGATTAATAGAACTGATCCAACTCGTATTATTCTGACTGAATTGTAACTGGCAATGAGGAGCTCTTTAAGTTGAATCCTCATGTCCACGCCTGTGACGTGGTGATTTCCGAGTGGGAGCCTCAGAGGGAGGGCGTGGGGCTATTGTGGATAGTGGAACGAGAGCGGACCATCGAGGCCTTCATCGCCGCCCCGCACGCCCTTTCCCCTCGCGGGACACCCGCATCCCTCAGACAGGGCCTTGTCCGAGATGGATCTATTTTTCATGAATAAAAACATTAACAGTTCTTACGTGCTTTCCCTTGCAATTTCCACTTTCAAAAATATCTCTAATGTTTAATGAATTATTAAAATGTTTAAGCTCTTAATGTTGGGATGCATGTTTAATATTTAATGAAATTTCCTACTAAGCTTAATACGCTATATTACGGACTGATTCTATAAGAATATGGAATTTAATTCAAATATGTGCCAAAATCCAAAATGTGGAAAATATGGAAAATTAAAGTAGCTTTTCGAACTCTACACATTACAAAACACAAAGATAATGCAAATTAGTATCGATATTAGCTTATTTAGTAAATATATATTTACATGGAAATTTGTTCCCTGGTCATCAGTGTCGTGAATGTTGGCATTAGCATGGGGCTTACGGTGACGTGCTATGTGGGCTGGGCGTTAATGACGTCGTCAAGCCATGAGCATTGGCTTCGGGGTTTGCAGTAAGGGGAAAAGTTGCTGTTAGGGGCGTTGGCGCGTGTGGGATCATGAGTGTTGGGGTGGGCGGTGTCGTCCACAGAGTCATAACTTGGATATGGCACCACATGGGCTTACTGTGGCGGTTTTGGGCGGGGTCGTGGGGCGGTGTCGCCACAGAGACAAGGGGGCATCAACATGGGCTTACTGGGCGTGGTTTTTGGGTGGGCGTCGTGATGGGTGGGGGTTGGCAGTGGGGTGGGCGTTGGCACGTGCGGTGTTGTGTATTTTGGGACGGGCAGTGTCGCT
This sequence comes from Teleogryllus oceanicus, assembly GCA_964035755.1. Classification (NCBI taxonomy): domain Eukaryota; kingdom Metazoa; phylum Arthropoda; class Insecta; order Orthoptera; family Gryllidae; genus Teleogryllus; species Teleogryllus oceanicus. Next base: position 91,500,036 of record CAXIVR010000007.1, read on the forward strand.
CCACACCCAGTGTCATCAATGGTGCCGTGAAAATTGGGATTAGCATGGCGCTTAGCGGTGGCGTTTCGATGGCGTGGGCGGTGGTGTTGGTGGAGTTGTGAGCGTCGCCGCGTGCGGTGGCATGTCGGTTGGCGTGGGCGTGGGCGTGGGCGTGGGCGGGGGCGGGGGCGTGGGTTGCGGAAGCGGAAGCGGGAGCGGCGGCGTCGCCTGGCGCGGTAGAAGGCGTCCTTCTCCATCCATCACGGCCTCCCTGGGAATTAGGGAAGCATTACGGCCGCCGCCACCGCCACCGCCGCTATACGTCTCCGTATCGATAACTTTATAAATCGCGCGTGACGTTTTATTGGGCTGGAAGGCCGCCAACGCTGCGTGATGCGCCCCTCCCCCTTCTCCCGGGCCACACAGTGGAAACGTTGCTCCCAAGCCCTTGAATAAACGTTCTCTCTCGTCGTCGGGTGCATTTTCTGCGCTTTGTAGACTCGTACGTAATGTTTACTTCCAATAGAAGACGACTAGCTAGATATCTAGGTCGAATTCAAAATGGAGAAGAATTCTAGCGGCCAGATGCTCTGATCGATTAGAATTTTTTGTGCGGTTACCCAAGATCCCTATTTGGCCTCCGGTGTCCGAAATGATTTTGTATGTGAATATAAAATAGATAGATAGATTAGATAGATAGATAGATAGACAGATAGACAATAGATAGATAGATAGATAGATAGATAGATAGATAGATAGATAGATAGATAGATAGATAGATAGATAGATAGATAGATAGATAGATAGATAGATAGATAGATAGATAGATAGATAGATAGATAGATAGATAGATAGATAGATAGATAGATAGATAGTCTGTCGTTGCAAAGTATACATAAATATAAAAACTAAACGCTATGTTAAGAAGGTAACAGTCATATTTCCATTACCATCACTTAACTGTTTCGTATAAATGTTTGCTGGAGAATATAAAGTGTGGCAAAAGATCGCGGAGGAATAAATTGCAAAATAACTGATGGAGAACGTTATTTGTTTATAGCTAATGCTACATCTACTTAAGCACATTACAATAGTTTTTTGCATCCTCAATACAATATTTTTTTATTTTTTGAGGTTTGGTACGTTTTCAACATTTTCTGTACTTGCGTTCGTTTCTGTGGGGGTCAAATGACTACGTCATTTCTTTGAAGAAGTGTGTCATCATTCTGTGCTGTGGCAAATGCCCAACTGTTATTTACGACGAGAGGTACTAAAATAATAGAAGTGCTTATAGGTAGAACAGTTTGTAAGAGTACCCCGGATTTTCAAGAAAGTAATCACGCACTCTTGGTTTTAATTTGATTTCAGAACTTACAAAAAGCGTTGAAAGAGAAGCTATTACTTTGGGATAAGAAAGGTTTTATTAATAAAACTCTGTTACAAAATCTGTCAACGACGCAGACCCTTTTTGACTGTTGATTTCGGACAACTGGATTATTTGCACTATCAACTTGTTCCATTGGGCCAGCGTGTCAACTCCAGAACTAGCACTTGCTGACCTGCAAGCTGGGTGTGTCTGCCGAAGCCGATATTGTTTGGGCCCTTCGCGCAGACTTTTGTGATACGTTTATTGCTCTTATTTTGTTTCGGATTTCCCTGCCACAATGCGAATGCTTTTATTCGCGCACCGTTCTTGCTGCGTTGTTGTTGTCACAGCGAAATTGAAAAGACCATGATATCCAACGTTGTAAATGGGAAATGAATGTTACGAATTTTATTGACGAGACATTTTAGATCGCCCTCGCTTCACTGATAGGGTTTCCTGCTGACTTGGGGCGCAATAATATTCGAACAATAGATTTAGTTTTTTGGGGGTCTGATTTATACCATTCTATTAGTTGGTGTTCTTAAGTGTTTTGAGTGAGAAGTGATTTCTTAGCATTAAAGAATCTTTATTTTGATTATATTATTAAACTTTCTACTTTAGGCTATAACATTTGTTTTGAACTGAATCACCACATTAATGTTTTACAGTTTCGTTTTAATGCAACCTTATGGTCATATTTTCTGCATAATGTGCTCCCGGACGAAGAAAGTAAAACAGCATAACCGAGAAAATCATGATCATAAAACATTTAATTACAGATTTCACGGTATTTTTATATTGAAAGTGCAGCAAGACATTAGGAAGAAAAATAACATTTTGCATACATTACAGTTCAATTCAATTACACCTTATTTGTCGTGGCGAGGCTCAGGTTGTGAGACCTGCTCTTCCACCTGATCACGCAAATTGCGCTACGCTCCTATCACCGTCTGGCAGAAAAAGGTCTGGAGTAACTCGAGCGATGAAACAGGCGTTTTGAATTTTGCTCAGCGGCTTCTTTTAGGCTTGAGGATCTTTTACAAGCAGTAAATCTACTAACATGGAACAGCCGGCTTTACTTCCCCTCCGAAGGAAGTCGTACGAAGGATTCTTTCTCCCTTAAAAATCCACGACGTCGTTCGGGTTTGAAACTGTAAACTTGCAGAAATTACATTACGTATGGGTTTTGAATCATGAGAGAGTTGCAGTACCTCTAGTTTCAATATTATTAATTATTACTAATGTTATTAATACCAAATTAAGAAATTAGTATTTTAAAATAATTCGAAATAAGCGCAAGTTGGTTGACTCATTCTTAAAACGAAATCTATCAATCAAGTTAATGAATTTAATCTATCTCGCAAATTCTATTCAAAAAATTATAAATGATTCAAAGTAGAAGATAGCTCGTATCCTGTATTAGTGATGCTGATTGTTTTCCTCAGAGAGTCCCGGGGAATCCCCGGCCGATCCATGTAGCATTTGTGGAAATCCTGGCAGGATGTGCATGGAAATTTCATAAGAAACGCTACGTGGGCGATGGTGGCATGCGAGATGAGGGCAGATTTGCGACGATGTCGCAGGGCGCTCAGAGGAGCAGCGAGCGCCGGATGGCAGCGAGCGGCGAGCGTGAGCGCGGGGAAATAGGCTCGCCAGCGGCGGACGATGCAGACGGAACGGCGGAAGAAATGCAGTGGGGGACACGGCGTCGCACGGTAGTACTCTTTCCCGAAATCCTGGACGAAACTGTCATGGAGGAGAGGTCTGCCAAGCAGGACAAGAACGAGGCAATGTCCACTACGGGGAAAGAGGGTTTGTCAGATTTCACGTCAAAAACGATGTAGCTGTTGGCGGGGCGAGAGATAAAGGGGTACTCACAGAGGAATGAATATATATATATATATATATATATATATATATATATATATATATATATATATATATATATATGAGAGAGAGAGAGAGAGAGAGAGAGGTCCATTTCATGTACCCATCTTGCTGCCCTCAAATTCCTGTAACCTGTTTCCGAATTTCTAATAAATATATGGGCGCCAGGGAATAGCTACGAGAATGAGCTCCCAAATTATATTTAATTATAACTCCGTTACTGACTCAGTCGGCGGGTTCTTTACCGAAATAATCGCGAATACTTACGATTTCTTAATTCGCCCCCCAAACGGAGAAGCGTGGAATCTGAAATACAAGGTTTAAATATCCTACTGGATTGCACGTGACTGCAAATGATAATCAGCTTTCACCAATAACAAATAACGAATTTATTTATAAATTTTAGTAACAACGTACATCATTCTTTTTGGTCATGACATTTACTAGCACTATAGAACCTGTTATCCATGATAATCTTAGGCGCTGTCCTGGTAAAGGATGTCTCCCCGTAGACTTCAGCAATGGGCCTCGTCCAATCTTCTTTCTTGCTACCGACCAAATCCGTATCTTGTCGTTTCTTCTCATAAACCACTTTGTACACTATTCATTGGCTTTCCATCCCCATTCACCTGCTTGAATTGCTACAAGTTCTAATACTCCTTATTGTTCATTACCTAAGCAAAATCTTAAGTGCTGTTAAAATATTAGCATATAAGTTCACCAACTTATCATAGGGTTCCTATCATCGGAGACTAAGTTCGATTATCATTGTCCGCTTAATAAAATTTATAAGTACCATTTTTGGCATTCACTGTTCACTTCGTAAAAAACAATTTCTGAGTTCTATCTCTTGAATACTAACATCAACACATCAATACGTTCGAACTCGCGTACACTTTCTATGTTCAAGTAAACTGCTATATATCTAACACACTGATCCGATCGCTATCGTGTCGAGAGCTCGAATGAATATTCCTGTATCCTTCTTCAACATGTCAACTTTTTTCATGTTTTACTCTCTTGTTTCAAATATAATTATGCGATCTACTTATCGTCCGCTTTTAAACTAATGGGCATTGTTTATATGTTGCACTCCGGTACCATGACAACCATCGTCTTTTTGCTACTTAAGTATTATTTTTAATGAAATTTGCTGAATTTCATATTGGTGACAAGCTGATATGTCACTATATATCTATATCTCTCTCACTCTCACTCTCACTCTCACTCTCACTCTCACTATATATGTATATATATATATATATATATATATATATATATATAAATATATATATACACACACACACACACACACATATATATCGTATTCCCTCTTTCTCTCATAGCAATTTTGGTCGTGTTAATAGAGAAGTCTCCAGAGACTTTGACAAGGGAATCTCCAAAAAGCACCACTGCGGACAGAGCGGTCGTTCGCGACGGTCTCCGGTAAAGGAGCACCGTTGGCTGCGCGGCGGGCGGGAGCAGGCGGAGAGCGCGGCGTCGTGGCGCCGGGAGAAGTTACGCAAATAGCCGAGGGCCGTGGAGCGCGTTGCGGCCCAGGCAAGGGATCGGCCGGGCGCACGTAGGGGCAAGATCCAGAAAAGCTGGACAAAACTAAAAAAAATATAATATTTGGGAATTTTAACCCTTAGTTAATCGCGCTGGCGTACTTTGTACGTCACTGGAATGGTTATCACCCTAGGTGTCACATAACGTCAGCACGCGTTTTGACATTTGACCTATCCTCGCAGAAGGCATTTAGCTGCATCCTCCTCGATACTCGGTTGCGTAAGATGTACTGCAGTGGCTAGACGATTGTATTTCCGTTGGAAAGTAGTTTCTACGCCGGGCGGATACCAAAGTGAGAGTTTCATTTTCTTTTAACTATCGCTGGAGTTTTAAACATTTATTGATATAATTAAACTGATTTATTTATTTTACATTGGGAACAATTCACAGATGAGTAATTTATCGGAAAATCATATATGTGAATTATTACACTAGGAATAGTCAACAGACGAAATTTGCCATGCTGCAAGTGTTTCTGGGAAGAAAGTTGTGGTAGCCGGAAGTGAACACGTGTCCTGAGATAGATTGGGCTAGTAATTATTCAGGCAGCGATTGAGAGTGTAGAGATGATTTGCTTGGTAAAGACAAGATTACAGAGTAAAATAAAACACAAGGCAGCAAATTTACAAAAACCAAAAGTCGTAATTATCAAGAATATTCCCCAAACAATTAATGAATTACTGTCGGAAGAGTGAAAGTCTGCTTTACCACAATTATTTCTACACCTACTTCTAACTGGTGCTACAAATTTGCAAGCAACAAAAATATTCTTAAAGTCAACAAATGCAATTTTTTTTTCTGAAGACTACTATGCAAAATTTTATATTATTATTATTATTATTATTATTATTATTATTATTATTATTATTATTATTATTATTATTATTATTATTATTGTAATATATACACATTTCAAATAAAATTTCAGGCCTTACAGAGTTCGTTTTTCTAACAAAATAGGTTGGCGTACACAATATGCCGCGCGGGAACAAAACATAGGGTGTGTGACAAAACGTAACGCGAGTACGTAGGGTTAAGTCAGCAGTTACGTAGGCTGGTTGCCAAATGTCTAATTCTACAGTTAGAAAAGGTTCGAAGCGGCACGTTAGCTCCCTTGTATCATTGAAAGGGCTGTCGTTGAGCGAGAAGCTGCTACACGACACGAAGATCGTAAATCAGCCGATACTTTCAACACGTTTTCGGTTGTGAGCAATTTTCATCATTCAAAATGGACGGAAATCGTGATGATGAGTACAATATTTACATATATTACAAATACTAAAAATATTTAAAAATTACTTCATTAATAATTAATGATGCAACTAAATCATAGCATTAATTTGTTTTTTTTTCTTTTTTAGTGGAAAACAGTTATAAGTTGCACAGAGTTCCACCACAAAATTTGTGAAATATCCATTCTCTATTATTTATCTATTGAAATGTCAAAACAAAAGCTGCTATAAGCTGCAATTCTACATTTCGTGCAACCTAATGACTCTAATAATTGAAACATTTTTAGACGTTTTTTAAATTTTTAATCCGCTGTATTGGATCCGCCATTTTGTTTTGTCTTTAATTTCTGACATTGGAATCGTAATCAGCGTGCCCGAAACCATTGTATAGAAAGTTTCATTAAATTTGGATAACGGGTTTTATATTTCGGCCAGCAGTTAGGGATCTCGCCCCAATGTGGGGCGGTGGCGCTCGGAGGAGAATGCGGCATTGCGCGTTGCGGGCCGCGGCGGTGGCCGAGCGCTGGAGGCGAATCGTTGCGGGCCACGCAGGACGAGCGCTCCGGGGCGAATCGTTGCCTTTACGGGCCGGACTCGTTAACGGACGACATCTTTCTTTGAATGGTCTTCAGGTTAAATGCAAACGGATTTCTACAAGACGCTTCTCCGTCCGAGAATTTCATGTGTAGATAGTTAACGGATGTCATAGTACTTGCAAAAGGGAATATATTTACTGAGTTATTTGTACGTGACGAAAAAAAGCTTTGAATGGAGCTTGTGTCCTTGACTAGTTGGGTATCTTAGAAGTCTAAACGTATGAGAAACTTGAAACAGATTCTTTTCGATGTTATTTTTATGCTAATATTAATAGTAATAATAATAATATAAATAATAATAATATAAATAATAATAATATAAATAATAATAATATAAATAATAATAATATTAAGTAGCTGACCTCTTCTGATAACATCGCAAAAGGAAGAACTGCATTAAAGTTAGGTAAAACAACGAAGAACTTCAAATTCAAAATATGGAAAATCGAAAACTTCAAAAATATTTTGATTCATTTTATTCAAAGCCTTTTCCTCTAAGACTAATGGGGGAGGTTTATAAAGTTTGAAACGATACAATCACTATTCACTGAGAATAGATTTAAGCAGGTTTCTGAAAATGTAATTGAAATATTTTATATTAACTAATATCTACACGTTGAGGATATTGTAACAGAGTATAGCAGGAGATCCTGTTATCTACCTTAACGTAAACAGGTAATGTAACACTTACAGTGGTGGCTCGTGAGTATTCGCACGTTTGCATGTGCACACCCAAATAATTGCGGTGCAATTTTTCTTATACATTTCTTAACAAGAGAGGAATACAAGTCCTCTCAGAGAGTTTCCGAAACATGGTATTTCAAACCACGCGCCGTTCGGAAGCTGCGATTGACAGTCCGCCGCCAATGCCCTTCGTGACAGCAGGCTAGAGCAACTCGAGAAATGCGAACGAGCCGAGGGCGTCGGGGGCTCCCGCGGGGCTGGAGGGGGAAGGGGGGGAACAGGGGTCGCTTATGGGCGGTTGGAGCACACTTCGGACCGTGCGGATTTTACTGCGCAGACGCGACTTTTGGGAGTACCTTGACATGCGAAGATATAACACTCGGCTTTCATAAGTTTTTAAGAGGAGCAAGTGCGACATTGAACGAAGAAAGCGTGAGATATCTCTCCCCTTTAATGAGCTCTCATTCCCTCCAAAGCAGTTCTTCGCTAGCACGCGAAACGTAAACGCATTGCTGTGCAGTGTAGCATTCATAAGTATTGCGTTAATCGAATGTTATTTGAACATTTTAAAGCGCGTTGCAATTACAAATCCATTCTGAAGCATCGGAAAACCAAAATGTATTGTGTAAACGTACGTAGTAAGATAATTTTTAATTCGTTTTGAAAAACCGAAGTGAGTGTTCGTTTTTCTGTTAGGTGTTTATGTACAACTGTCAATAAATAGCGTCGAAAGTATTAAAATGACATCAATGAAAAAGCCACAGAAAAAATTGCTGAAAAGAAACAGCATTTACTGAAGCAACATAGACTTTGTGTTTCGTCAAACCGTGTAGTCGTATACAAATTTTCGGCAAAGTGTCAACATTTTTTGAGTATTGGGTATAGAAACCTGTACCTTAGTAAACCTGTACCTTACCTAGTAAGGTATGAATATATGTGTATGCTTATAATGTATGCCTGTATGTATGGGTATGTGTGTGTACATCGAGTTTATGGAAAATACTCTATAGCAAAAGTGCGAGTAAAAAGGTTTCGAATCAATGGTTTCTTGACACCCTTTGAAAAACCGTTCTGGAAGTACCGAATCATGCAGTAACACGACGCAAGTTGGAAATATTTAGGAAAATGCCGAGGGAAGTCGAAGCGGGTGTTGTGAAAAGAAATGCGGCCAACCCTCGTTGCTGATGAAAGGAACTATTCAACATGTTATCAAACTTCATAAGATACCTTGTTTTTAATTTTCATTATTTATGTTAATGGATATATGTGTATGCTTATAATGTATGCCTGTATGTATGGGCATGTGTGTGTATGAAAGAGAGAGAGAGAGAGAGAGAGAGAGACAGACAGACAGACAGACAGACAGATAGACAGACAGACAGAGAGAGGGTGGGAAGAAGGGAGAGTGAAGAGAGGAGTTGCACACCCTAACAGTATGAACATGAACCGCCACTGGTTTTTAGATATCCAAAACAGGAAGGAAAGGCCTAAAATGGGAACCACAAGAGAGGCAACTTCATAAGTAGGTGTCGGTTGTGTCGAATGGAGTTGTCGGTTGGGAAGGCAGATTGTTACTCGAAGCATTCAGTAGTTGACTCTCGACCAACGTTTGGCATTAGAGTTTTCATTGTTGATGATAAGGGATGTAATAGCACAGAACGTCACCCATTAATTCCATTAACAACACCAATGTACGAATACATCGAAAATATTATCTCATCAAATCTCATTGGCTGGCGTAAGCCTCCAAATAGCTGCAAGACTGCTGAGGGTGAATAATTAATAATAATCTTTCCTGCGTTGAATAACAGCCGCATTATCCTTTTCATTACCAACGTCCACTCATTCGGTATATGTGCCCATTATATTATCAACCATTATCACATATTTCCTCCAAATCTGTCACTCGAAAACCGTCCGGATCCGCTCGGTCTCCGTTGTCATCGACCCCTCCTCCCGTCCCCGCCCTCGTCCCCTTCCAGAGTCGCCTCCCCGCCACAGATTTTGTTCCAGGACCATCCCCCCTTCCAAACCTTCCCCTACCCGGTCCCCTCCTCGTCTCAGTCTCTCTTCGTGCCCGTACCGTTCTCCGTCTCTTTACCTTTACCCCGTACCTTTCTCCGTTCCTTTACCTTTACCCCGTACCTTTCTCGGCCCAGTGAGTCTTCGTCTGGAGGAGAATTCTAGCGGCCGGACGTTCTGATCAGTAGTTTTCCGTGGTTTCTCCGATCAACAACAGGCGAATGCAGGAGCAGTACCCTACCAAACGGGCCACGGACCGCGCGTGATCTTACATACCTCTTCCTTGTCCTATCATCTCCACTTACACACACACACACACACATACACTTACACTAACATGTACTACACTACCACATTCTGGGAGCATAGAGCTTGTCCCGGCTGGGGCGGGACCCCGCTGGTGGGTGAGTCCTGGTTAGGGGGAAACCCCACTAGCCGACGGTAGGTCGGCGCCGGATCTCGCCATCCAGCGGGGGAAGACCACCACCATCTCCCGAGAAAAAGCATACACAGTACACTAACGGGACTAATGACCAAAGCAGTTGACGCGCTTAACAAACGGCCCACGGATCGTGCGCAATCTTTCTTTCCTCTTTCTTGCACTATCCTCTTCCCTTACATACACACACACACACACATACTGAAATGCACTACATTACCAGCGGGGGAGAGGAGCTGTATCCCGCTGGTAGGAGATATCTGGTTAGGAAAACCCCCTCAACATGCCGTGTAGGTCGGCTCTGGATCTCGCTATTCAGCGACGGAAGATCACCGCTACTTCCCGAAGTAAAAATGTACTTATGAAAATGATACGACCTTTCCACTTGACGCGCGCGGAATAACTAATGAGTCAATCAATCAATCCAAAATTGCAGAACTAGGTCTGATTAAAGGTTGTGGGAATTCTGATTGGATGTTTTTGACGTTCTTATAAGAAGAAATAAAAGAAGTCATCTTCGTCAACAATCAGCTTTATTAAGATAGCCGGCTTTCGACGGCTTTGCCGTCATCGTCAGTCTCGCTGCTGTCGGCAAAAGTCGGCACAGTCGCTCGACTTTTACCGACAGCAGCGAGACTGACGATGACGGCAAAGCCGTCGAAAGCCGGCTATCTTAATAAAGCTGATATGTTGACGATGATGACTTCTTTTATTTCTTCTGATTAAAGGTTCCAAAAAAATGACAGTAGCGAATGGGAGAAAGCGGTGTTGTCAGACATTCTCACCTCCAGCACGGGCTTCCATCCGCCAAGCTCAGACAGCAGCCAGGCATGACACACACGTGGCCAGACGGGTAAGAGAAATGGATTGTTTGTGATGTTTATTGTACATCCACTTTAGATCCTCTCCTGTACAGATAATATTACTCCACCAGAGGATGCGCGATGGAGAGTGACGCAAAAAATTGCGCCTGGATGAGTAAGATCCGAGTGTTTCGCTTTGTAATGTCTACTCTGAACAAGAAAAGCCCCCAGATATGAAGTTAATGAATCTGTGGAACTATACGAAGACCAGATACATTTCAATATTCATTAAATTCATGAATACAGCAACTTTTATTCGGAAACAAAGTCAGCCCGTAGTTATGAATTTTAATGCAGGGTAGGATATCGGAACGTATCAAAAGAGTAATGAGAAAGCAAAAATAAGAAATACTTCTGTTCTATGTCTTAAATACACAAATGTCAAAATATTATCATTTAAATTGATTGACATTGTATTTTGTTTTGATGGAGACGCAGTTTTTTTCATTGGTAAGCGTGGTTCGGGCGCGTGTGTGACGCAATTGAACTATGTGTTCGCCACAAATTTTTCTCGGCATTCAATTTTGTCTTCATATGAGAACGTGAAGGGAAAATTCATATTTTGTTTTGCATCTTTTAGGTTGACGTTCACCTTCATTTGCTATATAGCGTCTTAGAAATTGAACAATTTTCGAGTGAGGATTACGTGATCTGTTTTCATTGGCGCACGATGAAAGAAGTGGGTGTTGCAGAAATGTAAAGGGAGCTGATTCAGAAAACCTCGCCCTTTATTACTTCTTTTACATTACTTTACATTTTATTTGAACTGCAATTGGGTATGACCCGGTGGCAGTTAAATAACAACAATTACAATAATAATAATAACAACAACAATAATAATAATAATAATAATAAAAATTAAAATGATACGTTTTGTTTTAATGTCTCACACAAACACACATAAACATTCAAACACTATAATGCTCATATTTTTGAAGAGTAAAATTGGTTTGACTACACATTACGGTTCCGTAAGAAAATTTCCGACTTGGAAGGTTTCCGGATTATAGAGAATTGTCAAAATTTAACTTCATAACTCAAATAAAGAAATATATATCAAGAATTAATTTATAAATATATAATTTAAATAATGAAAAAACCTAATAAAAGTAGAACGTCATTTATGTCTTGAAAACATTGCAGCACAGAGAAGAAATTAATACTTTGAAACTTAATGGTAAATTAAAGAATTTATTTTCCTGCGCATACTTCTGGTAGATATTCTGTTAACATTTCACAAAATTGAGGGTAATCAGAAAAAATATATTATTTTGAGAGATAAGTTGAAATTATGTCAGTTAAATCCTGATTCAACCACTGTAGTTGATGTAAATTGGCTTCTTTATTGTTTTTAAGATCCCTTGAGCGTCCACAAATTACATATGCATCCACCGGGATGTGAATGTCGGGCCCCAAGGGTGGAAGGTCAATGGTCTGAGCACTATAATGCCAGTCCCTCGAGTTAAGAGAGTTCTCGATTTTTCTTGTTACAGGCCATCACAATTTATTTACTTCTATGCTAGTACCACCAACCCTACTTGGCCCGAGAAGACTCCTATGCCGACCTATTTAGAATGAAAAATAAATTTCACATTCAGGTTATAAGCACTTGTAGTTATCTAAAATCTATTGAGATTTTGCGTCACAATTACAATGGTCATTTCTACGGAAATATTGTTCCTCCTAAACTTCCTTGCCGGGTCGGGCGTTATCGTTTCCAAGTTTCGCCAAAAGTTTCACCGAAGTTGGAATTTATAGAATACGCCAATATTAAGAGAAATAATTCTTCTTTAATAATTCAAGGGCTTTTCGAAGAAACAGCATTGGTTCAAAAATCCAATTTGTGGGAAATGTGAAAAACCGTCCTCTTCCTAACTCTTCCTAGCTAATCTATTTTTCTTCGCTCGTTTTCTTTGGGACTAAGCAACATGGGCCGAATCGATATTATTCTCTGAAGAATAAAGTTCACATTAAAAATGTGAATATGAGTATTCTCAATGTTGGACGTAGTTTCTTCTAGAAGCCCTTAAAATGTTAGAATAATTATATAAAGGTTAAATAAGATCGAAAGAACAAAGACACACAAGATCACCAGTTATGTCCAACGAGTTGCCTAGATTCGTCTCCTCCAAATCCTGAGCATTCCTGAAACTCCGGGTTGATATCTCTCCATTTGTCTCAATACGCGCAGGCAAGCCAAAGTAGCGCGGTCGAAGTTCACTGCAGATTGCATAGAAGGATGGATGAGCCACCGTCTGGCTCAACGCTAAATGGGGCCAGCGGAGGTTGAGTTGCGCCTGGAGGACCTCTTGCGACGAGAAGCACGGAGTGTAGGCGTGTCCGGGCACCGTACACGTTGCGGAGTTCTAGAACGGCAGTCACATTCGCTCGGGCTATGGACTTGAGTGTCGCGCTAAAGGTTGAGAGGAGAGGGTTAGTAATTTTCGTTAATGTCTGTATAATACCTACCTCAGGGAGGCAGTAGAAATACCATTTACACCAATAGAGTTCAAGGCATTTAGCACAAACAACGGAAATAAGTACTATGGAAGAAGGACATGCATACAAACGAGATGCAATTAGTAGAGAGAGCTAAGACACCAGAATTGAGGATTAGATTACAAGTTCCAACGGAACAGACCAAGCAGGAATGTTTGTATACACATAGCATAGAGAAATAATCAGGCGTTTGAAATTTTTGAATTATAATCTTTCTTATCATGTTTGAAGGATATTGCAAATATTGGGCATTTGCTATAGAGGAAGGTCAGCACAAATAAATTCTCTAACAAATGTGAAGAACAATATTCCAATTTTTTTTTCACGACTGCGAATTCGAGATTAATGGGTTAACGTTCATTTTACGACGTAACCAGGATGTTATCATCTATAACATAAATATTACAATAAATTATTCTGAACTCGCCTGTCTTTATTCGTCTATCCTCCTCTTCTTTCCTCTCTCGCTCCCGCTTTGCCTCCACTCCTTTCGTCTCGCTTACGCCCCTTCCCCCTCACCCTAGCCCCTTTTGTCTCTCTTCCGTCAGTTTCCCCGCCTCCGCATCCCCTCCGCCTCCGCTCCATTCGCCCCGCCTCCGCATCCTTCGCCTTGCCTTTGCCGTTTCGTCTATTTTCCACCCATTTCTCCTTCGCTACGCTCCTTTTTCTTCACGTCCCCTTTTCGTCTCGCCCCCGCCTCTTTCGTATCATTTCCATTACTTTGTCTCTACCAAGCATTCACAACCCCCAGCATTTCTCACTTTGCTACATCTACAATCTATTGTATCTAATCTTTGCACAATCTACTGTAAACAGAACTATAGTAGATTGGAACGATTTGCCTGCGGCACTTTTTGAGCCCTTTCCTTGCTCAGCGCGAGGTTCTAGAAACAAATATAGGAAATTAGTCAATAGGGTGAAAACGTATAGTGAAGTGAAGTGAAAGGTAGAACGTTATATGCAGTGCAGTGCAGTGAAGTGAAGTGAAGTGATTTCATTTCTTCTGAATATGACTGAATACGTTCTGCCCGGTGTGTATGTGAGGGTTCCTTCGTCTCTCTATGTATTATAACACCCGCCGCCGTGGGTGCTCTCAGGGTGACCTCAACCTACCTTCTCCTGGCGCTGCAGATGGATAAAGCTTGCCCGGCTACACCCATAAAAGACCCTGAAAGACTAAACGGGAACATGCGTGGCGTGTGCATTGGCAGGCGTTTTGCAAAAAAAGATTGCTCTCTCATGAACTTAAATTTAATACCGTTAAGACTCCTTCTGGTGAGGCCAGATACAAACAAAAACAAAAAGAAACTTATCCTAACTTACATTGGGCATCTTGTTTACATCGGGCGGTCATTCGCCCCTCACTCGCCTCATCTACAGTCCAGTGAGGGCGCGGGCCATTGTCCCGGCGCTGGCGAGGTGGCGCTCGGCGGCTCGGCCGGTTCTCGTCCAGGTAGAGCGGGTGGGGGGCCGGCGCCGGGGGGGCCGGGGGGGGGGCCTCTGAATGGGCGCCAGGCGATGTCGGCGGCGGCGGCGGTGCGAGCGGCGGCCCGGTCTGGTCACGGCCGTTGCCTGTCCTTCGGTCGTCGCCCGTCCGAGTCTGAGCGCCGGATCAGTTGAATGCTCGCTATATGCGACGCGTGGCCCAAAAACTTGGCCTAGCTTAGCGGCATACAGCGGTGCGATGAAGGCGGCTCGGTTTCTACCGTCTATAGAAGCCGCGACTTACAACGGCCCTAGTCGGTGAGGCATATGCGCTTACCCGAGGCAGTTCTTTCGACGTGCTCCCCTACGCTGTTCAGGACAGAAGACGTCTGTCCGCTACCGCTGCTCTAAACAGAAGACGTCTGTTCGCTACCGCTGCTCGTGACAGAAGCCGTCTGTTTGCCACCACTGCTCGTTATAGAAGGCCTTAACTTCCCGTCTTCGGAGCTCTCCCGCTCCATGAGGTCACATGACCGCGTCCACGCGACGTCCGCACTCATTGGCCTGTGATATCACGCGACACGGAGCGGCCAATCGTGGTGGCACCGACTTGGCAGTTTGGAGTTTCGAAGTAGCGTCTTACCGGAATTCGTTTCACCTCACGAATTCGCCGAATTCGCCAACGCTCTGCGCGGAGGGTGGAAATCCCATCGACGTCACGGGCGCGCCCCTTCACCAGACTCCGAGACAAAGGAGGGCTCCGGTTGCCTGCGTCGGCGACGCCAAGTAACGGGAAAATGCACCTATTCCTGCCGCTCTTGCGGAGAGCCTCCGCTACTCGCTTCAACAGGCGTTTGGAAATATAATTTCATTTTAATTTTAATTCGTCGCTGCCATACATGGGCGACTGTCCCATTACAGTATACACGCGTATATGTTTGTATGTATGTATATTTGTGTAATATGTAAGTTTATTCATTTATATGTTAGTGTATATGCATTTTAATGTTTAGTATATGAATGTAAATGCCATCTGCATATACAGGAAATGACAAAGTCAATTTGTTTGTTTATATTTATTTTTTATATATTATTATTTTATTTGTAATTGTAATTTTGCATTCTGCCACCGGGCATCATCTGCCCAATTGTAGAATACATTTCTATCTATCTATCTATCTATCTATCTATCTATCTATCTATCTATCTATCTATCTGTCTATCTATCTGTATATCTGTCTATCTGTCTGTCTATCTGTCTATCTGTCTATCTGTCTATCTATCTATCTATCTATCTACCTGTTTCGTCACCTTTACCTCCAACATCCTGCCTTCATCTCTTCCTCCTCAGTTCCATTCGAGTGTCCGTCGCTCCAGGTGGCGGTGCACGCACTGCACATCCCCCGCCGCCTCCGCCACCTTCCGCGAGGGGCGGTCTTTTGGGATTGACTTTAATAAAAAATACGGTTTAAGTGATTAAAGGCACTTCACCCTCAAGGCCTGAAGAGCTTTGCATGTTTAGTTAACGGCATTTCGCTGCTCCAGAGCGAACGTTCTCGTCTTCAGACGCTCTCACGCAGACTTGCGTGAATTTAGGCATTTTGCGCCCTGACGTTCTCGGAAGACGACAGTTTAGATAATTTTTCACATTGCAGCATGGAAGAGCATTTCTGAATTTTTCTTAAACGTGGAAGTGGATGAAGTATGCTGTAGTAATTAAAACAGATAATTTAATTATTTATGTATTTACTTAGTAACAGTATACAGTAAAAACTGTTATGTGACGTATGGGGGAGAAAATCATCTGCGCACGCTTTCTTGAGTTTCAGAATCCCTTCCCAAAAATTCAACTATTAATAGTTGAAGGATAAAAACAATAATAATAATAATAATTATTATATTATTATTATTATTAAGGGTCCATCTCAGCATTTGCTCAAAGGGTCAGGGAAACTGGACAAAAACCCGATCGAGATGGGGGTCATTGACTCGGAAGCTGAAGTACATTACTTGTTACAGGCATATTAGGACTTTTTAAAAAAATATACAATACAAATGACAACTACTTGTTAATGTAAATTAATCCGAATTTACTGTGATTTACAAATGAAAGGGAGCATTCTCAAGTTTTAAATTCTCCGCTCAGCAAACTTTGCGAAATCTCCTCTCAAGTCTACATTCAATATAGGACAACTTAAACGAGATAAAAATATTATAAGAAATAAGAAATTAACTTTCTAAATAATATATTTACGTATTTTCTAAATATATTTACGTATTTTAGAAATATACGGAAATAAATCTAAAATATTTACGTATTTTCCAGATCAGTAACAGAAGTATTTTTCTAGGTTTCTACGTTATTAAACGTGGGAGATAAGTGAAGAAATTGTCTCAGAGGGAGATTATCTCCGTTGTTTACATTCCACAACACAGAAATTAAATGACACACGTGAAATATTCGGGCACAACGTGATGAAAACACGTCTACAAATCATTTTGAAGCGAGAAATCCGTGAGGTACCCATGATATCTGTATCATAAACAAGTGAGGGAAGAAAGGTGGTTGATGACTGATATTCAAGGTATTTGAACCGTGAAAAACAGCTTGCGTTCTCTTTATGGTAAATAAAGTTTTCCTCTCAATTACGTTCCATCAGAAGCGTAACACAATCATTTTCTTACGAAATGAATATGATGCAGGAAGATAGGCAAGATTTTTCAATTTATTTGTCAATCATACTATATGCTAAATGCCCTCAAAATCAAATTTTTTTGACAACATTCCTCTTTACAATATTCTTAGAATGCTTTATCGCGTTTTTCAACTTAATGTAATACATTTTCCTCAAACATCCAAACGTGTCATTACTGACTCCACTTCCCAACCCTTTCGTTCTTTTGCCCAAGTGTTCCCCGTTCCCTGTAATAACATTAACTTCTCTCCAAAATGATAAACTCTAACAACGCTCTGTATGTACTGCATACCTCATACATTCGCGTGACATTGTAATTTTATGATGACAGCGGCACCTATCGCACAGAAGCAAATTTAAACGTGGGAACACTTTGGCCGCGCGTCATCCTGATAAACAACACACGCGCGCGACTTGTGGCGTGAACTGTACGTGTAGATTAGTCTGCGTAACGTAATTACCGAAAGCGCTCTGTCGGATTGCTGCGTCGCGCGTATTTCATGTAATTGGACATCATTTCGCGTTTTAATTCTCCGTCCGTGCCGCGCTCCCGCGCGCTCGTGACTTCAAAGCGGCGAAGCCTGGCGGAGTGTGGCGGAACTTCGCAGCTTTGTGAAATAGACTGTTGGGCGTTCTCGCGCCTCAAAGAAAGCCTTTGCCTCAAGATACGATGCGTTTTAGCGAGGCGCATTTATGGATTGGATTGTAGAAAATTATACGCTAAGAGAAAGTAGGAGTACTAAGTGAGAAAGGAGGAGTAACAAATGGTGCAGCATTCTACTGGTAAGAAGTGTAATATAATTTTCAGATTCTGCAGCTTCTTTACGTCTTGGTCCGTTCAGGTAGCCGGGCTTATATAATATATAGATACAACAAATATTTATTATTTTTTCTTATGATCATTTTTCGGGAAAACCTCCACACTATGACATTTGCAGGAGATAATTTTACATCGACCTCCATCTCGAATACATTTCTCTCCTGGCACGTTACTGATAGTTTTTTAACTGTTTTAGACGTAAAATAAATAAATCGAATTATGATAACAGCAAAAGTACACACGTATCTATCTGTTCATTTGTTTCTAAGGATGGAGTATTATACTTTGAACATGGTGCATAAGCTATTTTCACTAAAGATTTTAAACTTTCAAAACTTAAAGTTATTGTATTTTGGAAGCTTCAGGGCACTTGAATTATTGAAGGACCCGGCGGTGTATTTGTAAGCGTGCAGGACCCGGAAGCCTACCTTCTTTTTTACCAATATTTTGCGGAATGAGAACACTAATAGAGGAATATGTTGTGTCAATGAATTCCCCACATAAAGTAATACATCACTGGCGGCAGAGAAATGTAATCGAGTTCAGATGTGGAAACTTTTCTCATGAGTTCAGGTATATTAGAATCTTACAGAACAATTATACATACCACGAGAAAGTTTGCAGGTGGTTGTCATACCACTGGCTGTTTGTTAATCTATCGGTGGTTCGTTTATGCACCAGACTGCAGTGTTGTTGATTATTGTTCATTGGAAACAAACGTGTGGTGATTTTTTCTTTCTGTTGGTTTGGTAATCCAAGGAGAACATGCGACGACGTGTTTATAACAGTTTCGCGTCTAGGAGCGTGATTTTGTAAATGTTGTTACGATGTTAATAATTGGTATGTTACAGCACATTTTTATGCTAAAATATATGTATTGAGCAGATATTGGTAATTACCAGTTTTTGTAAATATAATTAACATCTTCTAAGTGTAATAAAAACGTGTATACGATAGAAATTAGAGGTTATGTGGAATATGCTATTTGCAAATGTTGTTTAAATTTTAGTGGTGCGTTTTTGAACCTCCGGGCATATAGGGATGCATCATGTGCAAAACAAGCGTGTCGTGTTTTTCGCTTATATTTACAATTTTTAGGCATTTCTGAACAGGAACTTTACAACATTTTCCAAATATTCTTTCATCATAAGGCAGATGAAAATTTTAATTTACATTTTTTTTAATATTCTGGTTGTCTAAATGTGGATTAAGTTTTAGCTGCTTTGGAAGATGATGGTAATTATTTTCCCAAAGCCAATTCTATTGACATTTATTTTCCGCCATCTCATGTTAGGTGTGATACAGACGAGGGTAGTGGGGATGGGAATTTAGGTAACATAAACAATCTGAATGACCATCAGGTGGTAACAGAATCAGAAGCAGGGCTTAAAATGCTAACGAAAATAAAATTACTTTCTCCGTAAACGACTTTTGATTAGTGGGTACAAGGTGCTTTCCCGCACACGTATGAATGAAAAAGAATATGAAGATAAGAGGAATTCTGCAATTTCAAATCCAATGCGAAGAAAGAGATTTGAGGAGATCATACAACAAGTGCATTTCAATGACAACTCGCAGAAAAAAATGATAAACTTTCGAAAGTTCGACCATATTTAGATTATATCGGAAACCCTTTTCTAGAATACTCTTCGTGGTAGAAAGAATCTAGTGAGCACACGGTGACACCATACTTTGCTTACAAATGTTCTGAAACAATTCATTTGCGTTAAAACAATACATTTTGAGTACAAAGAATGCTGACAGTACTTCCGACAAAGCTACCTCAATGACTTTGATGTACAGTAAGTGTCGCAGGGACCCCAAAAGACCTACAGAGAAAAATATGGTTTGAGAGGAGGAATACTTTTTAAATTCAGTGAATTCTGCCTAAAGATAGAAGCAGAATGCAGAAGCAGAAGCAGATTGCAGAAGGAACTTGCCCCATCATGTTTTTCCCGATAACTATTCCTTGAGTCTGAAAGCTGTAAAAACGTTTTATGAACTTGGTATTGCTGGAACACTGAGGATCAAAAGAACAGAAAATTGCCCCCTAAAATCATTGGCTTTAAAGGAGAGAGAATGAAAAGAATAATTGTAAATGAAATTAGAACTAAAATATGAACTAGTAATTTGCCCTTGGAATGAAATTATGTGACAACTGTATCAAATTGCGTGTTCAATACATTATTAACGTTAAACTATATGTTTCTACTACAACAAAATACTATATCTGTTCCTCAACTACAGATAATAAGATCTTACAACATAACATGTGAGGAACAGACAAGAAGAATCAAAATGTCTGTTGCTACAGAACAAACATTAGATCAAAAAATGGTGGTAGCCAATTCTTTTTGTGAGGACTAGATATTACAGTTGAAAACTGCTGGATTATACTCAGGAATTATAAGAACGGAGACATAGATCTTACATTTTGCATTTCAAAGATGAGTAGCAAGAGAACACATTCAAAATTATGGGCCAGGTATGTGTAAATGTCACTCAATTGCCAATCGCGTTACCTCGTAAATTCGATTTCACCAAACAGACTATTTTGTTATACCACAAGAAAAAAAGAACAATGTGTGCTCCCTGCAAATCACATGCCACAGATAAGCGCATGAAGTGTAATATTGCTGTGCGAGAGAAATGCTTTTGTAGCTTTCATTTAAAAAAGTAGATCAAATCATATCGCATGTGCTCGGTGGTGCGTTTGTGCACCAAGCATTTTTTGTAAACTACAAATAATAAAAAATTGATATAAACATCCACAGTAGACTTATTTAAATATTTTCTCTAATTATCATCAGATATCTTAAAAAGAAGTTCTGACCGATAATGGGTTAACTAAATGAAGGATTTGTGCTTAGTTATATATGTATTGCACATAGGTCTTAGCTAGGGTTTCCTATAAACTTTCCTTTCGTATTTACAAACGCTGGTCACATACGTCACACATTGTCCACAGTTATTAGATAAAAAGTCTCCAGACACACATTAAATCGTGACAAAATTACTTCACTCTCATATTTCCACGAAAAACATGCCCATAAACCCGCACATCCTCATCTGCAACGTGCTCGCAGCGGTCGTAACCTAACCGGACCCTTCCAATTTAAGGCAATTTTCCGGTTCGCCCGGGCCCACCGCCGGCCGCTAATGAGATGCTGCGAGGCGCCTTTGTGATGGGGATTCGGCGTCGCGTCCACCGCCATCTAAAGGCGACACGAGCGGCGCCGACATGAAACGCGTGGGCCCGCGCGCGCGTTTTCCTCAAAGGCCACGGGGCGCGGCCCGGCGGGAGCACCGCGCCGTGCTGTGTCATTTCGACCGCACGTCTGGCCGCGCCGCCCCAGTCGCATGTGGGGCCACGCTGCACAGGTCACATGTACGGCCGCGCTGCCCCGGTCGCGTGTGTGGCCACGACAAGGTCACAGGTACTCGCGCGCCCCGGTCGCATTGGGCCACGCCGCACAGGTCACATGTACGGCCGCGCCGTTTCGGTCGCGTGTGTGGCCGCGCCGCCTCGGTCGCATGTGTGGCCACGCCACCCAGGTCACATGTACGGCCGCGCCGCCCCAGCCGCATGTGTGGCAACGCCGCCCAGGTCACATGTACGGCCGCGCCGTTTCGGTCGCGTGTGTGACCGCGCCGCCTCGGTCGCATGTGTGGCCACGCCACCCAGGTCACATGTACGGCCGCGCCGCCCCAGCCGCATGTGGCAACGCCGCCCAGGTCACATGTACGGCCGCGCCGCCTGGCCACTCCGCACAGATCACATGTACGACCACGCCCCTTAGGTCGCATGTGGCCACGCCGCCCAGATCACATGTTTGACCGCGCCGCCTCGGTCGCATGTGTGGCCACGTCGGCCCGGTTGTCTGTGTGACCGCGCCGCCACAGCAGAATATGTTATCTCACCACACAGTCCATGACTGTGACAGTCTCATGTGTGGTCGCGCCGACTCAGTCGCGTGTGAGTTGCGTCGCACGGTGGTCTGAACAAGGACGAAACGCGCGCATAGGTAAGAAAAATGTTTCTTTGAAAAACAATAATTCAATGATCAATTTTAGGTATTTAAAATTACTAGAAGGTATGGGAAATAATGATTTATATCAAAGCGTGCTGCCATACAACACTATTAAAACAGCCGGATTCGCTCAGGGAAAAAAATCACTTCTCTAGCAATGAAAGTACTCCTATCTGTTGTTTACATCGTTTGCTAATCAACTTTTCAACTTCCGTGAATGATATGTGATTTCGTATACTCTTCCAAATATAGTAAATATTTTGAGTTTAACGTATTTTTATTTTTTAATTAATTCAACCATACGTAATTAAGGTGTGCAAAACTGCATATTGTTTTCCACTAAGGAAACTTTCAACACGGCAATTACAAAAACACGCCAAAAATTACCTCCGGGAAATGACTATAAATAATTAATTATATATAATAATATAATAAATATATTTTAATAGTAAGTATTATTGGACATTATTCCGTTGAGTGGTCCGAGCCTGTCCCTCTAAAAAATGTTGACGAGCTAAAGACGACATTACGAGTTCGAATGGAGAGTAACTTTACCTCGGGAGAGTACCGAGAACGTTTACTTGTTAAAACGGAGCGCGCCCCTGGCCGACGCGACAGAGCCTGTCCTGGGTCGCCAAGCGTTGCTGCTGTCTCGCAGTTGCCTGCGTTCTGCGAAAAGCACCCGCCCCCGCTGAGGGCCGCACGTGCCGAGCGCACAGCGGAAGGCCGGGAAGGCGCTGGTCGCGCTCGCCGCTGGTGCATCAAAATGGATTGCCAATTAGCTTGTGCAGTGGCGGCCGAGGCCTAAGCCATCAATACCTAATGTCAACCACGTCTAACCTTCGATTCTGGTACACGCAAATGTGTCTCCCATCGCCTCAAAGCCGCGGAAATCGAGACCATAAGTGTACGCTGTTTCAGGAATCAAGACCCTGAAAGATGAAGAAAAACCTCCTGTTCAAGCGAGCATGCTACTCAAATCCGTTTTAACATTGTAAATTTAATTGGCGCGGCGTCAGGCATTCTCCTTCAGTGTTTGGCCTCCACCGCACCTGAAAAAAACAGCACCACAGAAATCGTCCGACCAACGCTCTGCCTAACATTTCGATTCCACTTCTCGCCTAATGTGCAAAATCGCAAACCACGTGGCGAGGGGTGGCCGATCGTCAGTTGTCGTCGGCCGAGTGGCGCTCGGCGCCCGCAGATCGCTCGTTTGTAGACGTTTCAGTGGATTCTGGAAGGCTAGAAATGATTCGAATCCACTAAACTATTCCTTTCAGCATCACTGTACGCCACAGCAACATGCTGTTCAACACATCGTCCATGAAACATTTAGAAATGCAGCATGAATAATTTTGCCATGGCGGCTGTTCCCCTCTGGTAACTCATATACACACACATATGTACAAATAAAGCACAAAGAATTCCAGTTTCACTGATTTAATAAAATGAAGCATTTAAGAGATTTATACAAATTACACAATTTTAACAAACAAAATTGATACAAATTAGCAATAAATTGAACCACCTCTTCTCCATGCACACCGACCACGTGGCGTGGTGACAAAAACTCACATCACCTTACACCAACGCTCTCGTACGATATGCCAGGTTTTACAATATTGAAATCAAACTGAAACTAATGAATGCATTACAATAAAATAGTCTGGCCTTCAACGGCCCGGTTTACCACACATGCAAGGCTTGCTGCTCGTGGCGCTCACCGCTACCCGTCACGGCGATCGCCCAGGAAGAAGTGAACGAGACAAAGGCAGCGGTGTTGTAGGCCGGGTGTCCTAAGGGCAATGGGGGCGGAGATCACGTGCCTACCACCTGCACACACAAAGGGCTCGCGGCTGCCGACTCTCCGTAGTTCGACAGCCACTCCGCAGGAGTGCGCTGCTACGGATCAGAAACCCCTAATAACTGCACATGGACGTGTGCAATCACGTTCACCAAGTAAACGAGTAAGAAATTAAAATGTAATAATAACATTATAACTATCCACAATCAGAAGAAATTGGAATATTACAGTGCAGAAGAAGACCTGGAAGAAAGTCTGAATTTAGTACACATGTATGAATTAGCAAAATATTACAAGATTTTCTCTTTAAAATTCTGATTTCATTTCGCAAATATGAATCAGAATGTATACGTGTTGGCACATAGGCGGCCAAAATTAATTCAAATTCCCGCCACACTTAGAATTCAATCATTTATAGCAATAATTTGGCGCTAATTAACTGCAAAGCGTGTACATTTTAAACATCCCGCCTTAGGCTTAGTATTTTTTTCTGTGAAAAAACCGCTGGCGGGCTGCCAGTGCGAAAGGTGATACATTTTTCGTATGAAACTCTTTGGAACGGCTGAACTGCTTTGAAATTTGGAACTACTTTGGAAGAAAGGCGTCAGAGCGTGACTCTGGAAGGACACCAAGAGACAATCAGAGAAAAATATTTCATATTGTCAACATTCCGAGAATCAAATGTGTTTCCAAATAGACGCGTTGGGAACGCATTGCTCGAAAAGCAGCTCGCCAAAACAGGCGAATTGCCTCGCTCGAGTAAAAAGCTATTAATGCGCACAGAAATTCAGTGGTGTAGGGTTGGTATTGCGACCCCCAGCTGGATTATTGGCGCGCAAGCTTAGCTATCACGCAGGTATTACGAGAGAAAACGATTTTCTTTTCGCCATGACAAGGTAATATTGACAACTTCTTCAATACTCAATATTTCTTACGCTGAGGTGAACTAATAGTTCTTAAATAATTGGCTTTCAGAATTTTCTTTTGTGTCACGGGAGTAGAAAATGGAAAGAGTCTTGTTATTCAACGTTAAAACACCTACAAATGTTCTCCCAAAATATCTCAAGCTATTTTGCCGCCTCAACAATAAGGAAAAGGGCATAAGAACAGATACATACTTAATAAAATGAATAATGAGTTTTGGCGTATTTGCTTTATTTAAAATGACCTTTGAATGAAAGTAATAAAATCACGAGTGACAAAATTACAAGTGATGGCTATATTAAAGATATGTTAGTACAAACACCAATTGCAGTGTTACAATATTACAAAACTCATTACGTGGGTGATTATTATCAGAGCTGAGTGCAACAACTATTGAAACTTTTACACAAATGAATACTCGTATGCCAAGACGAGTAACATCTAGTGTTTACATGCCGCAGCGAATAAGCGAATCGAAATGGAAACAGACAGCAGCAGCACTAACTGTGATGCAGCGTGGAGGTCATCGCTAAGCAGAGCGTGGAAAACGGAGACTGAGAGTGCTCGTGTACTTGGCATGGAAACCACAATCGAAAATTAAAGTTGTGTGAACTTTTCCGCACGTTAAGAAGGCGAGGTCATCAAATTCATCTCGCTGCGTGCATACGTACATATGAACCACGGAAGAATATGAGATGACGACAAGGTACGGAGGTGCAGCCGACAGGAGTAATGGACACATCTCTAACTTTCCGTTGAACAGTCTCCTAGAGCACAAGATATTGTAAATGAATGTAGGAAATTGTTTCTTTTCTGTTCTAAGAGAGATTCTGAGAGACATTTTCACTAACGTTTGATAGCTGTTATTAACCCAGATCTGCATAAAAAGCAAATGCTTTGATTAAAGTATTGTCAAATTTATAAAATCATGAAAGAGTGTAATTTATAAAACAAAAGAGTGGCATTCCTTTTGGTAAAATTAATTCTTAGTGGGACTTTACCATATCGTTAGAGATTCGGTACTTTATTAATGAAATGATAATAATGTTATTGAACGAGTATTAGTTTGAAAGCATTTATTCGTGATGAAACTCGTAAATTTTTTATCAATTTACAGATCTGAAAGAGAACTGTCGGAATCATTGCGATCGATGAAGAACTCCTGTCACTGATAAACAATGCTTTTAGTTCATTAGTCGTGACCGACATTAATGCCAAAACCGGTTAGAAGGAATCCTAGAAAAACGTAATTAAGTTTGTTGATTTGGTAACCAATACTACTGTGACTTTCATCAGTTATTGTTAGGAATCTGCGTGAATTTAAATAGATTAAAATTATTCCCCAAATATAAATAGATAAAGCACATCACAAAATAAATCTCGCGTAATGACAGTATATTATTCCAATTTCTCACTTTTTACGTGTGTTAAAAACGTATTCCACAAAATCACATCACGGTGTAGCCGCTGAAATCCCAGCGTCCAATTCACGAAAAGAAAATGCTTTCACGGAAAGAATTTTACTGCTCGTCCTCGGATACAATTCACTTTTTTTCGACAGTTTCCTCCTTATGACTAAGCATAAATATTCCACTTTAATAGGTTTTTTCTTCGTGAATTTCCGCGTGTTTACATCCCGGAATAGCGCCAGGTCTCCCGAAATAAAATACGCCGCGCGCTGTGAATTCCCAGGCGGACAGCGACACTTCTCGTCGGCCGCCGTCGCCGCTGCCTGCGTCACCCGCGCCGCAGTGTTCCCAAAACGGACGGACAGGGACAAGGGACGCACGCTGGCTATGCACGCTTGCACTATTGCACGTTTTGCTTCTCAAAACTGTGCAAAATAACCTTATCCTCGAGTAACTTCACTGTTTTAATTGACTGATTGATTTTTTTGTGTTTCCGGGCGCGTCAACTGCTTTGGTCATTAGTCCCGTTGGTGTAGTGCATGTTTTTTCTCGGGAGATGGCGGTGATCTTCCCCCGCCGGATGGCGAGATCCGGCGCCGACCTACCGTCGGCTAGTGGGGTTTCCCCCTAACCAGGACTCTCCGACCAGCGCTGCACCGCCCCACAAGCTCTAAGTTCCCGACCGATCTCCCGGAATATGTGATAGTGTAGTGCATGTTAGTGTAAGTGTGTGTGTAAGGGGAGAGGATAGGACAAGGAAGAGGTAGGGAAGATCGCGCGCGGTCCGTGACCCGTTTGGTGGGGTACTGCTCCCGCATTCACCTGGTGTTGAACGGAGAAACCACGGAAAACTACCGATCAGAGCAGCCGGCTGCTAGAATTCTCCTCCAGGAAGCGACTGAATTCGACCTAGCTGAAAAGCTAGCATCAGTTGATGCACTGAGCTACCGCTCCCGGTTTATTAGTGATTGCGGGCGCGTCGACGGCTAAGGTCATTAGTCCCGTCCATATGTTTGTCGTGGGAGATGGTGGAGATCTACCCCTCCCTCGATGGCGAGGTCCGGCTCGACCTACCCGCCGACTGGCGGGTTTTTCCCAACCAGGTATCTACCACCTGCAGGCACCGCCCCAGCCGGGACAACCTCTAAGTTCGCGACTGATCTCCCGGCGTCTGTGGTAGTGTCGTTCATGAAAATGTTGCATGTGTAGGTAAGGGGTTAGGATAGAACAAGGCCGATAAAAGATGGAATGCACACAGTTCGTGGCCCGTTTCTTAGGGTACTGCTCCGGCATTTCTTTAGTAATGATTGGAGAGACCGCGGAAAATTAATGATGAGAGCAGCCGGCTGATATAATTCCCTCCAGTCACAGACTGAACTTGACCTATCTAAGTAGTGTCGAAAATCCTGCCACTGTCGGGACTCAAAGCATGGGATCTAATTCTCAAAAGAACTGCAGTGATATCAATGGATACCCTGAATCACATAAGCCGGTGAAATATTTCCAAGGGAGATTATAAACACACGTATTTGGAAACAGTATCTTACTTTATATTGATATGAAAAAGTTCTAAAATTATAATTGTAATGTAAAAGTGAACTTACTATGAAAACAAATCGCAACCCTAATGCAACAGAGCCACAATTCCAAAATCACTCATTTCGCAGGAGAGCCTTCCAATGTTTTCTCGAGGGCATTTAAATGCATGAATTGAATTTAAATTTAATTGCTATTACTTGGCTATTTATGAAACTAAGAAAACGGCATTGTTGTATATCGAGTAATGGAAAACGAGGAATCTAACAATGGGTATATCTCAATTTTCAATTTTTCGGAGATTGCCCTATTGTATTAGGAGTGCGAATTGTATTAGGAGGGTGAATTAATTTGATTCTTATTTCCTTTTCTAGCTAATCGCATTTGTCCCGTTGTGAAGCGGCAGCGGAACCCAAAGCAAGGTTGTAAGTTGTACCACAGCTAATTTACTACAATATAATTAGAAAGACATTTATAATAGAGTTTTCTGATTTTGATGTTGATGTTTTTTCCAAAATATTTCCATTTAAAATGATATGAAAACTCCATTAGTGAAAAGTGAAAACAATTTTACACTTCGTTCATCACATAATTTTTACGGTTTCAGATCAAACAGCTGCTATTAAAAAGAATATTTGTTTTTTAATTAAAAAAAAGTTCGCAAATTCTTTTAATTTAAACAGCAGACAATAATTGAACAAGGATTAAGTAATTAAAAAGTAATATATTATTTTTAAATACATTCTTTTAAATACATTTAAGAGTTTACATAAAATTGCTAGCAATTTATAGAAATTTACTTTTTAAATGATAAATATATAAGGCACGAAAAATTAATTTTTTTTCACTCCTAGTACGTAAGAAGAGTTTTCTGCCGAAAATCTCACTTTAAAGACATATTTTGCGTACAAACATGTTCACAAATATTTTTTAAATTTCTATGGCTTTGAGAGGTCTTAGAGTGGGAGCTACTCACACAATTGTTACTCGCAGTAAGTGTTTGTTCTCTGTTAATAATGGATCTAATAGTTAAAATATTTCGTTGGTTTAAGATGTTAACTTTTTTGTAGTAGGGTCATTCATTACTTCTAATTCTCATACTATATCCTGATTCAACCTGCAGAGGGCGAGTACTCAGTGGCTTTAAAAGATTAAATAAAAAGTATATATATATATATATATATATATATATATATATATATATATATTTGTTACTATGTTTGAAAGTTGTTTTGTCCGTGCGTGCATTCGGGTATGGTTCGGAACAGTGTCCGCTGCGGCCTGTTTGTTTTGGCGCGAAGGGGCGGCAGGTGGTCTTCGCCTGCAGGCGCCACCTGAGAGTCCGCCTTTCCCGGCGCAGGGGCGGCCCGCTGGCGCAGGGGCGATTTGCTCCACGCGGGGGGCCGACTGCGACAGCTCAGCTCAGGCGCGGTTCGCTCGGAAGCAGCGTTGACCCTAGCATTCAGATTGTTTGTTTGGCGCTTCAATTGCTGAGGTCATTAGGGCAGTAGGTGCTGAACGTTTTTTCGACGAGAGGTGCGGATAACCTTGCTCCGATGGAATGTTAGACCTACCCGTCGACTAGCGGGTTTCCTCCCAGTCAGGTATCTTCCACCAGCAGGGCACCGCCATAGCCGGGAGAAGCTCGACGCTCCCGACATGTGTGGTAGCGTAGTGCGTGAGTTTGCAACTGTAATAAAGGGGCCAAGGAAGAGGAACGAATGATCGAGCTCGGTCCCTGCTCGTCCGCCATTCTCAGAGTATGTGTTGTTGTAGCACCACTAGTTTTTTCTTTGTCGTAGTCCCACACTATTGCAGAAATTGCCAGACCTCCTCGTCGCTGTTGTACGGTTCTGACGTAGTAGTTTGGGGGGGTGATGACAGCATACTCATCATTACGTCCCGCTTCCGATTGCAGGACATAATGTGATGATGATGATGATGATGATGATGATGGGAAGGTAATGCGAAGGAAAAGTAGCGCGCATTCTGTGGCGTCTTTGGGCAATTGCTTAGCACCACGGAGGCCTATAACCTATCACAGTAGACAGCCACTAGAATTATCTTTCAGATGATGTATTCGATCTAGCTCTCTAGATAATGACGAAAATCTATCACCGTCGGATCGAGAATACTAGGTTACAAGTGATATTGAGTCGCTGTTTGGACGAGAATTCTAACGGCCGGCTGCTCTGATCGATAGTTTTCCGAGATTTCGACGATCAACACCAGACGAATGCCAGAGCAATACCCTACCAAACGGGCCACGGACCGCGCGCGATCCTTGTCCTATCCTCTCCCCTTACACTAATATGCACTACACTACCATACATGCCGGGAGACCGGTAGGGAGCTTAGAGCTGGTCCTGAATGGGGCGGTGCTCTGCTGGTAGGAGATACCTGGTTGAGGAAAACCCCGCTAGCCAATGGTAGGTCGGCGCCGGAGCTCGTCATTCAACTAGGGAAGAACACCTCCACCGCTCGTGAAAAAGACATGCACTACACTCACGGGATTAATGACTCTTGTAGTTGACGCGCCCAGAATCACTAACAACCACCCAGCCAGGAAGCTCTCATCGAGACTGACCGTCTCGTTGCTACGAGCGTATCGAGTTGGTCGCATGCGACCTCCATGCGGCAAGTTTCCCGTCCCTGTCCCTGTCCCAGTCCCTCTCCTTGTCCCCTCGGCCGTCGCACGTCTCCTTCAGCTGCTCCTTCGCCGAAGCGCTCCTCCCAGAACAGGAGCGGGACGAGATTCCATCGACAAACAGCTGCGCGTGAATATTCACACAAACTTTATATGAGAATGTTGTTTTTTCTGAGCGCAGGAGGATGTTTAATTTCCGCCTACACAAAAATCTACTCTTGGAATGATCACTGAAGTGTAGCTCCTGCCAGAAAACATTTGCGTTTATATGATTATTAAACGTCAAGAAATAATAAATCGTAGGAATAGGTTTCAGAAGAAACCTTTAGAAATATTCTTTAAAATATGTTTTTTTCATGTTGAAATGGTCTAAAAACACTTCAAATGAGGAGCATAAGTACTACAGCTTTCAGTAAACGTTCTAAATTTATCGCCCTGAGAAAGTAAAAAATTCCAATGGGTAATAAGATGACTTTAGATAAGATG
Organism: Teleogryllus oceanicus; assembly: GCA_964035755.1. Lineage (NCBI taxonomy): Eukaryota > Metazoa > Arthropoda > Insecta > Orthoptera > Gryllidae > Teleogryllus > Teleogryllus oceanicus. The sequence continues at coordinate 91,530,950 of CAXIVR010000007.1, forward strand.
ACAATAATTAAATGGTGAACTAATATAATTTAATAAATCAGGATTCACTGGATAAATCAAACATTACAAAAAAAAGGTTAATTCCAGTCAATTTAAATATATTCGAAGCAGACGTTTTGGCCTAAATTGTAAAGGGGAATGGCCCTCTTGCAAGAGGGCCTTACAATTTAGGCCGAAACGTCTGCTTCGAATATATTTAAATTGACTGGAATCATCGTTTTTTTCTTGTAATAATATGATTCAATACAATATTCTTAGGCATAGTAAAATAGTGGACTAATATGGAGGTAACTCTAATAAGAAATTTATTGTTGAAATATATTATTCTGCCCTCTAAAGAACGCCTTCAGAAAGTCTTTAGCCACTTCAAATGAAATTTTCATCTTGAGTGTGAGCTGAGAATTGAGATTGTTACTTCAGTTCATCCGATAAATGCTTAGGTAAAGGGGAGTTACTTTTCATTCCTTATGATCTAATAAACAGCGATTTATTGTGTGTAAGTTTATTATCGGTAGATACTATTCCAATTACGAGCAATATCCAAATTTGTTTTTTGTAGTAGACTGTACACTTCCTATAATTTATTCTGATTTATCTCCATTTCGACTACACAAGTATTAAATCTGCATGTATTAAATACAAAGAAAAAATATGCAGAACATTTCCAGAGAATGAAAAGGTAAACATGCATTTCCATAAACCTCTTGGGATCTTTCATTAGAAAATATAGTCGAACACACTGACCTTCATTCCGCGTTGTCATAACATATATAGTTATTTTACAAATTTCATAACTAATTAAATGCATAAAGGGTAAACTATTATTATTATTATTATTATTATTATTATTATTATTATTATTATTATTACATAAATTCACGTCTTATGATGTTAAAAGTTTTGAACTTTTGCAGTTTTTAAGCTTCATTTGTCGTATCCGAAGAAAACATTATTTTAAAAAATTGAACACATGTTCGAGAATATTTTTAATATATTGTTGAACCTTTATATAAGGTACTCCAAAACTTAATATATTGCTTTCAAATTCGTAGCTCCTTGAGTTCGACTAGATCGATGGGACAATGTAAGTTTTGAAAAAAATCGTTTGAACTGTTTACACTCTAGCGTTTGCACACGGTCAGATGGACGGACGGAAAGATGAACAGACGGACAGATGGACGGACGGACAGATGGATGGACTGGCGGAAAGATGGACGGGTGACGGACAGACCGTTCGTCACTTTTCCGTCAGTAAATTTTTCGGTACCTAGGACCCACAAAACGTGGATTCTGAGTACACAGTGCGTTAGAGTAAGTAATTTGTTTTATCTAAGTATGAGATTTATCCACTTTTATATTACATCACAATACAAGTTTCTCTGTCAAAAAGTTGCAGTTCTTTTGTTGCAAAATGACAATATTTTATACTAAGTAAATAGTTTTGAGTAATACAATACAATACAATGCCTACGTGAGTAAAAGAATACACATTATTTTACATTTGTAAACTTCAGTATTTTTTAAGCAAAAATCACGCTGTAGTAAACGCTTTTTGGTTCTTTAGCGGTCTTCTCTTACCTAATCAAATTAGCCACGTAGAAGAGAAAATTTGATCGAACATCAAAGAGACGAAAAACGTTCCTGAGAACATTAACTTGAATTAAATACACATCGCCAAAACCGCCTTCCAATCACCGGATGCACACGTTCATCGTGGGTCGACGTAAAGACACATTTCGCGAACAAAGGTGCTGCCTGCACTTGAGGCGAAAACCGCCTTTTAACAACACGTGCGCGCGCGCGCGCGGGCGGCGGCCGGTGCAACTGGGCGGGGCTTCCCCGAACGCGCGCTCGGGCGGCGTGTGGTCGCGGCGGCGGCGGCGCCGGGCAAAGCGGATTTGGAAGCGCCGCGAGCGGGCGCCGGCGCCGCCCAGGGCGCGCAATCCGATATGCGCGGCCGCCGCGACGCCCCCGCCCCCGCCCCCACCGCCGTCGCGGCGGAATCCGAATATCGGAAACCCGCCGGTGGCGGCGCGGCGGCCCGCCGTCTGCCACGGGCCGCGGGGCGCCGGGAGGGCGGGGCTGGACGGAGGAAGCGCAGAGCGAGGATGCGGGGGGTGAAACGAGCCGGTAGGCCGAAGTGGGCGGGGAGTTGAGGGTTGGATGAGACGAAGGCGGAGGAAGCGGGGATGACCGAGAGAGATGAAGGTGGCAGGGCAGAGTGGCGTGTGGAAAGCGAGCGGGGCCGAGAGGATTAGGAAGAATGAGGCTTCCCGGAACACACAGGAGCCGGAGCTGGCCGCAGGGGTGTGGCGGCAAAGAGTGAGAATGGGCTGAGCGCTCCGAGATGGCGCAGAAAAGCGTGCGGGAAAGGGGGGGGGTTAAAGGGGAATGAGAAAAGGTGGAATTTTGGTGTGGTGATCGTAACGGTTGACAGGCCGAGTCCAGAGTGAATTGGTAGGGGCAGGCGCGGACGGAGGAATGGAAGGAGAAGGAGAGGCGGTGGAAGTCGCGTGGGCGTGTGAAGCGGGCGAGAGGAGCCGGCGGAGAGGGCGGAGGAGAAGTCTGGGACGGGCGGGGTCGCGTTGGAGGGGCAGCGGAGGCGATGGAGGTAGAGTGGGGCCACCGTCTCGCCGCTTCGGAGGCCTTGCATCGGAGCGAATCTGCTCGGTTCGCTAGGGGTTGTCAGCGCCAGGGCACAGATAAGCAGAATCCCTTCGATGCGTACTCCAGATGCGTCCCCGATGGGATTGGCCACAAAGGGATTAAGATTATCAGCAAGGGCTTTGTTGGAAGTGCAATATCTAATAAAAATGTTATTCTTAAAAGGAATTAACGAGGGGTCTGATGTTTTATATTATCGTTTTGTTTCGGTCTTTTTGCCTCCTGAGAATTAAGAGAAGGTCAGAATAAAGTCGTAACTATGCTATAAGAGTGACTTCTGCCTAATGGAGACTCGCTACATAAAGATTTTGTTTTATAGAACTTATTTATGTGTTTCAAAAGTGTTTTATTTATGTACTACAGTTAAGATGACTCAATGAATCAGACTTTAAATGAAAATGATTTTTATACGTAAATAAAAAATATTATCCTACAAAATTGTAGACAATGTGAGAATTCGATTTTTTTGGAGGCTCAGCTACGCTTTCATTACTTTATAAAATGTGATACTACATATCGAAAAGCACAATTAACAACTATTCATTAAGAATTTTGTAAGAAATAATAGCCTACTGTTCATTTTCTAGACTTTAATTCATTTATCTTTATTTATTATCTAGTTCTTTTTTTTAATTATAAAACTTTGAAGGTGTCATGTTTCTGTTATTCTTATTTAATAACGTGTTTCCATAGAATTATTCTATTAGATAATTTACAATTTAGATATGTCTCAGAAGATTATTAATTTAGAAAAATTCTTTAAAATTAAGAATTCTTTGATGTTGCTGTCAAATCAATCAAATCAAAAAAATAAATATCTAATAAAAATGTTGGTTGACTCAATGAAAACTAATTCCATCGATCCTTTGCAGCTTCTTTCCCCATTGATTTCCGCCAAATGTTCAATTGGTAATGACAAAAAAATCATGTATTATTATTCTGAACTTTCTGATGTACAAAACATATAAACTTTAAATTATGAATTAATTGTCAATTATCATCCAGTCTCGTGCTCAAAAAGATGATCACATAGACACATCTATGCATTATTTCGTGAAAAACTAAGTAAAAACTAATTTAATACTATGTAGCAAGTAAATACTAAGTAATAACTAGCTTAAAATACATAGTAACATCAAGCAATTGTTTTTAATAAGGTCACGGCAGAAACATTTTCCTTTTCTCGCCATTCTTTGTACTTACGTTGTAAAGAGAAAATATTGTTATTCTGACACAAAAAGCTTCCCATGCCGCAATTAACCAATCCATTAGCCTACGCCATCCATGCGCCCATCCTCCCCGCGCTTCCCCCCTACCTAATTTACCCTCCAGTCTGTCTCCAGTCTGTCTGTGTGCCCACTTGCCTGTACACCCACCATCCCACACCACCATCAAATCTCCCAACCCATCCCAAACACCCGACAAGGCACGATAGTGTCAAACCAACCCAAACCATTCAAACATACCCAACCAACTCAAAGTAAACCAAACCAACTCAACTCGAACCAACTCGAACCAAGTAACCAACTCAAACCAGATCCAACCAGTTCAAACCCCAAAACCAAATCAAACCAAATCAAACTGATTTAAACCAACTCAAAACAACTTATACCAACCCAACCGAACTGTGGGATCTGTGGTATATCGGTTGGCGTATCGGGCTGTTGTACGAAAGTTTGCGGGTTCTTACCCGATCGAGGCCCTGGAATTGTAAGGACGAAAAAATCCTTCGTCCGGCTTTCTTAGGATGGGAAGTAAAGCTGTATGTCTCATGTGGCAGATTTACTGCATGTGTAAATACCACAAACCTAAAATAAGCCTCTGAGCTAAAATCAAAATCACGTGTTTCGTCACCCAAGTAATACCTTCTTTCTCCAGTAGATGGTGAAAGGAGCGTAGCAAAATTTGCACACTCAGACGGACGAGCGGGCCCGATGGCCCGAGTCTCGACACGTGAAATAAGGCATTAACTAAGGAATTAACCTAAACTACCCCTCCCCAAATCAACCCACGTATTGATACGCGCGCACGCCGGACTGTCCCGCCCGCCCTCGCAGCCCACGGAGTCTGCCTCCCGGCGCTTGGGGAGGGGCGGCGCGCGGACGGCGCGGAGCGGCGCGGGTCGGTGCGCGGTGGGCTGCGCGGGGGCGTCGCGGGGGGTGGCACGGGAGGCGGCGCGGGGCGGCGCGGGTCGGTGCGCGGGGGCGGCACGGGGGTGGCAAGGATGGCGGCGCAGATGACGGCGCGGGGACGGCGCGGGGTGGCGGGGCGGCGCGGGGGCGGCGCGGGGGCACGGGGCGGCGCGGGGGCGGCGCGGGGACGGCGCGGGGAGGGCACGGGGCGGCGCGGGGGCGGCACGGGGCGGCGCGGGGCGGCGCGGGGGAAGGGCACGGGGCGGCGCGGGGGGCGGCGCGGGGGGCGGCGCGGGGGCGGCGCGTGTCTTGGACTGCGCCGCCGCGGCCGCGCGTCCCGGGCATCAAAGGAGCGGCTGGATGCTTTTTTAAATAAACGCCAGTTTTGACGCGCAGCTTTCAAGAGACCCTGTTGAAAGCCCTGTCTTACGGCCTCGCCGTTCTCTGCCTCCACAGCTGCCTCCCCTCCAGCTTCCGTCGCCCTCTCATGCTTTGGCACTTCCTTCTAATTTCAGCGCCACCTCCTCGCGGACTACGTAGCCAACGTCTCCAACGCTATTGACGTCTCACGATTTTCGTCTCTTGTTCGTCACACTGAAAGTTCCTCTCTGACTCAGCCGCTCCAGTTAGTGTTGCAATATTTTCTTTTCCTACCTCCGTCTTATCCGCCGCAGCACCTTTCCCCTCATCTGTTCTAAAAAATCGCATGGCTCTCACAACTCTCACCACCGGAATATTATACGCCTCGTCTCCGCCGATCCTTAGGTCTTCTTGCGGCCCGCTGTGCCTGCTTCTTCGACCATTTCCCTGCCTTCACGTCACCGTCGCTTCTTAATTCCTTTCCGCCTCCTGCCTCTCCATAAAATGACTACTCGCTCACTTTGCGTCCACTGCTCGCCTTTGGCGCTCCTGCTGACTCGCGCGTTGTCGCCTAGGCTGTTCGACCACACGTCCAATCCCCTTTACACTCGCATCTGCTTTTCTCTACTCCTTGCACGCCCTGGTTCCCTTCAGCTGTTTCCTGTTATCACCTTTTTCACCGCCCGTTCTTCCACCTCGCGCGCTGTCACTCTCACTTCAGAAATTCCTGCCACTGCCACTGCCCCCGCCACGCACTGACAATCTGCTCACGTCATTTCAGTGTTCACGGCCACTTACATGTTCCCACTAATCCGCCTAACGTGAGTTGCCGTACTCACCGTCATTGTTTCTCTACCACCGTGCAGCATCTCCTCATGTGCCCCCACGTCTTCAACACTTTCGTTGGAACTTCCCCGAGGCCACACCGGGCGGGTTATTTTTGCCGACGTCGCATTGCTACCACCACCACTGATGCCACTCACCCGTCCATCCATCAACACTACCATCGCCACACACCTCTACGTCACCACCGCGATCGTGGCTGCCGCTACCACCCCTATCACTGCTACCACCACTATCACCACCATCCGATTGCCTACCACAAGTACTTCAAACACCACTACGATCACCACAACCAACCCCCCACCACCATCACCACCAACACCACTAATTTAGTACAGGCTCACGGCTCACCACGCCCACTATCACCACGACCATCACCTCAACGACAACTGCGACCACCACAAGCACCACACCACCAGCACCGTAATTGTTACTCCTACAACCACCCTCAGCGCCGCGGCCATCCGCGAATCATCACCATCACCACCACTAATTGATGCCACACTCCCCGTTCATCCATACACTTTGCCATCGCCACCGACGTCGACGTCACCAACGTAATACTCGTAACCACCACGGCTGCCACCACCATCACTATCACGACGATCAGATTCACTACTTCTCCCTAACCACCACTACGAGCACTACTATCATGTCTCAAGGAGAATTCTAGCGGCTGCCTGTTCTGATCGGTACTTTTCCGTGGTTTCTCCGATCAACACCAGGCGAATGCCTGAGCAGTGCCCTACCAAACGGGCCACGGACCGCGCGCGATCTACTAACATGCACTACACTACTACATATTCGGGAGGCCGGTCGGAACCTTAGAGCGTGTCCCGGCTGGAGCGGTGTCCCGCTGGTGGGAGTCCTGATTAGGGGGAAACCCCACTAGCCGACGGTAGGTCGGCGCCGGATCTCGCCATCCAGCGGAGGAAGATCACCGCCATTTCCCGAGAAAAAACACGCACTACACTAACGGGACTAATGACCAAAGCAGTTGACGCGCCCGGAAACACGAAAAAATCAATCAATCAATCAAAACCACTACTATCACCATAGCCATCACGTCCGTGGCTACCACAACCACCACCATTCTACTACCAAGCTACGCTCACTACCACCACGGCCATCTTCTACTACCAAGCTACGCTCACTACCACCACGGCCATCTTCTACTACCAAGCTGCGCTCACTACCACCACGGCCATCTTCTACTACCAAGCTACGCTCACTACCACCACGGCCATCTCCCCGACAGCCACCGCGCTCACCACCACCACCATCTCCACCACCACCGCCGCCTCCGCCGTTCTCAACCTCCGTCAGCGCTTGGGCCTTCCGCGTACGGCTGCTCCGCATCGCAACGGCGCGCGACGAGTGCCCGGAGCTTAAAGCCATCGAATATTAACCAGCGCCGCGCTCACCAGGGACGGCGCTGCATCGCCCCCCCCCCCGCCCCGTCCCGCCCCGTCCCACGCCCGCTCCGCTCTGCTCCGATTAACGGTCCGTTGCTTTCTGTAAATATTAGCTTTAAAATGTGGGCCCGAGATACAAAATCTTAGGAGGCGGCGCGGGGCGAGGGCCGCCGCCCGCGAAAGGCTTCTGAGGAGCCCCAGCGCCCGCGAGTGCCTCGGCCCGGGGCCGTGCATTGCAGACGGACCGCAACCCGCTTCCCTTTTTAATTCACGACCGAGTGCGTTTTTAGCGAAATCGGCATTTGCATGCTATAATGAAGGGGAGGTATTGATTTATCGCCAATTAGAATCGATGTATGATAATAAACTCACTTCACATCAAAGTGAGGCTTGAATGAACCGGTAATGACATGATGACGTAATGATTTAATGTGTTTTGGAAAGGAGAACACACAGTCCCAAGTTTGATAAGTACTGAAGGAAGTTTGTTCGTAGTGTTTATTCAAAGAGGTACAACGTACAATTTAATAACACTAAGCAAAGCTTTTCAAATTGACTTGATTGAGATCAGTGACATGAAAAAGACCTCCAGTTGTGATCAGTATATTAGCAGTCAATACAGTTAAACATGAAAGCAAAAAAAAAAACGTTCAAAGCTGTGTTAAAATTTAGTGCTTTCCATAATAATATGTATAGTTTTCCGCAAAATTTGGTGTCAATATTTACAGCTGTGCATACTGAAGGTGATGAAAAATGCTATTGATACATTATTGCATCAGCACAAATATTTTTCATTTTTTAGGAAATAGTGAAGTTCTCTCAGCTATTTAATATAATTATATTGTACCCATTGCTTTACATGACACGACCGATTCTCACGGTTTGGTGAAATACAAAGTGTAAATTGATATCTTAAAGTAAAATATTCATGAATACGAATCGAAACACTAATTGATGTACTCGCGTCTTAACATACATGATAGAAAATCACTCCATAAATTAGCACGGTCAAGGAAACAACTAATTTCACTGCAGCGCATCTAATGAGGAGCTCGTAGGGTTTGAGTCCCAACGGAGGCAAGATTTTCGATAGATAGATAAATAGCTAGGACAGATTCAGTCTGGAGGAGAAATCTAGTGCCCGGCGTTCGGCGTTCTATGGTTTCTTCGATTAACACCAGGCGAATGCCGGAGCAGTACCATATCAAGGGGTCCCGGTCCGCGCGCGAGTTTTCCTTCCTCTTCCTTGTCCTACCCTCACACTTTATTTACATACATTCTTTCATGGACAATTACACACAACAGGAGATCAGTCGGAAGCTTAGAGCTTGTTTCAGGTAGATTGCTAGAGCCACCGCAAGCCAAGCTGTAGGTCGTCGCGGGATCTCGCTATTTAGAGAAAAAACACTACCGCTTCTCTTGATCGAAAACAAGAACAAAAAAATACACTTACGAGAGCAATGACTACAGCGGCTGACGCTCCCAGAAACACAAAATAATCATTCAAGTACTCAGCGCTCATTACGGAATCTGGTCAGAGTGGCACGAGACATGATGATCTTCATAATGATAACGATAATGACAATGATGATGAAATGATAATGGTAGGTAATTGGATGAATAATGTTGTACACAAACATGGGTAAGTTGTAAAATGAGAAGGAGCGTTAAAGGAATGACTTGCGAGAAACTGGCACGCATGAATAGTTCGAGGGGCGGAGGTTGGGGGATCGGCATTCGAATTGTCGTACCCGGAGAATAATATGAAGCTTTTTTGCTTCTGATTACGCCGAACTTACTGTAAGCAATAGATCTGACCTTCAAATCATTAGTTGGGAGCCAGAAATTGATTTTGTTTCCCGCCCTCTCCTGTCATGCGCAGTGATACAAGCAATACAAAGGTATGGAGACAGCACAATAAATTGCGCCTTCCCGAATCACACAGTCAGTTGAACTCCTTTGGCCCCGCCAGAAAACGCAAAAACGCTCGTTTTTCACGAAACTACATCAAATCTTCATTAAAGTAGCAGGCGGTGTTCCTACCATAGCTCCGCTTCCTCCCCAGTAACCACCACTTTCAACCTAACCTCCAACGCCACCGCCGTCTCCATCGCAACCTCTACCGCGTCTGCCCCCATCGCCGCTATCCATGTACAGCACGACCAATGCGACTATCGTCTTCCCATCCATCTCCACCACTACCTCCGCTCTTGTCCCCGCATTCTTTTCTGCCTTCGCCTTGGTTATCGAAGCAGCCAGACCCCTTTTCCAGCATTTCTGCCCTCGCCGCTGCAACCTCCTCTCCTCCGCCGCCACTACCATTGGTGGATCAGAGGGGTGACATGGGGGCCTCGGCCCCTTCCAAAAAATATTTCAACAATAATATCCTATACTAGTATATCTACAGTACATAAATAATATACAAAATAACAACAAATATGTTTGTTATTTAAGAAAAATCTACAATCCCCCCCCCAAATGGATTCACTCCTGGCTACTGCTACCTCCAGAGCCTCAGTCACCAACACCGACAGCAGCAGGGGCATCATTGCCATCACCATTCCCGCCAACACCAATGCCGCCGCCCCGCCCCCGCCAGCGCTGCCGCCGCCGCCACCGGCGCCGCCTAACTGGTTTTGCCTCTGCCCCCGCCCCCGCCAGCGCTCCGTCTCGTTCCATGCACCCGCTCCGGTTCCGGCCCCGCCCCCTCACACCCCAGTGCCAGTGACCGCCGCCACATCCTGCGCCTTCATCACCACCGTCACCAAGCAACGTCTCCCGGTCGCTCGCGGCCCTTAGGCGCTTCGCCCACGCGCGCTCGCTGCTTTCAAAGCGCTCGCGCCGCGCAAACAAACAGGACGCGCAGCGTGCTGCGGCAGCTTGGCTCGTCCCGCGGCAGGGCGGGCGCGGCCCTTGGAGATCCCCAACCGGCAACACCCAATGAGGGCAGTGTCTCTGACTGTAGGGTACGAGTCCCGATTATGACAGGTATTTCGACACTAAATTGAGAGCTAGGTCAATTCAGTCACTGTTTGGAGGAGAATTCTAACGGTCGGCTGCTCTGATCGGTAGTACGAAATACCGTGGTTTCTCCGACTAATTCTTAGCGAATGCCGGAGTAGTACCATAACAAACGGATCTAGGACCGCGTTCGATTTCTGACATTTTTATACACAGTTATACTACCATTCACTACACTACAACGCATGTCAGAAGGGTAGTTGGAAGCTTAGGGCTCGTCCCGGTGGGAGCGGAGGTCCATTGGTGGGAGATACCTGTTTGGGCAAAATCCTGCGAGCCGACGTTTAGTTCGGCACCGATCTCACCATCTGGCGAGGAAAACCGCCATCTCCTGTGATAAGAACATGAAACGGGGCTAATGATCAAAGCAGTTCTCGCAACTGTAATCGAAATAAACTATCAATAGAAATGACAACGGGCTTTTTTATTGGACGACGCGCGGTTATATGTTAATATCGGCCTCATCTTGTTGCGTGTCTTGGATCATTATCGCGGAGGTTTTGCTCTTCCTTTCTTGTATCGTGGAGGGTCTTGTGTTGTGCTGATCTCTCGAGCGAACGAGCCACAAATGTTTACTTCTCCAAAAGAAAAACCATTATTGAATGAAAGGGCAAGGCAACTTCTGATGGAAGACATGGTTTAAAATTCAATACTGTTGCTCGTTTTACTATCGGAAATTGTTTTATTATGACAGCGCTATTTAAGCTTTTTCAAGAGTTAATTTTACATACATGCATTAATAAATCAAGATGCATAAAATTTCCTATTATCACTCCATAGTTGAAGACTTCGTACGCGTGACAAATTCAATACGTATTTATTTTTCAGTATATTCTCACAAAATGGAACACACTAACTGGCTCGGGTTGTACTGAAACATTTACTGTGCGTGCATGAACTTTCTTTGGGTGCAACACAGCGATGTGTATTACTGTTTCTGGATAAAACTTCTCTGAGGAAAATTTTATTCTTAATTTGCTACTGTAATGTTAGCATTCAAGAGCACATTGAAAAGATATTTCGAGATAAGACTGACGACTGATATATCGAGACCCGAAGTTCTCTATAATATGAACATTTCATAATAATTAAAGTAAATAAAAATAAAAATGTAACAAAAATGTATTAATAATAATAAAAAACAATAATAAAAATAAGTTAGAAATGATAAAACGTTGCACATATTTTCTCGTATATAGGACGGTTACGTAAGGTACTAAAATTAATATTACAACTGTGTCGAGCACTACTGTTATTTCACCGTTCCATCGCGAGTCGAGCGGAGGCGTGCCTGGTTTGATGGAGTGACAGAGGGGTTAGGTGGTGTGTTTTGGCGTGATAGGGGGGGGGGGGGGGTTGTGTGGGAGGAGGTACCTCGTGGTAGAGAGGCGTGACTGGTTTGGTAATTGGCGGGGGTAAAGTGTGGCAGGATGGGGTGTGGCGAGATGTGCGGTATAAAGGTGTGGTGAGAAAGGTGCCTTTGGCCGGATGAGGAGTGTGAAATGGGCGTAACGCGGAGGGGATAGCATGTAGTTCAGAGGTCAGTTGTGGGGTGTGAGGAGGCGTGGTTACAAGGGTCGCGTCGAGAGGGAAACTGGCGAGTGTCAGGAAAAGGCCGAGCGGCGGCAGAAGCGTGGAGTGGGCGTGGCAAGATAGGCAGGGGATGGGCGTGACAGTGCCAGTCGAGGTGAAGCGGGGAGGCGCTGCGAGTGTGGGGGTGTTGAGAAGCGAGGAGGCGTTGCGAGTGTGGGGGTGTTGAGGAGCGGGGAGGCGTTGCGAGAGTGGGGTGTTAAGGACAGGAGGCGTTGCGAGGGGGTGTTGAGGACGCGGAGGCGTTGCGAGTGTGGGTGTTGAGGAGCGGAGGTGCGAGTGTGGGGTGTTGAGGGGCGGAGGCGTTGAGTGGGGGTGTTGAGAAGGAGGAGGCGTTGCGAGTGTGGGGGTGTTAAGGAGCAGGAGGCGTTGCGAGAGTGGGGTGTTAAGGAGCAGGAGGCTTGCGAGTGTGGGTGTTGAGGGCGGGAGGCGTTGCGAGTGTGGGGTGTTGAGGAGCGGGGAGGTGTCGCGAGTGTGGGGGTGTTGAGGGGCGGGAGGCGTTGCGAGTGTGGGGTGTTGAGAAGGAGGAGGCGTTGCGAGTGTGGGGTGTTGAGGAGCGGAGGCGTTGCGAGTGGGGTGTTAGAGCAGGAGGCGTTGCGAGTGTGGGGTGTTGAGGGCGGGAGGCGTTGCGAGTGTGGTGTTGTTGAGAAGCGAGGAGGCGTTGCGAGTGTGGGGGTGTTGAGGAGCGGGGAGGCGTTGCGAGTGTGGGGGTGTTGAGGAGCAGGGAGGCGTTGCGAGTGTGGGGGCATTGAGGGCGGGGAGGCGTTGCGAGTGTGGGGGTGTTGAGAAGCGAGGAGGCGTTGCGAGTGTGGGGGGGTTGAGGAGCGGGGAGGCGTTGCGAGAGCGGGGGTGTTGAGGAGCGGAGGCGTTGCGAGTGTGGGGGTGTTGAGGAGCGGGGAAGCGTGGCGAGTGTGGGGGTGGTGAGAAGCGAGGAGGCGTTGCGAGTGTGGGGGGGGGTGTTGAGGAGCGGGGAGGCGTTGCGAGTGTGGGGGTGTTGAGGAGCGGGGAGGCGTTGCGAGTGTGGGGGTGTTGAGGAGCGGGGAGGCGTTGCGAGTGTGGGGGTGTTGAGGAGCGGGGAGGCGTTGCGAGTGTGGGGTTGTTGAGAAGCGGGGAGGCGTTGCGAGTGTGGGGGTGTTGAGGAGCGGGGAGGCGTTGCGAGTGTGGGGGTGTTGAGAAGCGAGGAGGCGTTGCGAGTGTGGGGGTGTTGAGGAGCGGGGAGGCGTTGCGAGTGTGGGGGTGTTGAGAAGCGAGGAGGCGTTGCGAGTGTGGGGGTGTTGAAGAGCGGGAGGCGTTGCGAGAGTGGGGGTGTTAGGAGCAGGAGGCGTTGCGAGTGTGGGGTGTTGAGGGCGGGAGGCGTTGCAGTGAGTGTGGGGTGTTGAGAAGGAGGAGGCGTTGCGAGGGTGGGGGTGTTGAGGAGCGGGGAGGCGTTGCGAGTGTGGGGGTGTTGAGGGGCGGGGAGGCGTTGCGAGTGTGGGGGTGTTGAGGGGCGGGGAGGCGTTGCGAGGGTGGGGGTGTTGAGGGGCGGGGAGGCGTTGCGAGAGTGGGGGTGTTGAGGAGCGGGAGGCGTAGCGAGTGTGGGGGTGTTGAGGAGCAGGGAGGCGTTGCGAGTGTGGGGTGTTGAGGGCGGGAGGCGTTGCGAGTGTGGGGTGTTGAGGAGCGGGAGGTGTCGAGTGTGGGGGTGTTGAGGGGCGGGGAGGCGTTGCGAGTGTGGGGTTGTTGAGAAGCGAGGAGGCGTTGCGAGTGTGGGGTGTTGAGGGGCGGAGGCGTTGCGAGTGTGGGGGTGTTGAGAAGCGAGGAGGCGTTGCAGAGTGTGGGGTGTTGAGGGGCGGGAGGCGTTGGAGAGTGGGGGTTAAGGAGCAGGAGGCGTTGCGAGTGTGGGGTGTTGAGTGGCGGGAGGCGTTGCGAGTGGGGTTGTTGAGAAGGAGGAGGCGTTGCGAGTGTGGGGTGTTGAGGGCGGGAGGCGTTGCAGAGTGGGGTGTTAGGAGCAGGAGGCGTTGGAGTGTGGGGTGTTAAGGAGCAGGGAGGCGTTGCGAGTGTGGGGTGTTGAGGGGCGGGGAGGCGTTGCGGAGTGTGGTGGTGTTGAGGAGCGGGGAGGTTTCTGAGTGTGGGGTGTTGAGGGGCGGGAGGCGTTGCGAGGTGGGGTTGTTGAGGAGCAGGGAGGCGTTGCAGTGTGGGGGTGTTGAGGAACGGGAGGCGTAGCGAGTGTGGGGTGTTGAGAAGGAGGAGGCGTTGCGAGGTGGGGTTGTTGAGAAGGAGGAGGCGTTGCGAGTGTGGGGGTGTCAGGGCGGAGGCGTTCGAGAGTGGGGTGTTGAGGGCGGGAGGCGTTGCGAGTGTGGGGTGTTGAGGAGCGGGAGGTTTCGAGTGTGGGGGTGTTGAGTGAGCGGGGAGGCGTAGCGAGTGTGGGGGTGTTGAGAAGCGAGGAGGCGTTGCGAGTGTGGGGTTGTTGAGAAGCGAGGAGGCGTTCGAGGTGTGGGGTGTTCAGGGGCGGGAGGCGTTGCGAGAGTGGGGTGTAAGGAGCAGGAGGCGTTGCGAGTGTGGGGTGTTGAGGGGCGGGAGGCGTTGCAGGTGGGGTTGTTGAGAAGGAGGAGGCGTTGCGAGTGTGGGGTGTTGGGGGGCGGAGGCGTTGCGAGAGTGGGGTGTTAAGGAGCAGGAGGCGTTGCGAGTGTGGGGTGTTGAGTGGCGGGAGGCGTTGGAGTGTGGGGTTGTTGAGAAGCGGGGACGCGTAGCGAGTGTGGGGGTGTTGAGGGGCGGGGAGGCGTAGCGAGTGTGGGGGTGTTGAGGGCGGGGAGGCGTGCGAGTGTGGGGTGTTGAGGGGCGGGAGGCGTAGCGAGTGTGGGGGTGTTGAGGGGCGGGGAGGCGTTGCGAGTGTGGGGGTGTTATGGAGCGGGGAGCCGTTGCGAGTGTGGGGGTGTTGAGGAGCGGGGAGGCGTAGCGAGTGTGGGGGTGTTGAGGGGCGGAGCTTCGTTGCGGGGCGTCGAGAGCCATCGGCGCGTAATCAACGGCCCTCCACCTCAACAGCCCCGTAAGAGGCTCGCAGCCGGCAGGGCTCGGCAGGGGAAGACACCTGAGCACGGCTCACCTGCAACGCACACGCTGCTCCTTTATTCCCTTTTGCTTGGGATCCTTAACGAAAAATCCTTAATGACGCAAGGAATTTGGTATAAGAGTTTTTGTTTGTTCGCCAAAGTATTAATTAAATTAAAATGTTTATAAAATCTCCACAGACATTTTTGTTGCTGTATTTGTGTAATTTTCTGGCCAGAAAATGAAGAAAGAGAGAGAGAGAAAAGAGAGAGAAAGTAGAGATTAAAAGGGTGTTATTACACGATGCAGATCGCTAAATAAACTGAAGTATGAAAGCAGCATTTCATAACGTGACATGAAGTGTCACCCCTTTGACATTTTTTTTTCGTTGTGCGGCAAAGTTAAAATATTGCATTTACTTATTACATTTGTTACATACAAAGAGAAGATACTCTTCATTTTAATTCTATAATATTTTCTACACTATTTTCTTTCAAATGGTTATTTACTCTTACTTTCTTCATTTTGAGCGATGTAGCACATTGGGAGGGAAGGGAATGAATATTTTCATGAACAAAGATAAGATTATCTTCAAGCGACTTACTCTATGGTTCGTTTCGGTGAAATCCAGTTGTTTTTAAACAAAATTCTTAGTACTCTTTACATTGGATTAAACAATAACTAATGTAACGAAAACATTTGGGCACTCTTGTATGCCATATACAACTTTCTAAAAAAAAGAAGGAAATAATCCATTGGAATATCGAATAAGTTTTATAATATTGGAAACTTTTTATTAAATCCTGATTGACATTGGCATCTTATCCGCTGTAAGTAAACAAGAAAACTTTTCCAAAGCCGCCTACTTTCATGAATCACGTTATATTAAGCATGTTATATGCTAGTACTCTGATGTATTTGTTGAATGCAGATGTTAAAACATACTGCACAATTACACCTTAAAGTATGCTTTTACAACGGTTGAAACAGCTGTGCTTTTCTCTGTTCCATATCTCTCTTTTGTGTCAGTCTTTCGGGTAGATCGTAATTCAAATCATCGAAGTCAAATACACAAACATCATAAATAAACATTGTTAAAGCGACAAGAACTACACTATCAAGGAACTTGATAATTCTTCGAAAGTCTTAATTCTACAATAGTAATATATGGTGTTCACTGTGAACTGCAATCACAGCCTTATTTGTTTTGAATGATAAGATGTATGTGCTACATCTCTATATATTATTTTAAAAATAATAGTTTATGGATGCCCTGTTTTATCGATTATTTTGTTCTACAGCTTACAAAATTATAATTAATCTCACTAAGTAGAAAAATTTTAAAAAATTGTATAAATTATGCTCATAAAACAATGATAATGCTATAAGTGTTGGTATGATATCGCATTATTTACTGGCATATCAATGTTATATTTTATTTCCTATGTATTAACACTCATTAAATCACTTATTATGCCACATTTTGACTATTGCGACTTTCTTCTGACAAACATGACATCTAAATTACAACGTAAACTTCAAGTAGCACAGAACGCATGCGTACGGTTTATTTTTGATCTAAGAAAATACGACCATGTATCGCACTTTTTTGACTCACTTCGTATGCTTACTCTAGACAAAAGACGGTTACTTCACTCTCTTCTTCTTCTCTATAAAATTTTACACGGTTCTCATGTAACACGTCTAATAAGTAATTTCAATCCTCTGAAATTAAACCGAGCTCGTAGTTCAGCTCTGCTCTGTGTACCACGTCACAGCACGACTTCTTTCAGTAAATCTTTCACCATTACAGCTATCCGAGCCTGGAATAAACTACCAGCGAGTCTAAAACATTCGAATACTTTCCGTAAATTCAAAAACGAATTAAATACTTGGGTAAGGTATAACGACATATAGAATGGTATTAATGTCCTCTTCATCCTCCAGACTTTTCCCACTACCAAGTACCCGGTCACCGCCCCTAAACGCCGCACTTTCCTCACTCTTTAAATTCAAAATTCCACCCCATACCTCATACTGTGCATCCTAATAAAACTGTTCAAATAAATATTTAAAAGAGATTAGCCACGCTCCAAATAAATGCTAAAATACTTACAGCTATTTTTGTACTGTCATCATTGTCATATCTACAATATATAGGTCTTAATAATAATTACAATTGATGTTTATATCCTATTGTACTTTTACATTGTTTCTTAATACTGTCAATAATATATTAAAAATTACTGGTACTATTAACTTAGAGCCTATTGTGCTTCTCTGCTGTTACAAATGTTTGTATATTTATGTGCTAATGTATACCAAACGTAACATTTCTGTACCGCTTCTGGATAAATTTTACTTTTCCACCTACTTCTTCCTCCTTTTCTTCGCTATTTCTTCCTTCCTTTTCCTTCACAGTCTTCCCCATTTAGTCATTACGCCCTTTAAACTCTTCATCTCTTCACCTTCACTACTATCCATACCATATTCTTCTATATTAATGTTCGGCCATAAGCCGCCATCGTGATTGAGGTTTTTCTGGGTTTACTCAATTGCTTAAGGCGTACGCCGGGATGGCCCCTTGCTTTGCACTCCCAGTCATAAATGTACAGTTTGTCCCCTTTAGTCTCTCTCTTTCTTCTTTCTCGTTCGTATTTTCTACTTCATTTTCATTTATGATTCTTTCTCATTTTCACTTCTCTTCCATTTCTATATCATAATGCTGATCGGCCCTAAGCCGCCATCCTGATTGAGGTTTTCTGGGTTTACTCAATCGCTTAAGGCGTATGCCGGGATGGTCCCTAGTTTTGCACTCCCATAATGCTTAACTTATGTCTTTACATTTCATTTTTTTTTCACTCCCAGACGTAAATGTACAGATTTACCTCCCCTCTTATATGTTACTACTCTGTATAAATGTAAACTCAGGGGTTAGGCGGAAGAGCAGGCCCTATGGCCTGAGCCTCGCCATTAATAAAGACATTTTATTATTATTATTATTATTATTATTATTATTATTATTATTATACATGATCAAAAATATTATTGCTTTACTTATGCCTTTACATTTCATACAATTTTAACTGTTATTCGGCAATAAATAAACAAAATAATTTTACTCCTTTGCCTTGTTGTACACTAGATTGTTTAGACTACACATTTGGTGATAAAATTACTCCGTAATATATTTGAAATTGAAGTAATTATCTACTCCTGAAGATAATTGCAGATAATTTAATAAAAAAATAATTTCTGGAAAGTGATATTTGACATCACATATTTCGAACTTGTTTTCACGTACACCAGTCTATCTATTACTTTTACTTGCTCAAAGGTTTCATTATGGTAGATGATTTAATGGAGACTAGAATGACCTACTAATGAAGGAGAATCAATATTGATTTTGTCCCATTCACAGCCGTAAAGTTAAAATACATCGTCTGACAGAGCTGGTGGAGCTGGGCCGCTAGCGCTCCTCTCTGCGCGGGGTCGGGGCGCGAGCCTCCGCGTCCGTCAAAGGCGCGTGGGAGGGCGCGGTGGGGGCGGGGCGGGGCGGGTGAGGTGAGCGGATGGGAGGTGATCGATGGAGGTGGCGTGGCCCCTCGACCCGCGGGTAATTAAGGACCGCGGGCGCTGGAAGCCGGTAATCGCCGCGCCCTCCGCCCCGCCCCCATCCACAGCCCTACCCGCCCCCTTCCTCCCCTCCACCCCGCCCTCTGCCACTCCCCCGCCCCGCCCCCTTCCACCCCTCAGCCCCCTTCCAGACTCTGTCCCGCCCCCCACACTCCGCCTCGCCCCTTTCCACCCCTCAGCTCCACTCCCTTCCACACTCTGTCCCGCCCCCTACCACACTCCGCCCCACCCTCTGCCACTCCCCCGCCCCGCCCCTTCCACCCCTCAGCCCCGCCCCCTTACAGACCCTGTCCCGCCCCCTTCCTCCCCTCCACCCCGCCCTCTGCCACTCCCCCGCCACGCCCCCTTCCACCCCTCAGCCCCGCCCCCTTCCAGACTGTCCCGCCCTCCTCCACACCCGTCCCGCCCCTTTCCACCCCGTCACTGCCCCCTTCCATACGCCGCCCCGCCCCCTTGCTCCCCTCCACCCCGCCTTCTGCCACTCGCCCGCCTCACCCCCTTCCACCCTCAGCCCTGCCCCTTCCAGACTGTCCTGCCCTCCACACCGCGCCTGCCCTTCACCCCCACTCCCCTTCCACACTTGTCTGCACTATACATCCCTCACCCGCCACTGCCCCCTTCCCGCCCCTTCCACCACTTTGTCTTATTGCAATTTGTCGTTATTAATTCTTCGTAAACTACCAGGGAAATGTACTTTTTGCCTCTTTCTAAACATTAAAAATAAGAATTCACCTATGTCATTTTGCCATCTAAGCACATGTATTCATTTCTTTCGACGTCCTTTCGAAGCACTAATACACAACGTAATCGTTGAGGTTAAATTAACGTGCGAGAGAATATCTTAAAGGAAAGATCAGGTAATATGTACGGTCTAGTTTACATTCTAGTACATTCTAATACCGTCCGAAACGGGACAATTTTATTAAATGGAATCTTACTAAGCATTTCCTTACATAAGAACACTCCCAACTCGTGTGTAAACGGAAGAATATTAAACTTCAACAATGGAGAAGCTTCCAGAATGAATTACAGTGCATTTTACTAATCACATTTACTGATTAATTTGTGAAAAATTGTAAGTTTGTTTCGGTGATATTAAAAAAAAAAAATTCAAACTGCGATCGAACGCAATTGCATGCTATTTCTGAGGTCGATTCTTATTGCGAAAGATTTTCGGCAAAAATTCGTCTACACTGTTAGAATACGTGGTTGCATCATGGAAATGTAGGGATGGCTCTTAACGGAACATACTTTTCACCCGAGACGCGCGTCGCCTGGTCGGATCTCCCGATTCCAATCTTGGACCTCGTAATAAGAATCAATGCGGTTGAGCGCTTTGCTCTGATGGGCAGTTAAGGCAACGTGACCAAATCCACGTGCACGGCACTCTCCAACGTCAGTTTGCTGGCGAATTGGCTTCCTTTATAGGCAGCGGGCATTTCGAAAGCGTTTGATCAACCATCCGGAAAGCATTTACTCCGGGTTGTTGATTCGTGAATGGGAACCGGTTTTTTAGGTTTTAACATACTATGTATCTTCCTCAAACTAGTGTGCTAACAGTACATACTTTCTCGTGTTATTTGTAACGGTTCGCATTATTTGCAGCACGTTATACAGACAAACCATGATAATTTCACATATAAATTCCACAACTAAAGATCCACAATACATTGCTTTATGAATGCATACGAAACTACGATATCATGACGTATTATCCAGCTCATCTGTGAGTGTATTCTTCGCGATTGCAATAAAGTTGAATGTAACCTTTTATTGAATATGGAGACATTGTAACATTAATATTAAGTAAATAAAGCCGCCTTATGTTATCTCTCTCCCATTCATGTATCCGCGCAATTATGAAATTCTAGGAATAATTTATCCAATGTCCATCGCTACATTATATGGTTATATGGCCGCGTAGGGAAGTAAAATCAAATTATTGTAATAAAAAGTAAAAAATTATGAAACTCAATTTATAAATTTCAATGAAGGTTTGCGAGTTGTTTGAAAGAATCATCAATACATTGAGAATACGAATTTAGAACAGAGTAAAAATCGAATTATTATTAGTATTATCAATAGTAAATTGTAATTAAATAATATTAATTTTTTTTTCATATCATTTGACCAATTCCTGATCTCCGAGAATAATTCTTGTAACTATAAATCATCATGGATAGAAATGAGAATGGTCCCTATGCCCTGACTAAAACGCTCAAAGCAATAAATATTCCAAATTAATCACTTAGATATTGCAGTTTTCGAGTAAATGAGAAACGTACTTCGGAAGTTTGTAACGTTTACGTAATATAGATTTACATTTAAAATTAATATAAATATAAGTTGTCAAATATAATTTCTACAATTTGTAATATTAGGTTAATTTATTAAATTAATTAATATTTAGTTAAATAATGAGAAGGGATTGTTAGAATATTCAACTTCCTCCAAGTATATCTCAAATTACTTTCGCAAAGCGCGGGAAATTCCAATTTACAACTTTTTTTCTTCCTATTTTCAAAAATACACTGTGCACCCCGAAAATGGATCCAGCACCACTTTATTTACCGCTCTTTGCTACCTACGTGTAAAATATTTAAAGAAAAAAGTTGGAGCCTTTAAAAAATTTTTAAAAAGGTATTTTCAAAAAATTGGACATGGCATTATTTGGAGTAGTGTTTCTGATGAACACAATTTATTAAGAAAAATAATTTACCTTCACACTGCCTGTTGTCGATGACGCCCAAAAATTGACAAAAATATCTTGAAATTAAACTATGTTTTCCCTTCCCTGCAATTTTTTCAGTCTAATACACACCATAGATGCTGGGAAAAAATAAAACGTGCAAAATACGTTTCTCTTTGTATCTCTGCAACAGATCGCCCTAGGAGGCTGATTTTTTGTGAATCTATTTTTTTTATTCTCTTTCATATGAGCATCGTGATTATTGATTTGGTTTGGAGGTACTTTTCTTATACGGCTATATCCTTTATTCTTTAAATTTTTAATAGAATAGCAAATGCACCCTATCCGATGACATAAACGCCATACAGCACAATTTTTTTGTTTTCAAATATTACAAAAATGTCACTTTTTGACTTATTTCTCACGTCCGTAATATTTACATTAGAGGCAATTTCTTCGAATTATTATATTGATGAGTACATTGCTTCAAATAATGTCACGTATAAACTTTCTCGAAACCTCAACAGCTTTCTGTAAAAATGAACTCAAAATTTCGCATTTTCAGAAATGCTCAAACGCCATTTCTCAAAAGTTGCCCTCAAATTTTTACTTCCAACTATTGAAATGGATAGTGCTTATTGCACTGTTTAATATAAAGTGAATTTATTTATTTTTATTTATTTATTTATTTATTTATTTTAGGTCAAAAAACAGTTAAAAACTGCGTATGACGTGCTACGGGGGAAAAGTGTATTGTGTGCACATTTTCAAAATTCTGTGATCCCTACACTAAGTCATATACTACTTAAAATTGGAGGAAAAAAGATCCCATGTAATAAAATCTATTTTCAAGGATAAAAAAGCAATACATTTTGGCTCTTATCCATGTTGTCCTTCGGACTAATACTTCCTGCCGCGACAAGATGGAAACGATAATTTGATTGATTTAATTGTATTTCCCACTGAGTTCTAGAAGACGTGCACAGAAAATGAAGTTACATTTATGTCCAGAAGCAAAACAAGGGGCCATCTCAGCATTTGCTCAATGGATCAGGGAAACTGGACGAAAAACCTGATCGAGATAGGGGTCATTGACCCGGAAGCTGTAGTACAATAGTTGTTACAGGTTATTTATACTCATTTATACAGTTCAAATGGTAAATAATGCTTTATGTTTCATTGATAAAATTAATGTTACTTTTCTTGTGATGCTCAGTATAGTCTCTAATTGTATAGAAACAGTTATGCAGCAGAAACGATTTCACTTGGGATTCAAACTTTTCTATCGAATTTAATCGTTTAATGTCATCTGGCAAAGTGTTGTAAAATAATGTACATGTATTGTATGTGGATTTTTTGTAATGGGCTGTTGATACTGACACCTGATGAATATGATTTCTACGTCGAATGTTATAGTAATATACATCGGCATTTTTTGAAAATATATTTCCGCCCTTAAGCAAGTCATTTTTGACAAAAACCACTGATTCGTAAATAAACAGACAAGGTAATGGTAAAATTCCTACATTAATGAAGAGAGGCTTACATGAATCACGTGGGTGGGATTTGGTTATTATTCGTACAATTAGTTTTCGTAATCTAAAAGTCTGGGAGCTATAAGATATATTTCCCCAGAATATTATTCCATATCTCAGGCGGGAATGAACATTCGCAAAGTATACACAACGAGCAGTATGAAGGATGACTGAATTTGCAAGAATTCTGAACGGAGCATAATGAACTTAATTTTGTGTTCAATTCATTTAAATGGACGTTCCATTTAAGGTTTGACTGAATTGAGAGACCTAAAAATTTTGTTGCCTTAAGGCATTTTCAATGGAGCACAGAATTGTTTATTTGAAATGGAAAACTGCACCAAAACAGTTTTCTTTTTGTTTACTATTAATTTATTATTTCGGAACCAATTTGAAACATCTGATATTGTACTATTTACGGTTTCTTTATTGCAAAGGATGTTCGTATCATCTGCAAAGAGAACCGTTCTTCCGTTTTGAATCGTCGAGGGCATATCGTTTACGTAAAGTAGGAACAGAATAGGGCCTAAAATCGATCCTTGAGGAACTCAAGGGCAATGGGCAAAGAGTCGGAAAGGTGCGTACGTAATGTTCCATCATTCCAGTAAGGTATTTCCAATCTCTGAGATCGTTGTTTAAGGTACGAACATAACCAATCTAGAGCAAGACCACGGATTCCATATGAAGGTAATTTTGAAAGTAAAATGTCATGATCAATGACGTCAAAAGCTTTTGAAGGATCTAAAAATAATCCAATAGGTGCCTCGTTTTGATCCAATGATGAAGCGACATCTTTAAGAAAAGAAAATATAGCTGTTTCCGTTGATTTTGATTTTCTAAATCCATGTTGGCAATCTTCCATGTTTTTGCTGGAGTATTACATAACTTTATACTACGTATATTTTACGAATTTGCGCACGTATACGAGAAAGAAAAACGATCTCTGCTAATGAAAGTACTAAACTTTAGATAGACGGAGAGGGAAGACCGCCTGAGGAGACTCAGGACATCAACTGATGACCCTGCAGGGCATCCGATTGGGATGACGCACAGTTCGAGTCCTGACGTTGACAGGATTGTCGGCACACCTTGATAGGTTGAAGTCTGTCGCTGTCTGCAGGAAACTTTAGCGGCCGCCGGCTCTGTTAGGAAATTTTCCGTGTTTTTTTTCGGTCCACGGCAGACGAATGGCAGAGCAGTGACTAAACACAAGTGCCAAAGCCCGCACGGGATCTTTCCCTCGTCTTCTATGACCTATCCTCTCCCCTTTCTTACAGCCACTAATACTTTCGTGCACTACCAAACCATGCATTTGGAGAGACGAGAGGTAACTTAGACCTCGCCTTGGCTGGAGCGGTGCGCCAAAGGTAGGATATAGCTGAATGGCGAAAATTCCAACCTGTAGGTAGGCCCCAAATTGCCAACCTGTAGGTAGGCGCCGGATCTCATCATCCAGCAGGGATGAACACCGCCACCTTCCATATTAAAACGTGCCGAACTAATACTGTCCTGGAATAGTTGACTCATCCGGACTCGACTTAATCAATAATTAAATCAGTCAATCATTGTAATGAAGAACACTCTTTACATTAGTTTGACGAGATCCTCAAAAACAATGTTCGTGACTCACGGCTTTTCATTGTTTGTTGCTTTGAGATGTCTTTTGATGTTCATATGACTTTCGAGAATATTCAGGTAAATCTAAAATCGTTTTTAGAAGAAGAAGAGTGATCGAGTACTCCAACAAAGATTATGATGATGATGATGATGATGATGATAATAAATAATAGCTTAGCTAGTATATCTAGCGTGTCCTTTTGATTTAAGTTTGACACCAACAATGTATGAATTTTCTAGAGCTTCTATTAAATATAAGCTACTTTGACAAAACTTAAACTGTTGGTGACAGTGTGAATAAATAAACTTTTGCAACAGCAAAAAAGTATCAATATTGTTTCTTTTCATAACTAAGTTCTGTGTACAATATTAATTTTTTCAATTGTATTGTTGAGTGTGTGGTTACATTTGATGTATGAGTAATGATTAATTTCATTCACTTGATCCTATAAATTGATTCTGATAAATGAGCTTATATTAGATTTCGCAAATTATGATATAATTGGTAAATTAATTGGATGCTTAAACGCCAATTTTATTCATATTACTCACTTAGTAAAATAATGCAGTAATTCCTATAATAACTGCAATTATATTTTATCAGTATATTTTATTAACAGCTCCAAAATTGTTGGAGCGTACAAACATACCCAAGTTAAGCCATTAAGCGTTTGTTTATGCCATTTAAGTGAGAAAATGAATGATTCGGATATTAATCTTTAAACAGTGTAATCTTGGGTTTTGTGATAAAAAGGTAGCATCTTAGATGTATTATTTGAATCATCTAGCAATACAAGCGATTTTTTCGTTACAAAGAATCGTTCATTAAAGTACATCTTATGGCACAGATTATGACGAAACTGACATTTATAGCACAAATAATTGCGTCATCACACATTCAGCCAATATTCTATCGAGAGAATCTGAGGATGTAGCGGGAACCCAAATAGTCGACTACCTTTCTTGGAACACATGTATAATACCCAATTCACAATAATAGTGTTGCCAAAACTTAATATTAATTCTCTTAAAAGTCTGTGAATGCTGTTATACAAAAATTAAAGCACGCAATTCGTTTATAATGTTGCTTTATTGTCTTCGTACAAATTTGAGCTCCCGCTCCTATCCCCGCTCGTTTTCATAACATATATTTATGCAATAAAACTTAACATTATAAACTAGTCTCTGATTCTAAGTCACGTTTCTTCAAATCTAACAAAACGTATTCAAATTCAGCAAATACAACGATATTCAAATGTAGTTAATTGTTGTGTTTGCAGGACTATAACAATCCACTCAGATCTTTTATGAGGTTTGCTTTTTAAGAAATTTCAAACGAATATTCCATATCTTGCCAAGGTACTAATTCCAGAAATTCCCAAACTCCTCTTAAATGAAGTTGCAAAAGAGAAACATGTAAATTCCTTCTTAAAAATTCACTGAACGGAAATGATTGCATCGTTACGTGGCAACTTTGAAATACAGAAAAGAAAACTATTCGAAGAGTGCATACTTTGATGGTAAACAAATTCATCAATTTTTACGAAAAGAATCAATGTTTGAGTTTGAAATGTCGTTGTGAATAGGCGAGGAGTACTTCAAAGGGATGGAGTTGAGAAATATTTTATTTTTGATGAAATTCATTATTTCAAGTTAACGGGATGACGGAACGTGTATCTTGCTTCACTGGATGAATTTGCTCGTCTCTTTTCTCTGCGATGCTTTTTATTTCGATTCAAAAACTTAAACACAGAAACAAAGACACTCCTGCGCCCATAAACTACACGCACTCTTATTAGGAAGACAAGTCACGCTTTGCAATTTCGTTTATTGAATATTCTGAAACACTTGTCATTCAAAGAATTTTTTTCAGAATGTGTAAGTAACTGATGTCTTTCAGATAGCTGTATTACATTATTTCAAGTTTGTGAATTAGAATCCCGTTCTGCTACATCAAAATGGCTCCAATAATTAATTTTTATCCGGAAATAATGAACAAAAAGTTAACATTAAAAAAAGCCTGCTGTCTGAATAGAATTCCACTGATATTAGAGCTTAGTCGTTGCCGGACAGTTTCAATGACTGAATCAACTATATGTGGGACATGTATTTACAAGAATATTTGTTAGTATATATACTTTCTTGCATTAAGTTGTAACATTATTCTTCAAATTATGAAAATCATCTGAAATATTTGGATACCACATATAATATTCCATAACTACATAAATTAATCGTTCAATAAAGATATTGATCGTGATTTGTCGACAGACAGGACGACAGGAAGAACAACAGGAAAGGCAGCAAACATTTCAGGAAAATAAGCAGAATATTTATGGTTTATGAATGTAATGAGGCAATAAAAGGATTTCAAACATAAACGTTGGATTAAATAATTTTGTGGAAATTTGATTTGGTTTTTTTATAAGAAGAAATAAAAGAATCATCTTCGTCAACATATTAGCTTTATTAAGATAGCCGGCTTTCGATCTTTTTATCTGCTATAGTTCCTTAACTTTTGCAACAAACTAATCCTCTCGTTGCATTTCCTTTTTTTGAAATTTTATCTGCTATCTGTAACTAAATACTTTAGATGTATTCATTAATTGTAATTTAATTTTCTATCTTATTGTGTATTTATTTATAATTTTGTTATATCTTTCTGTATCCTGTAGACTGACGATGACGGCAAAGCCGTTGAAAGCCGGCTATCTTAAAAAAGCTAATATGTTGACGAAGATGACTTCCTTTATTTCTTCTTCAAATAACCTTTTATTTGAACTTAGTGAATTACAGTATGCAACTGAAAAGGTGTAACAACAATCAGAAAGCCACCGGTATTCATTTTCGTGGGTTACACAACTGCAACGAATGAAAAGTCACTTTAACCTACACTGTGGGTTTAATAAAGAGGAGGTCGATCGGAAGAAAGAACGAACAATTCTACCATCGAATTTCGCGGACCTGGGGACGTTGGTGGTGGAAGGCGCGGCGGGTGGCAGGGAATCGGGTGGGGGTGGGGGAGGGGAATCCAGCTTCGACGACGACTGTCGCGGGAGATAGCTCTCCGGTCGCACCACTCCAGCGAGCATGGCGCGATCTTCAATTATTTACTTCGGTCTCTCGCGGAACGTCCTGGGTGTGCCGTCCACCGCCATCTTTTTGGATTCCCATGGCCGAGCCGATCCCGGCTCTGAGCACTATCTACGCGAAGAAAAATCGTTTTCTTTATAGAATTTTACATCGCAACCCGTGGCGTTATCTTCCAAAGAGTAAAATATGGGTGTTAGAGGAATGCTATTGAAAAATAGTCCGTAGTCGAAGGTTAGTTACATGCTATCAGATTTCGGTGATGTATTACAAATGGGAGGACATTTCGAGGAAGGTGGAATATTTATGACCTGTGAGGGCAGACCGCAGTCGATCGCGGTGAAGACGTTTTTTTCTGTCTCTCTCTTTGATGTCTTGCATGTATTTTTCAAATGGAGATCTTATAGGTATCGTTTACATGCCATTACTTGCATCACACATCCCTACATATTTATCTGCACCCTACGTTCTCGGGAAAAAATGTTTTGAGACCACATTTATTTTGAATGTGGAGTTTTCCTTTGACGTATTTTACAGACAACTCATTGGTACTTGTGTAGGGCGTTTACTTAGTTCCGTTTTCTCACAACTTGTAATTCCAAAATTAGAAGAATCTATTCTATCAACAAAAAAACCTTTTTTCATAAAATATATGTAGATATTATTTTTATCTTCAGTAAGATAAAGTTCTTAATTTCCTTATTATTCCACTAATCAGTTTCCTTTTGAAATTTAATCTCCTATCTCTTAATTTCTTAGATCTTTTAATATATTTGAATTTCACAAAACATCCTATTATCGTCCTATTAACAATTAAGAAATCTATATCGAAACGTATTGCAAAGTTGAATCAAATTAATAACATTCATTCCTTAAAACAATTGTCTCCTTATTCTGATAACAATAATTTTGGTCATTAAAAAAACTATTTTGATATCCCAGAGATTCAAAATAAGTTTAAAATGAATGACAACACTCGACCATCAACATTAAAATTAGAATCACTTTAACTATAAAGCAAAACTTAATTAGAAATATTAAGGACTCCGTTCTTTTGTGGAAAATGAAAATATAGTCTAGTGTATACAATTTTACTTTCTTGCCTTACAAATACTTCGTTCCAAGAGAAAGTTATGTAATCGTGCGCCAGAAAATGGCGATTTTTTTTTCAGAAAAACTTATTTTGATTGTGGATTGCCGTTTAGGGGCCAGTCAAAACGGAAACTAAAAACGAAAGATCATGAAAATAATACTTGAGTGATGATCCCTAATTTGAATTCTATCTCAAAGCATATAATTTGTATGTAACATAGAAATTTTGATTTCCAACATTATTTTATTTAACACTAGTGCTAAAAGTGAAACGATGCTCAAATGTTCAGATATATCTGTACTACTTCCGTCTGACAGCATCAGCTACTATGACCTTCATTAAGTGATTTATATACTTAATGAAGCCCGTAAAATAGTTTTTAAGAGAGTTATTTTTTATTATATTAAAAATAACATATTAGTCAGTAAGGCTGTCTAAAGAAATAGTGTATGACATACGTGGAAAAAGTAATTTTATTTTGCTACAAGGCTATCGGCTGTACGTGGGTTTTCGTAACGTGGCACGTGAGGGACTTGTCTTCACGACGGTGTATGGCACAGCTTTTCGCGTCTTTGTCGGTCGTATCGCTAGATGTCGCTTGAACTGCAGCACTGCTCAATACGGTCGCAATAATGCGACATCTGGCGGCACGACTGAGAAAGGCGCAAAAAGTCGTGCCATATTCTAACATAAAGACAAGTCCCCAACGCACCACGTTATGAAGACCCAAGTATAGGCCGTCTATCGGACACGGTCTATCGGCCTCGAAACCTTTCCTACTCGCAAAAAAAGGCACTTTTACCACTCACATCATAAATAACTATTATTTCCTTTTTCCTATTCACAATTCCTTTATTTTCATTTAATAACCTTCTTTTCCCTTCCCTAGTTTCCTTCCCACGCCCTTTTACTTAAAGTTTTTTTAACCCTCTCCAAAGGTCTATTTCGACCTTATTTCACAATGAACATTTCATTGAAGGATCTTTGGAAAAGATGAATTTTCCTGTTTTGATTTTTCCTAAATAAGCGATTTTCATACCATTTGTGCCTTAATGATTATTTTTTATATTATTTTGCTAATTCTTTTGATCAAATGTAATTATTTTATATTCTTACTAGAAAGATACACGGCATTGCGCGAGCTTTCTTCATATTCAGCCCTTGCGAATGAGGAAAAAGATCAATTTTATGGTGTTTAAGATTATTTTTAACGTAATTGGTTCAAATTTTAATGAAATACTATAATTTTGTTTCATTTTACTTTACTTTACATTATATTACATTGCTATTAGATGAAATATTTTTCTTATGCACTGCTACTGGCCTCTAGCGACTAAATTAGGTACCAGTTTTGCTGCAACACTACTGGGCTCTGGGGGAATATATTAGAAACCTCATGCTCTAAGCGAGAGGCGAAAAATGGTCGCGGTGCAACTACAAACATATTATTTAAATTATTTATCTTACGCATTTGAGTTTTATTAATTTTTACCAAACTTTGCTATGACACTGCGACAATCCTGAAGAATAGCCTGTAAAAAAATCATATCTATTCACACGCTACTTTTTGTGATATCGATGTCGGTTACACGTCGTTGAATTCACTTTTATTAGTATAGATTTTCCATTTCTTAAGTTACAATACAAATAACATCTATCGATGATCACTCAATACTCACGGTTTATTTTTGATCTAAAAAAAAGACCATGTATCGCACTTTTTTGACTCACTTCGTATGCTTACTCTAGACAAAAGACGGTTACTTCACTCTCTACTTCTTCTCTATAAAATTTTACACGGTTCTCATGTAACACGTCTAATAAGTAATTTCAATCCTCTGAAATTAAACCGAACTCGTAGTTCAGCTCTGCTCTGTGTACCACGTCACAGCACGACTTCTTTCAGTAAATCTTTCACCATTACAGCTATCCGAGCCTGGAATAAACTACCAGCGAGTCTAAAACATTCGAATACTTTCCGTAAATTCAAAAACGAATTAAATACTTGGGTAACGTATAACGACACATAGAATGGTATTAATGTCCTCTTCATCCTCCAGACTTTTCCCACTACCAAGTACCCGGTCACCGCCCCCCTAAACGCCGCACTTTCCTCACTCTTTAAATTCAAAATTCCACCCCATACCTCACTACTCTATTCTCATTTTTCACTCCCTCTCACTCCATCGAAATTATTAACAACCCATATTTTCTGTGCACCCTAATAAAAATGTTCAAATAAATATTTAAAAGAGATTAACCACGCTCCAAATAAATGCTAAAATACTTACAGCTATTTTTGCACTGTCATCATTGTCATATCTACAATATATAGGTCTTAATAATAATTACAATTGATGTTTATATCCTATTGTACTTTTACATTGTTTCTTAATACTGTTAATATTATATTATAAATTACTGGTACTATTAACTTAGAGCCTATTGTGCTTCTCTGCTGTTACAAATGTTTGTATATTTATGTAAAGTGCTAACGTATACCAAACGTAACATTTCTGTACCGCTTCTGGATAAATTTTACTTTTCCACCTACTTCTTCCTCCTTTTCTTCCTTCTTTTTCCTTCACAGTCTTCCCCATTTATATCTTTACGACCCTTTCCTCTAAACGCCTCATCTCTTCACCTTCAATACTATCCATACCATATTCTTCTATATTAATGTTCGGCCATAAGCCGCCATCCTGATTGAGGTTTTTCTGGGTTTACTCAATTGCTTAAGGCGTACGCCGGGATGGCCCCTTGTTTTGCACTCCCAGTCATAAATGTACAGTTTGTCCCCCCTTTAGTCTCTCTCCTTTCTTCTTTCTCGTTCGTATTTTCTACTTCATTTTCATTTATGATTCCCTTCTCTCATTTTCTCTTCTCTTCCATTTCTATATCATAATGCTGTTCGGCCCTAAGCCGCCATCCTGATTGAGGTTTTCTGGGTTTACTCAATCGCTTAAGGCGTATGCCGGGATGGTCCCTAGTTTTGCACTCCCAGACGTAAATGTACAGATTTCCCTCCCCTCTTATATGTTACTACTCTGTATATATGTAAACTCAGTGGTTAGGCGGAAGAGCAGGCCCTATGGCCTGAGCCTCGCCATTAATAAATACATTTAATTATTATTATTATTATTATTATTATTATTATTATTATTATTATAATGTTGATTTGTAAATCGGTTATGTTTATCCTTGTTGTTTGTTTTCAAACTGTGAAGAGCATTCATTTTATTATTTTACAAAATGCCTGTTAAAGAACTTCCTCTTAGATGAACAATATCGGCAAAGGAGACTAGAGTTGTAGAGTTATCTAAGACGAAAATTATATTTTCTTTGGTGTACTCATGAACCACTTTCTACTAGTATATTAAGAGATGTCTATTTGGGGTAACTTCAGAATGTCACTGCATTAAGTCAATCTGAAAAACAATTATCATTTCGGACACTGAAAGGCAAAAATTCCAAACAATAACAATAAATAAAATAAGGAAGACGGATATAGAGCAAAATAAGATTTGCTTGTGTTGTTATTTCGTTAGCTTATTAATCATTACTTTTTGTAGTGGGTATTATTATTATTATTATTATTATTATTATTATTATTATTATTATTATTATTATTATTATTGTATTATTATATTTATTTTTTTTATTAATATTATTATTATTAATTAAATTCTGCCACCAATTTTTGTTAACTATTTGCATAATAAATATCTGTCTAAACAGAGAGGATATTTACAATCATGTAAGTTTACTGTCTTAACGGTTGTGTGTCACTCAAAAATTTCCATATTTCTTTCTTATAAGAACAGTTCATGTCAATAAAATAAATAATTTCTTGGCCCAATGTGTTTTGCTCCAATACATTCAATACTTTGGATATTTTAACGGACGGAGGCCTGTAAAATCGTGTAAGTTATAAGGGAGTTAAAATGACTTATCATTTCGTCTGTTTGGTTGCATACGAAAATAATAAGCCATTTTAAGTCACAGACGAAATGATAAGCCATTTTAACTTCCGTATCGTTTCGTCTGTTTGGTTGTATAACGTTGATATAACAGCACATAATTACGAACAACTATTTACTTAACCACTGTTTACGTACACTCCAATCTTAATAAAAGCCGATGCTTGTTTGCCAAGAAGAGCACAGATGCGCTTTAGCGATGCGTTCTGACGTCGGCGCGTCTTTCCGAGAAATGCGCGGCTGCGGGCGGGCGGGCAGGCGGGCGGGCGGCGAGCGCGCGCGGGCGAAGATCGCGTTATGGCTGGCTGGCCGCCCGCGCCCCCCGCCCGATCCGCGGCGCCCTTTGGCAACCCGGTTACGGGCGGCGCAGCATTACGAGGCGGGGCCGTGAGTAATGAGGGCCTTTGCCCGCCGCGCCCCCGCCTCCGCCACTATCCCCGCCTCTGCCACCGCTTTCGCCCCCCGACCCTGCCACGCTGCTGCCCCCGCACTGGTCCCGCAAATGCTCCCGCCCCCGCCTCTGCTCGCGCCCCTACCCCCACCCCTGCTCTGCTTGCCTCCGCCCCGCTCCCACTCTCCCGCCACCGCTTTCGCCCCCCGACCCTACCACGCTGCTGCCCCCCCCCCCCGTCCTGGCCCAACCCACTCATGCCCCTGCCCCGCCCCATCTCTGCTCCCCGCTCCCGCTCGGGCCCCAGCACCCGTCCCTGGCCCCGGCCCTGCTCCTACCCTATCTATGCACCCTGCTCCTTCCCTCACCCCGCCCGTCCGCGTGGGCTGCTCTCGCAGACGTCACTACACCTCGCCTTGCGCGGAGAACACCAAAAAAACATTTAAAAACTGTGCGAGTCGTATTATGGAGTGAAGTGTACTCTGAGCAGGTTTTCTTTAATACTAGGATATCAGCCCTAACCCACACACAAGCGAAACATGAATGCTGGTAGGAACGAGAATTTTTGGCAACAATTGAAAAGCAAATATTAGCTTTCGTGCAATAAAACATTTTTCCAAACATACATCAGCAACACATTTGGGCTACTATTGCTCATCGTGCCCTTCGTGAAGGAATCGACCTACTGCCGCGAAACTGTGAGGAACGTTAATTTGAATAACTGTATTTTTCACTAAACTCTAGAAAACGTTCACAAATATTGAAGTTACATTTATATCTATAAGTAAAACGTGGGACCTTTCAGCACTTGGCCAAAGGACTAGGGAAACTGGACGAAAATCCTGATCGAGAATCATTGACCGAAAAGGAGAGCTTCAACATTTAAGGAAATATTTAGTCTTTTCGAATTGTACACCTTAAATGGTAACTGATACATTAAATATCATTGTTAAAATCATTATTATTTTCCTTTTTGGCGTTCGGCATAATCTGTAATTGTATAGAAACAATCATGCAGCAGAAAAGAGTTTAGTTGTCCCTTAAACTTGTGTATGATTTTAATCGTTTCATGTCACCTGGCAATCGGTTCTTTGTCGTTCCCCTGGTTCCTTGGCAATCGTATCCCTCGCGTTGGTCGGTTTGGTGCGGCCGTTTTAAAGCGTTCAGTCATATTGTTTCTAGGGATTCTGTTGAAGAGGGAATGCTATTTCATAGGAGTAGCGCGGAATATGAAGCTTATTTCAACGTGTTCGATGTGAATAATTGTACAACTTTAATGACTATTTCGGAGGCGTGATATTATTGCAAATGATAGCTGAAAGTTATCTTAGATGATTTCCATTAAGTTAGATGATTTTGTAGAGAACATTCAGAATGGATATAATTAAGAAACGTTAACAATGTGTGTGTGTGTATATATATATATATATATATATATATATATATATATATATATATATATATATGACATCGCAAATGAATATATTCAGGATGAACCTCGCGAAAACGAATCGATCATTTCAGCCTGAATGACCATGAAGCCTGACAGTTCCAGTTGATCTGACCTGATGATTTCATTGGCCGAAGCTACGTACTACGCTCATTTCTTTCATTCGAAATAAGTGAAAAAACTAAAGAAATTATCATTGAGGTAGAAATTGTTGGTTTTAACAGTCGAGAAAAAATTGCGGATTTTGTGGCTGTTGGCGCAGATTACGGATTGGACCTCGAAAAGGCAGAATGAAATACGAGACTTGCAGAATCTGGCCACACTGACCTGCATCAAAGCTGTCAGAACACATACAAATAAGGTGTAATGGGTTTACTACTTATAAAGGGGGGAATGCTCATATTACCAGGCATTGGAGCTTTCGAGTGCTCTAGAATTATGTTTAGTTTAGCAACACAACAATGGTTTATCACTTTGAAGCTGCAATCAAATATCTTTAAAAAGCCTCAACAATGCACGCACGGACGCGTCGACAATATGCGAGCA
Organism: Teleogryllus oceanicus; assembly: GCA_964035755.1. Taxonomy (NCBI): domain Eukaryota; kingdom Metazoa; phylum Arthropoda; class Insecta; order Orthoptera; family Gryllidae; genus Teleogryllus; species Teleogryllus oceanicus. Next base: position 91,566,026 of record CAXIVR010000007.1, read on the forward strand.
TTAGGCGAACAAAATTATGTCGGGCGTTAATATGTTTACATTTCACTTAGGTCACTCCCTTATTGCGGTACCTCAATGGTTACTGCATGCTATGGTATCTGATGCATGGTGGTATGGTATCAGCTATGGTATCTGATGCAATGGTATCTGCATGCCAATTGTTATAACCAATGTTGCCATGCAGTTAAGACGTGACTATCAACATTTACAAATTCGAAGTATTACCTACATCATCATTCATTTTAGTTTCAAAGAATTTTCCAATTGTTCTGGTAGACGAAGTCTATTATTCTGCTAAAATGGTCTCTTTTAAAGTGCAAGCTATGATTCATAAAGTCCAAGAAATATAATATTATTTTAGTAATTTAACCTCACTAGTTTCGCGAGGTGAAAAACAAACCAAAGTTACGTGGATGTTTTTACTTCACTTCATAACAATTAACTCTCGGTGTTTCTGGTACTGCGAGCACGTCTGGAATCTCGCGTCTAGCACCCGAAACGCTTTGCATGGACTGTTATGAAATGAAAGAATAACAATCACTAAGCATTGTTTTTAACATCACAAAGCCATAATATTACACAATTAAAATAAAAATGGCCTGTTTTAAAGTCGTATGTAAAAGTTGATCATCGCTTTCCATTGAGCTGCTCAGATTATAAGGGGAAAAACAAACACATTTTAAATACTTTACCATTAATAGTAAAAACTGCATTTTAGTTTACATATTCGATTATTATACTTTAATTTGGTTTACAATAGAATGCCAAACATTTAATTTCCTCAAAAAGCAGAAACTGTAAGTTACGCATGAGGGAAAATTATAATCTGTGCACGTCTTGGGTTGTAGAATCTCTTCCCCATGTGTGTAATCATATACTAATACAATCCCATTCGTTCAATGATTAATAAAAGTTGCAATAAAGGGAATTTAACGTTAAAAAATTAGAAATATTTACTCCCGAAACTTATTTGCGTCTGTAAACGAATTACAGATTTTATTTTAGAGTAATGCTAACAAAGTAACAACTCACACCTCCTCTTTTCTCTTCCCACAACTACCAAAATAATACGTATTCAAAACGTGCCTATAGTGAATTTATTTATTTATTTAGTCAAAAACCAGTCAAAAACTGTATGTGACGTATGGGGGAGAAAATCATCTGCGCACGCTTTCTTGAGTTTTAAGAGTCCCTTCCCAACAATTTAACTATTAATAGTTGAAAGATGAAAATAATAATAATAATAATAATAATAACAACAAATTTAAAAAAGCGAGGGATCTATAGATTTGCGTAGTGCATGTATAGAAACTAATGATTATACAAATATGTCACTGCAAATTTTTATATGATTTACTACTTTTAATTAAAATTTTTATTTTAATTCTTTATATTAACTAGCTTTAATTAAAATTTTCGTATTACCTACGTTGAATTCAAAGAAGGTTTTTGTTATGTATGTAAGGTGCCACTTTATTGCTGAAATTACACATTAGACATCCATAGACTGAGGTGGGTACGTTTTGAAATTACTTCTTTGATGGGGTAGGGTAATGTTATTTACAAAATTTATTAAAATTCATTTAAAATATAATAAGTAAGAATCCGTCACATTATCCGTCATGTTTTGTCTAATAACCGCAGGTCCTGCAAAGTATCAAATTACAATTCGTCATTTTTGCGTGTGTGGCAACACTGGTTTTAATATTCGTGGAGCAAAGCCACCTTGAACGCGAATAAACTCCTGGATCTCATTCCTTCGTGAGAGTTCTTTCACATCAGATAAGTTTCATCACATTTGTAAGGCAATATTTTAAATCGCAGTATTGTTGGTTTAAAACAATGGTTTCAAGATCAATTTTATTCTTCTGAGGAACATTCTCATTTGTGATTATTTGAAGACACAAGGTAGGAGAAGTTCATATTTTAATATTTAAACATACTTTATATAATAGGAAATATTTATGATTACCACATTGAACTACATATACCATGCATGGGTTTTGTGTTAGGATTTTACTTTTAGTAATGTTTATGAAATGTGTTTCTGTTCAAAGAAGTGAATGGAACTATTTTTAAATATTGTACCATCGAGTTTATATATTACGAGTACTTATCTTACCTAAAACGTGGAATTACTACAACTATAGGGCAAGAAAGATTGAGAATTGATCTACGATACAACTACTTATTTTTCGCATAAATTTTCACAAACGTTTTACTTAAAATAGAATTAAACTAAACAGAGATGATGAAAAAGTAATAAAATTGTATTTTTAGTTGTCAGCCGTCAACCATGTCAGGCCGTGAAGGAGGGAAAAAAAAGCCTTTGAAGGCGCCGAAGAAGAAAGATCAAGACTTTGACGATGACGACATGCAAAGAAAACAACGAGAGAAGGAAATGCAGAAAGCTCTGGATGAAGCAAAAGAAAGAGCTGCAAAACGTGGACCGTTGGGTGGTGGTGGTATAAAAAAATCTGGGAAGAAATAATATCTTTAATGATTAATGGACGGTTGTGATTTACGTTTGTAATGCTTTCTTATAATGTAATACACACTATTGTTTAACATTAATTTGTTGTGATTAAGAAAATAATTCTGTAGCTTTGTCGTTAGAATTCATTAGTTTGTTTGAAATTACGTAATACGAAATAGAAATGAAATAAGTTGTTTCATTCTGGGAAAGTAAATGGCTTCATCACTAATACTGACATAAAATTCCTAAAATATACATAAATGTCCATCTGTGTATTGATTATGAAAAGTTTTCCGAGTAAGTACGATATTTTACTTGATATATATTATAACTATGAACAGAAATTTCACTGACTCCATGTATCTATCGCGTGGTTTGATTAGTATCGATACCAATATACTCGTCAACGTCTGAGCATCATACTGTGTCGAGTGAGTTGACGGTCAGCAGTACTAAGTCACTTTGGCTTCGTCTTTCAGCACAATATATTCATAGTATTGTGAGAGTAAACATTAATGTATTTCCTCTGATTCACTGTAACAAGTTTTATGCAGTAGCTTGAGACGTCACTCGCAGCGCTGCAAATTATTTAGTAACGAACATGAATTCCAACTTCCCGTCACTTAACTCTTGGCTCGCTCGGAGTTCATGGCGACGTCGCTGGCGTTTTACCACTGAGGTCCGGGTTCGATTCCTGTCGATGTAATGTGAAATTTCTTCCAATAAAACTAGTTTGTCTGCTTCACAAGGGCTAGTCCTACCCCTGTGAAGTGTCCTAAACCCGACCTCTATCCTATTTCCTTCCCAATTCTGTCCGCTGGGTACTGACGCAGGAGACGCGTACGTGGAGATGCTACCTGGCGTCCCTCTTGCCAACCGACTGCGAGGAGACTGGACACTGGACGTAAAATAAAAGTTAGGAAGATTACTGCAATGAAGCGCTCAACGCTCGTTTAGGAGCTGGAGACCGTTTCGTCAATGTAGACATAACAAATTTTTGAAAATCCAGATGAAAATTAAATAAATAAACTTCTCGAATAGTAACCTCTTCAATAATATTAGACAATATTTTCGAGAAATATCTGAGAGCGCATTTCGTTTTGTTAGAGGACATCCATTTTCTTGATGCATTTACCTAAATTTGGGTGCAGAACAATACATTTGTCTGCAAGGCATTGGTGGGAGAGACGGGTGGGTAGATCAGTAATAAATACCCGGGCAACGTCGTATTGGTAGGTAGCAATCTTCCTCCGTAAATCCCGTGTCAATAACAAAATAGCATGATTATAACAAAACTTATGAACAATTATTGTTTAATCCACCTATCGGTAAGGAATGAATTTTCAATGCGGCGTCTCAACCTATTTCCGGTCAGACCAACCAACTTTTGAAAATGTGTATCCGACTGCCTTCCGATTGATAAAATCCCAACATTTGATTGTTGATCTCGTATGGCATTAGGGATGGGCAAAATCGTTCTTTTATGTGAACGCTTCTTTATACGATTGTTCTTTTTAGTGAAATAGTTCAAAAGGCGAGATTTATTTTGGTGAGGTACACAGGCATTCCATATTGGGTGGAATACCACCAATTAGGCAAAAAATAAGCGTCGACCTGCGAGAAGGAAATGAACTTTGCCAGATTCCGTCCATTAGGTGGAATCCATTGTTTCCTGGGGGAATTTTGGGCGATATGCTTTCTTTGCTTACTTAAATCATCAATAATACTAACATTTTCCGACAAATTGTACAATTGACGGTTTCTGAAAGAAATGGCCTATGCACAAGTGTTTTAATTTTGAATACCTTGTATATATGCAGCTATTATAAAAATGCGATGTATCGGAACTCGTATGTCAGAGCCCCATTTTTTTTATTTTTAGACGTGGATTTTGCTCGTTTTCTAGAAATTGTACACGTATTTAAGCAAAAGATTTCACTTAATAGGTAGGCTTCATGCATAAGCGTATTTAGTTTTCAACTTCTTGAGAACGTTCAGTTATTTTGAAATTATTTGCGTCAGAGTCAGCTTTATTTACCGTTTATCTTCCTTCCCCACTAACTTATTTGGCGGAATTGGGCGGATTTTATCCCTCCGGTGGTGAATTTTTCAAGAAGGGATCTGGCAACCTTAGACGTAGGCGTTTTTTAGAGTTGAAATTTAAATTTTTGTCGAGACCGTAGGTCGAGGCACATTTTGCTTACGAAATATGAACATTTTCCTACAATTATATGAAAATGATATTATAAATATGAAGGTGAAAAGCGTGTAATCTTATATTGCAATAAAGTGTTTGATTCTCGGGGAGTAGCAGTAGGTTGTAGAGGGTTGCTGAGGAATTTTCCCTTCAATTTCCGTGAATGAAGTACTTTTTTTCATGGTAACAAGAGAGTTGTCTTGGAAATTGTCTTTTGTAATGGATATAAAAAAATGGTATAATTCACGTGCTCGTAAGAATGCGCAAAATCAACCTTTATTATAGAGTTGTAGAATTAGTTATGATAAGAGTAGTAAATTTTGCATTTTATTTTGCGTGTATGAAAATAGAAAATGTTGCAACAGGATACCGTAAGTCAAAGTGGCGCACTCCTACGAAAAAAAAAAGTAAAATCACTTTTACCACGTGTGTCATACACAGTTTTTTTAGTCAGACGTTTTGACTTACATTATATTTTTATCCAAACGTATAAATCAAATATTATTTTAAGGTCAGTAGAAGCTGATACGGCCCAAAGAAAGTATTTTGTTTTCATTGTTACATTCCTCAGCTTTATCTGAATATAATGAATTTTGCCTCACTTTTTGTGCTACTGCTAAAATTTGAACTTTAAGCACGCTTTGCTTACCGTAAAAATAACTTCTTTTTGAGCGGGTTTTTTAAAAAACATTACATGTGTAATAAATAAACACACATTTCATTTTCATGTGATGCAATATCCCTGAATGACAATTCCCCAAAATAATGAAGAACGTTTTTCTTCATTTTACAAAAAAAATGAATACATACTTTGAATTATTCGCCGAATTGTTGAGTCATATAATTAATAAAAATAAAATATATTGAGAAACATAGTGAACGAGGAGCGGTGACCGGCGAACTGCAGAAGCGATCAGAAGTCTGAACCACAGAGTAAGAAATATAGGTGTGTACACTCCAAGTCTAAATCTGAAGCTTGTGTGAGGCTAGTTCTCGCATATAGCGCTGGGATCGGTCTGGGCATTTATTGGGCCAGATGACTTCTCATTGACAGTTGTCCTTGGCTGGTTCCTTTGCAGTAAAACTTTATTCCAGAGTGTGAATGAATTTAAAAGTTTTTCAAAGTGGGTAGAAAATGATTCGTTAAACCGTGTGATAGTAGTAGTGATAGATGTCAATCAAATACCTTTTGCCCATTAAAGCAAGATGATAATAAATGTTAAAGTTTTCCCCAGAAAAGGAGGAAATAAAATGACAATGTTTACATTTGCGTCAAGCATTTCAACATCGAAAACGTTGTTATGCATGGTAAGTACTTTATTCATAATTCAGCTTACACTGTATAATTCAGCTTACACTGTCAGTTAATTATAAAATAAATGCACTTTAATAAATACACTTTGCACTAAATTAGTGCAAAGTTTTCAGAGTAGGCATGCAAAAAACTGAAAATAGAAGCTAATTCAAACAGATTATCATGTGATATTTTAAAGAATGTGTACAATGGTAAACATACAGTTGATATGTGTATTACAAGTAAATAATATAAAATGTAGAAGTGACGATTAAACACCAGACCAGAATAAAGCATTTCTTAGAATTAAATTGGTAATTTACAAGATTAATAAATTTAAGATTTCTTTTAGTATCTTTCATTCTTGTTTAATTTTATTGAACTTTCAGATGGTACTTGGAGCAAAAATACAGAGAGTGCCATTAGAATACCATGCCCATTCATCAAGCATTAATTTATTTATTTTTATTTGTTTATATTACGTCAAAAAGAGTTGAAAACTGTGAGACGTGCTATAGGGGGATGTGAAATATGCAAACGTTTTCTAAATTCTGTGATTCGTACCCTACATGAGCTAGTCTGCGAGTCTATATGGGCACATCTTTCAACAACCGTAGAGTTGACAATGGACGTTATTTCCCTTTATGGGTCATACTAATATGCTTATTGCCTCGTTCCAGCTGGAAAACACATGAACGCAGTGATGATTGACTCAGACACTTAGTGACACTTTCATTCATTCAGAGATTGTTTACTCCAAGTGCAATATGAAGTACTAATTAAATCTCCTTTTTAAGAAATATTTACATGAATAGTTCTGTGGTTAAAATTTAGTGTATTGTGCGTTTAAAAGTGCGTTGAAAATAAACAACCCGGGATCTTTTAAAATTTGGTATATGCCCCCACCATTTGCATCTGATAACATCACTCACTCGCATACATATTCTCACCTGCTTTTCAACCTACATCTTTCGATTCTTACTATATTATTTTTAGTGACGTTATCAGAACAATGAAGATTACTCATGAAAAGTATCCTAAAACTGTTAACTACACTCACTAATCTGAGATTTTAAAGTATTAACACCTGACGTTTTTCTCCCTCCATAAACTTTTTTAAAACTTTTCAAAAAATCTTCTACACACATCATACGCAATTAATTGAAAATAGAGTTTAGGCAGGCGGGGAGTTCAATGGAAATATCCCTTTAACTACCAGAGTGTTTAGTTTGTTTAATTTTAATATATTTACGTTTTTATTTATTTAATATTTCAATTATAAAAACTCAGTACAAAGGTCAATTGTTCAATTTACTTTGTCTCGATTTTATAATAAATTATATTACCAGGCTGCCAGTTTCAAAATAGTTCAAGACTTACTCTCATAATTATAATAGTCACATAACAATATAGTACACACAAAACTTCAGAGGATTTAAACAAAAATAAATATTGTGCTTTGAAAACATATTAAACAAAATTACACAATTTACGTATTATAATTTATAATAATTTATCCTCTAATTCAGAAATGAACTGAATACCCCTATTGTTGCTAGTGATGCAAGATTTCAATATTTTAAAAGATATAATAATGAGGGAATGATGAATGTTATTTGAAAAGTGTATCCCATGGATGATTGGAGAGTGAGGAGCAGCAGGAGGCGGTGGGCAGGGGGGAAGGCGGATGGGAGATAAGGGAACGGTGAGTAGGGGGAAATTAAAGGATGGAGGAGGACCAAGTCGTTAGTAAAAAAACAGTCGAATGTGAGATGGCGAAAGGGTGGGTGGTGGGGAAATGGAGGGGTGAATGGTTAACAGATGGAGAAAGAGTAGGTGGCGGTGAAATTAAGTAATGGAGGATGGGCAAAAGGTTAGTAAGGAAACAGTCGAATGTGAGATTGGGTGGGGAAATGGAGGAATGAATGGTAAGGAGATGGGGAAAGGGTGAGAGGTGAGGAAAAGGACGAGTGGTGGGGAGAAAGAGAGACGGTTTGAGGCGGGGTTAGTGGGAAGATGATGGAATGGCAAAGGGCGGGTGGTTTGCGGAGATGGGTGAAGGAGGGGTGGGCCAAAGAAGGTAGAGGCGGGGGCGGAGCGGCGCCGGCGGCGTCGCTTCCAGCCGTTTCGTTTTACGCGCGCGGCGTCAGGTCGCGGAGGAGGCGGAGGCGGGAGCCGCCGACAGCAAACGCGCAGCGCTGCCTTTTTAGAGCGCATCAAGTTGCGGCTTCCGTGTTCATTGTTCCGCGCGCCCTGGAAAAGCCTCCGACCCGCTTCTCCCCTTCCCCTGCTGGCAACCGCTTTCTCCACTGCCGCCGCCCACCCGCCTGAACCCACCTCAACCCTGCCTCCAAGCCAGCACTGGCGCGCCTCCCCTCGACGAGCAGCTTCCTCGGCGACATTGCTGTTCTTGATTCGATGCATTCGATGAAGTAGGGTGGAGGAGAATTCTAGCGGCCGGCTGCTCTGATCGGTTGTTTTCTGTGTTTTTTCCGATCAACGCCAGGCGAATGCCAGAGCAGTACCCTACCAAACAGGCCACGGACCAAGTGCGATCTGTCCTTCCTCTTCCTTGTCCTATCCTATCCCCTTACACACACACACACACACACTTACACGAACATACACTACACTACCACATATTCCGGGAGACCGGTCGGGAGCTTAGAGCTTGTCCCGGCTGGGGCGGTGACACGCTGGTGGGAGATGCCTGATTGGGGAAAACCCCGCTAGTCGACAGTACGTTGGCGTCGAATCTCTCCATCTCCCGAGGAAAATTACCGCCATCTCCCGAGGAAAAACATGCACTACACTTACGGACTAATGACCTAAGCTGTTGAATCGGAATCACTAAACAATCAACAATGAAGTAGGTAACTTGACACCTGATCCGATCGCGCTGACCTGTGGAAGGTCCTCAACTGGCTTAGATGACTCCGGGCCGTCAATTGATGACACTGCGGTGCCTCTGTTTGAGAGTTCCCAATGTTCGAGTCCCGACGTTTGGCAGGAGTTTCAACACTCGCTACTTAGCCAGGTCGAATTCAGCCGTTGACTCGAGGAGAAATCTGGTGACTGGCTGCTGGGTCCGTTGTTTCTCCGATCAACACCGGGCGACTGCAGGAGCAGTACACTAACAAACGGACAACGGACCGTACGCCATCTATCGTCCCTTTTCCTTGTCTGCACTACACTACCACACACCTGCAGAGATCAGACGGGAGCTTAGTTCTTGTCCTGACTGGGTCGGTGCCCCACCGATAAAAAGTTCCGCAAGCCGTTGTAGGTTGGCGCCTCATCTAGCAATTCAGCTGAGATGATTGGAGGCGTTGTCATGGTCAACAATACTATTTATTTCAATAATAGCAGCTTTCGATGGCTCGTGTTTTCTGCTGTCTGGAAGTCACAAAAACAACTAGTGTGTTGTAGTCGTTTTTGTGACTTCCAGACAGCATAAAACTGATAATGATGGCTAAGCCATCGAAAGCTGCTATTATTAAAATAAATAGTATTGTTGACAACTACAACGCCTCCAATCATTTCAATTATATAATGTCAACTACAACTCACCACTAAACCAAAATTCAGCTGAGGAAGATCACCGACACCTTCCGCGATACAAAAACAGTCACTACACTTTCGGGACTAATGTCCTTAGTAGATAACGCATCCGAAATCATTAATCAATCAAACGGATGGTCGTCGAGGCACGCGAGACCGTTTGGGGTGTTTTTTAATCCAGCATAAGCAGTGGGACTTTTCTCCACGTGGTTGTAATGTGATTAGCTTCTCAAAACCATGTAACCCATCTGTACATTAACTTATCAAAAATGGGCTGCTGTAGCATCGCTATATGTCGATTAAAACATCGTGTCTCTTCGAGGCCTCGAGCGGGAAGGAGAGGGCGATGCTGTTTTTCCATCGGGGGCTTCAGTAGCAAAACTTAAAATCACAACGGAGCTCCCAATTGGATAAAAGTATCTCTCTCCCCTTCCCGCTCGTGACCTGGAAGGGACACTCTATTTTAATCGGAGTATCCTTGCCTGAGAATCATAACAATGGTGAGCAAATTTCGTTGGAAAATATCCTGTGTGTTCTTTTATCTTTATAAAATTATCGTTCTGATGTCATGCGGTCTGTTATTACGCTTTCCTCTTCCATCTTTTGGAGACAATCCTGACAAAAGAATTCCTGGCAGTCACGTAAATGTGTGAAATATATAATGAGTGAGTGGTCACGTTGAACGTGACTGTATGATATTCCATATAAGATCTACGCTTGATTAGGAACTTGATTGTGCAGACATTCTTTCGACGCAAAATAATGAAAATTAATGACTCTTTGTTTACAATTCCCATCACCTTTCGCTCTTTGTTTCATTACAGGCACACTCTCGATGAGTAACAAAACAAGTAAATTACATCATTCTCGTACCACAGGCAAATAACAAATATGAACCATCCGCTACGAGCAGCCTCTGCGCCAGACGTCTGAAATACTGAGAGGAAGAGCAATGCATGTCCAGGTCACATACTGTTCTTTCCCTTATCCAGGAGAAGCATCTGCTTGATTTAAAGTCAAATGACTTCATGTTGAACGGTTTTCAGTCTTCTCTCAACATGTGGTTCATTCCTTCTGCACGAATTTCTGCAAAATATAAAAATGACCAATCTTAGACTAGTGCTTTTCCCACTCACTCATTCAAGTACTGTTGTCAGAGGCGGTCTTGGTCAACGCTGTAGAAGAGACACTGATACTTTACACATTTGAAACGAATTATGCATATATCCAATTCCAATCTGTATTGACTGTATATTTTTAAAACTGTTAGTTTCTATCAAGTTTCTGTTAAAAATACGTTTTTCTCTCAGCTGTGCCAATAGCGAAGCCTGCGACAGTTTCATATGCCTATTTTATTTGAAACATTTAATATAGAAGTTACAAAAAGTACTTATATACCGTAAAACTTTTTCTCTTATGAACGTGACTATACGTTTGTAACTATAACATGTTAGGGCAATCTTTCATAAAATATTTTCAATGTAGAATGTCAACAGATTCAGAAACCTTCTAATATAAAAATCCACGAAACGAAATATTTCATTAGATTTGTAGAGAAACACGTTCTATAAAAATATTTTGCATGACGCAACTTAGCCGATAATTTTTGCACGTGAATTTGAAAACCACGGAAAGAAGAGAGCTTATTCGTGAAAGCAGTACGACTGCAAATAAAACCCTTGTGGAACGCCAAAGCATTCTCACTCGGTTTCGTGGGATGACGCAAAAATTACGAACCACTCGCTTTGAAGACAGCGGCGAAATGTGTCTAAATTCAAAAGCCATTTACTCCGAAAGTTTCACAGTCAGTATGCAGATTTATTCTAGCCGCGGAAAGATAAAAACGGGTTATGATGCCAAAGTACAGACTACTCCGTCGGCGCTCGCACTTCTTTCTCGTGAGTCTCATTGCTCCCGTCAAGATTACGTCTCTGATTAACTACCACAGTGTATTAGTTATGCAGGAGGTAACGAACGAAAAATACCCCGTTAAGTCTGCGGTTGACGCAACTTGAGATTTCGAGATGCACGATTCATTAGAATGCGTTTGCATATTCAAGACATATCACTCGCACCATTTTGTAACTTCATCACTAAATTCGGTAGAAAATACCTTATTCAAATCAAACAATTCTTGTTATAATATTTTATGGTGATTGGAACAATATGCAATAATATATTCCGTAGTTTTCAAATAATATAGACCATATCCATAGTATTTTTTTAAAAAACACAATGGCAGCCAGCTCTAAATTCTGAAGCACAAAATAGACGTCCAGTGGCGTCTGATAATTCTCAGAGTGGTGAAGATGTTAATACGAAGTTTAGATCTCACATAAAATTGAACGTGTAATTTGTTGTTGCTGCAATAACCTTAATTGAAAACTTTTCTTTTAGGACAAGATCATTTTGAATTCCAAGAACCAGAATTAGTATACATTGTCAAATTCAAAGGCGAGGAACAGTGCTCGATGGGTAGTGCTATTTCACAGAGATTAAGATACAGAATTCCCCGTCGGGGCCTCGCTCCCCGGGAATCCGCTACACAACAGCCTCTCTGCCCGTCCGGCCTTAAGCACCCTCTTCAAACGGACTCCGCGTCTGGGGCTCCCTCTCGGGGCCGAAGAGGCGAGGAGCAGCCGGGGAGGAACGGAGTGCCCAGGGGAGGACGAGGATGTGCGGTGAACAAACGGAAGAGAAGACGCAACACCCCCTCCCCACGGATGAGGGCAATGGGGGGGGGGGGGGGGGGGGGGGGGGGGAAGGCCGGGTTAGAGGAGATGAAGGCTGATTCTCGGGGATCCGTATAATAGGTGCAAAGAGGGGAGACGAAAAACGGGGAGGGGGAAGGGGGGGGGGAAATGGGTCAACAGAGTAGAAATGGATGTGGTGAGGAGATGATCTATGGTCTGAGAAAGGAAGGGAGGGATGGAGGGGACACCGAATGGGCGAAGACTGAAGGGACAGGAAGAGAATGGATGGGCTGAGGACGGAAGGGGCGAGGCGGAGACGTCATGGGGGGGAGGGAGGGGCGGGATGGGGGGGAGGACTGATGGGGCGGCGACGAACAAGGTGACATCATAGGGTTCGCGTAAGTCGGGTGAAAAGCCGGACGGGGAACAAGGGGCGGTGAGCGAGAGTGCCAACTCACGCGCCCAGGCGGCGGGAAAGACATGCGGGGTGGACCGAGCGAGAGGTGAGTTCTTCACGGACGCGACGGTCGTATTGACCGCTATAAGGCGCGAGCGCGCGAGCGCCGGCCCCAATCGGAGCTCCGGGGGGGGGGGCAGACGAAATCGATATTTCAATGAGTGGCATCTCGTGAATGCCTCGCTGCCGCGGAATGCTGGTCAAAAATGGATTTCACAATTCGGATTTTTAACATGTTATCGGAAAATGAAGTACTTCCAAAAGCAGCGGTTGCATTTCGTGTAAAACCAAATTTCCGACATGTTTGCACTGGTTGAGAATTGTCCATAATGCATTTTAAAGCCATATATTTCCATTTTTATCAATTTACCATAACTTTTATTTAGATTAAGGCTTACCAATGTTTTCAGTTGTCAACATCATAGATAAATATTTATCATTATTGAATAGTGAATAGTTAAAAAAATCAAGGTGATTATTTATTTACATACAGGAAAGAAATTAAGAGCCATTGAAGAAGAGAGAAGAAAGTTGTGGTATATTTCTGTGGTACTAAGGCAGTACATTGCTATGTCAGAATCTTTATTTTTCAGAAGACGCTATCCTAAGTTCACGGTTTCTCCAAAATTAAGAATTTATTTACAATAATGGGGTAATACTATTAAAGTATTTCACAAGCAACATTTTCCATTCCGTGAAAAAACTGAAAAGCTTTCCCCGGATAACGACAATATCAACAATGAAATAGTATAAAATCCACTTTTATACATATCGCGTTTAATCGTAGAACCACAGAATTTATAATTTTATTTGCTTATACTATATTCGTAATAGAATGAAACAATAAATGTTTATTCAATCATTTCTTGTCAAACAGCACCATGAATAGTCGACTATGAATACTTGTATACATAAAAAATTCAGAAATTGTTATGTTACACCATTTTTTGATATTTCTAAACAGAGAACATAACAAAGTAATTTTACAAGAAAATGAAAATACACAGTTATTTTACAAATTTCTGGTGATTATTAGCTGTTTATTAAACAAGAGATGAGTTATTTTGAAATAGTGATATCAAAGCGGATTTCTATTCTTCGCATCTTATTTTCATTTACCCTCAGGGCCCAGCACACAAGAGTGTTGGTCGCGGCAACAAGGCGCGTAAGAAAAGCATCGGGAGTGGGCGTGGCGCTCGCGAGGCTTGACGCCTCCTGATAGATGGCGCTGACGGGAGGGCGCTCTCTGCCTTCGCCGTGCATCCGTCAGCGCCCGCGCGTCGCCCGCGCAGACACCTTAAGTTCAGATTAAATCCGCAGCGCTGCTCATCCATCGCAGATCAGCCCCGCTGCCCTACTCTTCGGCGAGCGAGGCCCGGCACCTGCCCTCGCTAATGCTCTGTATCGCCCCGCCCCGCCCCGCCCCGCTCACTCCGCTCTCCTCCCCCCCCCCCCGCGCCGCCTCGACTCATTTTGTTCTGCCTCTCATTCTCTCTTTCCACCCCGCTCCGCCATGTCCCGCTCCGTCAACCCCACTCCACTCCCCTCCACCCCCCCCCCACCCCCGCTATCTCACTTCGCTCTAGCTCGCGCCGCCTCGACTCATTTCCTCTCGCCACGGCTTCGCACGTCACGGCCGCCCCCTTTCGATCTGACGCTCCTCTCTTCCCACCCTACTCCACCACGCCCCTTTCGGACATGTCCCGCTCCGTCATGCCTCGCTTCGACATGCCCCCCCCCCTCGCTCCGACATGCCGCTCCGACATGCCCCGCTCCACATGCCTCGCTCGACATGCCTGACGCGCCGCCATGCTTCGCTCCGACATGCCTCGATCCACTGTGCCTTGCCCCACCAGCCCAGGTCCCTCTCACTACGCCCCGCCTCAATGCCCTTCAGTTCGCCTCAGTCATCACCGCCATGCCTCCTCCCGATCGACCCCATTTCGTTCCGCTCAGTCCTGTCCCACTTGGACCCACCCGCCCCGCTCCGCTTCACCGTGTTGTGGCTGAATACGAAACCAACGCAAAGCAGGGCAGGTGGGAGGGTGGCGATGTGAACGGGCAGAGAGAACGGGAGGCGGGGAATGGCGGTGATGTGGGTGAAGAACGAGGAGCAGCAAAGTGGGCCGGGCCGTTGTGGGCAGTGCGACGTGGGCGCCATGGGATCAGTCAGTCTGAAGTGTCAAGGACCGAAAGGGTGCCAGAGGCGAGGGATTGGGCCGGGGGGGGGTGCAGTGGAGTCAGGTGGAGGCGGGAAGGGTTGTCAGAAGCGACAAGCGCTGCGAGGGCGGAATGAGTGATGGCGGGGTGGGGACGGCGGTGCCCGGTGCGGCAGAGACGATGGAAGCAGTGGTGACCGCCGAAGGCTGGGATGATTGAAAGACGTAGCGGCGGCGATAGTGTAACTGTTAGCGTCTCGGGCTGTTATACCCAAGTTTGCCTTCCTTCCAAAATCCTTCGTACGCCTTCCTTTGGAGAGGAAGTAAAGCCGGCTGTCCCATGTTAGTAGATTTACTGCATGTAAAAGATCATCAAGTCTAAATGAAGCCTCTGAACTAAACTCAAGTTGCCTGTTTCGTCGCCCCAGTAATACCTTCTTTCTCCCCTAGTAGGTGAAAGGAACGTAACGAAATTTGCGTGGTCAAGCGGAAGAGCAGGCCTTGAGTCTCGCCATGTAATCTAAGGCATTCATTCATTCATTCATTCATTCATTCATTCATACTTCAGCGTCAAGAAGAACAAACGTGACTGGGACTGCGGCAAAGCTGGGCGGAGACGATTTGCTTTAGCGGCGGGTAGGGTGGCTGCCATGGTGAGTGCAAGGGAAGGAGCGGGAGTGGCGGGGACGGCGTTGAAGTGGAGACGCGCCAGCGGCGACGGCGGGGGCAGTGGAGGTGGGGTGGATGCGCTGTCTCTTAAAGCAGGGAGCGCATCGCCTGTCGAAACGCCCGAGAAGAAAGCGCGTTGCTGTTGCTTCTGTAATGAATCCGCCGCTTCACATCTTTTATCTATTCCCCTGACTCGTTACAGGCGAGGCACGCGATTCGCACCTTACTGTGCCGTTCTACGAAAGGCGAGAGTTTGGCTGTTTCATTCACGCGAAATTTTAAAACGGTAACATCATTACAGATGTGATATGCATCTGTAGATAAAAGAGACGTAATGGAACGTATTAATTTGGATTCTAATTGCTTACATTATAACACAATGATGTATAATAGTAATTTTATATTACGATTGTAAATAAAGTTCGAAACGATTGGTAGATGTTCAAATTGATAAATTTCTTGTAGTGCTTTTTGTATCTTTTTTCCTCTATCAAAATGGAATTTCATATTTTTTTATATTGTTTAATCGCAGAGTATGAGTTTTTCAGACGTTACAGAATGATTTTTCAACTAACCGATTCTCCTTTTGCATACATCAGAAATTGTGCCTAAAATGCAAGAACTTTATATTGAGTGACCAGAAGAGCAGATGAACATAGACATGAAAAGATACATGAACTTAAGAAGTTTATAGTATTTGTGAATGTAATATGTAACAAAAAGTGTTAGATAATTTTTAGTTTATCAAACAATAATAATACCTTTGAAAAAGGGAAGAACAAAGCTCGCGATTTAAAAAATAATTCAACTTACGAATTTTGAACCAATATGACACGTAGTTCCCAGGATTCCAACAACGCTAGCTGTGCGCGGGTGCCTCATTCTCGCAATCAGCATTTAGGAGGCTGGGTCCAGAGGACGGCTCGGAGGCTGTCGTTGACATGGGCTTTGCAAAGGTCATGGTTAAGAAGCTACATTGGCTAAGATGAACGTGCCGAGACTCTTGGAGTTACAAGCCCTCTGAGGACCTTCACCATTTAGTCCTTCGTTCACAAACATTAAAATCTAAATTCATTCATTTATTACATTGCATACTTTCATGGACTTAAAAGAGTGTAATGTACTACATTGTAGAATTTAATGAGTGGGTTCTCATTTGCAATTCACGCAAAAATGTATAGCTAGTTTAAAATGTTTATAATTGAAATGAATGATACTATTTGATGGACTTTTAAAGTGCCTTCCGATTCCGGCTTTTGTTACTGTATATAAAGTAATATTATGCCCTTCGGTTTCAACGGTCATTTATATAGTAATTTTCCGTTTCATTTAACTAATAACGTTTGAGAAGGGTGATACGTTCAATCAAATGCTAAATTCGGCATTTTTTCCCTGACAGCTGCTCGAGCAGCTAATTTTATTTGTAAATGAAACACTTCTCCAGTTAAATCAATCGAAATTTTTCGTTGTGATTATATTACCTAATATGCTTTCTTAAGTGACTTATTTTATTAATATCAAATATTTACATTAATATTGTTATTAATAAAAGAATATGTTTGATGTAAATGCACATATACAAAACTTTTTTCCATCAAAATATGAAGTGGAAGGTGAAATAGGAAGAGCGGGGTGGAGGAATATATGAACTATAAGCGACATTTCATATTGATAATGGATGTCAATATGGAATGGAAGATGATTTGATTGTAGAGAATACGATGGACCTCTAAGAAAAGAACAATGGGAAGAAGCCTGAGAATCAGAGGTGACATAAACGTAGGGCACAGGGCAAGGCAGAGGCGTTGACTAATATTGAGGTTCAGTTCGCTGTGGATGCCGTGAAAACATATTTATAGTTTCCAGGTGCGTCAACATCTGGGTACATTAGTTCCCTAAGTGTGGTGCATGCGTATTCTCAGAGGTTGCGAGGTTCCTTCCCCGCTGGACCGTGATATTCGGGTAAACCTTCCCGTCGACTCGTGGGCTTTGCCCCTACACTAACTCTCCTCAGTGGGGATTGACGGTGAGGGCTTAGAGGAAACAGGGGGCTGAAAGTGGAATTTAGGCAGGGAGGGTGGGGTTTAGAAGGTATAGAACCAAGGTCGATTGCAGAGGTGAGAGAACAAAAAGAGACACGGTGGCAGAGGTGGGAGAGGAGGCGGGACGGGTAATAGTTGGGTGAGGAAACGAAAATCACTTAAGAGGTAATTTCCTGTATCAGATTCAACTAGGTGGTAGGGATAGCAAGGGATTGAAAGGGGTTAGAGTAGAAGGGGACGAGCTAGGAAGGCGTGGGAGGGAGGTTGGCAAAATGAGGACGTTGGCATGGTAGGCGGAATCAAGGTCGCCGGAGTCCTCGGCGCAACTGTGGGCGGAGTGGCAGCATGGCGGCAAGGGGGCGGGGTCGGCGGGAAGTATTACGTCGAGACAAGGTGACGGCAAGGAGAGCTAGGCCGTCGACTTGCGGGGGCGTTGACGGCGAGGGCGTGGGCGGCGGCGCTGTCGGCGGGCTGACAGCGGAGGCGGGAGGGGGTGAACGGGGGGAAGTAAGGGGTGGGGGGGGGGTGGGCGGGGAGCAAGGGCGTTGGCGGCGGTGGGAGGGCTGGGCGGGGAGCAAGTATCGGGTGAGCGGGGGCGTCGGCCTGGGATGCGGTAGGCGTCGGCGAAGTCGACGGTGGCACTGTGGGGGGTGGCAGCGGGGGAAGGGGCAGCGGTGCGGAAGCGGCCTTTAATTCCGGCTGACAGCCTTCTGATTGGGCGGATTAATGAATGAAGGGCCTCGCGTCGCCGCGTTCGAATTTTGCCCGTCGCGCATGAATGGGCAGCTCCCGGCAGAGCTACACCGCTCGCCTCCCCCCTGCCTCTAGCCCCACCGCCTCCGTTGCCACCTCTCAGTCGGTATGGCCTGCTTTCTCTATACGGCAGTGTGTTATGACTAGAGCGTCGATGTTCCTCTGCATTGGTATTTATTATTATTTTGCAAATTCATCGTTACATTAATAAAATTATTATTATTATTATTATTATTATTATTATTATTATTACTACTACCAATATCTATTGATGTTTTAGGTAAATTATAATAGCAAATATTCTCCGTGACGCACTTCAACGTATTTTTGTGGAATTCCAAACAGTGTAAGTCTAAAGCAAAATTGCTATTTGTCCAAACATGAATTGTCTTAACAGTCGTAACTTTTTTCCTTTATTTTGCTGCCATAGCAAAATAATAAATTGAGGATTGAAGATTGCAACTTCATTCATTCCTACCTCCGTTCCAGTCTATTTCCCTATTATCACATTCTAGTTCTGTACACTCTGTTGTCATTGTCTCTTCACTTGCCATTGGTTTTCTCTGACACATATGTTGTTTTCTCTTCTGTTGCCTTCGTGAGCTACCATCCTTTGCTTTACACACGTTGCCTCTGTGCAAAATCTTTCCTTTCGTTCTCTGTCCCTCGGATGTAAGAGCTCAGCGGTAACACCTTGCTTCTTGAGCATCTTTGACCGGGATGTTCAAAGGTAGAAGTCAGCTACCATTGAATTTTTTTTGACACTAAATACTTACCTGGCTTTTCAATAAATGTCTAGAGTAGATTCTAGCGACAGGCTACTCTGTTAGGTAATTTTCGGTGGCTTCTCCATTCAATATGAAGTGAATGCCTGAGCAGAAACCGGTAGCGGTAGCTCAGTGCATCAACTGACGTCACTGCAGTGCTTCTGTTCGGGAGGTCCTAGGTTCCAGTCCCGATGGGGGCAGGATTTTCGACACTAGCTTTTCAGCTAGGTCGAATTCAGTCGCTGTCTGGAGGAGAATTCTAGCGGCCGGCTGCTCTGATCGGTAGTTTTCGAAGGTTTCTCCGATCAACGCCAGGCGAATGCCGGAGCAGTACCCTACCAAACGGGCCAAGGACAGCGCGTGATCTGTCCTTCCTCTTTCTTGTCCTAACCTCTCCTCTTACACACACACTTACACTAACATGCACTAGACTACCACATATTCCGGGAGACCGGTCGGGAGCTAAGAGCTTGTCCCGACTGGGGTGGTGCTCCGCTGGTGGGAGAGTCCTGGTTAGCGGAAAACCCCACTAACCGACGGTAGGTCGGTGACGAATCTCGGCATTCAGCGGGGGAAGATCACCGCCATCTCTCGAGAAAAAAAACATGCACGACACTAACGGGAGTAATGACCAAAGCGCCCGGAAACACGAAAAAATCAATCAATTAATCAATCAACCTGAGCAGAAACGTACCTACTGGACGACGGACTGCACGCAATCTTTCCTTTCCTATCAGTGATCCCGCCTCTTCCCATGCACAAACACTTACATTAATCACATTACCATGCGTGTTAGGGGACCAGTCAGGAAATTAAATCTAGCCCCGGATACTAATGTTATTACATGTTTTATGTCAGAGAACTCTTGAAAACACAGCACCTTTTGCCGAAATAATTCTAAGTTATAAAAAGTTATAAATCTTCCTCTTTCAGTGTTCTGTTACAACAGTTGTTTATTCCAACCAAGTGCGGCAACTGACTGTGTGATCATCTCAGCCTCCATTCATTCTGACTTCGCCACTTTTTTCACCGTCATTTTCTCTGCCTCTGCTTCTACATAATGTTGCCCTGTGCAAACCTCCCCTTGTCTGCGTCTTCCCGTTTTCGTCGTCGCCGCCTGCTCCGCGATCACCGCCCTCGCCCGCGCCGGCGCCTCCTCCCCTGACGTGGCGCCACGCGCTGCCCGGCCGGAGATAATGGGGGACGCAATTTGCATGGAAATTTCTTTATCCGCGCTTCGCCACGAGGTGTAGACGGCCCGGGAGGCGGGGCGACGGGCGAGGAATGGCGGGGAGGCGGCTGTGAGGCGCAACGAGGGGGAGGGTAGCGGAGAGAGGCACCAGGCAGCAGATGGTGGGACAAGGAGGGCGGCGGAGGGCGAATACGTCTTACAATTGATTGTCCGGGGCGTCAAATGCTAAGGTAATACCACGCACTGTAAGTGTAGTGCATTATTTATCGAGGAAAGTGGTGGTGATCGTCCTCCCCTGGATGGTGAGATCTGGCGGAAATCGACACGTCTTCTAGCATATTTTACGCAAACAGGTTCCTGCCACCGCCCCAGCCGGGACAAGCTCCAAGCTTCCCACTGCTCTCCCTTGTGTGGTAATGTAGTGCATGTAGTAAGTGTAAGTGTGTGTACGTTAGGGGGAAGACAGGCAAAGAAGAGGAAGGAAAGATCGTTGTGGCTCGCTTGTTAGGGTATTCGCCTGGTGTCTATCGGAGTAACCACGGAAAACTGCCGATCAGAGAAACCGATCGCTAGAATTCTCCTCTAAACATCGACCTAGTGCTGAAAATGCTACCACCGACGGGACTCAACCCGTCAGAGGCAATGCAGTCACATTAATTGATGCCCTGAGCCACCTAAGACGATAAATAATACGTCCTATCTGTTGCAGAATTGGCAAGGTATATTTATTTGTGAAGATCTTTTCACGGAACAATTTCTTCAAAAAGGAATAATCTCAGATTCACATGAACTAGTTAGCGATTAAAGAGAGTGCACCTTCGTAGTCAGTTTAATTCATCTTCGAACGCTATTGGTTGGACAATTATATTACGTTAACGTAGCCAGAGAATGTAATTCTCCTTGACAACAATTACTGCACCTAATAATACTGATTACAATGCCAATAACAAATACTCGCACCAGAGGCATTTAGATAGGAGTAATTATCGAACAACTGAAAAAAGAGTATCGTGAAGTATCTTTCTCCTGTGAAAAATATTGTTAGAAGAAACGCGATTTACTTGTGATAACTTAAATTAGTACTTCGGAAAAACTTTTATAAATCAGGTTTCATTTCGATTTGTGTCTGTGATACTGAAAAAATAAATTAATTAAATAATTCCTCTTTCTATCCTTCCTTACGTACTTCCTTACGTTATTTAAATCATATGAATGGTGCGGTATGCACTATACTAAATCTCTCTTAGATCCAACCAAAAATGCTCTGCTAGTATTAAAATAAAAGAAGATATGAAATTAACAAATATAGAAAACTTTGGATACTTAAAAAATATATAGTTTATTGGCAAAATGCATTAATAAGTTTTAATGAAGCTTCATGGAAACGTAACTCACCATCATGACTCTCATTGAACTAAGGTTGGACAATCGGCTACTCACCTGAAACAGGAAAAATATCATTATTACTATTTCGAATATGTGCAGAATCAGAAAGAAAACTATGCAACCTCAGGCTGTGTGAAAGGTATTTATGTTTTTCAAGTTTTTCAAGAGAAGCGCGAGGAGAGAGGAGAGAGAGAGAGAGAGGGAGGGAAAGAGGAAAAAAAAAAGGAGAGGAAAAAGAGAAGGGGAGGGAAAATGATGGTAAAGAGAAAGGGAAAGAGAGAAATGGAGAGAAAGGGGGAAGGAAGAGAGAGGAAAAATGGAGAGAGGGGAAGTAGAGGGAAGGGGAATAGAGGGAAAGAGAGACAAGAGACAGTAAGAGACAGAAAAGAGTGAGGGATAAAGAAGAGGGGAAGAAAGATATATTGAAACATGGGGTCCCCGGTCCGAAGCCTTGGGGAACTCCACAGTGGGTTCGAATTCGGCGGGCGGCCGCGCGCAGCGGGCAATCTGGTCGGCCGGTAGGAAGGTGACGTCATGGTGACGCGCGGGGGAAGGGCAGGAGAGAGCGCGCTGCGGGGAGAAAGGTTTCGGACGCCAGGCGAAAGGCAGGGCCATGTAACTCTCCATCAAAACCGGAGACAAAGCCGGAGGGTGCTTCTATACGAAACGCTAGTGTCGCTGGATACAGCTTACGGTTAGGCTCGACAACTTCCGCGCATAAAAATGGGCTAATTTGTGACAAACACGAAAAGTGTCGTCTAAAGACGAGACGAGACTGGACTAATATAGTAACTACTGAGTAACAGTAATGAAAATAAATTGCTCAGTAACGGAGAATTACTCCAGGGAATGCGCCCAACGCCCAACAAGGGATAAAGAGACGCGTTGCGTCAACGATGCAACAAACAAACAACAAATGTTCAATTATTCAGAATACATACATATAAGAAAGCGCCAACATCGACTCTATCTTTTGTAACATTACGCGCCTGCTTGCGTCTCGCCAGCCCACGCAGTAGCCACGAACGTTTTAAGTATCGTTGGCAGCATTTCGTATGGTAGTTCCTGTAAGAAGGTGAAAGAGGAGAGCGCGCCACTACATTGATCTCCATCTCGTTCTTTGGGAGTTTGAAGGCCCAGGCGGAGAGGTTGGAGACGCGAGATCGTAACGTGTGCTGTTTGGGGAGTGGTCGTGCCGGGCGGAGCGCCGCCGTGCAGCCAGCCGCGGCCACGCCGCTGCCCAGTAGGAATCGGAGCCACGCGGAATGGCTTGTTGTATGTACGTGGCCGTGCCGCCGACCGTTGCAGGCTTCGCGCCGTTGGAGGGAGCCAAGGCCCCGAACAGAGGTCGGTAGCTATCGTTTTTCTTATTATCTTTTGTCACGAGCTTTACTACGAGAAACGTCAAGTTCGCCCGGCCGTTAAGACGTAATCGGCACTTAACTGTTTTCGCGTATAGTTCCAAGCCACTATTTCAACGAGAACATGTGGTGATTCCTCGTAGTGGCCTTCTCCAGTGTACTCACCATCATTGCACCCAGCAAGTATGTAAATGCAGAGTGTAGCGAGCCTTCCATTTACAGGAACATATTCATAAGTGCTCAAAGAGTGAATGTGACTTAAAAATATCAATCAGAAGTTTGTAAAGTTGTTTATCAAGGAGTTATAATTGTGGCTTGTCGTACAATGTTGTTCGACAGATGTAGGATTCGGGGAATTAGAGAAAATATATTTAATTGTAAAAAATTCATAAACAATTCTCGAGTAATCATACATATTGCAACAATTGTAAATTTATTTTGTCTTCTCGTAGCCATGCTAAAGAAATGCAGAGGATGTTCATACGTTTGTTAAAAAAAGCTGAAAAAAGAAAAGAACGACGATAGTGTGCCTGCCTCAAGGGCTTAAAAGATATTCCGTAATATTTCTTCCTCAAATTAGACAGGAACATTGTACTGAAAATGATTAAACAATAAAACAAGTATTGGTTGTGTAAATTACATTTTTTAAGTTATTATTTCCTGAGAGACTGTCAAGAAATAAAATGAGTTAAATCACGTAAGTTTTGTCTGCTTATTTACAAGCGTCAGAGCTTGGTATTTCGAAATTAAAAAATATGTGAAGCGTAAACAATAAACAACTTTACACACCCAAAATTGTTTTCATTTCATTAATAATGTATTTACAAAAACACAAAACGTACAAGATCCACCTTAAGAAATATTACAGTTGGAGTACCGAAAAATCTAAATTAAACTAACCTGAACTCAATAAATAAACGTCTAAAAGCGCCTAGTTTCAATTACTCATATATGGCGGTTACTTTTGTCGTGACTTTGTTGTAATCTGCATTTATTTCTAATCCACCTACTAATATTTGCATTTAAAAACACTCAATCTAAGAATTAAAAAAAAATCTCGCCAGCTTCGCGTTTCTAATTAACCTCAAACTCCAAACGATTGCTCACGCTAGTCACTTTCAGCTCTTTTTGATAGATGATTGCAACTTATGAGACGAAAAAAGACGAAATGAACAAATGACGATTAATAACAATTTATTCCATTAATTTTAAGATTTTATTGAAAAATAATGTTGATAATAAGCAACTTGTAAATAATAGCAAGTGACAATACTTATACCTACCACTACCTTTCTTTTTAAAACATCACGAAATTAGGTTGAGTATAAAGCTCAAATTTCTTTCTAAACTAAAACGTCAGTAAATTGTATACATTTTGAACTACTGTTGTCTTGGTTACTTACGTGCAGCCTGAACCAAATTACTTTCCAACTACAATTATTAGGATAAAATGTTTAAAAATGTACCTCTGTGTGCCCTTATTTTATTTGAACCAATTACACAAACTAGACTTTTAACAAAATAATGAGTAAATGCAAGATAATGTAATGGAACGTCTTGCCTACTTATCCCAAATCTGTATGTAACCGCACCACGTTGCGGCGACAATATGAAATAAAACGACTATACCTTGAATCTCTCTACTCTATATAAAATCTATACAAATTTATGCCCTGCTAACTTTTGCCTCCTTTATCTAAAACTGTGCCCGTTACTTAGCTACTCCTTCAATGTTATAAAACTATTGAGCGTGAGGCTGTGGTTGGCCTGTACAGGAGCCTAACGAGATACTTGGACACTTGGGCGTAGGTCACTGTTTAATACAAAATCACGAAATCATATCATATGGCTTACTGTCGAACCAAATACGTCCGGCATTATTTATTCTTTCTGGTTTTCACTTCCACACCCCGCTGGAGACAAAACAACAAAAACATACACAAATGCAATACAAAAAACAACAAAACACAATACCTGAAATACAATTTTTATATTTTTATACGTAACAATATAGCCTATTATTATTTCCGCAAAACTTGGTCTTGTACATTAAAACCTAGTCTGTTCTTTCTTCCCATTTATCTGAACTATTAAATTACGCAAAGTTATTGCACTTTCCTTTCGTAGAAATCAGCCATCCGCGTAACGCCATTGTTCCATGTCACCTCCGTAGTATACACGTAGCATCCATTAATTCATCTCCCCACAGCATCCATCCATTTCCACACACGTTTGTTAACGACAAATTTACTTTAAATGAAGAATATCCCTGATTAAAACTACTCACTAATTACTATACTAGTTTCTTAACTGCGACCGACAATATGGCGACAGTGTTCCGCGAACATTGTTTTTGTGAAATATATAAATATCTCTTCCACGTTTTATCTTTCCATTAACTCGACAGTTACTAAACACGATATATTTCACTCTATTCACAAACTGAACGCAATTTTCTATTAAAATAAAAATTTTTTGCGGAGCGTTTCAACATGCATCCGTATTCAAGCTACTTCAACCGCGCTCCTCTACGTCATTGTTGTGTCCGGATCGTCAGCTCTTTTTTTCTTTTAACATCACACGATCGCTGTTGCTTCTCCTACAAAATATTACATCATTTAATTTAATTCACATTTTCTGTTCTGGCGTAGCCCTCAAGTTTCCCAACGTTGCGACTGTTACCATAATTTTCTAAATGATTTATTCTGTTGGTTCTTAAAGTTTTGTTTGTATTGCTTCACGCGTTCTCTTAATTTTCGCCACAAACACCTTTTGATTTACTGAACCTTAAAGCACAACAATGGCTATCATGTCTGTTTACAAGCTGGAATTTATACTATACAAAAATGTTCATATCTTCGAACGCGTGATGCGATTTCCTTCAAATAACTTGCAAACGACTTCGCTCATGAACGCTACTGCCCTATCTTGTCCCAATTGTGAATTTGTCGCGTTTTCCGTTTACTTCTCAAAACTATCGCTACGCGACATCGCCTTCATCTGTTTTACAGTTCATGTTAATGTTATGCATTTTCTATTTATTCTTTGACTTGTGCCTTATTCTTGGGTGGAATCATGGAAATATTACATCTCCCCCGCCTAAGATGTCGCTCAGATATGACACCGTCATGATGAGTCTACATCTAGCATTACACATTGTTGGTCCCGTTTCTTTACCACGTATCCTCTTCCACTCGGCACCTGTTACAGTTCAACGGCCATTGTTGCCTGTGTTGGTGAACTTGATCTTGACTAACAATGCGTCTCTGAAGTACACAACACTACCGTTTCCTGCTGTTTGCGACGGACACACCTGCTAATGTTTGCAGTGGCACTGCATTAAGTCGGTACGCTCTACCGTCGTCTATCGTGGCACCTGTCACTCGCTACACCTGCTACTTCTTCACGGTCTTGTGTAGTGTACCCTCGCATTTACTTACAACTAAATCTTACCCTAAACAATCTTGCTTTCTTGCTTATAATACTATTCTACTATATTACTACATTACAAACTCCTTTCTCACCACATAACCTTACAGACTCGGCTTCTTGTATAATTTAACATTAAATAGGTTTTGGACACCTATTTCTGTCCTCGATCTGCTATTACAACATTATTGTTATTGAGTACCTTCGTGATAGTATACGGACCGTCGTATATCGGAAAGAATTTCTTAAACAATTTCTGATCGGATGAGGACGAGTGAGGCGAGCGGACTAAAACCTGGTCCCCTACACAAAATTGTCCCCGACAGAAATGTTTCTGAGCCTTGCTACGCTGCTTTGCCGACTTCCGCAACTGGTCGTACACTATCTTCTGATCGGTATGTCACTTGTTCGAAACCGCCCATTTCCGGTATTTTCACGTCATCGAATGGCCTCTTCGTCTTGGCACCGAAGTGCACCTCCCATGGTGTTACAGTGATACTTGAGTGTGGTACTGCATTTAATACTTCGTTCAGCACCGGAACGGCTTCGAACCACGCTCGGTGATTTTCGCGACATATACCGAAACAAACGTGACAATTCCCTCATCACTCGTTTGCTTGGGTTGCTCTGTGGATGTCGCACTCCGTGAGATGGACGGAAATCCTAACGTTTCCATCTCTTCTTTCCATCTTCCGCTGGTGAACTGTGTACTCTGTCGCTCAATATCTTAGTCGGCTTCCCACACATTTCTATAATCCGCTTCACTTGCGTATACAGTTGGCGGCACTGGGCTTTCTTATCGGAAATATCTGCACAAACTTAGAAAAACATCTATTATTACCATTAGGTGCTGGTTTCAAACTTGGTCTTCGGCAACGGCCCATATAAATCCACCGCATACAATTCCCGTGGCCTCTGCGGTAAAATCGGCTGCCATTCACCTTCGCAGCGTCTGTTCGGCTGTTTCGTCTTTTGACAGACGTCACAGGAACTCGCTATTTGTCGCACCTCTCTTCCATATTCGGCCAGTAACAGTAATCTGATAAGATTTGTAGGATTTTCCCACCTCCAAAATGCCCATAATGTTCATGTGGACGTGGCAATTCCTTGCGACTTTCTTCAGGTATCCATATTCGGAACTTCTCTTCGGGCCCACCAATTTTTCTTAATAAAGATTCCTTCATAAATCTTCCAATTACTTGCGTCCTTGTCTTTCTCCTTGCGGATTCGCCTTCTATCGTACGGCTGGCCATCAATCAACTTGCATATTTCCTGCACGAACACGTTTCGCTGTTGCATATTGATAATTGCTCTTGTCGTCCATCGCGGCTAATTTCTCTCACCCGAATGACTGCCATCACACTATCCAGGGCTCTTTCTTTCACCTTGATTCTTGACAAGTAATCTGGCAACAGGTTCTTTCGGCCTTCGCAATATTCGATCTCGAATTGAAACTGTTGCAGCCACAAAGTCCACCGTAACAGTTTGTCATTATGCCTGTGGCTTCTCATCAAAAATCTTAGTGCCTTATGGTCCGTAATTATGGTAAATGGGCGCCCTACTAGCAATGTTCTGAACTTCTGGGTCGCCCACACAATAGCAAGAGCTTCCAACTCTGTCGCGCCGTAATTCATTTCGCTTCCTTTTAGTGCGCGACTGTCCAAAGCCACTATCTGTTGTTCGCCAATTCGCCCAGTTGGAACAGCACAGCCCTAGAGCGAATCCACTGCTGTCCGTCTGTACGTACATTCTACGTCGAAAATCCGGATATTGTACTATATACGTGCGTTCGAAAGCGCTCAGCAACTCCTCGAATGCTTCCTGGCATTGTTGCGTCCACTGCCATTTGCTTCCTTTCCTTAAAAGTGCAACAGTGGTACTACCTTTGCGAGTAATTCTTTACGAATCGCGCGTAATAGTTACATATTCCAAATATTCGCCGCAATCCTCGCACATTTTGGGTGGTGGTAATTTCGAATTATCTCCTTTATTTTCCTGCATCTTCATCCCCGCATTGATATTTCGTGCCCCATGAATTGCACTTGCTGACGACAAAACTCGCATTTCTCTAAATTCAATTTCGTTGAACTTCTCGAAAATCTCTAATAATTTCTCAAATTTCTCAGGTGCGATTCCAAATCCTTCGAAAACAAATAATATCGTCAACGTACATCACCATAGTGCTCTTCAACTCAACCGGATTACATCGTTCAAATATCGGATTAGCGCTGCTCAGAATTTTTCAATCCGAACGGCAGTCTCGTAAATGAATACACCGTCCCTTCAAATTTGAAGCTGATGTATTGTTGGCTTCCTGCTTCTACCTCGATCTGCCAGTACGCGGATGAAAAATCTAACGCGCTGAAGATTTTGGCTCCTCCTAACTTCATCACCATTTCATTTACAGTTGGTGGCGTTTCATACCGTGGAATCGTGACCATGTTGAGTCTTCTCGCGTCTAGACACAGACGAATGCTTCCATTTTCTTCACCACTACGACCAACGGACTTATATACGGGGTTATTGCTTTTCGGACAACGCCCTTCTGCTCCATTTCCTTAATAAGTTGGCGCACCTGCTCATGGTACACTTGTGGTACGGGATATTGTTTCGTAGAGAACGGCGTCGTATCTTTCCAACTGCAGCTTGAACTATAGCCCTTTACCGGCTCTGACGACTCCCAAAACACTAATAAATTCTCTTAACAGTTGACGAACTCTTACCGGACAGCCTTCCTGATCGATGACCTCTTCCGCAGCCCTTTCTACATTTTGGAGAATTTCTTCCATACTAGCTTGCAGTTCGTCTCCTTCCGCCTCCGCCCCATCAAGTTCAGCGACCACTGACCTACTTTCAATAGAACCTCGTGACTTGAGCATTATCTTCCTTGCTCCTACGTCCACGACCTGACAAGCATCCAGTGCGTCCATCCCCACGATGACGTCACGGATCAGCCCCGGACAACGATTGCTGCTACCTCGATCGTTACTTCTCCCAAATCTATCTCCAACCAGATTTGTTTCCCTGTAGTGTTGGCTGCCTTCCTATTCGCCATGATCACGCGAAGCTTCCGCGTCGGTAATTCAATCAACATGTGCCCTTCCTTTTGCACCTTCTACAAAATTCCTCCGACACTGCACTAATACTGCTGCCGTATCTACTAGCGCCCGAACTTCTCCCGTAGCACCTGCCTTGCAAAATCAAGCATTTGCTCGGCCCTGCGCCTTCCGTTGTTTCTTCTCCAGCAATTCGTCACCTCAACGACAATACTCGCTATGGCCTCAATCGTTACGATATTTCTTTTCGTCTCGTTTGGTTCGACCCACCTTTCGCCCCAAACGTGTTTAGTTTCCTTCCTAGGTACTGATTCCCATCGGCCTTGCGCTCCTTCCGCCTTCGCTTGGTTATGATCCCGGACCTCTTGTTCCATTCGTTCCGCGCCTGCTCGTTCGCCGTCCTTCGGCTTTGGCTTTTGCTGCGCCTGCCCGTCTGCGCCTTCTCTTCCTCCTCGAGGCTTCTCTTTGCGCACCTCTACTGCGCACACATTATCTTGCCGATATCGCCTCCGTTGTATCGGTGGTTGCCATTTCCGTTCCGGGATTCGGAACCTTCCGTCACGCCCGTCCCGTTCATTGTCGTCGTTCGCCTGCTCGAACCGACTTACTCTCTCTATCAATGCCTCTATGGTTTCCGGCATATTATTCCATAGTAAGTTTCTGTATTCCACTCGGCATTTGTCGAATCAGAATTCGAATAACTTCGGCTGGGTTGAAATCTTCGCTACTACATTAAACGCGCTGACTTTACGAGTGACAAAGTCGCTCATGGTTTTCGGCGTCTCCCTTCGATATCGTTCCGACATCAACCGGTATTTTAACTCGAATCGGTGGTGTTGGTTCCAATACCTTTCTAAAATTTCTCGCGCCATTCCCATAAATTTGCGGTGTTGGGTTAATGCTGCCACCAATGCTGCGCCTTTGAGCTAAGGGCTTCCTGACAAACCTCAATTTCATTCCTTCCGGAATGTTATACTTTAAAGTAGTTCTCGAGTGCCGTCAAGAACGAATATGGTTGTTCTCTGCTCTCCCCGTGAAAACGTAGATAATTCGGCAACGTTGCATGCCCTATCGCGTAACCATTGCCATTCAATCGTCGCGCTGCATACACCTGCTGTTCGAGGTCGGCAATTTTGTTCATAATTTCTTTATCGACTTCCTTTGTCGATCCTACCTCTGCCAATTTCCGACTATCGAATTCTCCCTGAACAGCCGTTTTAATATTCCTATCGATTTTACTGATCGATTCCTCGACACGACCTATACGCACGTCTTGCTGTCGCGCTACTTCCCTGAAGTCTTGCACATTCCTGTCGATTTCTGACAATCGCGTTTCTTGCAGCCGTACCGATTGTTGTAAAGTGCCCACGGTCGATTGAATTTCGCCTACACCTGTACTGAGCTGCTGGTTGAACACCTCTTGAACTGCGAAACGAGTTTCTGACGTCTCTTGCACCGTTTTCGCGTTTTGTTCTAACCTAGTGAACCGGGCAATTGTCTCTACTTTAAATGCGCTCACTTCGTCTTGAATTTTCGACACTGCGACTTGCACCTCATTCTGCAATGTGTTTAGCGCGGCATTGATACTTCTATTCTGCTCTACAACTTCCTCAAATTTATTCTCTATCTGTTTTTGCAAGTTGTTTTCCAACCTCGCACTATCACTTCTCATTTCTTGCAAGTTGTTTTCTACCCTCGCATATCACTTCTCATTTCCTGCATTAACCGTAATAACATCGACAGAGTGGGTTCCGATGCACCTTGCACCTCCGGAACAATTTCACCTGCAGCTTCCTGGCTCATATTTGCACCTTGCGTATCTGTCGCAATATTCCCCTCCCCTTCTAATTCTAATTCCTCTAGATGTTGGCCCTCTTCATCCTCATCGCGAGCGGAAATTGTTTCTGAATCCGACGCATCCCGTGTACTTAACATTTTGCCACTACGCGTCTCCATTTTGAATTGTACTATGTTTTACTTACAATTAGTTTTGACCTTTTCACCAGCCCACTTGCGTACTCATTGTAGTGTCCCAGTATTCGTCCTACTCACGACCCACGTTGCGGCGCCAATTATGTAATGGAACGTCTTGCCTACTTATCCCAAATCTGTATGTAACCGCACCACGTTGCGGCGACAATATGAAATAAAACGACTATACCTTGAATCTCTCTACTCTATATAAAATCTATACAAATTTATGCCCTGCTAACTTTTGCCTCCTTTATCTAAAACTGTGCCCGTTACTTAGCTACTCCTTCAATGTTATAAAACTATTGAGCGTGAGGCTGTGGTTGGCCTGTACAGGAGCCTAACGAGATACTTGGACACTTGGGCGTAGGTCACTGTTTAATACAAAATCACGAAATCATATCATATGGCTTACTGTCGAACCAAATACGTCCGGCATTATTTATTCTTTCTGGTTTCACTCTCTCCACACTCCGCTGGAGACATAACAACAAAAACATACACAAATGCAATACAATAAACAACAAAACACAATACCTGAAATACATAAAATCACATTCACACTTACTATTTACACAATCGACAAAAAAAAACAAAACAAATCATTCACACTTGAATGCGCATCCCCTATTCTGTCTGAATATAGCCTATTATTATTTCGCAAAACTTGGTCTTGTACATTAAAACCTAGTCTGTTCTTTCTTCCCATTTATCTGAACTATTAAATTAGCAAAGTTATTGCACTTTCCTTTCGTAGAAATCAGCCATCCGCGTAACGCCATTGTTCCATGTCACCTCCGTAGTATACACGTAGCATCCATTAATTCATCTCCCACAGCATCCATCCATTTCACACACGTTTGTTAACGACAAATTTACTTTAAATGAAGAATATCCTGATTAAAACTACTCACTAATTACTATACTAGTTTCTGTTAACTGCGACCGACAATATGGCGACAGTGTTCCGCGAACATTGTTTTTGTGAAATATATAAATATCTCTTCCACGTTTTATCTTTCCATTAACTCGACAGTTACTAAACACGATATATTTCACTCTATTCACAAACTGAACGCAATTTTCTATTAAAATAAAAATTTTTTTGCGGAGCGTTTCAACATGCATCCGTATTCAAGCTACTCTCGACCGCGCTCCTCTACGTCATTGTTTGTCCGGATCGTCAGCTCTTTTTTCTTTTAACATCACACGATCGCTGTTGCTTCTCCTACAAAATATTACATCATTTAATTTAATTCACATTTTCTGTTCTGGCGTAGCCCCTCGAAGTTTCACAACGTTGCGACTGTTACCATAATTTTCTAAATGATTTATTCTGTTGGTTCTTAAAGTTTTGTTTGTATTGCTTCACGCGTTCTCTTAATTTTCCCACAAACACCTTTTGATTTACTGAACCTTAAAGCACAACAATGGCTATCATGTCTGTTTACAAGCTGGAATTTATACTATACAAAAACTATCGCTACGCGACCCCATCGCCTTCATCTGTTTTTACAGTTCATGTTAATGTTATGCATTTTCTATTTATTCTTTGACTTGTGCCTTATTCTTGGGGGGAATCATGGAATATTACAATAATAATATATAAAATGTTTATTTAAGAATAAAATATGTTTTATTTCTTACGTAAGTGACAAAAGGAATTAGTATTACTCATTTTATTATACGATTTTTGACCGATTATTTAGGACTTCATGAATGGATTCTAGATTGGTGCAATCAAATTCCACAAAGCTTTTTACTTTTATAATTGTCGATCACACAGCTATTTTGTTTTGACGCTGAAGAAACAAACGAGAATATTACGGAATTCTGATGTTGCTGACATGTTATGAACAGGGCAATAATGAAGGCCATTAACAGGCAATGACGTTCGGCTGTCCATTTGGAAGTGTTTACATGACGGGTCACTAGATTACAAAAGTAGTTATGATGTTAATTACGTGTTTCTGCTTTAAAAATCATATTGTAGATTACTTTACGGCTATTCTAATATCTCCTTTAAAAGCATTTGATTGTCTTTATGGTCGTTTATACCGACGGAATGCACGGTGTGATAAAGTTTTAAAGATACTTGAAGGCTAAACAGCTACATAAGCATTCTAACACTATCACTGCACAAAATTAAAGTCATTTCCACAGTTACAGTATTATGACCTATATTTTGTGAACGGACATTGTCAGTTGCTTATTACAGATACGAATTTCCTACCCATACCATTTCAATCACATTCGAATTGGAAATTATTTTCCCTACACAATGGAGTTCATTTTTAAGTAAGTGTTTGGGAGACGAATTTTGTTTTTCTGCTGCATATTTTATTATTATACTGATTTATAAGACTTACAAATACTGCTAAAATATTTGAACTCATGTAGACGTTATCAAAATAAACGGTAACTACAACAAAAAATCTAGAACAATACAAGACAAACAACAAAACTACTGAAAAATGCAAGTAATTGGTTATGAAGATTCTGTTTTCGCTAAATATATGATTGTCAAGAAATAATGGGATTATATATTGAAATTTGAAATTAATACGTCAGTCAAAATAACAAGACACAAACTACTTTAATAACAATGTTATTAATAAAACAATAGAAACGAGACACATGTAAACGACATGTTTAATGACAAAATAACTTTATTCACATCACTAACAATAAAACGAATACAAAACTAGGCATACGTATGCTTATGTTAAGACAAAAAGTAGTAAAAGTATGGGAATACGCGGCACATCAGAAATTTTCATCTTAATGTTATTACTGAGTAATTACATATATTTATTTTAAAAAAACGTGCAGGACATCATTTAAAGATCTACAATTGAATGAAGATAAGCAGAAAAGATCGGAAGCATTAATATGGTTGAAAAATGTCTTGGAACGTTGGCACGTATACAACTTCAAGGACGTACACCTAAAATTAGAGATGTGCGGGATATCGCTGTAGAAAGGTTTGAAAAGTTCTACATATTCAATGTACGGAAAATAAATAAAACATTGTTTTATGTAGTTCAGTATCAAGTCTTGAAGACTAATGAAATGAAAATTGACAAATTCTGGAAGAATGCAATCACTATCCACTGTGATTCTCTTCAATACAAAAATGTTTCAATTATCTAAAAGTGAGATGTGTTAATGAAAATGGGAACTATACCCTTTTTATAAATGCATTTTCTTCTATTGGAGAAAAAATTTCAAGAAAAAATGTTGGATCATTTTCCAGAAAAGTTTGTAAATGTCGCAGGCGAATTCTGAAGCAGTACCCTAACAAACGGAACACGGACCGCGCGCGATCTTTCCTTCCTCTTCCGTGTCCTATTTTCACCCCTTAGCACTACACAACCACACATGCTGGGAGACCGGTTGGGAGTTTAGAGCTTGTCCCGGCTGGGGAGGTGCCTCGCTAGTGGGAGATACCTGGTTGGGGAAACCCCGCTAGCCGGCGATAGGTCGAACGGATTCCAGTAGGAACTGCCGCTATTGAATAACTGATTCCAGTACTTTTTCTGCTTTAACTTCAGTATAGGGAGAAAAAGTAAAAAGATTTACTAAGAGTACCGGCAGCGTATAAGAGTCTGACAGTTCGATGAGGTTATGGCACCACATACATGACAGAGCAGCTCACATGATGTGCAACAGCACGTGGCGAGATAATTATCTGGGTCGCTTTTACGCTGCAGACACTGTATAAGTTCACGATTTTAAGTGTTAGTGAAACAAACTTCACCTAGTTATCCAGTCCTTAAAAATATGTTCAATGTTTCCACTTAAAGAAGAACCAAAGTAACGGGAACTGGAAATATTGAGGACTAAAAATGTAATATAACATTACGTGTTGCTCACATTTAATCTTTTATATATCAATTTTGTTTTAATGTATACATACTTTTGCATTCGTTTTAATGTGTATGATTTTGCGTTTACAGGATATTTGTTTCTGAACATGATGTTTACATGCAACAATAAATTGTTGATTTCAAATAACGTTATTTTTAATTATTATTTTCCTTCTTCGACGTAAAAAGTTCTTTCAAGGGTTTGAAGATATTTTACATAAATTACATTAATTACATTAATTTAATTGAATATTATATACATAACCATTAAACATAATCATTAATCTCAGAACGTTATGTTGAAGAAACACTCTATAAATTGTAAAAATTAAATCCAGATGAATACCACGAACATGTGCGTCTTCGAGAAAGAGTCAGCTAAGAGAAACTCATTGACATTTAAGAAGAAATAAAAGAGGTCATCTTCGCCAACATATTAGTTTTATTAAGATAGCCGGCTTTCGATTGCAAAGCCGTGCAAAGCCGGCTATCTTAATAAAGCTAATATGTTGACGAAGATGACCTCTTTTATTTCTTCTTATAAGAACGTCAACAACACCAAATCAGAATTCCCACAATTCATTTGCCATTTGTCAGAACACAACCGTGCGATTTGCCTGGAGGCCAGCGTTCCAAACTCATGCACGGTGATCAGCATCGAGCACGGTGCCATCACAATGGCCATTCGTGGAGAGCGGTGTCCATCTCAGTGCAGCAGGCTCGCGGCGTGTCGCGCTCCATGATGCGTGCGCAGGGGACAAATTTGAACACGCGGCGCACTCAAGTTCCCCTCCGCGCTGCCTGGTGGCACGCCGCTGACTGCCGCAGCCTGCCACGCCCCTCGAGGCGGAATAGGCACTACACAGGAAGGAAACTACCTACAATCCGTGCGCATGATCGCCGAATTGAAAGGGTGTAAACAGCTGTACGACCAAGCATTTGTTGGGTGGTGAACGGTGGAGAAGGTGCCTTTTATTTCCGTTTTACTTGTTCTATTTTGTGTGTGTGTGTGTGTGTGTGTGTGTAACTGGCTTCATATAGGCACGTATTACTATTTCACCTCGGCAAATTTTAATAAAAAATTAGAGATAAAATGGTAAATAATTATAAATACGAACTAGTAGTGCTTCATAATGGCACAGACTTCCTCGTATTAGTTTTCTATTTTCTTTGGTTTGGGTTAGTTTATCGGACTTGCCACATATTTTAGCCAGGCCAGTTATCATCTCCGCCCAATGTACATTTTTTTTACGGGATAAGGTTCACAACGCGTTTATCAATGGTCGTGAATTCTACAGTGTAAATTTTTTTGAATTTTTCTCAATTCTTTGGTTTCTTAATAGTGGAACCGAAATAGTACTTTAAGAATATTAAACAAGAGTAAAACCTCGTCTTAAATTGATAGTTTTCATTAAAACATTTGGAGCCGTTTTTAAGAAAACGTCCTTTAAGCGTTACTAAAAATGCGAAATTAAAACTGTTTTTCACAGAAAACTTTTGAGTTTTCAGAAAACGTTATTTGAAGTCATTTAAAGCACTTTAACTCACAAATACAGTAGTGTTTACAATCCCTGAAAATATTCATATTAACTGCGTGAGAAAATATTTCAAAACTTTATATTGTGTAATTTTTCAAAAAACAAAATAATACACCAAAATAAATTTTATATCATAACAAAGAGTGTAATTAGCACTACCCGTTGGGAAAGTTAGAAGAAAACATTTTGAGCCGTTTTTGAGAAAATGGCGTTTGAGCCGACTGATGCTGTTCCTTCGCTCAGATTCAAGATGGCGGTCCGCGTTGCGCGCTGGCTCATTGAAGAAACCCCCCTCCACTTGCCTTTCTGTGTAGTACCCATTCTGTGGGCGGGCCGCGAGTTCGGCTGTGACCATTTCAGGGTGAATGTACTGGGGGAGTCATCTCGTGCGATTAATAAGAATAACGATAGAGCTATTAGAATCTGACACGTTTTTGGGCCTTATACACTTTTCTTGTCTCTTTCTCATATTGTACAGCCCTGAGAATGGAATACATTTTCCTAAAGATTGGCGAACAATCACTGTTAAATATTTTTTTGCTCTTACTGAACAAGCCCCGTAAAACCTGACCTAAGATACACAGATAGTTATAGGAAAATCATTGTTGCCATGATTCTCATATTTGACCGCTTAAATTTTCATTATAAAGCCATTAACATATTAGAAAACAAAAATTATCTGAAAAAACACTGTTATAAACTTTAAATTTTCAATGGAATGACCTCAATCTCTTTACTCTATTCGCTTCAGAGGCATAAATTATCGCAGAAAGTTTGCAATTTTATACTTGTACTTCCGTGGCATCCTGCATGTCACCGAAAATTTGCACACATGTCAAAGGCTCCAAGCGCAGTTGTAGATTCAAGAGGTCATTTGCAAACAGAGAGCGCATTGTAGTTCAGAAGGTTGCTCTCGGCCACGCGCGATGCGGCTGCCGTCACACGCACACCAATTTCATCAATAAACAAATTTGTGTTTTCTTCTCCTTTTTCTAAAAAAGGCAGATTTTCTTCCACAATTTTCAGAAATGTCCTCAGCGCTTCGAATTACTTCAATCAAAAATTTTGTGACTGAATGAGAGTAATTGACAAGAAAGAGCGAGTAGTAACCAAGCGTTTTGCAACCAAATGGTATGAGAAAGATTCATCCAAATTAATTGATAAGAAGAGGTGGTGTTTTCAGTTTCTCACACTTACTCCGTAGGAAGAGAAAGTTGTGTAATTGCGCGCCACAAAACTGTTAATTTTAGACGGAAAAAATTCTTATTGCTGGACTCTCGTTACGAAAATTGGATAAATCCTTTTGTAGTCAATAGTGAATTACTACCTCTAACACGAGATGTAGCCAGAACCCATGTTTTGTGGATCCGTATTAAAAAATAGATTCACGGCATTACGTGTATCTGTCCGTCTGTCCGGCCGTCGGTGGTCAGCCGGACAAACCATTTAGGCGGTTTTCTTCACAATTTATCCTCTTCGATTGATCTAAATGAAGGCTTTGGGAGCATCAAACGGATATTTTGAATTTTGAGAAAACTTTACATGAAGCCTCAAAAACATTTTTAAAAAATTCTGAAAAATGCCATCAAAATTGTTTAAGCAATTTCGTTTTCGGATAGCGTAAAGGACATTTGAAAGACTGGTAGAGGACTCATGTTCGTTAAAATCCTAGATTTGTCGAAAATTGCAAAAGTGCACTTTTTGGGGCGTATACGTATAACTATATTATTGAAGATGATTTTTTCCTTAATAATCATACCACCGGGAGCGGTAGCTCAGAGCATCAACTGATGTCACTGCAGTGTCTCTGTCAGGGAGGTCCCAAGTTAGACTCCTGATGGCGGCAGTATTTTCGACACTAGCTTTTCAGCTAGGTCAAACTCAGTCGCTGTCTGGAGGAGCAGTCTAGCGGCCGGCTGGTCTAATCGGTAGTTTTCCGTGGTTTCTCCGATGAACGCCAGGCAAATGCCGCAGCTGTGCCCTACCAAACGGACCACGGACCGCGCGCAATCTTTCTTTCCTCATCCTTGTCCTATCCTGTCCCCTTACAGACACACACACACACACACACACACACACACACACACACACACTTACACTAACACTTATTCCGGGAGACTGGTCGGGAGCTTAAAGCATGTCCCGGCTGAAACGGTGCCCCACTGGTAGGAGAGTCCTGATTAGGGGGAAACCCCGCTAGTCGACGGTAGGTCGGCGCCGAATCTCACCATCCAGCGGGGGAAGATATCGGCAATCTCCCGAGAAAAACATGCACTACACTTGCGGGACTAATGACATACGCTGTTGACGCGCTCAGAATTGCTAAACAACCAACTAACCAAACTTTATAATCATACCTGTCTGTTAAAGAGAGATTTTGAAATAATATTATGAACAGTTTATTGAAAATGTTAGTAGTTTTGTGTAAATTTTACTGCTAAGTTTACGGCATTACGTTACATTGTGAATGAGGGCTGAGACCACCTGAGCCGTGACAAAGTCTGGGATTCGCTGCGGGAAGTTTCTCGCCAAGTTCGGCGCCGTCTACCCCCGACTGTCCATCGAGCGCACGGCCAGGGCGCAGGGGAGCGCGCGGGCCCGCCCAGGTGGCGGCTAATGTTTAATGTAGGCTTATGGCGCCGCCAAACCGCCCGCTGCTGAGGCGCCTGCGGTGGGCGGGCGGGTTGGGAGGATAAAAGTGTTCTTATCCTCCTCGCGGGAGGAGCAAAACACGCTCTCGGCCGAGTGAGATAGTGAGAAGTATTGATTGCGGGCTCGTCTACTACTGAGAACATTAGTCTTGTAAGTGTAGTGATTATGAACCGGGAGGTGGCGGTGTTCTTCCACCGTTGGACCGTGAGGTTCTGCCAGATCTACAGGCCGGCCGGGTCGTGGTTTTCTCTCATCTTGTATCTGACTCAGCGGGAAGATAACAGGCGAAACAAGCTACAATATCCGGATGATCCCCCGTCATATGTCTCACTCGGCGGGGAACCTCCAGCAGGAACAAGCTTTAATTTCAGGATGATCTCCTGATTATGCGTAGATCATGCGTAGCGCATGCAATTGTAGGTGTTTGTATTTAAGGGGGAAGGAGGGGGCAATGATAACGAAGAAAATATCGCGTGCTGTTTCTCGCTTTTATTAGACTACTCTTCCGTCATTTGTTCGGTATTAACCGGAAAAACCATCCGATCATCATAAATTACCAATCAGAACAAGGAGCTTCTGTAATATTTCATCGTCACCGTCACGAGGCTGATTAAATGCGACATAGCTACGAAACTATTTTCCAGAATTCTCCCTACCATGGGGAGTCGAATCTTAGGATCATGTTGCGGCTAAGATATCGCGTCACACTTTCTAGCAGACTCGTTTTGGTCGTATGCAATATTACTAATAGGACTCCTTTTCGATTGCTCGACTCACACTCAAAAGCAACTGCTAGTCGTTACTCCTATTATCGAGATTAGAGTCAGAAAATTTTTAAAGCGAAGAAAATAAGTTTATTTTTATTGATACGTTATAGCTTGTTACAGCCTTGAATACGGAGCTCGATGTATACTGCAAAACTTACCTCGATAAAAGTATCGTGGTTACAATATGAAAGCAGATGAGTGATGCTACATGCTCTCTTATGGAAGGAAATATTAAACGGAATAATGAAAGGGAATTATGAAAGGTAAATATGGAAAGACAAACCGTGTCAAGTTAACACTAGTTAATTAATAAGTAAATGTGAATCAATAAAATAAGGTAAAGATTAAAATCATGTATGAACCACGGACAATAACTAGTTTCAATGATCTCGGACGACATAACGCCCTCGGGCCAAAAGTCCTCGGGCATTTTGTCGCCGCTCCATCATTAGAACTCCTATAACGTCCTTGGTGCATAAATAACTATTTTATTTTGTAGACATACATACCAAAAAATGTATCGTATAAAATCCACCTACATGAAATATACCGTACTGTTAAAAGAATTGCATTAATAATTTTGTACATTTTTGTAAGTTTTCTATGTTCTATGGTTTCGGAAAATACTTCAAGCATTCTATCAGAGACAGATGTATTGGCGTCAAGGCGTTCCGAGTCGATTGGTTTTTTTTCCTGTTTCCGGGCGCGTCAACTGCTTTGGTCATTAGTCCCGTTAGTGTAGTGCATGTTTTTTCTCGGGAAATAGCGGTGATTTTCCCCCGCTGGATGGCGAGATCCGGCGCAGACCTACCGTCGACTAGGAGGTTTCCCCCTCACCAGGACTCTCCCACCAGCGGGGCACCGCCCCAGCCGGGACAAGCTCTAAGCTCGCGAACGGTCTCCCGGAATATGTGGTAGTGTAGTGCATGTTAGTGTAAGTGTGTGTGTGTAAGGGGAGAGGATAGGACAAGGAAGAGGAAGGACAGATCGCACGCGGTCCGTGGCCCGTTTGGTAGGGTATTGCTCCGGCATTCGCCTGTTGTTCGGACCTAGTTGAAAAGCTAGTATGGAAAATCCTGCCGCCGTGGGGAGTGAGAACCTAGGACCTCCCGGTCAGAGACGCTGCTGGCGTTCCGTGTCGACACAGTCTCATCTGATCAAGAGAACGTTAAGGGGTAGGTGTCCCGCAGGGCGTCCAGAGGCAGCACCTGCAGAGGCGCGTGACGGCTGACTTCCACCGTTGCCATATCGCAACCAGTGCTGGTATTGCGCTCTCTAACACGTTTTGTAGACAGCCACTAGTAAAATATGATACATTTAGGGCATATGGCGGGTGTTAAAAGTTCAATGTTTCCACGTAGCTCTAGTGAGTCGGTAGTCAAATGTGCAAAGTAGTGTCAGTGGAAAAAAATGGTCTGACCGCATCAGCTACTACTGAATACACACGCACACACACACACATACACACACACATACACACACACATACACACATACATACACACACATACCGTAACTACAAACCATTGATGTTACTGCAATGCATCTGATCGGTCGGTTTTCGTGGTTTCCCCCAACAATCCCAGGCACTACACTACCACACTTGTCGGAAGACCGGTCGGGGGCTTACTTCTTGTTCTGGCTGAGGCGGTGCCAGGCTGGTGGGAGATACGTGCTTGGTACAAACCCCGCAAGGCGATGTAGCCGTCAGCTCTCGCCAGCCTGCGGAGGAAGATCACCGATAAAACAATGCACCACATTTACGGGTCTAATGACCTTAGCAATCGACGCTCCCGGAATCACTAACCAATCAATCAATCATAACTACAACCTACAAGCATCAATTGTCAGGCAACGTACTGACTCGTTTGCTTTGCAACCTATACACCTGAAACATCTGTTGCATGCCTTCCCAACCCCAGTCCTCCCTGATTTTACCATTACTCCATTACCTCCCCACCCCTACCTTTCCGGGTGCCCCTTCCAATCTACCTCTTGCCACTCCATCACTCAACGACCAGCCCTCTCCCGTGCCGAAATTCACCCCCACCCTCTCCTGGTGCGCTTCCCGTCCGCGGCTGCGGAGGCCGGAATTCCCGGAGAACATCCCTCAATTTTCTTACGCGATTAGCATACCCTCGGAGCGAAACTCTTTGATTAATGAAACTGCCTGCATGCTAACGGCTCGGCGGCAGCAGAATGCCTCGCTCATTAACT
This sequence comes from Teleogryllus oceanicus, assembly GCA_964035755.1. Taxonomy (NCBI): domain Eukaryota; kingdom Metazoa; phylum Arthropoda; class Insecta; order Orthoptera; family Gryllidae; genus Teleogryllus; species Teleogryllus oceanicus. The sequence goes on from CAXIVR010000007.1 coordinate 91,608,531, forward strand.
CCGCAGAAAGGAGGCGAAGACGGGCGGCGTGGGGCGGGCCGGGGGCGGAGGAACCCAGGTGTGGCGCCGCAGCGGAGGGGGCGGAGCCCTGAAACGCCTAAGAAGGGGCGGCGAAGGCGTTGGCGCTGAAAGTCGTGGGGAGGGCGGGGGTTGAAGCGGTGAAGTCAACGGCGGCAGCGAGGAGCCACATGTTTTTCTTTTCAAACAGCTAGAGCGTGCCGACAAATGGAACACATGGAGAATGATCGTTTTTAATTAAGTAGAATTGATTATTTCGTGTTTCGTGGCGCGTCAACTGTTATGATCATTTGTCTCGTATATGTAGTGTATGCTTTTTATCACGTGAGGGGGCGTGATGGTCTTGTCCCCATTAGATGGCAACATTCGGCGCCGACCTATACGCAAGCTTAAGGATTTTCCCAATCCAGATATCTCGCATCAGCGTGGCCTCACCCCATCCGAGACACGCTTCAAATTCCCCACTGGTCTCTTGAAATGTGAGATAGAATTGTAATGTTGAACTATCTTGGTGTGAGAATAGGATAAGGAAGAGGGAGGAAAGATCGCATGTGGTCCGTGACCCGTTTTCTACGGTACTGCTTCGTCATTTTCAGGGTATTGATCGCACAAATCACGACAAACTACCTATCTGAGCAGCCAACCGGTGGAATTCTCGTCCTGACTGCCGCTGAATTCGACGTAGCTGTTTTTCTCCTGGCCCAAATCCACCACCGTCGGGACTTGTAGTCTAGGAACTCCCGAACGTAGCCACTGCTGTGCCAGTAATTGACGCCCTGAGAGACTTCAGCAGTTGAATTACTTTAGTAGTAGTTACATCAGGGTGCAGGACTCTAAGCTGTGAACTGACGGTGATTTGCACGACACATGAATCACTCTTTTTGTGGAAAATTTGTGTTTAAAGGGGACGTTTTGTGTTCAGAGGCTTTGCCGTCAACTTGGAAATGCGAGCAAATTTAGCTCAATTGGCTTCGCCAAAAAATGGCGGTTTTTGTCCTTTCGTCCTAACAAAGTGTTGCAATGCGAACAACTTTTTAAATCATCGCCCATTATATAGCGAATTTAATTGATTTTTCATTTATTCATTTCCTTCCTCTGTTTTCTTACCGTGCGGCAGGTGTTGGCACTGAATATCGTAGGATGGTGCGGGCAGAGAGACGATGGCAGAGAAACGGCAGACGGTTTAATGTAAGGAAGGAGGACGGCGGCGTAAACTGCACAGATGGCAAAGAGGGTGGTGGAGTTGAGCCATTGAGGTTGAGATGGTCCCGGGGTAGAGGAACGGCGGTTGGTTGGTTGTTAGTGATTCCGGATACGTGAACTTCTCAAATCAATTGTTCAGTAAGTGTAGTGCATGTCTTCTCCTCGGGAGATAGCAGTGATCGTCCCCAGCTGGATACCGAGATATGGCTGTCGGTTTTCCCCTACTAGGTATCTCCCACCAGCGGGGCACCACCCCATCCGGGAGAAGCTCTAATCTCCCGACCGGTCTCCCGGCATGTGTGGTATTTTAGTGTATGTTAGTGTGTAAGATTTGAGGATAGGACAAGGAAGATGAAGGAAAGATCGCGCGGTCCGTGGTCTGTTTGTTAGGGTACTGCTCCGACAGTCGCCAGGGGTTGTGAGAAACCGCGGAAAACTACCGATCAGAACAGCCGGTCGCTAGACCTCTCCTCCAGACAGCGACTGAATTCAACCTATCTGACAAGCTAGTATCGAAAATCTTGCCACCGTCGGGACTCGAACCTAGAACCTCTCGGTCAGGGGCTCTGTAGATACATCAGTTGATGTACTGAGCCACCCCTCTCGGATGGCTGCGTCGAGGCCATCAGCGGAAGTGGAGGAGGCAGAGGCGATGTGGAGTGCGGCGTGGCAGCAGGAGCATCGAGGACAGCGGCATCGCCATTTTCGGCAACGGCAACTGTTCGGTGGAGTTACACGGGCCGTGCGAGGGGAGCGTGGAAAGAGGTAATGAAGATGGCGGCGGACGCTGCGATCGCGTTGGCGGCTGCAGGGAAACTGAGGGAGGCAATAACGGCGGGAATGAGATGAAGTTGGATGTGGAGTAGGTATGAATTATCTTAGAACTGTAAACTGCTGTCGTAAGTCACGTCTGAGGGTCAATGTCCGATGGCGCCGTAGCTTACGGAGGAAGTATGTACTCTAAAATTCCTCTCAACAAAATGGCGTTATAAGCAAGAATGAGAAATGTACAGCGCAAAAAAGAACCACGACTACAATTAAAGAGCACTTGGAGTATAAAGAGATAAATAATTATACTCGTTTCATAACAGATTGAAGTTTGGGCCAGAAAATAAGATGCTTTTTTTAGTTCCAGAGATATTGTGAATTTCTCTCTCAAATTATTCACTTTTTTTCTGGGAAGATATGCGTAATGAAATGAGACTGGCAGTTGTTTCAAAGAAATGTTCCATCACCCGTTTCGACAATATTCATTGATGTACCGAGTAGATTAGCTTGAACCACCATGGCTGTCCTCTAAAACAAGAGTTGACTTAGTTCTGCATTTGAAAATTTTGTACACGGATAGTTCACCCTAATTTTGCGTTTAATTTCAAAATAAATTTTCATACGATAATAAATTGTTATTAAATGATAGGTAAGTCTTGAAAGTTCCTTACAAAAAGTTTACAAACTATATTCTTTTGTATTTTGTTACTGCAACCACTGTCGCTGCATCGTCTCTGGCCATACGATTCTAGATTTTGAGTCGTGTCGGTGTCGGATCTCACATACCAGATTGGGCGGTACACCGCCCTCTATTAGCTACAACATGCCCTACACTCTCTGGATGAATGACCAAAACAGTCGAGGCTCCAGGGACACAAAATACTCTTTCACTTTCGAACTCGAAAGAAACTGGCAGGTCTGAATGTACTAAGCTGTTGTGAGGTCAGACACCATTGAGGCTCTAGGTGAAATAAAAGATAAAAGAAAGTCTAGTGCAGGTTTAATGATCCATTATTTTATGCGGCGGGACTCAAGCTATCAGGCCTGCTCTTCCGTCTGACCACATGCATAGTTTTCTACGCTTTATTTACCAGTAAACACAGAAAGACGGTATCATTTGAGCGATAAAACATGTGACTTGAATTTTTTTCAGAGACTACCTTGGGCTTGAGTATCTTTTATATGCAGTAAACCTACACCATGGGATAGTCGGCTTTACTTCTCCTCTAAAGGATGCCATCCGAAGGATGTTTTGCATTATAGGTCCGCGTAACACGCTGGTTTCTGGGCATCTAATGGCCTGGAAAATGGCCAGGGCCCCGCGGGTGACACTTCTAAGACCTTTCTTCCTTTCCTGTACCTTGAATTTGAGGTTTGCCGCGCAGCGGGAAAATTTCAAACACTTATTTTGTAATTAGACGAGCATTCGCTACGTATTCCTGACAAGAAGCCGAATGGGATTGTACTGAAAATCCTATAAAGAAAATAAGCAGAAAGGGAAGAAAATATTTGCTGACAAGAAACATTTATCTTCTCGTGTTCATTGTTTGATACAATTAGTAATTCGAAAAACAAGACTGTGGATTGATATTCGTTGCCTAGCATACTTTGTTAGAGAACACTTTGTAACAAGTGCAACACATTGCATGGAGGAGGCACAATCCCCTTCTAGGAACCTAGTTTCCCCGAGAACTAAGAGAAGTGTTGTGCGCGGCCCCGGTGGCGACCAATGTTCCCGCGGCCGCCTTGGAAGCATGTCCTAGATCAGGGGTGTTCAACTTGCAAGGCTAGGAAAGTCAAAACTAAATTCTTCAATATGGCTGTGGGCCATATTTTCATTACTCGCCGATCCACGCCTGACTTCGCCGTATTGTTGATCTGGGCTCTTTGCTCGGCTTAGATCAGGGGTGTCCAACTTGTAAGGCTAGGAAAGTCAAAACTAAATTCTTTAATGTGGCTGTGGGCCATACTTCATTACTCGCCGATCCACGCCTGACTTCCCCGTATTGTTGATCTGGGCTCTTTGCTCGGTTGCTCGTATATGAGGGCGTACCACGCATAATGCAATATAACACGCTAGGATGATTTTGAAGTTTTGCATTTACTAAAAAATTCCTTAAATATAAACTTAACCTATTTTTGCAATAAGAGGGTGTTGAGGCTGGCAGGGTTCGTGCTCTAGGCGAGCATTGTTCCCTCCTTACATGGATGCAAGGGACTTCTACATTGACTAATAACCTTTCGCAGGCTACACTAAAGGGAACCGGGGGCCGCCAGTTGGACAACCCTGTTCTAGGTCCTTTGTTTTGGGTAGTCCTTCACCTATTATATTACATTTAGGAAACTTTCGACTACTTTGCATAGAGTCAAATACTCATTAATCATGAATGGCGTCGTGGATAAAATGGTGGCTTGATATGCTTGTATTACTTTACGCAAGGAACAGTTTAGCACGTGAAACCGTTTAATTATAGAGAGATAATGTTTGAATACACAACAATTAATTTTCACAATACACAACAACCTTACTAGTTTATCACTTTAATATTACTATTAGGGTGAAATAGAATTGTCACTATTAAATTTCCATCTAACTGAGTGCCCACTCGCATCGTATAGTCTGGGCGTACTCAATGGTTGCACTGCTAAGAGCTTCGCAATTTGATACTTTTCTTGTTTTAACGTAGGCTTTAGGGGCATCGCACTTGATGTACTGTATATTACAGCTAATGTCCGAATCAGGATAATATTCACTAATTTGCTGATAGTATTATCCAAATTGGGTGGATAAATTCCAAACTTGGAACAGCTTCAAAGTATTCTTCGGACTTTCAGCTGATGAAGAGTAAATTAACCAACAGGAAAGTGTATGGTAAGTAAAGTACGTTATGAACGAGGAGTCGGTGATATTACGCGATAAAAAGTGATTATAAAGTTAGAAATATTCCTGTTATAAGGTTTCCTTCCTGTTAAGGTAAAGATGGTGAGAGGCAAGGTGTATTGTTTCGAGTTATGCTAGTCTGTAATAATCGCCCTGCTATAGCCAGCGCCTTGTGTCTAACGTTAACCTTAGCCGGATAAATTTGGAAATGATTCGTTCATCGTGAATCTTTCTACATCTACTTTCTACAAACCGTGTAGCTAATATGGGAGAAACTAACCTAACCTAACCTTAGTACCAGCTGAGATAACTCAGGGCATTATCTGATGTCACTGACCGATAGATCCTCAAATGCAAGTCCCGATGGTGGCAAGATTTTCGACAGTAGCTAGAACGCTAACTCGAATTCAACCACTCTGGAGGATAATTCTAACGGTCGGCTGCTCTGATAGGTTATTTTTTTTCTATCAATTCCAGGTGAATGTCGAAGCAGTGCCCTAATAAACTGTCCATGGACCACACACGATCTATCCTTCGTCTTCCATGTTCTATTCTCACCCTTTTTCTTTCTCTCTCTCTCTCTCCCTCTCTCTCTCTCTCTCTCTCTCTCTCACACACACACACACATACACACACATATACACACACACACACACGAAAACACACACACACACACAAACTACATGTCGTATACTACCACACACGGCAGGAGACCAGTCGGCAGCATGGAGCTTGTCCTGGCTGGGTTGGTGCTCCGCTTGTTGTAGATAACTAAATAGGAAAATGGCAAGCCGACGTATAGGTTGGCGCCGGATCTCGCAATCCTGTAGGGAAGAACCCCGCCAGCTTCCGTGATAAAACATGTTCTACACTTACGAGACTAATGACCATAACAGTTGACGCGCCCGGAAACACGAAATAACCACACTTAACCTTCGCCATATTTCGAAATTTAGCCTAAGAGATACATTGATTTATGTTGCTGTGGTTTGTTCCTCACGCAGCAGTAGAGGTGGGCGAGAAGGCGATGCAGTCCCCGAGCGGAAATGAACTTCATTGTCCGCGGTCGCGGTCGATTGCCGTTTGCCCTTCCCCTCCTTTTCTCATCCCCTCTTCTCCTGCCCTCTCACTTCTTCCCCTACCCATCGCTGGCCGCGGCCCAAGGAATCTCAAACGCACTCGTGTGTGTTCATGCTGCACTGACTCGCGCAAAAAGTCAGAACACGGTAAGGAGCACCTTGTAATCTCACGGTCGACACCCACCACGTTGCATTCTCACAGGCCCCTTCTAAAAGAACATTATCTACAATTGCATACTTATGCAATGTACAATGATGGTCAAATAATGGATACTCAATGTGTAAAAGGAAATAAATGATACGTCAAAGGTATAGGAGACGATAGTTGGTAAAAATATTCAATAGAAAAAATCAGTTGTTTGTAAAAAGGACGGATTTGATCTTATCCTGTTTGCGAATGTAACTAATCTTAATACTGAATGGTGTATAATTCATCTTGGTAATAAACGCGTTTTTTTCATTTTCTATTGAAGGTATGAACATGAAACGTGGAAAACACGAAGTCTTGGTGTTATTTTACATGGTTAAAATAAAAAATCGATATTATTTTATAACCTATTAAATGGTTGAAGAAATCAATGATCATTAATTACCATGCTTTTTTAGTACGCGTGCTAAAATGTCTTATTAATATTTTCAAAAAATAAATCCACTTCGTGTCATGCAGACTTTCTCGTCACAACCTATCTGCTTGAAAAAATATATAAAGCAGAAGTCCGTTTGTGGAGGTGGAAGCATCTTTGAAATTCCTTTATGCAAAACATGCGAGAAGTGCCGTGGCGTAGTGTGTCTCTTCCATCACATAGGAATTTCGAATTTCTCGAGCACATGAATTCTGGAAGAGTCTGAAAAATTTATGACTCTTCTTTCTTTCTGAAGTTTCACGAACAAGTCGTTCAAAACTCCTAATGCATTCAACCGTGATTTTTTCGACGAAAACGATTTGTGGAAATATAGGAGTTTCCTTATGAATAAGAAACGACATACTTTCTTTAGTAGAAGTAATTAAATATTCTACAACAGTTTACAGCCACAAGTGAATATGGTTATAACAAATTTAGTTGAGATTGAATTCGAATCAATATTTGAATAGGTTTTTGATTAAGTGACTGTTATTCTATGTTAGAATATACAATTATTTACAATACTTAAAATAAATTTTCGGATATTAGTTTATCATATTTCAATTCCATGCAGTGAAAGACGGATTATATTTTCCTCATAAGTGGATTGATAATTCGTTCTAAGGTGAGGATGTCATCAAGAAAATAGAGTGAGTTTAAATCTGTATTGGAGTTTGAAATATTTTAGACATCAATGTGATAAAGTGCCAATCAAACTCGTATCTCACTACAGCTACACGTCAATTCCACCAAAAATTAAGAATCGGAAATAACGTCCGTAAATGGAAGTAAACGTCAATAGCGATGAAAATTGTTTCGTTCTCGGTGCCAGTCAAATTACGTTAACTAATTTTGAAATACAAATGGATAATATTTCGAACTCGGTTATCACGTGTCACGTGACGCAAGGAAAATTAGCCGGGGAGATCCTTTGATGAAACAAACGGCCAATTAGAACGACTGGGAGGAGGCGGACGAGTGACGAAATGAGACGGGCCGGGCCGGGACGTGGAGAGGGGGAAGGAAGTATCAGAGGAGATAGAACGCAATGGACGCGGCTCAACAGGCACTCTTTTGTATAGATTGCGTTGGTTTACGATCCGAATCGCCGAAAATTCTGATCCTCGGCGGCGACTTACGCAATTTGTCGCAGTTGATCATGGCAATTATCTGCTGACGGCGGCGCGGGCGACCGCTTAATGGACAGATGTAGTTGGATCGGAATCTACCCGAACTGACTCGGAGCCATTATAGGAGTCATTTCCACCTTGGAATCCGGTTTCAGATTCCATAAGAAAATGACCGGCGGAGATGGGTCGCTGCAAATAATGTTGCTGTTGCAGCATTTCTGACAGACTAGTCCCAAGTTTGGTACTTTACATATTTTAGATTTTATTGTTAATTCTGCAATAAAGTATAGTAACTGTGGCAGAATATCTAAACTTACATTCACTAACAAAAAGTTACAAAAAAGGAGTTAATTAAAAATAATAATAAATAGTACATAAAATCACCACGCAAACCTTACTCCACTTCCCCTGCATCACTGCATTATCTTGACGATAATTGATTTTCGACCAGCTATATAGTAGCTAGGTCGTATTCAGCTACTATCTGGAGACAAATTTGAGCGCATAGCTGCTCTGATCGATAGTTTTCCTTTGATTCCCTGATCAATACTCGGTAAATGCCGGAGCAATAACTTAATAAAGAGTCCGAGAACCTCGCACGATCTTGCCTCCCTCATCTTTGTCTCTTCCTTCACTTGCATACACACTTCACTCACAACGAGATAGCAGTCGGGAGTTTAGGGATTATCCTAACTAGGGCTGTGTTCAGTAGCGGGAGTTACTTGGAGGAAAAAACTCGCAGCCCGATGTATAGGTCGGCGGCTGATGTCGTTTCAGAAGGAAGCAACAGCGCTATCTCTCGGCTATAAGATTTCCTACATTCACAGGAATAATGAGCAAAGCACTTGAAGCACCCAGTAACACATAATGCTCATTCACAAAGATGCATGAAGGTGTCCTGTTTTTCACCGTGGGTTAACTCACGAGATTTTTCCTGCTTTAATCCGGAAGAGATCGCTTATTGCCTACGAACATAACTGGAGACCTGGGAGAAAATTCTTTTTATGTACACCAATTTATATTTACGCTTTCTACGTACACCGTGGTACCGGGAGCGGTAGCTCAGTGCATCAACTGATGCCACTGCAGCGCCTCTGACCGGGAGGTCCTAGGTGCGAGTCCTGACGGTGGCAGGATTTTCGTCACTAGCTTTTCAGCTAGATCGAATTCAGTCGCTGTCTGGAGGAAAATTCTAGCGGGTGGCAGCTCTGATCGGTAGTTTTCCGTGGTTTCTCCGATCAACACCTGGCGAATGCCGGAGCAGTACCCTACCAAACGGGCCACGGACCGCGCGCGATCTGTCCTTCCTCTTCCTTGTCCTATCCTCTTCCCTTACACACACCACACACACACACACACACACCTTACACTAACATGCACTACACTACCACATATTCCGGACGACCGGTCGGGAGCTTAGAGCTTGTCCCGGCTAGGGGCGGTGCTGGTGGGAGAGTCCTGGTAGTGGGGAAACCACACTAGCCGACGGTATTTCGGCGTCGGATCTCGCCATCCAGCGGGGGAAGATCACCGCCATCTCCCGAGAAAAACATGCACTACACTAACGGGACTAATGACCAAAGCAGCTGACGCGCCCGGAAACATGAAAAAATCAATCAATACACCGTGGTTTCGCAGACTGATGAAGTTTATTTGGGTAATTATTAATTCAAGATTTTTTTCTCGCGGCAACAAGTACTATTAATAGTTTCTTGATACCGATGAATATTGCTACTCATGCGTGTAGTGTAACCATTGATTAAACGTTTTGCTTATTTACAAGTTTGTATACTTAATTCTGGCGGGATCTACGATGGAAACAAATCACATGTTCCCATGTTTCAATTTCACGATATCCTTACGAAAAATGGAGTGAGGTTTAACATGCGACAGTTCTCGCACGGGTAAGCTAGTGTTATAGTATATTTTTGATATGTTTTGTAATAAAAAATTGGTAATAATTCTTTTATGCTAATAATTATCGAAATTAAATGAATTGGTTATTTATAATATGTAATTTGTGTTTTCAGACTGTTACATGTAATTCGTCATTTTATAATAATTTCAGTGCAATTTACATTTCTAGATTCCCAATACTTACTATTCTCGATTTCTTGTAAAATATTTATCTACCTACACATTCTCTCTCTACATCTTTACCATTTTCATCGTACTTATTAGATTTTTACATTCTTTATTATGTCATTATTATGTTGTATGTATTTCTCATCAGTGTTTTGTGAAGATAAAGTAGAAGACTAAAATTGCAGATTATCTCCTTCACAAATGTATAGGTACATTTTATACCCACTTTCATAATTTATAATTCAATTAAAGGATCGCCATCCAGAATCAAACCTTTTCTAGTCGAAAGAATCATATGGAATGCATAATGTTTATTGAAAATAATTTTGTGTGTCTGAATCTGCAACAATCGTTCAATGATTTAAAATCTGGAACTGACTTAACCAGTTTGAAATATAGAAAAATATATTTCCAAAAATATCCTTCTCTAACAATTTTTAGTATGAAAACCAGTCGTTTCTATAATTCCTCTACTTGCGGCACAGACTTTTCAAGAAATATTAAGCAAATATTGCTTCGGGAGAAGTTTTTAAGAAGTGTCATGTATCCGATGGGTCATTCATAGAAATTTAAAGGATTTATAATTCCTGAATAAAAAAGTTCTGCTTTTATCTTCCAGATACTAATTCTAATGGATTAATTATTAGTACTAACATTATCCGTTGTTTAGTAAATATCATTCACAATTAAGTCGTGAGATTAATGTGTTCAACCAAGCGTGCAAAATATTTGCAATGCAGGCTTTTAGCACTCCATTTTCACTGGCATGCAATACGGTAACTCTCGTTTGGCGCCCGGAACTTTGTTTCGAGTGCCTGCTGGCTGCTTCGCGCAGGATGTGGGGCCCTCATGAATGGGTGAGGAGCGAATCCAAAAACGCGTGCGTCCGCGCGCCACTCGGAAATGGCTTGCTCGGCGCTGCCCAGGGCGCCGGATGCGGCGGTGGCAGGGGGAGGGGCGGGGGCGGACGCCGCGCTGGCCGCTTGCAATCGCCGCCACGCCCCCTCCCAGCGCAGAGCGTGCGCCGGGAGCTAATCTGCCGTCCCCCACCCCACCTCCATCTCGGCTGTGCCTCCCCCTGCCCCCGGAATCGCCTCGACTCTTCCTCGGCTCGCCAGAGCCCGCCTCGCCGCTGACCGACCTCTCCTCCGCACCACTTGTGCCTAACCTATGCATCCGTACTACCCTTAGCCCACTTCCCCCACAATCTCCCAACTCCTCTCCACTTCACCTAACTCCCCCCCCCCGGGTGCCTATACTTATTTTCGTTACTTCCTCTCTACTCCGATTTTAAGTCTTCCATGCCTCTCACTCCCGTGATCACGCCTTCCTCATCACCACCACTCATTTTCTACTTAACCATACTCCTCCTCTTATCTCCTCGCAATTTACCGGGAGCGGTAGCTTAGTGCTTCAACTGATGTCTCTGCAACGCCTCTGACCGGGAGGTCCTGGGTTCGACTCCTGACGGCGACAGGATTTTCGACACTAGCTTTTCAGATAGGTTGAATTCAGTGGCTGCTTGGAGGAGAATTCTAGCGGCCTGCTGCTCTGAACGATAGTTTCCGTGGTTTCTCCGATCAACACCAGGCGAATGCCGGAGCAGTACCTTACCAAACGGGCCACGGACCGCGCGCAATCTTTCCTTCCTCTTTCCTGTCCTATCCTCTCTCCTTACATACACACTTAAACTAACATGCACTATACTACTACATATCGCGTGAGACCGGTCGGGAGCTTAAAGCTTGTTCCGGCTGGGGCGGTGCCCCGCTGGTGGGAGAGCCCTGGTTGGGGGAAACCCCACAAGGCGACGGTAGGTCTACGCCGGATCTCGCCATCGAGCGGGGTAAGACCTCCGCCATCTCCCGAGAAACAAACATGCAGTACACAAACGGGACTAATGACCAAAGCAGTTGACGCGCCCGGAAACACGAAAAAACCAAACCAAACCATTCTCGCAATTTCCTTCCACTTCACTCCTACTGCGCGCCCACCCTCTTCACGCCCACCGCATCTCCAAACTGCCCTCAATGCTCTGCCTCTCCATTGCCACTCGCTCATCCCCACCTCGTCACGTCTCTATCTACGGCGTGACCACACCCACGTCCAACTCTCCAATGGCTTTCGCCGCCGCGGTCACCGCCACTGCCGCCCGTGCCTGCCCCAGCTCCTCCCTCAGCAAGGCTAACTCGACTCCAATCGACGAGGCTTTCGCAGTCGCCTCCCGTCCGTTGTGGGCTACCTCTTCCTCATTGCATTGACTCCTGGATGCACGACTCTCGGGCGGTTCGGACTCTGAATCTTCCACTGTTCATTCGCATCTACAATTGTCCTCTGACCCACTCGCGACTGCTGTGTCTTCTGTCTTCATTACACTGTACGCCGTGTGTAGGCATCCATTGCTCTTGTACTACTTGCGGTGGCTTTCATTCCTCTCTTGATCCGATCCTACTTTCCATCCATAACCACCATTATTCTTCATTTGTCGAACGTACACCTACGTCTGCATCTGTTTTTTTTTCTTCGCCTTTGTGACATGACATTTCTCTCGCGTCTCGGCTGCATGCGACCAAACGTAACAATACGCCGCCTCCCGAAGCGTACGGCGAAGGGGAGTCACCGCGATCATCATCATCGGCACTTTGACTGTCACCACCAACATCGTTATCGTTACCTTCAGTGACGTCGCCTCCTTCACCTTCATCGTCCTCGCCACCTTCCCTTCATCGTCATCTTCCTTTCTACTTACACCACGGCACGCAACTCCAACCAGCCGTCTTCCCCATCGCCCTTGAGCAGCCCACAGCACCTTTTCTGCAATGCTCTCGCCGTCGTCACTGCCCCCGTCCGGGTCGCTGCTGACCCACCTCGGTCGCCAACAATCGCGACTAAATGCTCCCCCCTCCTTCCCCCCCCCCCCTCCTTCCACCACCACCAAAACCCTCCCACCTCCACTGGCACCGCCGTCGTCTCCATTACCACCATCACCACCGCCTCCATTACCACCATCCGTTATCATTACCACCCCTTCCGCTTCTTCTGGATCCGCCGCCGCCTCCGGTACCACCACCGCCACCACCACCACCGTCGCCATTGACACCGCCGCCTCCTCCATCGCCGCTCGCCGCCGCTGGCACCGCTGCCAGTGCTGGCGCTGCGGTCGGCCGGCCGGAGAAGGCCGGTAATTAGTTGGGTCACGTGACTATGGGCGCGCTAGGCACAGCAGGCGCCGGCGCTAATGCGAGGGCCAGTGACCCCTCCCCCCCCCCGGCGCCCACGCCCACCCCTCCGCCGGCCCTGCGAGCACTCGGCGGAGCAAATTAGCATCGTCTAAATATGAATATTCTTCTCATGCGCATCTCATTAGGCCACGCATGAACTCCAGGGCGCATTCGCTATTATTACATCATGCACATTTGCGGGGACCTGCATTTGCAGAAGCACCAGAATTTCAAGTTAAAGCGTACAAGTTCAACGTTTGTATTGCATTTCCTTGTTTCTTTTGAAGCCTCTGAGTCTAAAATTTGATATGTTTAAACTACTAACATTATTTTTGTAAAGCTAATGAGCATAGCGTACTATATATAGTGATGTTAACAAGAATTTTTCATTACACGAATTATTTATTCAAAAATTTGGGTTTTAATCCGTCATGAAAAAATATGGTTATGAATGTGTCATGTGATTTTAATAAACGTAATATGTATTAATTTAAATAAACAATTCAACCGTAACACTAAATTTAAATTATGTATTTCTTCATAACTATTACTTGAACACAATCGACCAAGTCGATGGGTACCTGCACAATATTAGGTAAACATGATGATGTGAGTTGGTTTGTTGTGGAAGTATCCCAGCTGCTCCGAGTCGGCCGCTGTATACAACAGTCGGAAGGGACGTGTTTCGTTTGTAAACATGGGAAAGTGAAAGCAGGTTGACACGCAAGAGACATCGTAGACGCTCATTTAGTTAGAATACGTCACGTGTCATCTTCAGCCTGAGTGACGAAAGAGATGAATTTCTTTGGACTCGAAATCAACCTACCTTAAATCAGGAGTACTGGCAATAGACAGGGCACGAAGCACCTGCATTATTCTGCGTCTGAAGGGAATTTCTCACATGATACTACGCGTTTCTATTTTCCAATGCGGGAAGGAATTATAAAAAACCTCTGCAGCCTCCGACCATGTGAGGTATGTCGATGGTTTTGTTTGATACGGAAATGCGAAAAAAATAGAAAAAGCAATGAAACAGTTTTTGATTTTCACTGAAAATGTATTTTTACTTTCTCGTACTTACTTTGTAAGAGGAGAAAGTTATGTAATCATGCTTCGGAAGACAGCAAATTTTCGGCAAAAAATCCTTATTGTTTCGGTAAAAAACCTTATTAGCGGAAGAGTGGATAAATCCCGCTGCTATGCAGATTAGGGTGGGTAAAATTTTTTCCCCATCTGGCTTCTGAAAATTAAGTTTCACATAAGCAAAGAGGATTACCACATTAATACGTGTTTTTAACAATATTTAGAGGATGTCCATATCCCTCGAAAATGGCATTTTGGGGCTAATTTTCATTTTATCTTGTCTATAACTGAATGTTTCTTTAAACACTTAGTTCGAGATAGTAGATAGTTAAATGTATTCCATAATATGGCATAAACCCATTTTCCTCTTTTTTTATTTTATCAAAAATTAAATAAATGTAATTCTATTGACAACTCTTTCAAGTCGTTAATATTTAATTTGTTAAAACAAGTGATTCAAATGCTGTCTTTTAAAGGTTCTTGATAACTCCAAAGGTTTCTGTGAAAATGAGCTCAAATTTTCCCATTTTCAGAAGACGTTATGCGACACCAAGGCTCCAAGGAAAACGCCTCCTGCTACTAAATATTTGATAATGATGCTTTAGGGAACCGCAACATTTTATACTCTTGCTATTAAAAGAACTGTTAAAATTCGGCGTTATGTTAATGCAATATACGTGGGGACTATTTTTGTTAATTTAATTTATTGCAGTTATACAATATTATTTCATTATCTTTTAACCATTTTCGTTTCATGTCTTAAAAAACATTTTGTTTCGTTTCGTGAGGTAGCATTTTTGCTGCTGCTACTGGACACTACTATAAAATATTTTCGAAAAGTGAGACAAGGTGCAACTCATAGGCGGTTGCCATCTCGAGGATTCGATGAATGTGTGTCGAGGTATATTTATCGTTTATTTATGTCAGGTAATGGATATTAGCCTAAAAGCAGCCTAAAAGCACGTATCGATATTGTTCACAGACATAAATTGACAACTTGACACACTACACTACTGCACAATGCCGGGGATTTAGAACTTGTCCCGGCAGGGGCAGTACCAGTTAGCGAAAATATCTCATGAAGATAAACCCCTGTATAGCGATGTGAAGGTTTCCGCCGCATCTCATTGACGTTATGTCGGGAAGGAACACCGCCATTTTCTACGAAACGACAAGCACTAATCTAATGAAACTAATAACTACAGCAGTGAAAGTAGCATAAAAACACAAAATAATTAATCAGTGTACACGTAACACGTGCAGACGTTCAACGTTCAACTACAACGTACCAGAAACCTGCCGTGAGGAGGTGGCTTTGACGGTCAGCCTGGCGGTGCTCCGTGCTGCTGATGCGGTGTGCGGCGACTCGACTGCCGCGCGAGCGACGGTTGAGCCTTCTTTCAGAACGCGCTTCGCTGTTTGATCGCGCTTGCGGTTAGGAGGACTTGGTTATTTGATCGCGCGTTAGGACTGCGTCGCGAAGTGCCAGCGAACGTGGCCGATGCGACACCTCTGCATGCATGACAGCACCGCGCGTCGCCTCGCTACCTGTCACGTCACGTCGCTTTGCGTCGTGACAACTTCTCGGGTGTAGAACGTTGGTGCTGCCTTACTCCGACTGAAATCCCGAGTGTCGTGTGGTTGGGCGAAAGGGAGACCGTTCCTTAGACGGAGAAAAATTTTGTGTAAGATGAGTCTGTAGACGGTGTTGTCTGGCTCTCTTCCAGTTAAAAGGAAATATACTTCGGGTGGTGAGTATGTAGTGATAACCCACCTCATTCTATCTAACATTGCGGCAGTGTCATTGCTCGACGAAAACGAAGATGCCTGTTGAGCATGTATCTTGATTGATTTATTAGGTTTCGAGGTACAATTGCTATGTCAGGGAGCGGTAGCTCAGTGCATCAACTGATGTCACTGCAGCGCCTCTGACCGGAAGGTCCTAGGTTCGGATCGGCGACGGCAGGATCGACTGCTTTTCAGCTAGGTCGAATTCAGTCACTGTCTGGAGGAGAATTCTAGTGGCTGGCTGCTCTGGTCTGTAGTTTTCCGTGGTTTCTCCGATCAACACAGGCGAATGCCGGAGCAGTCCCCTACCAAACGGGCCACGGACCGCGCGCGATCTGTCCTCCCTCTTCCTTGTCCTATCCTCTCCCCTTACACACACTTACAGTAACATACACTACACTACCACATATTCTGGGAGATGGGTCGGGAACTTAGAACTTCTCCCGTTTGGGGTAGTGCCCCGCTGGTGGGTGAGTCCTGGTTAGGGTGAAAGCCCGCTAGCCAACGGAAGGTCGGCGCCGGATCTCGCCATCCAGCGGGGGAAGATCATCGCCATCTCCAGAGAAAAAACATGCATTACACCTACGGGACTATTGACCTAAGCTGTTGACGCGCCAAGAATCACTATCCAACTACAATTGGAAAAGTTTTGTTGGGATAGTGAGTATTTGAAGCTTGTAGGTGACAAACATCCACCCTTCTTTGGAGGGTGAGATCCAACGCCGACCTACATACAAATTTGTGGGGGAATCTTTTTCGAGATGCGAGCCGCAGCGAGGTACCATCACAGCCGGGACATGCTCTAAACTCCCGAATTTTCTCCCGGCATGTCGTATTGTACGTGTAAGTGTAAATGTGAGCAAAAAAAGAGGATAAGCCAAAGAAGAGGAAGGAAAGATTGCGCCCTGTCCGTGTCCCATTTGTTAGAGTGCTTCTCCGGCATTCACTTGGTGTTGATAGGAGAAATTGAAAAACTACCAATCAGAGCAAAGACCGTTAGAAATCTTACCCAGACAGCGGCTCAATTAGATATACCTTTGAACCTAAAATGGAAAATCCGCGAAGACTCGAATTCTAGGTCCTGCCTGTCAGAGACTCTATAAAGACAGCAAATCTGAACTAAATTCAGAGGATATACCTGTCTTGAGTGCAAGTATTGGCAAATGTTCCGCAGATTCCAGCGTGTTTATTTTAACCTGGAAGCACCTCATGTGTTTACGCGGATGTGGCAATTAGTTTTTGATGCGATTGGACAAAAGAACATCGACCCTAATGTCGAATATTACCGAGAGTCCAAGTGTTGGAAATGTTAGGGCATGTATGACGCGAGACAACAGTTCACTTGCAGCACGTTGTCTCTTGCTACAGTCTCGTTCGTCTTGAAATGCTTACTGTATGTGTGGACCGATGAAGGAAGGCAACTATTACTGCGAGACGGAGAAGTCTGGAGCAAAACATGAGCTCGTATATTCGCGAATGAAGATCGTACCGCTTGGTTTTACAGTATGACGCTAGCTTACTTTTGCAGGAAGTACCCAAGTCCTTTCCTGATGCGGCCTCGTTCCGTCGGATATGGCGAAAATGTCAGGTGACTGAGCAAAGAGGAAGACTTACGAAAGTTTCTTGTATTATTACTATCATCCTATTAATTGTATATCTACACTTATTGTGAAGAATGATGAATATTAGACGTTTCCTTCATTCTCAAGTGCAGCTCACAATGATTCTAGCTTACAAACTTGTTTTGTTTTCAAGTTGAAATGTCTGTGTTCCTGAGGAAGGCTACAAGCCCGAGCTAAATTGTCAATAACTTCAGTACGACATGAGCTGATATATAGTATCACCTTGTATATAGCAATTGTGTAAATAACAGTACCTTTCTTTTATTTCTGAAGTTATGATGGTTAGTCTGATTTGCTTATTGTTCGTTAAACTATATACAATTACATATCATTGGGTTATTTTCGGACAATTTTAAACCGCTATACCACCTTTACAACAAGTAAGTTTGATTAAGCCCCCCCCCCAAGAAAAACAAGAAAAAAACACTTCCCCTACTTGTGTCTGGTCCCTTCCCTAAATATGACTGTCCTTCGCACTACATCAGGAGTCCTTGTATCGATATATTTTAGTTATTATTCAAGATCATATTTCGCGGCATTTAGGATGTCACACGCTATTTATTTCTATCTTATTGAGATAATTTTGCTACTCTCTCCGTAAAATCATACTCGATAAAATAAGAAAATGATTTAGAGTATTGTGTAGCTCAAGACGCGAGTTGTATAAAATGTGGTGACTTCCTATACATATTTATACATTTTAGCATTAGTTGAGACCTGTTTGTGTGGTTTTGATTTACTTTAAAATCAAATTATTGACTGTAGAGCCTATAATGACAAGTAAGCTCATATTCACTTCATGCTGGGCATTTTTAAAAAAGGAATTTAATCTATTTTATTTACCATCAATAATTATTAAACGTTATTTGACGTCATTTTATTGGGCGCATATTCTAGCGAACTTAAATAATTTGCTTTTGTCAACAGTTCACGTCAAGTTATATATTTTGAAATCATCACAAGTGCCTTAGAAGAACTTCTAAGGCATAAAGGGGTGGGGGTGGGGGTCGAAAAAAAGATTTTTACCAATGAACATTTGGTGGGAAGTTTCATATAAGAGAGTTACACAAGTGACATTTATCTTTCATTTGATAGATAGATTTATTCTGCAAATAGTTCACAAAAAATAGTGGCAGAATTTATTAATAATAATAATAATAATAATAATAATATTAAATAATAATAATAATAATAATAATAACAATAATAAATATAATATAAAGAATAACGATTAGTAAGCAAAAAAATTAAGAAAAGATGCAAACCACAGGAAGAGAGTTATTGCATCAATTTATGGGTACGTTATTGCTTATTCCTCGTTTCTCACTTCACGAAGCCACTTACCACGCCAAATCCGTTCCACTCTTTTCATTTTTTTAGGAAGTGATTCATCATCGTGCATTGGGGTTTGCCGGCATACAAAATTCCTTTCACTGCGTCCAATCCTGACCTACTTAACACAAACTCATGAAGTGGTTCTTATCAATCAGGGCAAATTTCACATCCGTTACTCCTATTTACGAAAATGTTCAGTATGTATTTATCAACTAAAACAGAACATTTTTGATCTCCTACATATCATAAAAGTTTGGAACGCTCATTCTAGATATTACATTACGCTCACCTATATAATATTTTTGGTATACATTAAAAATTAAAATTTAGCAGTAGGCTTCACGTAAATTCCCACTGTTTTCTTCGGATGAATTTGTTAATTTTAAAATTTCACTCTGGATAGCGCGGGTAGTGAGTATCAAAATAACTTATGGAATATTGCATAAAGGAGTACTTCAGCATTTTTTTAAAAAAAAAGTTGTGAGTGTTTTTCCGTTAAAGCTCTAAGAACTTAAAAATTGCACGCAGTTCTTTTCCACATTCTCGAATCTTCCAGCAGCCACTCCGGTGCCGACTTCCCAATCTGCCTTTCCCCGATATAAGCCTCCCACGCGGCGAGGGAACAAAGGCGCGCCGGGCAGCCTAAGCACACATCTTGGTCGCGCGGGCGTAGGCAAGTGCGCGCCTTTGGGGCGCTGCTTGCGGCGCCGGCCGAGCCGCGCACCTTCGATCCGGGGCCCTCGAAGATCGGCGCCCGGTCAGCAAGACGGCGGAGGGGGCGGGGCCGGCGGTGGGCGGGCTGCGCGGAAGAAGTTAATAGCCACTTGGCCTCTCCCATTGTACCCACAAGCCATTGTGTGGCTCACGCGCGCACCCGCGGCGCCCGCGCCCATCCTTTTGTCTCCGGCCGCCCCCGCCCCCGCCCCCGATCGCTTCCGCCGCCGCGCCCACGGCCGCCCGGGCGCCGCCGCCCCCGCCAGCCAGGGATTGATTATTGCGCCTTTTCGCGCGCGTCAACTCTTTGCTTATTAGTGACGTACGTGTAGGGGATGTCTTGATCAAGGGACACTGCAGCGCCTCTGACCGGGAGATCCTAGGTTCGAGTCCTGACGGCGGCAGGATTTTCGACATTAGTTTTTCAGCTAGGTCGAATTCAGTCGCTGTCTGGAGGAGAATTCTGGCGGCCGGCTGCTCTGATCGGTAGTTTTCCGTGGTTTCTCCGATCAACACCAGACTAATGCCGGAGCAGTACCCTACCAAACGGGCCACGGACCGTGCGCGATCTGTCCTTCCTCTTCCCTGTCCTATCCTCTCCCCGTACACACACACACACACACTAACATGCACCACACTACCACATATCCCGGGAGCTTAGAGCTTGTCCCGGCTGGGGCGGTGCCCCGCTAGTGGGAGAGTCCTGGTTAGGGAGAAACCCCACTAGCCGACGGTAGGTCGCCGCCGGATCTCGCCATCCAGCGGGGGCAGATCACCGCCATCTCCCGCGAAAACAAACATGCACTACACTAACGGTACTAATGATCAAAGCAGTTGACGCGCCCGGAAACACGAAAAAAATCAATCAATTGATCAAGGGAGGTGGTGGTGGTGAGATCTAGCGTCGACCTACACTTTGTCTTGCGGTATTTTCCCCAAACAGGTATCCCCACGGGCGGGGCACCGCCCTAGCCGGGACAAGCTTCAATATCCCGACTGGTCTCTTGACATGTGTGTATTGTAGGGCGTGTATGGGGTGAGGATGGGACAGACAAGGAAGGGGAAGAAAAATCACGCGACTTCGTGGCCTGGCTTTGTTAGGATACTGCTCCGGCATGTGCCTGGGTTTAATTAATTTCAGAAACCACGGGAAACTACCAACCAGAGCAGCCGGCTGCTAGAATTTTGCTATTGACTGCGGCTCAATTTGGCCTAGCTCTGTATTAGCTAGAGTCAAAAATTCTGCCAATATTACACATTAATTATGTGAGAGTATTTTGCATATTTCCTGATATAATGAAACGTCGTTTCGGTAGGCCAATAGAATGCCACATTTCCCCTTTTTGTTTCACAAGAAATTTCCTCTAATAGTTTCACAAGAAAGTTTGACAAAATTTACCGTACACGAGTCGCAGCGTACTCAATATTTCCAATAGTTTCAATTCTTGGAAATCATTAATTAAATGTGAAACTGTCTTTAATGTCACCTGAAATTCCAGAAATAAAATAAATTCGACAAAAAATAGTATGGATCATCTCACTGGAATTACCAAAATATTTTGGAACAGTGGCGGTTGCAATACACCAATTTGGCTACCAAAGAGTACGCACTTTTAACAATTTTGTTTTCTGTGTTTTATGTATCCGAGCCATTTATGAGCAAATGGTGAAAATAATGAGTTGTAGACTGTAAGAAATGTGATGAATTTGATTACAGGGAGAAAAGGGAGAATTAGGAGGAAATCAGTTTTGACCACTGCAACTTTAACGTTATTTGGCTGTAATTAACCCCAATTCTCTTCAACCTGAGCCGTAAAATCAAGGTTTAGGAAACGAGATGATGAGTACAGTATGATAAATCACGAAAATTTTAAATTGTTAATTTGTTTTATTTAATAAGTGAATAAAGATGTACTACTTTCATTGATCGGTTCGAATTGTGTGGGTGAATTTTGGTTATTTTCAGACCGCTATGATGAGTGACAATTAAATGTATCACCTTAAACAGAAGATGGGAATTGTAAGAGATGTCATTGGAAACTGCAGGGAGGTGGAAATGCAGATCTGAAAAGAATTGATCATCTTGATTTACAAAATATGTTCATGTCTGAGAGATAACATGTCTGAAAATTATAAATAATATTCTAGTATTCTGTAGCTCTATTTTTAATATAGTAAAATAAATATCTCTGTTTTTTAGTTTTAGAGTTTATTATAAATTTTTAGTGTGGGAATAAATTAAAAGCAACTTTTTTAAAATTATAGTTATTAGCTGTGTGACAAAAGGAATGACCAAAACAATGAAGGGATAAGGCTCTGGATTGTGTTTTTGGTACCTTTATTTTCATTTTTTGCTACTGTAAGCTCGCCAAAAATATTTCTGGCATTATGGGAGGCAGGATGTAGTTGAGACTAAACGCTTTACTTTTCACACAGAGAACCAAATCCAATGGAGTTCTGTTGTGATCCATTTTAAACTCGTAGCTATTTACAAGTATTATGTATTGTAGGTCTAGATATTATTCAAATCGCTCTTTAATTTTTTGTTTGGAATGAATAGTAAAATAATCACTGAGATTTTAAAAAAACCTGCTTTTATGAAACCAAATATTTTAATTTATTAGTCATTTACAATAGTGACCACTTACAGGAACAGACAAAACTAAAAAAATCAATCAATTTAAACAATTCCTCTTTTTCTCAGTGTTTCTGAGCTTATCAACAGGTATGGTCATTAGTAGAGACAGGTTTTTTATGCAATTACATTTTTTTGTCTTTCTACCTACGGTTTTCAAAATTGTAATCTTCTCGAATCGTCACTCTCCTAAGAAAATATCCAAGTTTTTCGTTACATATTTTTCCTTTTTTAGTTACATATTTAACATATTTTGCTATTTTCACAAAAAACATATCCTATCGATTTTCTTCAACTTTTAAATATTTTTTTACAAAAAGATGTATTGAAAAAAATCCGCATTTTCCCCTACGTTATCGGTGAAATCTAAGCGTGAATGTATCATTGATGCCACATTTCTAGACCTTTTAACCTTAATTTCCGAGAAACTTTGGTGATCGCCGACACCGCGATGAGAATGTTGCATTCTGCAGTGATTGCTTGCTGGCCGTAGATATCGCCAATTTGTACGATGACTTCTATTACGTCTTGCCTGGCTCAAAGGTGCATTATAACCTTACATAAATGCATCTTAGTCTGGATGCTAAAACTACAGTCCAGGCTTACAATAGATGAAGATTTTACTCCTGACAAGAAGTTGTATGGTGCAATGTGTGTATCAACTTGTCCTCTCCAAATAATTTTTAAAACGTTTGAATTCTTTTTAAAAATTGTTTAGAAAATTTGTTATAATAATAATTTCGTACTGTGTAAATGTGTTTTATAATTAGTGTATTTTAATATTTCATATTATATTAGATTTTACATATTTAATACATATTCTTTCTGTTATCATTACATATTTATGAACATATTTTGACGTTCCATTCTACATATTTTTACGGTCTCTAGTCATTAGTCTCGAGTATTGTGTATGTTATTAAAGACGGTAGGTGGCGGTGTTCTTCCCTGGATGGATAGTGAGATACGGCGTCATCGACTTGCGGGTTTTCCCAACCAGGTATCTCTCACCAGCGTGACAAGCGTTTATGCTCCGACCATGTAGTGCATGTAAGTGTAAGTTTGTATGTGAGTGGGAAGAAAAGATCGCGCACGGGCCGTTGCCCGTTTGTAAGGGTGCTGCTCCGCCTGGTGTTCATCGCAGAAACCCAGGAACACTACCGATCAGAATAGCCGGACAATAGAATTCTTCCTCACACAGTGGCTGCATTGGACATAGCTATCTGGCTTCTGTCAAAAATCCTGACATCATCGAGACTCGCACCCTAGGACCTCCTCTGAGGCTAAGCTGTAGGAATTGTTTCGTGTGGCTTAACTCTAAAAGGAATTGGTTCTGAAGAGGAACCGATCTATCTTCACGTTTTACAGCTCCATCCTAGTACAATAAAAATAATAGAGGAATGGGGAACCCATGTTTGTAGGAGTAGACGAACAATTAAGTTTTCTTTAAGCTGTCGAACTTGTCAATACTTACGAACAATAAGAATTTTTATTACTTGACAATACGAACTTTTCAATAGAAAAAAAACCTTTCATGCTCTCTTTTGTACTCTTTTCCACTCTCGTTCATTTTCGTTCTCTCTGGCGCTTCCGTGTCATCTGTCACAGTTCCCCTCCTCTCTCTCTCTCTCTCTCTCTCTCTCTCTCTCTCTCTTTTTTTTCCTTCTCCACTCACCATTGGTGATCGGAATGGCATTCGCATACTCGCAGCACTGCTAGAGAACGGCACGCGGTCTGTTGCCCCTTATCTAAACGTGTTATCTGGCATCGTAAAATTGTTCGAAGGAAACACGGAAAGGGTTGAACCGATCAGTTATCTAAAACTCTCGTAGAGGCATATGACACTTCTCTTTATCTCTCATCGATAATACGGCATCGTCAGGATTTGAACTAAGAAACTTCCGATCTAGAGAACTTTAGTTTCCGTCTCAGAACTACGCAGGTGGTGCAGTGAAAACATTACTGGTGGTCAATATGCCTCCTTTTTCGAGGGAAGATGCGTACGTGATAGTAGTGGCATGGGAATATGCTTAACCAATGACAGATCTGCTCTTTAAAATATATGTCAATTGTGTGCCTTCTTCGTTTACCACCCATTCTACTTACAGTTTGCATGAGTAATTGACTTGTTCGCCAGGTCTATATTTAGACAGTGGCTGGCAACACACTAGATAGTCAAACAAATTGTCTGGAAGGCTATGCTTCCTACAATAAGACTTCAACCACTTTGGTGTTTATGTACGGACGCATGAAGACAAATTACACCTAGTGATTGATTGCTGTGAATTTTAAAATATATATTACGTTTTTACTGTACATTTCAACAAAGTTATAAAAAGTTTCCTCTTGAGACAAACAAAAACCCACTATTGACAATCTTATCATTTCTGATTTGAAAAGTCATGTATTAATTTTACATACAGCAGCGCATGTGTAGATTTTTGATGTCATTTCTGGACGCGCTTCTAAACTGCCCATACCGAGTTCTATCAAACTCTCCGCAATAATATTGTTTAACAAGTGCATCTGGCACACATTACAGACACACTTATGCTATGTTTATCTAAACTTTCTGCTTTTATGTTCAAAATTAGAAGATGAAATATACCCATATTTGTGCTCAAATCCAGTGAGAGGGCTGTATAAAAGGCACTTGTATGAAGGACACTTTTGAATTTCTGGTAATTGAACTTCCCCCCTGTGCCCGTTGATTGATTATTAAATTGTAACGTTTCCGGGTCTTCACTGCTACGGTCGTTAGTTCCGTTTGTGCGGTGAATGTTTTCTGCCTGGATGTGGCGGTGTTCCTCCCCGTGAGATCCGTCTACAGCCTATGCGTCGGCTTGTGAGGAATTTCCCCCGCCAGGTATCTCTCCCATCAGGGCATCGCCTCAACAGAGGCAAGCCCTAATCTCCTGACTGGTCGCACAACATATGTGGTCGTGTAGTGCATGCAAGTGTAAGCGTGTGTAAATAAGGGATAGGGCAAGAAATCGAAGAATACGAATCTCAAGATGATGGAAAATAGTATAAAAACTACAAAGGGAACTATTTCAAGCGAAAACACCTCTAAATACGGTAAGATGCAAAAAGTACTATCCGCCGTGGGTACTGCACGCAAGTGTTGGATTCATTGAGGGCGGGGTGCCAAGGCTTAGATTTTTCATTCGTTACCCCATTTTATTCCACAAAATTTATTTAAATGGAATCCGAAATGGAATTTATTATATAAATATTTAAACAATCATATTGTATACTACAACTCAGACGCTACAAAAACAATATACAATATAATAACAGATCTGTTTATAATTTAATAAAGATCTATGATAACCCCCACCAAAATCATCGGCTGAATCCGCCCCTGCTGCACACCAAGAGCATTAAACGAAACTGGTGAACACGTTTCAAGAATGTCCCTTGGGCTAAAGTTGCTTTGAACTGGCTTCCATTATGTTAACTCGACAAGTTAGTGCCAATTGCTTGATTGATATGTACTGTATAACAATACACGTATTTAAATATTCAATTACTTCCAAATTCATTGAATGTTCCAATACAGATTTTATTTTATTTACTGTCTCTTGTCAGATGTCAAAAGGTGTGCTAACTGGCGCATACAGCACCTTCTACCACTGGATTCTTCCTAATCTACTGACCAGTATGCTGTAATAGCCTTCTTTAAACGTAGCAATGTTGATGCCGTTCACACAGTGAGGCAAATAGAAACCATTTAGACGCAAAAACAGAGTAGAATTATCAATATTTTGATAATTAAACGTTTTTAGTGGTTCCTGTAAAATTAGGTTTTTGTTATTTAGCACCTTTTTCTGGTGTTGGTTCTGAGTTAGCCAGCCGGCCTGCCAATGGGGGTGTGCGGCATTTTGTGCCCCGTCGCCGCTGGAGCCGCCGCGCCGCGCGTTGGCGCCTCCGGGCTGTCACGCGACGCCGTGAGAGGGCCCTCGGCGCTGAAAGCGAGCGGCGGAGGGGGCGGGGCAGCCAAGGAGGCGGGGAAGGGGGCGGGGGTGCAGCGGGCGACCGGGAGTGAGATATAAGAAGAGAGTGACGTGACGTAGAGAGGCGAAGACTGACCAGAGGTGGAATAAGATGCGACGGATGGAGCGAGGTGGGTTGGGAGTGACGATGAGTGGTGACGCATGATGAGGATTCGAGAGGTAAAATGAGGATTGGGCGGGGATGAATAGGGCGTGGCGAGGGGTGAACTGTTCAAGAGAAGAGATGGGAGTGACGAGGAAATATGGACGTGACGAGATGCGTTGAGCATGACGAAAGGTTGGGCCAAAAAGGGGGGGCGTGACGAGAAGGGAAGTAGCGTGACGAGGTGATTTGAGGAGTGACTAGGATTGGAATGGTGGAATGAGGATTGGTAGGAAGAGATGAGAGTTGGAAGGACATAAGGATGGGGGAGGCGCGAATATATGAGGAGAGGTGGGCCGGATGAAGAGGGCGGGTCGGGGTCAAACTGGAAGGGGCGAAAGGAACAGGGATGGTCAGATTGGTTGAGTGAATGATTGATTGTTATGAATTACGAACGCGTCAACTACCGAGGTCATTAGTTCCGTAACTGTAGTGCATGGTTTTTCATTGGGTCTGCGATCTTCTCCAGCTGGATAGCGAGATCCGGCGCGGACCTAGTAGCGGGTTTTTCTCCAATCTGGTATTTTCCCATCAGTAGGCACCGCCTCAGCCGGGACAAGCTCTGAATTCCCAACCGATCCCCCGACATGTAAGGTACTGTAGCTCATGTTAGTGTAAGAGGGTGTGTAAAGGGTGAGGATAGGACCAGGAAGAGGAAGGATCGATCGCGCGCGATCCGTGACCCGTTTGATAGGTTACTGCTCCGGCATTCGCCTGGTGTTGAGCGAAGAAACCACGAAAAACTACGATCAGAGCAGCCGGCCGCTAGAATATTCCTCCAGACAGCAACTGAATTTAACCTAGCTGACAAGCTAGTGTCGAAAATCCTGTCACCGTCGGGACTCGAACGGAGGACCTCCAAGTCAGTGTCACTGCATTGACATCAGTTGACGCCCTGAGCCACCTCTCCCGGTCAGAGTGGTTGAGAAGAGGGGGACTGAGGTGCGGTAGATGGGATGGGTGGAACGAGGCGGGGAGCGAAGGCCAGGCCGAGGCAGCTCGAAAGGGAAGGGGAGGGGGTGCGAGAGGAGAGGGGTGGGGCGTGAAAGGGTGCGCTTGCCACAGCCTCGAGGACTGTCGAGAAAAGGCTCATATTGCTTCAAGGCACTCTTCTCCAAAAAAGATAACGCCCTTACACGTACTTCCGTAGATTTTGAAAGGCAAGTTTAACAAAAGAGGCGAACTTTTTGAAACGGAATTGAAATTATAACCGTCGGACGATAAGAGATATTTTGACAGAAGGAATGAGTCATCGAAAATATCTAGCATTTTGTGAAACTGAAAGTATTCTGTTAATTTTTCCTTTTGACAGTTTTATACAATATTTAGCATTTGTTCGAGTTTAGCATCATTTACAAACGAGGCAGAAAAAGTTACCTAAGTAAATATTCACAAACGTTTATAATTTCGAATATGAGAACAATTCATCATGTTAAAAAATGGGAACTTATTGTTGTTGTACAAATGCGAAGAATTGTCATTTTGATCAGTAAGTCTCGGTGACTTACCGGCAACAGAAATTGAAATGTTGGAAGTCAGATTTCATAGCACGGAAGTTTGAGTATTGAAATACATCCAAATGTCTGCAATATACCACCAGTAGAGGTAATTCTTGTTAACAATAATACATTTTTAGAGAAACATGATCTTAATTGTGAATTAGTGGTGTACTCTTTGGCAGTTACTTCCTTAATTGGGGAATTTTGGTGGATAATTAACTGCAATAAGCAAACAGACGCAGGGAGATGCAAACATTTCTTGCGTGCTTATAAGAGAATGTATATAATCACAAATTTGCATGGAAAACACACTTTTCACACATTCATCACAGTAATGGGTACATGTAGTAGCCAAACATACGTGCTCTAGAAGACGATTGGCTTCGTAGTCTAAGTATTAGAGTTTGTTTGCATACATGTGAAACATCTCTTTTTGAATTTGTTCAAGAATATTTTTCCACAAATGTCAGATGTTCAATTTATAATACATTAAGGAGTGCCTTGTAAACACTTTAGAAAGCTACGAAACCAATTTTCAGTTAGTATATTCCGTTCGTAATAGTAGGATATATATATATATATATATATATATATATATATTTATATATATATTTTAAACTTTTTACATTCCATTCTATTCTTCTATTATTATCTCTTATTATTTTCAATAGTTACATTAAATTTGTTATACTTTGTGAACATTGCAGTATATTGTAAGAGAGAAAATTGTGGAGGCTCCATTTCCTCAAAAATGTCTCTAATTACGCAGCAATAATTTCCAATAAAACTGTTTGCTCAGAGCCAAGAGCGTTGTTATTTTTAAAAAATCCACTCTTGTTATCGTTCCGAGAGCGAACACCAGTGGAATAATTAACCGCATGATTTTCCCATCGCCCTCTTCCTCCCTTTCCAACAGTGCGAAGCGCTGGGAAGCAAACGCTCTGTGGCGGCGATCGGTAATGCGATTCGGTGCATCCTACCCCCGCCCCCCGCCCGCCCGCTCGCCCGCCCGCTCGCTCGCCCGCTCGCTCCTCGCCCGCTCGCTCGCCCGCTCGCTCGCCCGCTCGCTCGCCCGCTCGCTCGCCCGCTCGCTCGCCCGCCCGCTCGCCCGCTCGCTCGCCCGCCCGCCCGCCCGCCCGCCCGCTCGCCCGCCCGCTCGCTCGCCCGCCCGCTCGCTCGCCAGCTCGCTCGCCCGCTCGCTCGCCCGCTCGCTCGCCCGCTCGCTCGCCCGCTCGCTCGCCCCTCGCCTCCCTTCAACCCTTCCCAGACACACCTTCCCCGCCATGCCCCTTTCCCCACCTTTCTCCCCACTTGCCCCTGTCATGTCTCCCACCAACACTTCTCCTCAGGAACGTCCCCGTTCACCTGGTCCGTTCCCGTTCTGCCCGGCCTCGTTCCCCTCAGATCCCTCGCCGTCCCGCCTCCCTCGCCATGAACCGACTAGACCCACCGAACAGCTGGCTGGTCGCCTCTTCTCCCGCGCGCCTCCCTCTGGAGAAAATGTGCTTTGGTGCTTTTTAGGCGCAGCGCTCCGACCGCCGGCGCCTCTCGAAAAGCATCTTCGGCGCGCGCCATATACATGGAAACGAGCCGCATTACGCTGGATTGCGGCCCGATATGTCGCCGGTGCGCGCGTCCGGACGCGCCCCCGCCCCGCGCTCTGACCTTCGCCCTCTTTCCACGCGCCGGCCCGCGACCGCTCCTACTGGCCTCGCGATTTCCCTGCGTTGCGGTCTGTCCCCGTGTTCGGTCTGTCCCCGTGTTCGGTCTGTCCCCGTGTTCGGTCTGTCCCCTTGCTCGGTCTGTCCCATATGCCGGTCTGCCCCCTTGCTCGGTCTGTCCCCTTGCTCGGTCTGCCCCCTTGCTCGGTCTGTCCCCTTGCTCGGTCTGTCCCCTTGCTCGGTCTGCCCCCATGCTCGATCTATCCCATATTCCGGTCTGTCCCCGCCCTTCATCTGTCTCCGTCCTCGCTCTGTACCATCTTCTGTCTCCGTTCCTGCTCTCTCCCCGTCCTCGCTCCGTCCTTGCCATTGCTCTGCCTCTGTCCTCGCTCTGTACCGTCCTCTGTCTCCGTCCCTCCTCTGTCCCGGTTCTCGCTTTTAACCCTGTCCTCTTTCTGTCATTGTCGCGACAGTCTATCGCTGCCCTTGCTATGTCTCAGCTCTCGCTTTGCCTCCGCAAAAGCATGGACCACCCCGTCGCTCAGTTCCTGTCCTGGGTGTATCCACCACTTCGCTTTCTCTATCGTTCTCTGGCCCCACCGGCCCACGCTATATCTTCACCCTCGCTGTCCTTCGTCTCGCTTTGCATACCGATCTCGTTTCCGCTATCCTTCGATCTCACACCCTCATTGCTATGTCTACCTTCCCTAGCTGCGTCGGCCGGCAGGCCGACGCGATAGCAACCCTTAACTGGAGCAATAAAGGAAAGACGGGGACGCAGGCAGTTGCATTCCGCGGGCCGCGGGCTTGCGAGGGGCGGGATGGTGTCGGCGATGACCAGCAGAGGAGGGGAATGCAGCTGCAAGTGACGCCGAAACAAATAGCAAGACGTGAGACGCGGGGCTGGGTACGGGAGGCAGGCGGAGCGACGGGAGAGGTGGGCTAGACTGGTTGAAGAGGGTGGAGGGGGGCAGGGAGAGTTGTGCGAAGTGAACGGAGGCAAGGAATGGGTCCGGCAGGGCAAGGCAGTGCGTAGCGTGACGGGGCTGGGCGGGTAGAGACCCTTGGCCGGAGAAAGGTGCAACGGCATGGAGAGTGGCATTGTGAGGGGAAGCGCAGCGGGCTGGAAACCGACGGGTGGGGCGGTGTTGTCGAGGGCCTGCGAAAAACGAGGAAGAGGAGAACGCAGCTGCAAAAGACGCCGAAGAAGATAGCAAGGACCGTTAAAGAGTAGTGGCACCGTAAAGTGACGGGCGTATCAACTCACGACTGTGGTAAGAGCCAGGAAAGAGGATATGGGCTACTTCTCTTGTGATGTATGTGAAAGGAAACGAAGTCTGTATTGGAACCACCCGTAATACGAAGACGAGATACGCCTTTCTATATTGAGTATAAAAATGGTGGAAACAACATTGCAATGGTCATCCGCGTGAGAGTGAAGTCTGTAAAGTAGGTTTTAGGAGCACCCAATATTTAGAAATACGTATTTACTTTTTCTCTGGGTACATTATTTGTGCAAAAGGAACAAATTAAAGAAATGGGTTAATGTAACAAGAAGATATTACCTATATACACTACACCAAAATATAGACGGTAGAGTCTCCTCACAAACACAAGATTGTTGAAAGACTACACCAGACGGAGGTAAGACGTTGAAAGAGGTCAAGCAGTAATTCTAGGGGCAGGCAGAGGTAAGCGGGGACAGTAGCGGCGCGGCGGGCAGGGACGAGAATGCCGGTGCGTTGTGTGGGGGTGGGGGCGCAGCGGTGCGGGAATGCGAGGGCGAGCAGCTGTATCGACTCGCTTTCGCAGAAGCTCGCCGTCCCGCCCGCGATGCCTCGCCACGCCCCCCGCCCGAGCCGGCGTTACGCGCTGACTGGCGAACCTCATATGTGCTGCGGTCCGAGTGCGGCGCCAGAAATGGGAATTCCGGTTGAGGCGTGATCGAGTAGGGAGTACGGAACGGGAGGGTGTGTGGCGGGGCGTGGTCGGCTGGTGTGAGTCGGGGCGAGGCGGAGCGAGGCGGGGCGAGGCGGAGCGAGGCGGGGCGAGGCGGGGCGAGGCGGAGCGAGGCGGGGCGAGGCGGAGCGAGGCGGGGCGAGGCGGAGCGAGGCGGGGCGAGGCGGGCGGGGCGAGGCGGAGCGAGGCGGGGCGAGGCGGGGCGAGGCGGAGCGAGGCGGGGCGAGGCGGAGCGGGCGGGATGAAGCGAAGAGGGCGGGGTGGGGCGAGGCTGGGAGGAACGAGAGAGACCGGACTGGGGGGGGGGGGGGTGGGAGAGAGGCGAGTGCGGTCTGGCGGGGGCGCGCCAACGAGATGCAACCGGCTCGGCGCAACAGGGCACGGCCATGAGGCCCCGCTATTACCAAGGAGGATTGCTTCGCATTCTTTGTTATGGCACAAGAGGGCAGCTTGTAGGCACTAGCAAACGTGAGCTTTGTTACGGATTTTTAAAGCGTGTTCTGTGCGCCTGTTGATGTTATCTCCGTGATGCAAAACGTCTCTCAAATATCTCGTAAACAGTGCTTTCCAAGACCAAGTGTTACATGTGGTTTGATATCGTTTTAAATTCCTACTTTTAAAATGCCAGTCAGAAAACACAGAGTTAAAACATTTAACTAACACATTTTTATTGGTTCAATATTACGTAGAGAGAACTCGCCCAAGTAATAATTAATGCAAATAATATTTGTGCAAGTATGTATAGTCTCTAACTAAATATTTCTTTCGCGTGTATCGGCATATTATTTATTTGGCAATAATTCTTGCATTGTTAGTTCATCAAGTAGTCGTTAAAGTGGACCCAGAAAATGTGTCAGAATTAACATGTTAATTAACACGATACATTTAAACAATGCTGGCAAGCACGTGCCTTCTCTCAAATATTCCCACAAAATCTCTATTTGCTTATTTTAGGCAGGCAAGAGTTACGAGGCAGGTATGACGTTATTTAATCTAATAATTTAGCTATATCAGTGAATATGAACTGAAGTTTATTTAACATTCATTCCTACATAAATGTTTATTTCAGGCAGAAAAAATACGTAGCTTCATGGAGCATATTTAACTTCCACCAAAAGCTGCAAGTATGCCACCGAACAAAATTCCCAGCTCGTTTCTAGAAGACACAAAATTTATCATCATTCATACTTCCTTATTTTAATAACATGCAAATCAGTGTTATCGCAGTGCAGTGCAAGAGCGAAGCAACTGGGTAAATGTATCGCAGTAAATTAAATTAAAACCCCAGTGCTTTTAACGTTTCGGTAGCGTTTATTTATATGAGGTCTAATCCCACTTATTAACCCATCAAGTGGCATTTCCATTCCAAGCAACGAGTAAGGGGGGTGCTGAGGCGTAGAGACACAGGGGGTGGGAGGGGGCTGTGTCAGCCGGGCGCTGCACCCCGTAGCGCCAACGAGCACAAAAACACCCTCGGCACTGGGGCGGCCTCGTTCTGCCTTAATGAAGGAAGAAAATTAGCGCAGTTCTTGGGCGAGGCGGACGGACGGACCTCCCAGCAACGAGTCTCCCTCGTCGCGCGCCATATAGCAACGCTTGCAACGAGTTCGCGCAACCCCTGACTTTGTGGTCGGGTGTACCCTTTTGCGGTGGGCTCTTTCACGAGCCGACTTTTTTTATATATACCAGATTCATAATGTTGCAAATCTTGCCCAAGACATCGGTTAGCGTATTACACGTTTTGCAGTTAAGAAAGTGAAATCAGCTTTAAATTATACATCATTTAACCAAAGTTTCTTAATGAGCTGACCAAATTTAGAAATTTAATGTATTTAATTTGTGTTGCGGAGCATATTGGCTGGCACAGCTGGAACGCTGCATTGTCTTCCATGTTTTGAAGTGTACAACGATCGGTTACAGTTACAAGTGTACCCATTTTTGTTTTACTTCCGTGAATTTTATAAGCCGAAATTAGATTTTTACACACTCTTTAAGATTCATTATTGAAGATTTAAGAAAATGCATATGGATGTGAGATAAAGAACATAAATGTTTATTAATTTTCATTGACATATTTCTCTTAATTTCATGAATATAAACTTTAAGAATATTTTATTAATATACTAAGAAGAAAAGCATTTCCTATTTTGATCATTTTGGTGCTAAATGTACAACTGACAATGTTTCATTCACAAAGATGCCTCCGCGTTTATGTCTTAAAATTTAGAGAGGGCTTTCAAACACAGTCGAAAGCGTGTATTATCAAATCTGTTACGTTGCATCCTTTATTTTTATTGTTCGAAATGTTACAGACAGTTAAAGACACAGACAAGTACATCAATAATGAATAACTAATTGTTGATTGCCGTTCTCAAAAAAAATTAAGTGTATTAATATTAATATACTGAACTGGCGGAAACGTTAAATTAAGCACAATTTTTAATGACTACTTAATCCTACACGTTATTTAACAGCGTTCCCTTTTTCGACGCCCCTTGCTAAAGCATATGCCACAAAATATGACAAATTGCCATTAAGAAAAACATCTTTATATCTACAAAAGATAGAGTTTAATATTGATTAAAGACAAATTTGAAATAGAGAAAAGTTCTGCAAGATTACGAGTGCTACTGCTGCTGCTTGTCCGTTTCGCGGCTTAATAAATTGAATTGAATTGAATTTGCCTTATTTTACGTGGCGAGACTCAGGCCATGAGGCCTGCTCTTCCGTCTGACCACGCAAATTTCGTTACACTCCGTTCACCAATCAAATATAATAAATCAAAAATAAATAGCACCCAGTTCATTTTCCTTACGGAACGTGTTGAGTAAGTCTGTTAGTATTCATTCCGCAACCGTCGCCGTTGCTACTCCCATGACGTCACGCTTTTAACGAACACTTCCTGCGTTTATAAATTACCGTATAACGTTTTTAGCCGTAATATGTAGGCTAAGTCGTTGGCCAGATGCATTTTTATAAGCACGTGACGTTACGCTAGCCAAGACAGTTGTTATTCTCCAAACGAAATTCTCCTAGCTTTACCGCGAGTTGTCTCTAAACATTTTAGCGTTGAAATGTAACTGCTAAATCTTTGCTCAACTCAAGCCATTCATCACGGAAAATCACGCTGTAGAGCCTAAAGACTGCAGTAGTAACGAACGTTTTCAGCAGCAAATATTCCAACTAAACTGTTACTTAAACGCCGACTAAGCACGTGATGTCAGGTTCTAGAAGATTGTAATTCCTCTATTTGCTGTGTGGACAATGAATGTTCCCAACGTGTTTAGCGCTGAAATGTGCTGGATAATCCATTTCCCAAACTCTGCGGCAGCAGACACTAACCACAAGGCATCACATCCTAGAAGTTTGTCATTTCTCAAATAAGACACCCTGCGGAGACAATGAGCGTATTTTGAACCAAATGTTTAGCGTTGAAATGCGCAGCAGCTGCACTAACCACGTGACGTCGCGCCGTTGAAGCGCGGCGTTCCTTTAACGAAGACCTTCTGTCGAGCGGGGGCGGGGCGGGGGCGGGGCGCGGGCGGGGCGGGGCGGGGCGGGGGCGAGGCGGGGGGGGGGGCGGTGGTGGTGGAGGAGGCGGGGATGGGACGGGGGCGGGGGGGGGGTGGGGGCGGTGGTGGTGGAGGAGGCGGGGGTGGGGGTGGGGGCGGGGGTGGTGGAGGAGGCGGTGGTGGGGCGTGGCGTGTTGAGGGCGGGTGGGGGCGGGGCGGGAGAGCACGTGGGAGGAAGCGGCGCTCCGCAGCCGACGAGATTGCTGGTCGTGGGTTAAAATTCTTGGTGGCGCCTTCGGGGCCCCTGTGGAGCGCCGTCTCCGCTTGGGAATATTAACGCGCGCTCCGTTTCATGAGCTCCGCGGTGCGGGGGCGGGGCGTGGTGTGTTGGGGTGGGCAAGAGAGGAAGGGGAGAGGGGCGGGATGGGGAAGAGAGGCAGCGGAGGGAAAAAGGCGCATGTGGAGGGAGGAGAGGATGGAGAATGGGCGTGACTGGACGGGACTAAACGGAGATGACGGGTGATGAGGTTGTAGCAATCGTGATGGTCGGTTCGGCTTCTGGAAGCCATTTTAATTTTATGGTAGTTAATTATAAAAGGCGATGATTTTGTAATGGATTTCGGCGTGTATATTGTGCGGATAATTATAAATACTTGGTAACCTAACAATTTCTTTCGCAATAGAAATAATACAGAAGTGATAAAATAATAACAAGAAAAATCTAAAGTAATCAAAATAAAAGTTTCTGATGAACTTGCTTCTTCAGATGGCCTTTATTTTGAAACATTTTTCTTCTTGAGTGTTTTTAACTCTTCCATTCTTTCTCGCATCCCAATATCTAAACCTCTCTGACACTGAAGTCATTCTTCTGTAGACGTATACTTTGCATGTCTTCAAAGAAACTGATTCTGCTATTCCTCTCTTTGACTGAATTTTTTTCTTCTAATGGAAACCAATCGCAAGAGTATTTTACATAATCGAACCTTTGCACGTGACCAAACTATTTCAGTCTTAATGTTTATATTTCATATAATTTATTTTGACACCTCCATTCGTTTAATAATTTCTTTATTTCGTAGGTATTCCAGTTTAAATAGTTTCTTCTAAAAAAATACATTTGTAGAAGCAATATGTTTCTTAGATCTAAGAACTTTAAATATTTAATTTGACTATAGCACGCACGAGTAGCATTACCTGGTGGTATAAATATCTAATTTTTGAATTAAATGTTACTTTTGATGATACAATTCCAATTGCAAGGACATTACACGGGGCAATAGATCAATACAAATGCTTAGAACTGGTACTTTCGTTATTGTAAATGAAATTTGTGAGGTATTTATGAAGAATGCTTATTTAAGTAGCAAACACTAAGAAGTAACACGTACGCGGCTATGACTGAGAGAAGAAGGATCACACAGAATGGCAAATTGTAATGCATTCTCTGTGATCTTACATCTCTCAGCGACAAAGCTGCGCTCTTAAGGGACAGCCGTGGGCTAACGAGCTGCAGCTACACTCTTATTCCCCTCTCTCGTGTGTAAAGATAGATGTGCCGTACATACGTGTTCATCTGAAACACTCGTAGACATGACAAACTCGAAAAGACTTTTTGACCTGATCATAGTACGGAGAATTCATTTTTGAATGTGGTTACCTAAGAATATTTGAGAATTGTATCAGATTCGAATTGGACGGAAGTAAAGGAAAGAGCTCACGCTTGAATGAACACGCTTTGAAATTCCGCCTCCATGTTATGCTTGTTACGTTACTGGTCTAAAGAACATACTTTTCCATTTTCATTGTGGTAATAATATTTGTCTGCTGTACCTGATTTGTACACATTGAATGAAAATGTGCAACACTGAAACGCACAATTTTGGTTATATTAGTTTTTAAGTGTAAAGTCTATTACACTAATATTTCAATGTTTCATCTACGTTCAAATAGTACAACGCGTCGATAATATGGCGTTAAAACGATATCGTGATTCCATAGTAAGGGTGGTCTTTGAATATCGCAGTAATATAAATGTGAATTAATTGCTCATAATCAAGGCGCCTTAACACACAATTACGGCGTGGGTACATCATGTAAACAACACAGAATGCAGTTTTAAGAACTCACAACTTCTGTAGCAGATGATCAGCGTAAACCACGTGAAAGTGTTGATTGTGATACCTAATAATGTGCGTCGATGATTTGTTCTTTTGAGAACAGACGTGACTGAAAACTGTCACGTGTCACTCCGTGTCTTGCTCCGTGTTTCTCTCCGTGTCTCATTCGGGCCTGGCTCCGTGTCTGGCCTCCGTGTCTGGCCTCCATGCCTGGCCTCCGTATCTGCCCTACGTATCTGGCCTCCGCGTCTGGCCTCCGTGTCTGACTCCGTCTGCTCCGTCTGGCCCCTTGGGTCTGGCCTCCGTATCTGACGTCCGCGTCTGGCCTTCACGTCTGGCCTCCGTGTTTGTCTGGCGTCCGTGTCTGGTCTCCGTGCCTGGCCTCCGTATCTGCCCTACGTATCTGACCTCCGCGTCTGGCCTCCGTGTCTGGCGTCCGTGCCTGGCGTCCGTGTCTGGCCTCCGTGTCTGACCTCCGTGTCTGGCCTCCGTGCTGGCCTCCGTGTCCTGCCTCCGGTCTGGCCTCCGTGCCTGGCTCCGTCTCTCGCCCTACGTATCTGGCCTCCGTGTCTGGCCTCGTGTCGACTCGCTCTGGCGCTTCCGTCTGGCCTCCGTGTCTGGCTCCGTCTGGCTCTGGCGTCCATGTCTGCTCCGTGTCCTGCCTCCAGTTTGCTCGCGCCTTCGTTTCAGCCTCCGCGCTGGCCCTTTCCGAGTCTCGTTCCGCCTGTCCGTTGCCTTCTGCGCCCACAGGGCACAGTGGAGTGTCGGCGTCCCCAGCCGCCCGCTGCTTTGGTCCGCTCCGACAGCCCATTGCGGGCAGCAGGGGCGGATACGTGGCTCGTTCGCGCGCCCGTTTGTCGCGCTCATTAACCGCCCGCCAGAGCCCGCTCGCGTCGCTCGGAGTGGGGGGGGGGCGCTCGACGAGCGGCGAGAACAGACAGAACTGGGCTCTGCACTATTTGCTGGAGAAATCATTATTCGGAACTGGTCACAGGCTTGTAGACACGGTATTTCAATTAAGGATTCCTTGACACTTCGAGATTGAATCTTTCACTTTATTTACTATTTGCGAATTTCACCCGAGCAACTGGGAGGTCTTCCATGTAGTTGTATCGATGATCCATTGAGTAACGTAATTTCAATTCGTAACATTGTTTCAGCCGTTTCTTAAAACGTTGACGTAAAATATTACTCTATTCTTCAAAGATCATTCCTACTACATTCCTTTAATAATTATGAAAAAATAATTGTTAGTTTTACTGATTGCTGGTTATTGCCTTCGATCGGTATCTCGATATACACTACATACGTTATCTAGATCAAGAGGATTGTAGTTACGAGATAAATATGAGAAAAATTGAATGATGGTACATGTTCTCTTATGGAAGGAATTATGAAGAAATTGTGGGAGAAAATAAGAAAAACAAACAGAGTCAAGTTAATATCTTGTTAATTAGTAAATGAGTTAGTTCCTGTCTTATTTTACGTGACGAGGAAGAATACGTAAATATGAATCATTGCAGTTAGGTAAAAAATAAAGTATTGTATGTACCACGGGCGCTAACTGGTTGTAATCGAGCGGCGACAAAAGGCCAGAGAGCCTTTTGCTTGAGGGCTTGTTTTAGCCCGAGAACTCTTTAACGAGAGCTCATTAGAACTCTTATAACGCCCTTGGTGAAGAAGTAACTATTACATCTTTAACTTACATTCGTGTTTAACTTACATTCTATTTCGTAAATTACCAGGGAAATACACTTAATTGGAAATAGAGATTTTGATTGAAAAAAATTCATTTGTTTCCTTTAATAAATGTATACAGGATGTCTATTGGAAAACGTCGAAAATTGGAAAATAGCTCTAAAAACAATTTTAAGCAGATTTTGTGTCATAAACTACTTGGATATTCTCAATGGCTTCGCAATAAGCACTCAAAACTTCGTTTGAAACAACGCTTTCTAGGCAAGCATTTGCATTGTAGAAGCATAGAAACATTCCCAAAACATGTAAATTATTTATAATTT
The DNA here is from genome assembly GCA_964035755.1 of Teleogryllus oceanicus. Lineage (NCBI taxonomy): Eukaryota > Metazoa > Arthropoda > Insecta > Orthoptera > Gryllidae > Teleogryllus > Teleogryllus oceanicus. The sequence continues at coordinate 91,647,643 of CAXIVR010000007.1, forward strand.
ACAAAAGAAATTAATATATTTGTTCAGAAAGAAAAATTAAATCTTATTCAGAAAAAACTATATTTGTCCAGAAATAAAAAAGCACCCAATATACATTATTCCACCGCATTCTTATTTATCGGTTAATTTTTCTTACGTAACATACATTTTACAATAATATATTTAATATACATATGCATTGTACATTTTGGAATATTAACTTCGGAAACATTAAAGATGCAAAGCAAAGAATACTACTCTTGCTGATTATTCTCATTATTCTCATTATTCTCAATTCACCTTTTTTATATAATTTGTATGGACGTGTCAGTTTCTGTCAACTATAATTGTATGTCATAAAACTATGACATATGAGCATGCCTTTTCCTGTAATCATAATATTTTTATAAATATGTACTGTACATTAATTTTACACTTTTTAAAATTTTAATCAACATGCTTCAATCTTCATTTCCTTGGGCACACGTTGCCGGGATTTCCATCCTCTGGCTCATCACACAAACCTATTACGCCCTCTGCATTGTTGAGGGCCTGTTGCCAGGAGGAGGTGGGGTTTATTTGAAACACTCGACGCCCGCGGTTGACCCGTCGCACGGCGCCACCGGCTGCTCCACTCGTTCGGCCGTGGACAGTGGCGCGCCATGGCGGACGACTTCGGCGACGAGCACTTCGTGGTGGACGAGGTGACGTCCCTCGTCAACGAGGCCATCGACGGGCTGCTCAGCGCCGCCAGCTACGACCACCGCCTCATCCACAAGTGGACGTCGCTGGTGAGCCTCTCCCCGTCACACAGCGCTCTTTTGCTCTGCTCGCAATAAGCTTTACACGGACGTTTTGCAAGATAGTTGACGAGGCTTGGAAGATAAAGTCTATGTTAGATCGTGTTAGTTTCAGATTCGGTTGAAGTACCAATCATGGTAGTTATCGAAAATTAATTGTTCTGTGTATTTGTATACAATTATTTAATTCATTATACACATTCACAAAGCAATTAATTTTCGATGACTACAGTAATATTATCCTTAGGCAACTCAACTGAATCTCAGACTATCACTATCTAAGGGTCGACCCTGGTAGTCGTCGTTTTTCTTCCGTATTCCCAAACGGATTAAAGCAGAAAGATTAGCCATATTGCGTGGCTTTAAGATTCGAGTTTGCAAGTTGCGATCGGGATTAGATTTGGTACAATTTAAACGGGAGAATAGAGAGCTTGTGCACGCCATAGTGGGCCCGACAGAAAAGTTACTCGCGTTTGTTGCTGAATAGTGTTTTTTTAATACCGAGGTAAATGCAAAAGTAATTAAGGGGATGGCAACTGGTATGGTCACACTAAATTTGGAGGTGTGATATGGCTTGTATTTTCTTTTATTTAGTAACTCTCTCCCTGCGACGTGATACTTTGTAATTTAATAAGGTTCAAAAAACAGCAAAAACAAGTCGCGAACGCATCTTGTTTCGCCACAAACTTTATATGTGGTGAACAAAATTTGAACCTTGGAACCGAAAGTGGGAAAGAGGCAGTTGATCACTACACGAAATAAAAACCAAAACAATTTTATCTTACGATTTATAAAATAATATTCAAAAATATTTGTTTTATACGTAGTTTCTGGCGTATAATGCAAGTATTTGTAGCTCTTTGAAAGTAGGTGGATGTCTTGAGAAAGATATTTTGTCCTTGATCGCAGACTCTCCAGTTGGCTTGTTTCTGCACCGGGAGCTCTCGGATCAGGTTCTGGATTGTGTCAAGAACAATAAAATTCGAAAATCGTTGACACACTCTTATTCTACTATATTACTATCAAAACCCTGTGTCACGTACCATGGGAGTGACGTGAAAGTTGTTACAGTATGGTTCTGTTTTATTCCTGCATTTTTGTGGGTCTCATTACATCAGAGCACAATAACGAATAACATTACACTGCGTTTTTGGGTGAATAATACTAACAGTAAATTTTGACTTTCTCGTGTAATTATCAGATAAAATTATTTCTGAAAAAAAACCATGTCGAGATTTTTACATAAAAACACATTTTAAGGTTTCGATTTCAATTTTTTAACCGTCTCTCTGTTAGTGGACCACACTGGCACCTAAACAGTTCACAGGGTTTTCTCCAAAATGGAAATTATCCGACTGGTCCGGTAGCCACTGCACTGGAGAATAGTTTATTTTTAGAGGCCCTTGACATGACGCTCTTAGAACATTTCCATTTTTTTCAAACACGTTTTTAAATGGATTTTTTAATCTCTTTCAAATGGAAGTAAATGCGCTCAATAAAACGGCACAGGTCCTATTTTCTTTAAAATCTGAGCAATTTGAAAATCAAACATGAAACTCCCACGCTCCTTGTAACGAAGACAGTTTTCAAGAGATAGATGAAAAATTATTGGGATTCAAGTTGCAATATTGTAAAGTTAATGACAGCTACAAGTTCAGTTAGAAAGTATACATGATTGTAGTAACTCTGATTAGTCAACCGTCTATCTCGATTATAGTAGATCGACTAGTTGACGCGCACCAATGCTGGTGGAAGTGCAGGTGAGCGAGGAGGTGATCAGCGGGCTGGCCAAGCTGCAGAAGCCGTTCAAGTACGCCGTGGTGTGCACCATCCTGCAGCGCAACGGCTCGGGCTACCAGACGGCCAGCGCGTGCTTCTGGGACAAGCAGACGGACGCCAGCGCCAGCGTGCAGTGGCAGAACAGCACCATCCTGGTGCTCGTCACCGTCTACGGCCTGGCTGTCTGAGCGCCCCTCGCTATGACGTTTTCTATTGTTTATTGACTCTATCCTTCCGACCTTATACTCTCTCATTTAATAAAATTGGCAATGTCGTGCTGTAAATGACTCTTTTAATTAATCGTTTGCCTCGGTTATGAAGAAAAGTAAACCACGATCCCCGTGCTGCGAGTTGAACCAGTTTATCATGAATTTATAGAGGAATTCAATATATATTTACCAAAGATAAGTTTAAAGCTCCATAAAAGAAAATATCATGATTTTTAAACACCAACTTCATATAACATTTCTTATTCGTAAATAGAATTTGCTTCCCCATTCCCCCGTTCTCAAATGTTCTAAATTCTAAGAATTGATTACACTGGTCAACACAGGTTCGGTAAAATTTATGTAAATTTTTGTTCCTTATTGCATTTTATGCGGTGAATTGCGGTATGTTCTGAAAACGTTATTAGAAATCACAAGGACAACAATGAGTTATTAGTGCAGAATGTTTTGCGGAATTACAAGAAATTGAGGTGTCGAATGGCCTTGAACGTACATTTTCTTCATTCACATTCAGACTTCTTCCCTCATGCTGGGTGAGTTCAGCGATGAACAAGGTGAAAAATTTCACTTAGATATTAGAGTTATGAAAGAGTGCTTTCAAGGAAGATGGAAACCAGCAATGATGGAATATTATTGTTGGGTTTTACAGTAGAGAGACTTCTTACCACACAAACGGAAGAGCATTAATAAGTGGGCCTTTTGAAGTATTGTTATGATACACTTGTATCTCTTCGTTTCATTTTTTACCTTATATTGCCTATGACATTTAATTTTGATTATCATTTCGTAAATAGTTTTATACTACCTTCATTCTAAATGTGAATGCAGGTATTAAACACATTGTACGCATGTGCGACAATTATTTGAAAATAAATTATGGTATTAACGTATTTAAAGATAAAAAATAAACGTTATGATAACAAAGAAATCTTAAGTGGAGGCTGTTTCTTGAGCTCATATCTGAAATCACCGACTTCGAATTAGTAAAAACAGCTTTTATTCATGATGCCGAAAAAAGTTACAATTTGTTGCCCTGTCTTATTCCAGGTCTCCAGGGGTACTGTCCTAGCAATTTTGATACGTTACAATCTCTATCCTGTCTTGTAAAGCGTTATCTTGCTGCATGAGAAAATGAAAAAAAAAATCCTCAGCCTGCCGCACGTGCTTATTGTCTCGTTCGTACTCACAACAACATTGTTGGAGATATCTGGAAGTTTGTTTGCCGCGAAAACCGTTGTACTGCTAAAATATACTACTAGAGCGCTCGGAAACGCAAACTTGTGGTTATATGAACATTTTTTCTACAAAAAGTAGCAAAAACGTTTGATCTTAGCTTCTGTATGCCCTGTCAACTTAGACCCTGTCACCGACCAAGCGGTCGGACGCCTTCTCAAGCGTTTAGTGGCAGAACAGCAACCACCGTGGCGCTTATCACTGCCTTTGTCTGGCAGTCTGTGCTCCCCTTGCTCGCAGGCGCTCTTTAGCTCTTTGTCACATTGATATGACATTATCTTTTATTAATTAACCTTGTACTTTCTAATTTAGTAGTCGATGTCTTGCTATAAATGTCGCTTGCAATAAATAGTATTCTTAGGTGCCGTAGGGAAGTACATTCAAGGTATAAGCTGTGTGTTTAACACCAGTTATGCGCATATTAAATCCTCAGATCGTGTACACGTGGGCGTTGTTTGAGCTATATGGTTTCAAGTGTCCAAAACATTAATTAAAAATCGTTCTTAAGATATTAAATTATACTTATAGAATGCTACTAAATGACAGCCGATGCTTATATGAGCACTTTTTAATAAAAAGTAGAAAAATCCTTAGATATTAGCGGCCAAATGCCCCCTCAACGTGAGTTGTGATTCAACCATCGACCATGCGTGGCGGCGATGTACGCCTTCCTTCGGAGGGGAAGTAAAGCCGGCTGTCCCATGCTAGGATATTTACTGCATGTAAAAGATTTTCAAACCTATGAAGCCTCTGAGCTAAATTCAAACTGCCTGTTTCGTCGCCCAAGTAATACCTTCTTTCATCCCTAGTAGGTGAAAGAAGCGTAACGACATTTGCGTGGTCAGAGGGAAGAGCAGGCCTCATGGCCTGAGTCTTGCCACACAAAATAATACCATTCATTCATTCATTCATTCATTCATTCATTCATTCATTCATTCATTCATGCAGACTGATGCCAGCACCAGCGTGCAGTGGCAGAACAGGAACATCGTGGTGATCGTCATCATCTTCAGTCTCGCTTTTTGAGAAAACCTCGCTGGCAGGCACCGCGTAACTCATTGGAACTCGGTTATTACGTTTTATATTTGAGGTGCTGAGAGATAGAATGGTTGAAAGTTACTGAAATCGCGATATTGACATACTTCGTATTTGAATAGTTATGTGCGCGACACGTCCTCAGGCAAAGTATCACAAGTCTAACTTTCGCCGAGGCCGTTTTGTAGCAGCACTGTGCGGAAAGCCGAAACAGAATCCCTGAATGAACTACGCGGCTGAGTGGTTCAATGTTCCCTGCCGAGAGCAAGCGCAGTTGGTCATTGTATGTATTTATTTGAATGCTGATTTCTTGTAACAAAATAATATTACATGTAGAAAGTACATAGAAAAAACTTATGCTGGCAATACTTTTTGTAATGATTGTCGGCTGATTGGTGTTGCAGAACGACAAGACCACGGCCTCCAGCGATATTTCCTACCTGTTCCTTGTCCTCTCTACCCCCTACTTACACACACATGCACTACACTACCACACATGCCGGGAGACCGATCAGGAAGTTAGAGTTTGTCCTGATTGGTTATACTTTACTGGCTGAAGAGGTGGATCAGTCTTTCTCAAGTTCAGAGGACTGTATTATTTGACATTTCCGGGTTTGTAGGCCGTGGTCTAACGGAGACTTGTCCATACGTTTCGCCTGCAACTGTGGCGGGCATCTTCAGTGACGTTGCTGGCGGGGACGAAGTGTTCTTCCTGGCAGTACTGCGTTGACTGACGCATCAGACACGTGAGAGGACTGTAGTTATCAACTGCGCTCATTGCTTGCTAAAGTCTCCCACAATGTTCCAGGAAGTAGAGAAGCAATTTGAGTGTTGTGTAGATGTATCAGTTCTACAACACCTCGCTCTCCTTGTTATCTTGAAAGGGTAAAACGTTCAATACTTGAATAGGGATGTTTTCTCTGTTGGTATAGCTGTTCAAATTTTCCTCTGGAATTTGTCTAGATCGCTTTGCTCAATTTAATAATGCCAAAGGAGTATGACAGCACTAGAATAACACATTAATCGATGGCTTGCAAACGATTTCCAGCAGATAATTGTGTATTTAAGTCTACACAATCGTTAACACACTTCAGTTGTTATTCTTCACTATTACACACTCCAGTAGTATGTTCTTAGTGGCAGTGTGTTTGATTCGGGGTGACTGTTGGAAACCCAAGAATTTGTAAGCTTCATGGGGTTCCATGAAGGTAATCTTTGGCTCATTGTGATTTTCCAAATTTGTAATTTGCTTATGACCCCGAATGAAATTCACTCTCCTGTACTTATCCCAACCGAATTTCATCTTGTCGTCAGTGAATTTCTCCGCCATGCTAATTAGTTGCCGCATATGGTTCTCGGTGTCTGCATAGAGCTTCACATCATCCATATCAAGAAGATTGGAAACACGAAAAAGGGTTGAGTTCCCTTTTTTAAGAACGATGCCATAATAAGATGCATTTAGTAGACTAGAGAGAGGATGATAGAAGATTCAAGGCCAAGCAGAACAATAAAGGGCTAAAGAGCCACCCTGGATCTTTATTATTATTATTATTATTATTATTATTATTATTATTATTATTACTATTATTATATGCGCTTTCGGCCATTTATGACCATGATATACGTTATCTTGCGAGGCCCAGTCATATTTTATCCCAGAGAGATTAACGGCTGTCAATATGGGAGTCCGCTTTTCGGCTGCATTCCTGGGTAAGACAAGGTTGCCAAACCAGGAGTTATGAATTAAGGGGTGATAGGATGATGATGATGATGATGATGATGATGATGATGAGGGGTGAAGAGACAATCAGAAATCTGACTATGCCTACGCAGGACTGCTGCCACCAACGCCTGTGGCACGGGGGCTCGCCTTTCTGCTATTATTAATATTATTCCTGCGATCTTATGGTTTATGATGTTATAAAATACTTGGTATCATCTTGCGATAAATGAATCGTTAGCGTTTTAACAGTTGCATACTACTGCCATTCTAGAAAACATTTTCAAAGTTTGAAAATACAAATGGGGGCTCAATGGTGGGTGTCAGATTTAATTGCCAAATTTTGAAGGAAAATTTTATATATTTAAAAATGAGTCCTACATGATTGAAATATTTTACCAACATTTTTAGAAAATTTAGATTACAACATTTTCAGTTTTTGATGTGTGTCAAAGACACACCTCTATTTTCCCCTATTGTGAACATTCATTGAACGTGCGTTCCTTTCCGCGAGGACCAAGATGACCGCGTTGAAATGGTGCCGTCTTTTTGAAGATCTAGAACCAAATGCTTTATGTTTCTCCAAACTATTGACTTACATCAACTGAGACTAAAATAATATTGAAATATTTTTAAGGGCACGCTCTTCCACGAAGCGATAACACATGAGGTTTGAGATTGTTTTTCTGTTAACACAACACACAAGTTGTTACATATTGGGATTGTGCGCCGTGGGAATCGTACTAATTGCTAGTAACGTTATTCATTCAATTCAGTTATTGCCCGAAAAGTACCTGCACGTTTGTGTATTTTACTCACCAATGTGCGTGTAAACTGTTTCTAATTTTAATTTCATTTCTAAATTTATCAGTACAAATGAGTTATTATAATTATTAGTAGTATCGATGCAAATTCTGCACATCATTTTATAGTCAAATCATCATATTTATTTTCAAATAACTACGTACTACGTAACGTCATACAGGGCAACTGAATAGGATATTTGCGCAATTGAATGTACAAAGGAGAACGTTTGAAACGTCGCTTCATGTATTTTGTATTGGAAGAGAATGGGAGTACACTTTTCATATGAGCAAAGTGAAATTGTGATATTCGGTCATTATTCTCGTGTAATCAAATGCATAGCAAACCATATTAAAAAATTACGGAACAATGATGCGTTAAAGGAAAAACAATGTTCCAATATAGTCGAGTTTTCAGATATAATAGTGGATCCAATTAGACTTTTCCTGTCATATTGATTTCAACTGTTCATTTATCTCAATTTACCAAATATAAATGTGTATTATATATTTATAATAAATGTCATTTACACTTTTATAAAGAAGGAAAGTTCAATATACATTGCATATGCATTCGATGTGAATTGTTTATGACATATCAAGAGATGTGTTCCCATTCTGTCTTTTCAATTCTGTTCCATTTATATTTTCAGTTGTTACGTAGATTTAGTTTCAGTTATTTTTAAGGATTATATGATCCTGTGCGTTGCTTAATCTGATTTGCAAAATCAGTTGGAAGAGAATAACCGTCAAAATACCATACCCTTGAATTCAAAAAATTAGTTTCTTCAAATGTGATTATAGATATATTTATTAAAATCTTTGAAAAGTTGATTTTTTCCATTTTAATGAATTTTTTTTAAATGTTGACATTTTATTTTTGAATGTAAATAGGACTTGCGATTCTTTAAACCAAGCTAACCAACCATTTGTATCGGGGTTTCAATGGGAAAGAAGAAAAGTAACACAATCTTTCAAAATACGAAATAATAGAAATGTTTACATGTTAGATATTGAGAGTTTGTGAACGAAAGAAAAGTTTACTGGGTCTACAAAAAATATTGCTAATTTAAATGATTTTGAATGAACAATAATTATTATTTCCATATTTTATTCCATCGAATGGACTTCATATATCACAAATGCGACAGGTTATTTTCAAATGTGTTTTGGAGATGTCCAATTGGTGTAGAAACTTAATTATATTGAAAACTTCTGAATGGTTGTAAATAAGTTCTTGTTTTTGTTGGAGGTTTCTAAAAATAATTTTTTGCAATGTTGCTTTTCATGGAAGGAATGCAAGTTAATTTAATGACATCATGCGAGAAAGTTATAAATTTTGATTTATGACCAATTCTTTGTCTTCTCATTTGCAGTACCAGACATTATCTACGACACGAATAAACAAGGGTGGGGAAAAAATTAAAAAAATATAAAATATCACCATCAAATTGAAAATCACAATATTAATGAAGAATTGTTGTATTCTTTTTTAAATTATTTTTCACACTAACTAATCATACACAGAAAGTTATCTCCTTACCTGCTCATATTTTAATTCAAAGTATTAAATGAGCATAAACCACAACCCAAAAGAATATTTAATCGATTGTCTTTAGAATAATTTAACAAATAGTTAATTTACTCACAGCGAAACAGTTTGGCCAATGAGTCTAAATGAAGAAAGTTAAATTTTTTGACACGGAATAAGAAACATGAGCAGTCTGTCCATCACGAAAGTAAATTTGCACTTCAAGATACATCTACAAAGTCTCTTCATTTCAAGCAAATGCTGAAAAAAGTAGCTATGAAAGTACTTTATCGCGTTGATAACAAATCTATGAATTGGCAAATTATAATACGCAAAACAGATGAAATATATTCAAAAAGAGGAACCAAATCATTAGATATTTGAAATCTATCTGCCGGCTGCTGTGATCGGCAAGTTTCCGTGATTTCTCCGATAAATAGCAGGTAAATGTCGCAGCAGTACCATAACAAACGGGCCACGGATAGAGCGCGATCTTTCGTTTCCGTTCCTTGCCGTAGTCTCACCTCTTACTTACATGCCCTTCCGCTAATATGTACAACGTTCCCACACATGCCGAGAGGTCAGTCGGGAGCCTAGAGCTGGCTGGGGCAGTATCCCGCTGGGGGGAGATTCCTGAATTAGAAGATCCCGGAAACCCACGGGCGGCTTCGGATCTCAGCATCCAGCAGGGGAAGACGCCGACAGCTTCCCACGATAAAACATGCACTGCACTTACTGGACAAACAATGATAGAAGTCGATGTCCCAGGAAACACGAAATAATCCATTTAACAATGAGTCAACCGCGAAATGGTTTTCAACCATCGCCGAACGACACGGTATGCCGTTGATTATGGCCTCTTCCCCCAGGCGGGAGAAGGAACTCAAGTTACTAGTGGGATAGACGAATAACAACGAAACGATGCCAAGTGACACAACAATGGAAATGTAAAGCAATGTTGTCAGAACTCTGACATCACTTGACCACATCTAGTTTGAATACGACTCTTAACCAAAATCAACCAATAGCGACGGTCTCAACGTGCAAAGATTAACGGGGATCTGGGTCGTTGGGACGATTCACACAAAGGGCTGATGGGAAAATATCACGGGGAGAGTCCAATGTTCAAAGATCGAAGAGGAGTAAGACGTAACAAGAATATTTAAATGTTTGTTTTTTTTTCAACAAATTCCTCAGTTTTAATATCAAAGTACAATTCGTCATGTTTCCGTAAAATTCTCAGTTTTTTAGAGACTTCATTTATAAAGATTGGTTGCCTGTGATAGCCGCGAAAGGTGTGTGTGTGTGTGTGTGTGTGTATTATATCCATGAAATTATATAGGAGACGATTGCGTTGAGGAGGTGCATCTTGCCAAAAACAGTAACTCTAAAGGCCGTGCGACGCTTGTCATTAAACACGTAATTGAACTCAGCCGATGCACCTGCTTGTAGTCACCTGGGTGGTGATGAGTAGTATACATTCAGAGGGCTTCGCTGACATACTATGGAGGGACGTACTCCTAGCAGCTAAACGGTTGTTTCTTAACGGTTAATAATTCCAAAGTGTTATGGGCAATAATAATTACTTCGTTTACTCTGTTGTTGGCTATTATCGGTTAATATTCATAGTCATGCAAATAATTGGCCACAATACTAAACTAAAAGCTTTCGCGGCAACCATTTTGGACGATGACAGTTTTACTGCAGCCAATAAGTATTGATTAGCAAGTGTTATTTCTTCATTCAAATTATTCGTTCGTGGATAAAAAATAATTCACTATTACACACCACATACAGCAATTTTTTATAAATGTTATTATTTCATACTCTACAATATTGTTAATTTTTTCTGCCACGTTACTGCTTATGTGAGATCCACTAATTCATCTCAAAGATCTAATAAAATTAGTTGTTACGGTCAAATAAGTCACATTATTTATATCCAACAAACATTTCCACTTGAGCTGCAGTTAAGCAAAAACACAGGTCCTCTTGTCAGTGTTTTGCACTTTTTGTTTCCATAAGGACAAATAGCCTACTCGTAAGGATAGCAGCTCCACCTAAAGGAGCTTCCAGTGTTATTCGTTTTGCCTGGTATTGCCACAACTAATTTAACTCACATCTGTAGACCATGTTGGGTGCTAATCATGGACGTGTTTTTCAACTGTTATTTTAAGCTGTTATTACGAGCCCACTGCTATTTCGATAACTGTTAATGAAAAAAAAGCTATCAAACTAACTTCTACTACGGAGTGGGAACGACTACCACGTGGCGCCATGTACCTGTGAGATAGGTTTTGCCAATTCGTGCGCTTGCAAACGACGGGCTATTATGTAAATAGCATTATTTTGAACTATTCTAAACCCCAGGTTTCCATTGAGCTTTTTACCCTATAAAAATAAGATAAAACGAAAGTGTACTTGGTTTCTTTTAAGCGGCTTACATCCTATGCTATACCACTGGGAACATCAGAGTGTGAGTGGTCCTGGGAGTCTAGAATGACTTAATCCGCCAGCCTCTGCAGATCCCAACGGCCGACATCTGCTCCCGCGAGACGCCGAGCCTGATCTCCCTAGAGCCGCCAGCAGGATGATGTTGCTGCCAAGTGCATCAAGATTAGAGTTTCGTGACAAACGCTATGATCAGCTGTTCGACTCCCTCTGGGGATCAGATGGTGTGCAAAAACGAATGTAAAATCTTTGAGTTATTAGAAAGAGTTAGGAATCAAAGAAAACGAAAAAAAACAAAAAAACAAGAACACTAAAGCAATATTCGTAGCTTATAGTACAAGAGAGTATGCCTGAATTAAGGTTTTCCTACCAAATGAAAAGTTGTGCTCATGAGTTGAAGAATCGGAGGGGAAATTTTTATGAATGAATAGTAATTAATTATTTAACAAGAGGTTTACATACCTTTATTCATAAAAGAGGATAGGAACTTTTATTCACTACAACATAATGTTCGAGTGAATAAAATTCATTTAAACTTCACAAACAAAAACAATAACAAATATCAGATAAAAACTTTCTTAACCAAACTTTTTCTCCCAAACAATTATCCATTTTTGTTTAGTTTCAAACACGCGTACACGCTTACGCCAAATAACGAGTGTTCATGATTATCGTTAACTGCCTTGCCTACTATTAAGCGGTATGTGGAAAGCAATGTCGACGACGAGCACAGAAGGCGGGCAATGTACGAATTAATGTCCGTCCTAAATGTCCGTCTCACTACTCGTCTGCACTTTTCGTTCTCTGCTTCAGCCCACATTTTCCCTCAAATTACGTCTTCATTACTCAAACTCATTTATCCTTTTGAATTTATTACCTAATTTTTTGTCTTCAATGAGTCCAAGGACAGAGTCATACTTCGTTTACTTTGGGCTGTCACACAGCTGAGATTAAAAGGGTCACTTTAATCCCGGTAACAGTGAAGAAAAACTTTATCAAAGAAATACGCACGATATCACATTTACAAATAAAATCGATTTGCTCTCGGGTGTCACACATTATTTTATGTTAATTTTATTATTTAGATTCTCTGTAAAAATTATTTTTAATTATATTATGTAAACTTTTATTCATCAATTATATAAAAATAAGTAACTAACTAGAGAACAAAACTATTGCCAGAAACAACAACAAAAAGTAATAGGACTTACAGAGACGTCAGGAATGAAATAAATTATGATAATGAAAATAATAAGAAACGTGTATTAAGATAAGTAATAAGAAGCTTTATTAAAACTTGAATCCCCACTTCAATTACCATTAGCAAATGCACTTCCGAGGCGTATGTCACCGGACTAAAAAGGCGTACTTGCTCGATCGGGACGGTAGAGCAAAATGGCGATTGCTAGAGAACAAACTTACCAATGATGTCTCTATTCTTATTGACGCGCTTAGAGCTCGCAGTCAGGGGAGAATATGGCGGGCAGGTTGCCTTCACTGTCTTTGAGTGAGCAGCCATCAACCAGAATCACCTTAGAGAATGTACGCAACTTCGATTGGTTGGTTAGTGATTCCGGGCACGTCAACAGCTTAGATAATTGGTCCCGTAAGTGTAGTGCATGTTTTTTGCTCGGGAGATGGCGGTGATCTTCCCCCGCTTGATGGCGAGATTGGGCGCCGACCTACCGTCGGCTAGTGGGGTTTCCCCCTAACCAGGACTCTTCCACCAGCAGGGCACCGCCCCAGCCGAGACAAGCTCTAACCTCCCGACCGGTCTCCCGGAATATGTGGTAGTGTACTGTATGATAGTGTAAGTGTGTGTGTGTAAGAGGAGAGGATAGGACAAGGAAGAGGAAGGACAGATCGCGCGCGGTCCGTGGCCCGTTTGGTAGGGTACTGCTCCTGCATTTGTCTGGTGTTGATCGGTGAAACCATGGAAAACTACCGATCAGAGCAGCCGGTTAAAGAAGATGCATTGTCACTAATAACAGACGACGCAATTGTTGGATTTGAAAGCAAGTATTTTTGGTTCCATTTAAAGCCACGCAACACCGATGCACCGCCTGCAGCCGCGAGCGTCGAGGCGTCTTTGACGTGTCAGTTCCTTTCGTGACGGGCGATTTATTCTCGTAGAAGGTGCAGCCGGGACGCGCTCTAAAAGCATGGCTTCCTCCGCCCACGCGCGCTGACACGCGTCGTCGCGGAGGTCGTGCGCGAGGAAGGCTCGGCGTTGCTAGCAGGAGCGCGCTGTCACGCGCCAACGTTGGTCGTCGCCTTCTTTTATTTTAGGTAGACCCGACGAAAAATTCGCTCTTTGCAAAAATTGTTTTAAAAGATCTAAACCAGATTCTTGCTGGAAGACAACTTTAACCACAAAGCTTTGATGCTAAGCGTTTATTAAAGAAGTAGAATGGTGTATACCTGCGCGGTTGCATAGCACAAAATATCATCAGTCAATTTAATTTAACGTAGATATCGTATTCTACCCATTCTTTCGGACCGGTAGCGGTGGCTCAGTGCATCAACTGATGTCACTGCAGCGCCTCTGACAGGGAGGTCCTAGGATCCAGGCAGGATGGCGGCAGGATTTTCGACACTGGCTTTTCAGCTAGGTCGAATTCAGTCGCTGTCTGGAGGAGAACTCTGGCGGCCGGCTGCTCTGATCGGTAGTTTTCCGCGGTTTCTCCGATCAACACTAGGCGAATGCTGGAGCAGTACCCTACCAAACGGGCCACGGACCGCGCGCGATCTATCCTTCCTCTTCCTTGTCCTATCCTCTCCTCTTAGACACACACTTACACTAACATGCACTACACTACCACATATGCCGGGAGAACGGTCGGGAGCTTAGAGCTTGTCCGGACTGGGGCGGTACCCCGTTGGTGGGAGAGTCCTGGTTAGGGGGAAACCCCACTAGCCGGCGGTAGGTCGGCGCCGGATCTCGCCATGCAGCGGGGGAAGATCACCGCCATCTCCCGAGCAAAAAGAGCATGCACTACACTAACGGGAATAATTACCGAAGCAGTTGACGCGCCCGGAAACACGAAAATGAATCAATGGAACCATTCTTTCGATCTGTGCTATCACTGAATACCTCAATATCCAAAAATGTAACAAAATGAGAAAAAAATTTCGTATTTTAAATTATGATTTATGTGTAAAACAAATCACTCCTCTTTAGGAATGGAGTTATAAGTGCCAAGAAAACACAGTTTTTTGAGTTACGATGAATTGAACAGGAAAGATGGCAGAGATGTGTTGCGTGTTGCATATGCGCTTGCTGAAATTTGTATTATTTTGTACTAAAATTGTTCGACTTAAATCAATTTAAGCAATTCAGGAGATAATTTTACATTCCAAACAGTCGCATTCATGGTTTTTTAATTAACAAAACATTGTAAATTGTTCCTAATTGTAATTCTCTCTCAGCTTATTAATGCAATAAACGAGATCTTGGGAATCGACACTAGGTCTCGCCTATTGCTCTCGCCTGGATCCACCGTTCTCGCAATAGCCCAACTGTTCAGACATCATGTTGGTTAATCACTAGAAGACAGAGGTCTTCACATTATCCGAATTTGAGAATGTCTGCCGGGACAGTATAAAGGGAAGAATATTGTGGTGGCCTGTTGTTTACCGCTCCAACACCTCTCAGAAATTGATAGGAGACGAACACAGAACAGAGAAGCAGGCCTCTATAATGTTCATCTGGGCAGCGATGGCTTGCGACTCGGCCGGTCTACCTTCAAGACTGAAAAATCATTTAACTACGCACAATAAAAAAGTAGCGGAGAAGTTTTCCTTACTTTGTGGTTCAAATTCTCTGTCTTTGTTTTCTCCTCAAAAAAGAGGAGTGCGGTCATGCCTGATTCGACCCTAAGCTTTTCGCTCTTTTCAAAGCTGGAAAATTGCGAGGGCAGCGCAAGTCTTTAATGTGCTGTCAGTCATTCCTACGCTAATAACAGCGTGTCTGCTTTCTCAGTCGCGTTCATTGGGGGAAATGTACCGCTACCTACGTAGTTGGGGAGGATTGTAACGACTCCAAGGAAAGCTCATTCTTATGCCAAAGACAGTCTGCTTGCTCCGTCGCGTTTCTATGTTGGAAGTACTGCTTTATATTGGTCGTTATGGAGACAGAATTGTACTTACTTATGCGAATGACACAGCAGACAAGTCTGCTGACGCATTCCTAACGGGGAAGTACTGCTTTCCCCAGATAGTACGCAAACAAGTTTGTAACGACTCCTGAGGTGAGCTCAGTTCTAGGGTGTTTTTACAGTTGTTGAGCTATTTTAGGTTTGGAAAATTGGGTCTCGAAGATACGACCTCCTTGAAACTAAGCTTTCATTCCGGAATGACAATGCGTTCTAGTACTGCACGTAGATTTTTTCTGTGATTCATATGAACTGCTTTTCAACTTTCCCATCCGCATCATCTATTTCTTAATGCATTATTTTCCCCCAACAAAACATTGTAATGTACTTACGTGATTAAGCGATATTGTAAATTTTCAGTTTTTCAGCTCACTTACCTGAAACAAAATAAACGTAATTAGTGTTGTTAACACTAATCTCGTTTAGGAGGATAACACCTTCAAATAGTAATACGTATTACTGCAATGTTCAGAAGTGAATATAGCCTTGATTCTGAACACTGTTTCAATAAAGAAAAACATGTATTTAAAACGTTTTATTTATTAGACATTCATCATCACTGGTCCGATTTTCACGGGGAAACTTTGAATATTCGAAATTTGCGAAAGTTTGAAATTTTTGGCGTCTTCCTATAACTACAAATTGAAGTAGAGATTTTCCTTCAAATGAAATTTGTTGTCCATAAATTGTTTTTCATTAAGGTCAAGTACATTTTTTTGAAAATTTAGTAGTTTCGGCAATATGCTGAAGTTTAATTTTAAAAAATTACAAAAACATGATTTTCTCAAAAACAGCTCCAAATTGTTTCTTTACATTTTAAGTAATGTTAGTGCCAAAGGAATCCCATACGATAATATAAATATATTGTTCTATTTTTCAAATTGTTCTATTGTTTAATTTTTTCAAAAATTACAAAAATTTACTTTTTTTGATATGTCTCTCACGTCGGTAATATTTACATTAGAGGCAATCTCTTCACCTTATTACATTTATGAGCACATATGCTTTAAATAATGTCAAATAAAGTTTTTCGAAAACAAAATTGGTTTTTGGATAAAATGAGCTCAAAATTCCGCATTTTCAGAAGAATTGCTCCAATTTTTTTCTTCAAACTTTTACAACTGATAGTGTTAATAGCACAATTTAATATGTCGTAAACTTTATTTTGGTGCATTCATTTATTTTTTCGAAGTTTACATAAATGTAATTTTTTCAATATCTCTCACGCCGTTAATAAGCACATTTCAATGGACTTGTATACACTGTATACTGTGAAAAGGAGCTTCAAATTGCGCACTTAAAGAAATGTTTAATGTCATTTTCTTAAAGACGGCTCCAATTTTTTTCGTAAAAATTGCTATTTAATACACGATTTTAGTCTTCTTTAATAAAAATTTATTCTAAAAATAATATTTCGGTTCTAGAATTTGGAAACCAAAAGTTAATAAAATCTCAAAAAATGTACTTTCGGCGGGGATCAATGGCAGCAGGCAAAAGGAGGGGCAACACGAAGTACTCCACACCAAGGAAATTAGAAAATTTTACTACGAGAAAATCTGTGCCATTCTGTAGCACCTCTAGTTTCTTTTAACCTCCAACGTTATTGGAGAATAATTTAAAATGTGTAGATATCGTGAAAAATAAAAAACCTTGTAATTTGTACACGTGTCGTAATATTAATTTTTTTTACTCATTACACATGTGAAAAGATGCACATAAATTATAAATTTTATCTTTGCATACGTGCAATGTTGCCCGATGGAGATTGTGACACCCATAATACATTAACTAACTGCCAACACAAAACTTTTAATCACTCATAATTTTATTAATGTGGCTAAATATATAAGAATTAGCAGTTGAGAATATCAAATGAAAATCTGTTTTAGATAGTTTTTATTACCAAAAATATTGCTGACTCTTTGACGTGTATTTCATTTTACGTCAGCTGGAAGAAGTAAAAATCTCGAAACAAACTTTATCCGTTTAAAGACAGGTTGACCTGGCACTTTTCACAAACAACAAAAGTGTATCCTCGGCAGTTTGGATTTGTACAGGTTGTTCCCTGAAGGTCCGAACAGAATGACAGCTCTTTTTACAAATTGCTCTATGTCAAGTACATAGAAGGCTGTGAGCTACTTTTCTGATTATGTCTTGTAATACCCTCCTTCAACGAATTTATATTTACACATTTTGTTAACAAATTAGTAAAATCAAATAAATTTGAACGCAATATGTGATCTTAATGTAATGTAATGGCTTAGGGTAGGGATCACAGAATTTTGAAAACGTGCACAGAATTTCCTTCTCTCCATAGCACGTCGCACACAGTTTGTAACTATTTTTGACGTAAAAAAAATAAATAAATAACCCTAAACACTACATAAGCTATACATAATGAAAACATAAGAGCTCCTTTGCAGGTATGCAAAATCCCCAAAACCGTATTTAAAATTACTTAATAAACAGATACTAGTTTCCGAATAATTACACTCTTACAAAAAATTTTACTTTTTAAACCCCAAAAATACTCAACCGAAGTTGGTCGACAAGCCCTCATGGAGTAAACACTCACTCGCCTAGAAAAAATATTTCAAAAAGAGAACTCGCCCGCGATCTGGTGAGTGCCGAATGAACCTAACGGTAAGTAACCCCTTTGAAAATATGTCAAAGTGCACACAAAGACTTGTAATGTAGAAATATTATAGGAAATCACTTCCGAAAGTGGCTTGGCATATCTGCAATGCGGTGCTTGAAAGGGCTAAGTTGTTACAGTAATCACACAAATAAAAATCAAATCACGGTCATATTTTACATGAATAAATTGAACTTTTTATTAAAATTTCTTTGATGTTTTTGCCTTTAGGGTACGTACGTCACTTTTGACGTACGTATGACTTTTTCTTCTCGTGTAAACTACTAATTTGCTACGGTGAAAATTACTAGAAATATTTGTTTTTCTGTAAAAAAAAATGAGAATCGAAAATATCCTTTAGTTAGTTTATTTTTCATATAGTGGTTTAAAAGTTCTGTGTGTCTTCATATGCGAAGAATAGATGATTATATTAATAAAAAACAATTTTATGAAAACTATTTTAAATGATGATTTTTTCGATGATTTTTCGAAGTTTGAATGAACGTTTTTAAAATGATTGAATAAACTCCTAGAATGACTTTTTCTATAGTTTTTTCTGCCTGTTGCATAATGAATGGCTCTCCGTAAATGTAATATATCTGGTGAAGACTGCGTTAAAAACGTGCTTGTCCCTCCTTACGTTAAGGCGTACTTTCGGCATTCACCGAGTAGGGAGGGACTGCTCGCCCGATCCCGAGCAGCTGACATGCTCAGCGAATGTCGCTTCCTTTGACGTGTGCAAAATGCCGACACGCGGTGGGTAGAACGAGCGGAGAATGATCTTCGGACGGCAAATAGCAAGCAGTCCATCTGCACTACTCGGGATTCGGCGATTGGTCACTCACTACTCACCAAATACCAAATGTGTGGAGCCACCATATTTTTTTTATAGGTATATAGTTTTATAGGTAATTATTACATACAAATTAGAGAACTTGATGCTAAGTGGAGCTTGATGCTAAGTGAGAACTTGATGCTAAGTGATGCTAAGACTTTATATGCGAGTGAGTTTCCCGCGTATTCTTCAACATTCAGCTTGAAATGTCACCTCGACGTCGCCAACCTACGTCAGCGAACACTATTGCTGTGTGTAGCCAACAGTCCTGTTATTGCCGCTACGCCATCGCTTGAAATTGCGCCGACGATAACAAGAAACTTGCAACGCAAGTTCTTCTCGTAACAGCAAATGTCGAATGGGATTGTCACAGCGATGCAAAGTACGAAGTGGAACGTTTAGCAAAACTTGCACGTAGAAATTTGGAGTAGTAGAAAGGACAACGGCAGACACGCCAGAGGAGGAGATGTTCACATAAATATAGAACAAACATAACATATCAAAATTATATTAGTTATATATATATATATAACTAAATGTATATATAAGTTAGATATTAACATAAAAACAGAACATCATTATTGTGCAAATGCTTCTTATCCTTGCCCATTCATCAACGTCAACACCAACAAATTGAAGCGTATCACAGTTGTGGCATGTGTTTTAAAAATATGTACGATATATTTTATTATGATTTATATTATATTTGTAAATTAAACATTATTGACAAGCTCACTATCATAACACTGTTTAAATATCTCTATTATAGATTAAATATATAGAATATTATAGAATAAATCAATATACTAAGTTGTTTTAAAACATTGATGAGTGGTGAAAAAAATGTTGATGGTAAACCAATAAAATTGCAATGCTTATTTACGCAAAATGTGAGACAATATTGGACTGGGACAAGAAGTGGCGGGAGAGATGGAATAATTTTCTTACTGTTCCCAGAAATCAGAGAAGTGAAATTATAGAAATCTCGGAAGAAAGAGCACAAAGATGGGTTTCTGTTTTGAAGCGAGATAAGTTGGATTGTTATTTCAACTCAATAGTGGCCACTTACAGGAATCAATCTTTGCAGTTCAAAGGTCGAAACATCTAAACATTTTATTGTCATTCTCATATTGTTCACCTGCAAACGTACGAGTATGTAAATGTTCTACATTTTTACAACGAGATAAACAATTCACTGAAAAGATCATAACTCTCACAATAAATAAGTTGTCATTTACATGCAATTTACATGCATTGCCTCAACGTCTTAAACACAAATACATCAGAAGTCACATCACATCAAGTGGTACAACAAATCAGTCTCTGCGTCTATATATAACGCAGGCACACAAAATTTTTAAAAAAGTTGTCAGACCCAAAGACTTGATATATGTTTTTCTATCGACGAGCTGAATCCGAATCTGGAGCCAGAATTGCGCCACCATCCTCCATTTTGTTTAAATAGCGAAAAACCTTCCTGACATTGTATTTTTTTGTTTTCATGGTTCTATTTTATTTTGTTCGCCTGTGTAATTGACCTCAGAACGTACTCTTGACGCTGCTGCTTCTCAACTACCCTTCAAGCATGCCCAATGCCCGGAGCCTGCCCAATGCTCTGCCCATCGGCTTGTTGAAAGCTTCATCTCCGCATCACTTCCTGTCCACCATCCTTGCTGTCATCCTTGATCGCCGGTGTGTTTTCTCATCGTGACGTCTTTTATTTTAAAGACAGAAAGTTGTTTTTGATAACTGTTTTACATAAAAAATAGAATAAGATTGTAATATATTAAAATATGTAATACATAAAAAAAATTTGGAAAAATTTTTAGTTAAAATTTCAAAATAAATAAAAGATGTTCGATGAAATATAGTCTAAAAACGTTGATCATTTGTAGACAGAAAGAAAATAATTTTAACAATCATTTTCCTTGCTCTTGCTAGTGCTCTCCTCTTCCTTAAACACACACACACACACACACACACTTCCATGCGAAATATTACCACACATGCTGGGAGACCGCTAAGGAGTTTAGAGCTTGTCCCGGTTGGGTGCACAGTGCCCCGCAGGTGGAAGATACCTACTTGGCAAAAAGCCTACCTCTAGGTCAGCACCGGATCTCTCCATCCAGCGGGGGAAGATCACCGCCATCACCCGCGAAAAAATCATGCTCAACACTTACGGCACTAGTGACAGCAGTTGACGCGCCCTGAATCAATAGTCGTTAATCAATTCTCGCGTTGCTACTCAACAGACATGATCTCTGTCACTGTCCGCTGTATTCAGCCAGCGCGCCGGTCCCATCGTCAGTGGACCGTCATTTCGCTCGTGACGGCGCGTTGAGATCGCGGGGGGAATAACAACGAACTCTACTGGCTGCTTCTCGGGCCGGGTGTGCTTCTCATTACAGAGCGCGACAAGAGCTCTCGTGGTCCCCGTCTGCCACGAGCGCTGTGGACACGCGTTGGCTGTTATTCTCGTATGCTCTGGTTTGCTCAAGTGCTCGTGTTTTCGGCTGCATGTTGCAGTCTGCCTCAGGATGGTGTTTGCGTGTGATATGCATGCTCCATTCATGTTTCGTGCATGTAAAGATGGACTCCGACTGCACTTTCCACTTAATGCGTTTGCTGTGGTGATAGTGTTAGCATAAGTAATAATGTCTTCAGAACCTATGCTCTACCTTCTAAAACTTAAGGTGTGGATGTGATTTACTAGAATAGAGACGTTCATGTTAAAAGTATTGGGCCATTTACTCATTTCAACAGATTGTTTTTTTTAGAAAGACCTCTTTTTTTCTGCAACTAATTTTTGAGAGTTAAAATTGATTTTAATGTTGTTGAATGCGCAATGTACTCGTAAAGAAAGTCGACCGAATCATTTGCTTTGCGATTGTTTCAGTATTCAAATGCCATTCATGATCTCTGTGCCTGTCTGCTGCGCGCACCATCAAATAACAGTAAAGCATTCGAAAGCTAACCCTGATGTTGTGTATTCTTTCAGAATGAAAGGAGTTTCTCTCATTTGGGCCGACTACGAACAACAGACATGGCTGCCCTTTCACTAGGGCATTCTATTCATAGAGAGCGAACGCGTTATTCAGGAGGTAGATATCTCCCTTCATTACCAGTCGTTTGATGGATTAAAATCTCGCATATGTAAACTATCTGTTGGGATTTCAATGATTCATGCGCCTGCCTGAGGAGAAATATATATTTATATCTTTTGGCAGTTCTCTGTGGTGGACTAATTGGATTTTTTTCTTTCTTGGTGAACGATTTTGTATTTTGTAGAAATGTTGGTTGTTGTTCAATGTTTTGTAACGATGCTACATCATATACCAAAGAAAACTAGTGGTGCTAAAACAGAACGTACTTTCCTCGCTTGTATTTTCACGCAAAAGTACGCAAAAAGCACTCAAATGTTAAAAAAATTGAACATGACTTTATTTCAAAATCTATCTTTAAAAGAACAGATTTCATTAAGGGAAAAATCTCTATCTTTAATATTTTAGATGTGAGAATACTCTGAAAAAGTTTGAACTTTTGCATTTATCAAAAAATCAGTGTTTTAAGGAACATGAGACCTGCACTATTCTCTTCTTCTTTTACACTATCCAACAACAAAATTTAATCAAGCGATGGAATCATTTGCTTGAAAATTTAAGCGAGGTTTGGATCAGGTATCGAATCGTTGGGAATAAATAGTGTATGAAAGTAAAAATAATGTTAAGAACTTTTTCTTTTTCTAATTACACGTTAAATCATTAGTAAGCAAGTGTGAAGGATCAAAATAAATAAAAATTAAAACTCGATTAGAAATACAACTTTTCAAAAATATTTATGCACCAAGTGCGCTACAAGGGTTGTAATGATCGAGTGGCGACAAAATAACCGAGAACGGAGATGATTAGAATCAGTCGACGCCCTTGAAACGTACGTGATTTTATTTTTTACCTAATTTTAATTATTCATATTTACTTATTTGCTAACTAGTTGTTAACTTAACTCGGTTTGTTACAGTGAGGTATCAACATAAATTATTTTTTTTACTGATACATTATTGCTTGTTACTGCCTTTGATACGCAGTTCGATATTCATTGCTTAACTTACCTGGATTGACAGGATCGTGGTGACGGGGGAAATATGAACATATTTGAATGTTGCTACATGACCTCTTGCAGAGAGAATTATGAGAGGTAATTATAAAAGGCAATTAATGGGAAGAAAAATTTGAAATGACACACCGAGTCAAGTTAATAACTGGTCAATTATTAAATAAGTAAATATGAATAATTAAAGTTATATAAAAAATAAAATGATGTATGTACCACGGGCGTTAACTGGTTTTAATGCCCTCGGGCTTTTTGTCGCCGCTAGATCATTAGAACCTTTATTACGCCCTTCGTGCGTAAATATTATTTTTATATTATACTCTGGGTGACTAGCAATGTCTAGTTTTAGTGCAAATTGTTGGTTTATGGTGTATTTTGATGTTCTCTGGGTATCTAACATTTTGATTCTTAACATTACAATCACGCAGCAATGTGCAGTTTTGGTGCTGTTACGTTGATGTTCCTATGATGTGAGAAATTTAACAACTCTCAAAATTAGGGATGGTCGCCTCATCCTACGCGCTATCACCAACGTTTTGGCCTACATTTACTCAAATACTACTCACGTAACTTAATCGTATTTATCCAGCAGATCTCTAAGTTGCCAGATTATTGGGGACGCAAAACATTTTCAGCAAGATTCAAAATTTTATTTTCGTTGAATGCAATTTATTGTGGATTGGATTGATGAATTGTATTTAACGTATATCTAAACTATTTGTTTTATTATAGTATTATCAAGAGTCAGTGAAAATATGATATACTTCAAGAAATTTAGAATATTACTAAAATAAACGCAAGTGTGGAATACATAGCAAGTTATTTTTGAAAATTGCAATATGATCTTAGATATGACGTATTTATGTGCATTCACTGTAGTGGAGTAGTAGTACTCCATGATTTTAACTAGTATTTAGCCTGAAGGCGAGTAACTTTTTGTGCTAAATATTGTTTTAAAACTGCAATTTATCACTCGCAGAAACTCGTCTGATCCATCTCAACCTATGGTCGTTAAAAAAATCAGCAAACGCAGCCGTGGGCGAACCAATCGTATCCCAATTTTCTCTCCAAACACCGACATAGTGCCGCCATGCGGTTCCGCGGCGCGACTGCCAATTCCGAGTTTGTATTGACAAGCGCAAGACGCGGTAGAGCGGCGCGCGACTTCGCATGCGGAAACTTGTTCGGAGGACCCGAGGGCTTCTGCCCTACGGACGGGGGCGGGGCGCGACGGGGGTGGCGGCGGCGGAGCGGGACGGGCGGGAGGGGCGGGATAGGGCGAAGGGGGCGGAGGGAGGGGGCTGAGCGGGGCGGCTGCGGGCGGGGAGGCGAAACTTTTATACGGAGCGCTTCGCTTAAGAATCCGGTAAAACAATTTCGGAGCCTTTGACAAAGCGCGCGGCGTGACCCGGCGACGGCGGCGGCGGCGGCGGTGGCGGCGGCGGCGGCGGCGGTGGCGGCGGCGGCGGCGGCGGCGGCGGCGGCGGCGGCGGCGGCGGTGGTGGCGGCGGCGGGAGGGGGGGGGACGACAGCCACCCAACCGCACCGCACAGTGGTTCACAATCGGTAAAATCGTTCGCGTTGGGTTTGCTGGTCCCATGGAACAGACGCCTGGGGCAAGGTGTGCTCCGATAATTGATTGATTAATTGATATTTTCCTAGCACGTCTACTTTTATAATCATTAAGTATCATTAGTGTGATCAATTTTTAATACCTGGAGGTGGCGGTATTTCTCTCCCGCTTCATGGCGAGATGTGACGCCGAAATTATTTCATAGGGTTAAGAATGATGTACTACATTATCTTATATAAAATAATAGAAAGAAGTAAACATGGTTCGATATCGCTCTGATAGCTCATTTAATGAGAATTATCTGGTTGATTTTCTTAAATCTGCGGAACGGCCGGAATGTTGGCAACTGTGCCTCGGATGCGACTTCACTCGAACACCCCCTCCACTAGCGTTGATACGCGAATGCGTTTGAAAAAGGAAGTCGCCATCAGATAAAAAGACACACTCAGAAAATGGGGTAATGTAAATCAGGTAATGCAACTGAAACTTTCTTTAGAAGAGACACTCTGGAGGAAAAAGCACACTGTCGTGGAAAGATCGCACTAATCACCATTCATTGGGCAGTTGCGTAGCTTGGCAAAATCAAATGGACAGATGAACTAAGGCTTGGAAGTTTTGAATCGATATGCTGTAGTTAAGACCATGAACACAAATTTATTGGTCGTTTTACTCAAAATAAATGCATTATTAAAAAAATGATAACTACCTTTTTGGATGGCATTATACTGAAGATTAATGACGAATCTGGAAATTTTAAAAACACTCCTGGGAGAAAATTGCATGCCTACCGCAGTGATTAAAATGTACTTTTCGTCCATCTTCATTTGGGTTTCTGATGTAATGTGCGTGCAGAATTTTCTTACTTAAGCCAGAGAACTTAAGATACCTCCATGGAGGTTGCTCATTTAAGTTTTACTAATCCCTACTGACACCGACTTCTTACTTGAAATTGATAAGACACAAAATCGAAGAACTACTTCCAAACTTCTACATAATGTATTACAATTTTACTTTTACTTTTCTTTAGCAGGTACGCAGTGTCGACTTGTCTTCCCACAGACTACGAGTCTCCACATTCAATATGAACTTTGTTCTCTTTTTACTTTCTCGCTACCGCTTAGAGCAGTAGAGGGATTTTTTCGTTACCATGGAATTGTGGGTGGGTACTTTGCATGGCCCTTGGGGCATTTTCATTATTAAAATAATGGCTCCAACATTTTTCATTAAATTTGTTATTGGATAGTGTAATGACGTTTAAGAGAATGGTGCAGGATTCATGTTCGTTGAAATCATTGATTTTTCTAAAGGGATTTGCTATAGTCAATATTATTCGGCTTCTTCTTACAACTAAAATATTAAAGATAGAGATTTTTTTCCCTTAATGAAATCTGTTCCTTAATGATAAATTTTTATATAAGGACATTTACAAATTTTCGAAAATTTTAGAATTTTTGTGTAATTTTGCGTGAAATATAGGCAATTTTAAATTTTGTTGAAACAGTTTTTTCTCAAAAACAGCTCAATTATTTTTGTTATATTTTTTTGTTGGATAGTCCTATAGAACGCTTAAAAGAATGTTGCAGGTCTCATGTTCGTTACAAATTCGGATTTTTCAAAATTCCAAAAATTTAAAATTTTATTCGCCGTCTTCCTACAACTACAAATATGAAGATATTTTTTCGTAATTAAATGTGTTTATCAAAAACAAATCTTGAAATAATGCCACGTTCAATTTTTTCAAATGAAGAGTATTTTAGGCGAACAGTTTGTGTCAAACATAAGCAGTTTTTATTTTCTTTAAATCATTTTTTCTTAAAAGCGGCCCAACATTTTTTATTAAATTTGGACCTTAGATAGGACGTGTAAGAAAATGATGTAGGTCTCATGATCGTTGAAATGTCTGATTTTTCAAAAACTTAAAAAATGTAAATTTGTTGGGCGTCTTCCTACGTCTATAATTGTAAAGATACACTTTTTTCGAAATAAATGTGTTCATCAAAAAAAGATCTTATACGGTAAGGTTGAAGTTTTAAAAAATATGACTATTTTCTTCTGTATTCTGCCATTAAACATAGTCGCCAGCTTCGAATTTCCTGCACTACGTGAACGTAATATGAGATTCCAGGCAGTTGGATGCAATGCAAGTTAGAATTGGTATATTATTCCATATTTCTTTGTTAATTTCTTGCATTCGAGCTTTTGTTATATATATTTCATCAATTAATCTTTTAGAAATTATTTAAAAGCTATTTGATAATTCATATTGTGACATACCAATATGTCACTGAATATTGTACAATATTTATTATAAATGGCGTCAATTAAAGGGGATAAATTATATGAATATGCTAGCATAGCAACGGTTAGCGAGCCGTCGGCAAGGTCAATATTCATGAGTGACAATCGCGGAGACGGCTAGTTAATTCTGTATAGAATTCAGAGATTGGCCGAAAAAGCAGTTGCAGTCGTGAAGACGGCTGGTTCGTTCTGCAAGAAATTTAGAGATTGGCTAGGTACGAAGTGTTATCAGCAAATTAACAATCGAAAAATGGACCGAGCTTTGCAGGGCTGAAAGAATACGAGAGACATTCATTCTGACTGATGTCGTGCTCATGAACGGATCGTGCTCCAATTAATGTTAGGAGTTTTTTCTTTGGGGACTTGTAAGCATCTACTAGGGAATGGATATTGAGAGAACATCAAAATTTGAACACTAAGTGTGACAGTGGAGCTTAAAATATTTCATGTGAACGAGTTGGAGGGACATTGAGGGCTTGGGCGAAGTTGTCAGTGATTGGACTGGAATGTTAGCAGCAAATAGTTTATTGATCTGATGAACGGTGATTGAAGTGTGCGTCCGAGAAAAGAAGAGAGAATATGGTGTCTGGACCTGAGGACGGCGGCGTCGAAGATGGATAAAGATGGTCCAAAAGCGCGCGAAGACATAAGGTTGGAACGGTCATGACAAACGTTTAATTTTATATTAGGTAAATTTATACAATACTAAAATTGTTTTAAATTGTTTAATAAATTTCCATGTTTTTGTGAAATGAATATTGATTTTTCACTGAGCCAATTCTACAATGGTTCCTCGACCTCGACCGAGTTTGTTTGAATAGATGGTCATGAATTATTTCAATATTTTTTATCTGTTTTGCGAGGAATGTCTTTGCATTTTCAATGTATTTATGTATTTTCTTTCAAGCTATCCACAAACCCTAATTAAAATTGACCCAATTAGGTTTTCTTTTTTAAAAATACAATTGAAATGTAATACGAAAAACATTGTATGCACTAGCCTTCAGGGAATATCTGATTGAATGTAACAAACAAATTCCGCGCTGTGGGACGGAAGTTGAATTTCTGTGAATACATCTCATTATTGGGACACGATTTAGCTCTATGAAAAGCAGTAACAACTATCAAATTTGTGTTGATATCTACTTAAAAGTATTTCGTTTCCGCTGCAAATGTTCTACGATTTGAAATGAGTTTTACAAAAATCACTGTGATGTGTTATTTCGGAGAGAAGTTGTGGTATAAATAGTAATAATCGTCATTACTAAAGGCGAGAAAGTGCGTGCTGTTTTAGCACCACTAGATATTTATGGGCGGTTGACCTGACCTCTTACCCGGATGCCCATCGATGGTAGAAGCGTCCCGATCAAGCCCATCACAGGGAAAGCCCCTCCTCCCAAACCTCGCCTCGGAGGTAGCTCTTTATCCCCATCTCGGCGAGAAGCCTCTTCAAGGCTGAAGGTGCCCATGAGACATTCCCTGTGCTCGGAATCTTTGACAAAATAGGCTACTATTGCTATCACGAAACATAACCAACTATACGTTTTCTTCATTATTATAAATCTGTAACCACTTTCTTATTTACAAAACAGAGGTGACATCCCACGAATTTTTCTCACCAAGGTTCTAATGATGCAACGCAGTTTAGCAAGGTACTACACATTTGTCCAACAAAGTGACACACAAGTAACTGGTGGGCTGAGCAACATCCTGGATATATCTATTTATTTTCAGCAAGCCTCTTCTGAAGAAGGAATCAGTTGCATTTTCCTCGTTTTTATTCTCCCCTAGATGTCGCGGGATAGGGATAGAGGCAACGTTTCTCTCGTCATTCTGCGAACTTAAAAAACAATTAGTTAAGACTCTCTTATTAAATGAGCAATCAGAGCTCACAATTCTTACATCATTCTTACAGCAACGCCTTACAGCTACCAGTGATGCTTGATCAAATATTTTTATAAATCAAAGAAAAATTATTCAAATATATTCAATTCGTTATGTACAACAAACACTAGTATGATGATTATTTCGTAGATTGTGATTTTCTTTGATTTAAAAACAAGACCAACATTAAATCAAGCAGCACTTCATTTTCACTTTCTTTTTAGTACATACTCACTAACGTTTCAAATATACATATTGTCTGATAACTGACATTAATATAATGGACATTACCCTAAAGAAGGTTGCATTATGACGACGAAAACGTTGGCTTTCTTGCCCTTAAAGATGCAACTCTTGGATAGACATGATTTTTTAAACTTCGACCGCGAACGGCTGCGATTGAATTGCCAAACGTTCTCCGCCTCTTATCTCTTACAACCTATTCCACGATCTATCTCAACAGCCTGTCTTTGAGCGTGGCGAATCCCGGACCACGTTAGAATTTTACTTTTGGTGCCGGGATCAAATTTCGGTCGCTTCATGTGCAATTTGCTATCGACAAAAGGGATTTGCTGCTATTATTTTCTTCATGGTGTGCAAAACAACTTGTTGAAGATTTCATTGTATGAACAAGGCTGTGAATAGCAATTTACACATAATTTCAAATAAAATATTTCTATAAAGTATGTACTAACATTTCATATAATTTCCCAATTATGATTCCGACACTAACGTTCTATAATTTTCGTGGGTGCTAGAATTAAAAAAAATAAGAATCTGAAAAATACATTATGATATTTGATTTGACACGCGGTTTATTCATATGAATGAGCAAAACTACTGGAGCATTCAAATCTAGATCAATTAGATTTTCACTTCGATCAGCTCTGTGCTTACAGATGGAGGAATTTTGTCGCCCCGACGGATCGCAGAAACATCGTTTCTAGAGTACAGTAAGATAGGAGAGAAAATATTTGGGATTTGATCACTGACCGTGTGAATACGTTATTTTCGAAAGAAAAATAAAGCCCGATTACATAGTATGGCGGCAGTGATATTGCTGGTCTATGTAAATAAAAACATTTTTCAAAGCAAAATAATGTTAATTATAAACAAATACACTGCAGTTTGAGCAACTTGTGTGGGTGGTGTGTTTTAAGAGGCCATTTAGAGGTTGAAGGTGTCTGTATCGCCATCTACTAAGACGTATCTGTTCAACAAACACACATTGATATGTACAATGCCAACGTGCGTTATAATGTCATTATTGGTATCTAACAGATCAATAATACCTATTAAACCACGAATAATATTCACTAAACCAGAAAACGACGCGAGTAACATAAATATGACGGACACCATTATTGTATCGGTCTCCTGTGGCGAATATACTCGCACGAGTCCAATTTAATTGATACAGTAGGGGATCCATGTAGTGCCATATTCAAAACAACACCGAAACACCGCCCATGTCGCGGGTGGGTCAGATGGCGAGCATTAGCCAACCACGAGCAAAGGTCGGACGTGCAACCGTTCACATGAGCAACGCTTCGCCTTTTTCGACCTCGGGGAAGTTTCGGCCAATTGCGGGCCACCGTGCGCGCACCGCGTGGCGAGGTGGAGAGGGGGGCGGATCGGCGGTGGCGCCCGCGGCGGCGGCGGAGAAAGCCGCCGGCCCGCTGAGCCGCCGTTTGTTTTGCCTTGAGCGCCGGGGGCGGGGGCGGGGACGGGGGCGGGGCGGTGCTGTCGAGTGCAGAGGCAGGCAGAAGGGCGAACGCCTTCAAACGCGAGCCCGGGCCCCGCGGCGCCTCCCCGCGCCCGCGCCGCCTCGTCCGCGCGACGCGCTGCCGATTTTCGCCTGTCACTCGTGCGCGCGCGCGCGGGCAGGCGGAGCAGAGCACAGCGAGGCGAGGCGGGCGGGACGGAGAGCAGCGGAAAGGGAATGGGTGGGCAGATCGGAGAGGAAGGTAGATAGGAGCTGAACGGGATAATAGGAGCGGGGTGGGAGTATTGGAATATTGGAATTCAGCGGGAAGATGGGCGAACGGTTGGAAGATCGGAGCAGGATCACAAGATCGGAACAGGGTGACAAGATCGGAGGAGGATGGAAAGATCGGAGCAGGATGGAAAGATCGGAGCAGGATGGGAAAGATCGGAGCAGGATGGGAAAGATCGGAGCAGGATGGAAAGATTGGAGCAGAATGGGAAAGATCGGAGCCGGAGGGAAAGATCGGAGCAGGATGGAAAGATCGGAGCAGAATGGAAAGATCGGAGCAGGATGGAAAGATCGGAGCAGGATGGAAAGATCGGAGCAGAATGGAAGATCGGAGCATGGGAAAGAGAGAACGATAGGAAATGAAGCAGGGAAGTGGAGATCGACGCGCATGCAAACATATGTTCTCAGCGCAAAGTTAGGAACTGGGCACAAAGATCGGAGTAAGATGACCGCAATAGGAACAGGGCAAGAAGATCGGTTAGTGGCCGGGTATAAAGGTCGAAACGGGGAGAGACGATAGAGCGGCAGGCGGTCGGAGCGGGTACGCGTGCTCGCAGAGCGGAGCGGTTGTGGCGAGGGGGGGGGCGAGAGCCGGGGGCGGGCCGGGGCGGGCCAGGCGAACTGACGGCAGGCACACGGCGCCATCGCCCTACCGGAGGCCAAATTCCGACCTCGCGCAAAATCAACATGGTTGAGTCCGGAGGAACCCGTTAAACCTTTTGTCGAAGCTATAATATAAACCTTATTATTCATCAAAATACGAAGATAATCCGTCCAAAGTAATGTACGAGTTATATAATACACAATGTTATACGGTTGAAAAATCGAATGTTTTGATTGAGGATATTAGCCACAATTGTAACCTTTGTAATTGACATCTTGTCAAAAGAGCTTCCAGTAACTCAATGATTCCAAAAAACTTGAAAGTACATCATGTCGTCTACTGGCTGAAGTGGGTAGGATTTTAGACACTAGCTAAATAGCTACATCGAATTCTATCGATGTTTTCAAGGGAATCCTAGCGGCCGGCCGCTCTGATCGGTAGTTTTCCGTGGTTTCTCCTATTAACACCAGGCGAATGCAGGAGAACGCTTACAAACTAATCGCGCGCGGTCTCTCTTTCATCTTCCTTGTCTATCCCCACCAGTTTATAACACATATTTGCATTTACATGCACTACACATCTACTCCTGCATGACGGGAGACCAGCCGAGGGTTTGTCCCGGCTGCGGTGATCCTGTACGTCTTCGCGTATATCGGCGCCGTATCTCGCCATCCAGCAAGAGAACGGCACAGCCACTTGCTGCCAAAAAAAAACTTACAGCATACTTACGGGACTAATAACCTTAGTAGCGACGCACCCGAAAATCAATTATCAAACAACACAAAGCAGACCAGACAGCGTGAAATCATACGTGACGAGACACTCATGTGGGCAGATGATCCCATAAGTTGGCCCAAGAAGTTGTACGAGTTGAATGAACTCGTAAAGGACAATTGAGGTATGGATCGTCGGTTACCATGGACGCAAGGTTCTTGAGGCAGACTGGATAAAGTTCGCGAAGAGGATGAATGCCGGAACGTAACCGTGTTAAATCTTAACGTGTAATTCTAATTTAAAACCCGATCAAAAGGACTTCAGGATATTGAAAGTTTGGCGAAACCTTGGGGAGAATGATTCAGAAAGCTAATCGGTAATTCTGAAGCAAGGAGCAAGATATCCGCGGAAACAGAAGATAACATTTGCTGATTGATTTTGGTTGTATAATTTCACGAACAATATATTTGCTTTGTATTTGAACTTAAAGTATTATTATTTAAATCACCTCGAGGAAAAGCCAACGGACAGCGACGTTTGGTGAGTGGTAATACAGCTACAGCTAATTTAGTAGCAGTGTGGTACTTAATGATACTACATGCACAAATTCTGAATTCTTCTGACCTCGTAATGCAAGTTTTTCAATTCTCCACATAAGTATCAATTAGTTCAACAACACTAAAGAAATTTCCCTACATAATTTCCTCCCACTTGCTAGTGGTACCTGCTGGTACTTCAGCATTAATATGGTAAACTTTCCTCGTAAAAATAAAAGGATACTATTCCAAATTCGTCCTTTAATACACGTGGCCGCTCATACGCATCAAGTGCAAAATAGAGTATTGGTTATTACGAAGTTTGATCGAACTAATAATAGAATATTTGTAAATATGAAAACGGTCAGTTTTGATGGGCTTACGAAAACTTACTTTACTGACATCTTCTGAAATTTTTGAATTGTTCTTCATATGTTCAGGCATGTGCTCTAAGTGCTCTGTGGTGTTAACACAACGTCTGCTTATTAGTAAAATATTAGCCCAAGAATTAAAAAATGAGAATAAAGTATTAACTATTAAAAATAGTATCTATTACGTTGTATCTATTAAAATATCAACAATTTTCTTCAAAAGCGATGTTCATTTTAGTAAAATTTGTTTGTATGTATGTATTGTGACATACCGATATGTCACGTTAAAATAAACTAACATTTATTTGTAGACAATATGGTGAAACATGCATTACGAAATATCACGAGAGCTAGAGCTTAGCAACGACCGTGAATAAACAATGTAGTTTTTGTTTTTTCTAAATGCATTAAGAGATGGCTTGGTGCCGAAAGTAGAAAATTTGGGATTGGGCGAAGAAGTTTAGACGATCAAACGGTCAGCTACACCAAAATATAACAAACGTATGGATTGGCTGGGTGAGAGAAGAACGGTCAAATGTTATGAAAAAAATGAAGGTAGTTTAATACGAAGTCTTCGAGGGATGAATCATGCAGGAAGATTTCATTCTGCTCGGAAACGCGCTTCTGAACTGATCGTATGTTCGTGAGAGGGAACGAGTACAATCGAGATAGAATTGGGTTATCAGTGAAATTTTAAGGACAGTGAATGATATTGCAGATATTTTGATGTGGAAGCAATATTGATGCATAAATTGGAACTTTGTCGGGAGTGGTAATCGAGTTCGGGACTATGTCATAAGACGTAATCGGGACTGATAATTTTGATAGTTGGAGACCAGCTTGGATAGGGGCAGAAGAGGATTTCTTGGAACTTTGGACTACGGCAAGATCGCAAGATATTTCGACTGAGAAGTCTACGAGGACATCAACGAAGAAAAGATAAGTTAACCGCGGTATAAATTGTAAATTGAAAGATATCTTGATCAAAGGCCTAACTTAAATTCATTAAATCGTTTGATAAAAAGGTAAAAATAAACTTTGTTGAATTTTGTTCTTTAGAAAAGAAAGTGATCTTTCATTTAGTCAATCCAAACAGAAATGAACTAGGAATAGAATCATTCTATTTCAGATTCCCAGCTGCGCTGTATAGTCGGCGGATCCTATAATCCATTATAGAGGTAATAAGGATTATAATATATCGTGACCCATTGACCCAGCAAGCCGGACGCTAAGATCTTTAGCAGATATAAATGTAGAGAGAGGAAAATTTGGTATATCTCAAAATGGCGCCTCAACGTGATGATAATTTGTTATAATTTATAACAATTGGTGACACGATAAAATTAGTCCTATAAATTATAATAAAGTGATCCAAATGGAATCTGAAATTTATGGATTGACATTTGAAATTAATTGTTAATTATAAGAAAGGGCCAAGACCATTTCATTGGTGTGATTTTAAAATAATTTAACAGAGAGATTTTAATTTGTATTAGAATTCAAAATGGATACTAGGAGCAGAAAATTGCGTATGGAGAATGTTAATGTAGATGATATGGCGTCTGCTAATACTAACCCCGAGGGAGAAATTTCGCGTGAAATTATTGAGATTGAACCACAAGAAAAGGAAATAATGGCTGCACCGTTAGAAAATATGGACCCTAATAATTTAATTCTTAAGATGTTAGCAGAAATGAACGCAAAACTTGAGGATAATAATACTAAATTAGATGGAATCACTTCAGATATGAATAATAAATTAGAGGGGATCACTTCAGATATGAATATTGAATTTGAAAAAAATAACGCTAAATTGGAAGGAATGACATCGGAAATGTCATTAGAATTGAAGAATTTTCGTCAGGAAATACAGAAGGAAATAGTGCAATTACGGGTGGATACATCGGCTGAATAAATTAATGAAAATTGAGTTTTTAAAGGAAATTAAAAAAGGCGACAAAATTTTAGCATTGTGACATTAGGACATTTACATGACCAACAATGCGAAAAGTTGACAATCGTCGAATCGCGTGTAGATAATTTAAATGCAATGTCGCTTCAACATGGCGAAACAATTGAAAACATAGAATCTAAATTAGTTAATTCGGACTGTAAATTAGAAAAACGAATACCGGAGGGACTTAGAAACATTAAAATGGTGCAAGAATCTGAATCTGGGAAATATATGTCGGACATTAAGGACAAGATTGAACAGTTAGAAAATGAATTCATGATGCGTTCACAGGGAAATATACCAATGCATGCATCGGCGCTTTAATACAAGCCACCTAAACTTTCATGATGATAATGAGGGCGTGATGGTTATTAGGAGTTGAATAGCATTGAAGTATCGGCGGAAGATTTATTAAGGGAAGATACGGACGAACGGGCGGAGAATAGCACGTGTTTAATTTTGAAGGGGATATTTCGGAATATACCTGTAGACATTTTAATTGACACAGGTGCCAATGTTTGTGCAGTGTCGGAAAATGTATGAGCAAGTTAAAGAAAAAGGGAAATAAAATTGATGAGCTACCCACCAGGAGTTTGGATATTCGACAGCTAATGAAGCGCATCGAAACGAGAAGTCGGCAAATTTGGGGGAATGGAAGTCAAGGATCGCAATTCAGTTTCCGGCAATTGTAGTGAAGAATTGATTCGTCCAATATTTTGGGGATTGATGGCCTAAAATGTGTGACGCCAAGGTCGACATAGGTAACAGGAGTGTATTGTTACGAGGTGACAAAGGGCAACAACATTGTTTAGGATCAAAGACCAGGAGGGCGAAGATATGTGTATTTGCGATATTGCGGAACAAATTGAAGAGACCAGGGACCAGATCCACACGGCAGCAGAGGGCGCGGACGACGAAAACGGAATAGATGCTAGTGAAGCTATTGAAATGTTAGTCAATGAATATAGAGATATTTTTGGAAGTTCAAGGAGCCGGTGAAGGGATATCAATTTAAAATTGAATTGATGGATGAGGAACCTTTTAATCTGAAACAATATCCGATCCCCCATGTATATAAAAGCGAATGTGTTAGAGGTAAAAAAAAAAACGATATAGCTTGATAGTTCGTAAGAAAGACAATAAGATCAGATTTTGTGCTGATGCTTGGAAACTCAATAGCAAGACCATCGCTCGTCATGAAAAACCGCCGAAATTAGATGAAATGATGTGGAAGGTAAAAGGAGCTTGGATATCCACGAGACTGGATTTTACTGCGTCGTACAGGCAAATTGGACTACACCCAGATGATGTGAGAGATACGCGAATAATTTATGACAATTTGAGGGAGGCAGCAGCCAAAAGAAAGCTAAAACAGAAACAATGCTTTCGAGGCGAGTATAAGGAGGGTGATGAAGTGTTAATTAGAGTACCTCAAGTGTCGTCAGTGGATAAGAAGCTATTTTATAAATTTTTCCCGTTGTATAAAGGACCTTACCGAATTTGTAAAGCATTAAGCAAGAATGCCGCGAGTTTGAATGATGAAAATGGACGGCAAATGGGAACATATAACTACAGGAACATGAAGCCGTATATGAGGGACGACACGCATGATTAAATATACTGGTCATAACAGAGATTTGTAAATAGTTGTAAATATTAGGTGTAATAGTTTTTATTTTGTTATTGTTTTGTCATTATGTGTATTTTGTCAGTTTGTGTAGGGAGTTTAATTTAAAGTGTATGTGTATTCAATGAAGTTAATGGGGAGCAAATATTAGGCAGATACGGTTATTAGAATACCTGATGAAATGGTTATTGTTGGCACATTCCGAAAGGAAAATGCAAATAGTTTTAAGGCAGCAAGAAACAAGACCTAGTGCAGTGCAAAGTGTAAAGTGTTAATGTCGTTTAGTGTGAAGAAGCAAGAAGAAAGTGTTCAATTTTAGTCTTGTCATTTAGTTAGGTTGTAGCAAACCAAATGACGCTTGGAGAGGGGAAGCTGTGACATACCCATGTCACGTTAAAATAAACTAACATTTATTTGTAGACAATATGGTGAAACATGCATTACGAAATATCACGAGAGCTAGAGCTTAGCAACGACCGTGAATAAACAATGTAGTTTTTGTTTTTTCTAAATGCATTAAGAGATGGCTTGGTGCCGAAAGTAGAAAATTTGGGATTGGGCGAAGAAGTTTAGACGATCAAAAGGTCAGCTACACCAAAATATAACAAACGTATGGATTGACTGGGTGAGAGAAGGACGGTCAAATGTTATGAAAAAAATGAAGGTAGTTTAATACGAAGTCTTCGAGGGATGAATCATGCAGGAAGATTTCATTCTGCTCGGAAACGCGCTTCTGAACTGATCGTATGTTCGTGAGAGGGAACGAGTACAATCGAGATAGAATTGGGTTATCAGTGAAATTTTAAGGACAGTGAATGATATTGCAGATATTTTGATGTGGAAGCAATATTGATGCATAAATTGGAACTTTGTCGGGAGTGGTAATCGAGTTCGGGACTATGTCATAAGACGTAATCGGGACTGATAATTTTGATAGTTGGAGACCAGCTTGGATAGGGGCAGAAGATGATTTCTTGGAACTTTGGACTACGGCAAGATCGCAAGATATTTCGACTGAGAAGTCTACGAGGGACATCAACGAAGAAAAGATAAGTTAACCGCGGTGTAAAATTGTAAATTGAAAGAGATCATGATCAAAGGCCTAACTTAAATTCATTAAATTGTTTGATAAAAAGGTAAAAATAAACTTTGTTGAATTTTGTTCTTTAGAAAAGAAAGTGATCTTTCATTTAGTCAATCCAAACAGAAATGAACTAGGAATAGAATCATTCTATTTCAGATTCCCAGCTGCGCTGTATAGTCGGCGGATCCTATAATCCATTATAGAGGTAATAAGGATTATAATATATCGTGACCCATTGACCCAGCAAGCCGGACGCTAAGATCTTTAGCAGATATAAATGTTGAGAGAGGAAAATTTTGGTATATCTCAGTATAAAAGAAATTTTCTACTCATTGTATAATGCTGTCTTTTGATGGCTGCAACTGGTTGCATAATCGTACTCATTACGATACAGATGTCATAATAATACAGGTTCTTGACCATCTCAGAGAAGCTTACAAACTATTGAAATTTAATTAATAATTGAGAATCGTTCTAGTAAATGTTTCGTTCGATTGTGTACATTAAAATTGCATTTGTACTATTTTAATGACTGTAAGTTTAAATTTCTTTTATTATAAAGTTTTTACGTGGAATATTATTTAAAATAAATAGGATCGTAATTTTACTTTGATCCTATTTGACTAGCGCAGTACTTCCTCGCAGGTAGACTGGTAACCACAGCCACTTGTCGTAACATACGAGAGTAGTTTTAGGGAGCTGTCCGCTAGGTGGCCTTGGATGAATCCTGCATGTGAACTGCCACGGAACGATATAATGTAAAAGTTTAACTTATAAAAGTCGTAGAAAATGTACAATATGAAACTCGATGTAATGGGTATTAATATACTCGTGTGAAAATTATGATACGAGCGAGGAACGAGCAAGTATCGTAATATCACACTCCTGTATGAATCCATCATTATATCATCGTTTCATAATGTACTATTTTGTAGTTGTAATTTCACTGACATAATTATTCATTAGCGAAGAGCGTTTTAATAATTTGAGAATATTCTGCAAATGAGATTGCCGACTTCTGTTTGATTTAGATGTGCGCAAACAAACTCTGAAACGCTGGGCGTCCTCTTGCTGTTTCGAGCACTCCCACGTCTTCCACCCACGCAACATTGTACAGATTCTCTCCCGCCGCTTCCAAATGGGGTCTGTAATATGGAACGTGTTAAGAATGTTGATAATTCACCGAGTGGAATTTGAAGCAGCCTAATACAATTTCTCTATTAAAATATTCTAGTGCACATGCGTTGAAAACATTAACACAAAGATAATCATGAACATTCATATTCAATTTCAGTCCTTCAAGTCCTTCATTCTCTACTTCAGTCGCCACTAACTCCATCGTACCAAATAATTATAAAGTTCTCTACATGTAAACACTACAGCTCTCATGGCATACACGAATCATAAAGGCAAGACGAACATGACAAATTTGTACTCATAAATATAATGATAACATATAAATAATAATTATCATTACTCTTATTAACAACGATGTAAAATAATACTAACAATATTATGTTTGATGATGCAAATAATAAGATATCAATAGGTAACTTGTGAATAATGTAAGGAACACACTAGCTTTAGTACCCCTATAATACATCTTGGTTATGGTTAATAAACCTGAGATAATAGATGGTTATGAAACAACAATTCTAGTTCTTTACTTTTCATTCAATTACAAAGAATCGCGATACAAATTTAGTAGACAGCATATATCGACATTGGATCTAGTGTTGCAACTAAGTTGTTTGCACGGAAATATTTTCAGTAATTTGTTTCAAGTAAAAAGACTCGTTACCAACGTATTTTATGATGTCACAATAACATGACGGATGAAAATCTCAAGTTAGAACTAAACTTCAAATTATTTTTGTTCTTACTAAATTTAAAATGTCATAGAAAATAGCGTATGTAACTTGTATTTCTAATCTTACTTTTCGCACTAAATTCTTAACGCCACTCTTTCAGAACATTTGTACTCTTTCATCAATTTCATTCGCAGTCACTTCATTCGCAAACAAATTTAAAGATATGAAAAAGGTGATATCATACTATTTTATAAGTGCGTCAAGAATCAACGCCCTTCATGGGTGTTGAGCGCTATTGGAGTAATCCTCCGTTACTTTCTACATTAAATCTGGAGTAATCCTCCGTTACTGTAGATATTTCTGTCCGTCACGTCTCGTCGCGGTCTGTTGTCAAGAGGACCGCCAGGTAGCATCTCCGCGTACGCGCCTCGTGCTACGCGCTCCTGCGTCACTACCCAGCGACCAGAATTGGGGAGGGGTAGGGTTTAGGACACTTCACAGGGGTTGGACTAGCCCTTGTGAAGCAGCCACACTCATTTTGTTGGAACAAATTTCACTTGAGATTCGACAGGAATCAAACCCGGATCTCCTTGGTGAAAGGCGAGCGACCTTGTTCTGCACCACGAGATGGACCAGGTTGTGAAAGTGCTAGCATCAGAAATTATGTTGGTAGCACGAGCTGCGGCTTGTAACAAAAGGTAATGTAAATTCCGCACCACCACAATCATATCAGATGCTGGAAGTTGTCCCCTCGAATTGTTTTCCGGTGATCTGGTTGCTACCAACATAAATGCAATTTTTAATAGAAGGCCCTGGCTTGGATAGGTGTGGTGAGACATTCCCAGTGCTCTGTCATATAAAAATTATGGATTTTTATAAATAAATAATTTTGGTATGTAAAGAACTATTGTAAAGTACGTACAGATTTTTGAATTTAAGAACTGTTGTATGATGTATACGAGTGTACTATACTATGTTACTTCAATATTCGTGAAGATTGTTTTTGTTAAAATATTTAATTTGTTGCAGTCTGCATGAGATAATTTTATTGGTTGTTCTTGAGCAATGTGCTTGTTACGCTTTGGAAAACAATTTTGTGGTTTTCTTCAGCAGTTTTACTGCTACTGGGCACTAGTTTCGTACTAAGTATGCAAAGCGTTTTTCATGATCGAGAAGAAATGTTTGCCGATAAGGTAGATTGACGCACAAAACTAAAACGAAATCGTAAAAAATGACCACTTCACCCGTGAAAACTGAACATTATTTTACAACTGTATTAAAATTCTATTAGGAAAAGTTTAAAGGTATATTAGAGTAATGTGATGCGAAAGACCATTACTGGCAATGTATAACTCAGTCTCTTTGTAATATTATGTTTATATTGTTTCGTATCCTCCATAATTGGATTATTTACTTTCAAATTGTATCTATTATGGATAGCAAATTTACTGGTAATATTTTGAATTAGTTATTTGAGAGGGTAAAATATGCGACTT
Source organism: Teleogryllus oceanicus (assembly GCA_964035755.1). Classification (NCBI taxonomy): domain Eukaryota; kingdom Metazoa; phylum Arthropoda; class Insecta; order Orthoptera; family Gryllidae; genus Teleogryllus; species Teleogryllus oceanicus. The sequence goes on from CAXIVR010000007.1 coordinate 91,688,883, forward strand.
CCAATTGCAAGGAATGTGCACCCACACTTCAAGTAAAACGACCTGGTTTCAGAATCTCGTTCGATAATATTACCTTCAGTTACGTGGTTAATGCTCTCCGTATAAAATACTCTAAAGAACGTTGATGGTTTTTAAGTTAATTTAGATTAGATTTATAAGAAACTATTGACAAAAAAACGGAAGTGTATCACTTCTGGATAAACAATTACCATCTTTCCTGAATCAAACATATTTATGACAAAAAGTAAAGAAGTGTTCCGGTTACAGCTTCACGCATTGAAAACTTACCAATGAGATTAAAATAAATTAATGACAATCATCTTTTTGTTTCCCGTAACCTGTTTAGAGATACTTCCAGTTCAGCCTAGTGGAGTGCTACGCCACTGTGAATAAAGTGACAGTTACTCTCATTATGAGGCTGCAACGCTAAAAAAGTACCAATAAAATTCTATTGAAATACAGGTTCACAACGTTTCAACAGCTAATTATAAGAGATAAATAGATTTTCATCGCTTCGCTTCAGAAGGGAAATTGCATTGTTCACATCGTTACGATGTTTCAATAGAACAATGGAGTACTATTAATGGATTACACTCTACACATTACGTGGATAATCTAGTCTTGCAGAATTTCATTATACAAAGTACGGATGATTGTTTTCTGGGATTCTAAATTTCCATTAGATTATTCCCAACGATTAGTATTTTCTCCGTTTCATCTGGTTGTGCCGTACTGTTGTAAATTTTAGCAAATCTGCAACGTCAACAGTATTGTTGAGGTGAAATTTTCGAATAAAATTGTGATGTAGAAATACATTTGTTTGGCAAGTAAACGTTTCAGCAGTATGGTTCATAAAAAAGTTAACATAAAATAGTAAAGCTACTAAAACGTTCAATGACCTGGAGCGATATCAGAGTACAAGAGTTTAAAGTGACTGTTTTTATGCGCATATGTAGAATATTCCACGCAAGAAAATAAGGTCTTGAACTGCAAAATAGTCACCAGAGATTATAACAGATTCATATTAACTATATGTGTGATTTGTATGGGTGGCTTTCCTTGAACATGCTCTGTTAATGGATGAATATTTATAACATATTGTTGCTTGTGGCCACAAATAGGCTTTTTTTATTTCAAAATAGCGATACCTTTGACAAATCTAAGGAGAAATCGCGTAATAGAATGCAAGAAATATCAATTAAACTTTCATTAGTAGATCCATATTATTGCAGCATTGATTCCATAATCTTATTAGCGCAAAATCTTACGCGCTCACGCCTTGGCTTACTGGATACGGTTGATAGTTAATGCCTTATTTTACGTGGCGAGACCCGGGCCATCAGACCCGCTCTTCCGTCTAACCACGTAAATTTCGCTACGCTCCTTTCACCACCTAGCGGAGAAAGGAGGTATTATCTTGGGCGACGAAACAGGCGGATCTCTCTCTGAGGCTTCTTTTAGGCTTGAGGATATTTTACATGCAGTAAATCTACTACATGGGACAGCCGGCTTCACTTTCCCTCCGAAGGAAGGCGTACGAAGGATTTCCCCCCTTAAAAATCCACGCAATGAGTAAACAGCTACCTAAGAAGTAGCTCGCGATGCCTGGAAACAGTCATAGAGGAAATCAGGAAATGATTCATGTGTTTTCCCAAGGACGGAGCCGGCAGTGAGGAATAGAATGATTCGTGTTTCCGTACGTGTGTACTTCTTCGGTCATTAGTACCTTGAATGTTGTAGCCAAAAGAGAGCATTATTCCTACACCACAGCACCAGCCTACCCGTAGGTTTGCGAGATTTTTCACAACCTAGGTGTCACCCGTAGCGGAGCACCGCCCCAAGTCGCATAAGCTCCTAGCTCCCGACCGGTCTCCAGGCATGAGTGGTAACGAATTGCACGTTCTGTGAGTGTGCGAGTTAAGGGGTGAGGTTAGGACAAGAAAGAAGAAGGTAAGATCGCGTGGGCTGCGTGTCCCGCTTGTTAAGACACTTCTCCGGCATCTGCTTGAATTTGATAGAATTTACCATGGAAAACCACCGATAGGAGCAGCCGGTCGTTAGAATTCGACCTAAGCTAGTACAGAAATTTGGACACGTCGGTTCCCGAACCCAACGACATGGAATTAAACGAGGAACAGAACTCGATTGATTAATTGATTGTTAGTAATTCCGAGCGCGTCAACTACTGAGATCATTAGTCCCGTAAGTGTGCTGCATGTTTTTCATTGCGAGGGGGCGGTGATCTTCCCCCACTGGATGGCGAGATCCCGCGCCGACCTACCGTCAACAAGCGGGCTTTTCCTTAGCCATGTATCCCCCACCAGCGGGGCTCCGACCCAGCCGGGACAAGTTGTAAGTCCCCGGTCACTCTTCGGCATCTGTAGTAGTGTAGTGCATGTTAGGGTAAGTGTGTGTGTGTAAGGGGTGAGATTAGAACAAGGAAGAGGAAGGAAAGATCGCGTGCGGTCTATGGTCTGTTTGTTAGGGTACTGCTCCGGTATTCGCCTGGTATTGATCGGAGAATCCACATTAGAGCAGCCGGCCACTAGAATTCTCCTCCAGACAGTGACTGAATTCGACCTAGCTGAAACTGCTGCCGCCGTCGGGACTGGAACGTAGAACCTCCCGGTCAGATGTATTTCAGTGACATCAGTTGATGCACTGAGTGCTCGCGGTAACAGGACTGGCGTTCAAGGAACCTGCTATGAGCTGCGCTTATTGTTTTGGTCCCCCACCCGGACCCCAAAATGCGAGCGTGCGTCACCGCGTGCGCACGCAATGCCCGCCCCCTCCGCCGGCGGCCGCTCCGCTCCGCTCCGCTCGCGCGCCGTGACCCGTGCGCGCGCCAGCCGGCGATTGTCTGCGCCTTTCGCAGGGGGCCGTGAGCTGTTTCCGTTGCAGTCACGCGCGAGATGGCGGGGGCAAATAAATTCCGCTGTAGTACGATGACCGCAAAAATGGATTGATTTCTTTAATGGGTAAGAAAATGTTTTTGAGTAGTTTGTACGTTCTGAAGGTGAATGCCACACAAATGAGTGAATTCAAACTAAAAAGTCAGTTAATACTACTTACTGTATAGTAATAATAATAATATATTATTCCGTGAATCTACTCATGCTTTGTTTACATTTAAATAATGGAATTATTAATGGAATTAGTTAATTAAATGGAAATCTATGCCTGTTATTTGCAAGCAATTGCCATTTTGTTCGCTAGTACGGTTATTTATTACGCTATAAAAGCCCATACAATTAATTTTAAGACTTTTCTTTGAGGGTATGTCCATCTAATTTTAAAATCATATATACCAATTTATAATAGAAAGATAGTGTAGATTATCGGGCTAATATATTATGTAATATTCTTAACACATTATTTTAACTGTGTAAAAATGATTGCAATGATGTTTAATGAATGATTAGTTATGGCTTAATATATCCAAATATAAATCAGAATGTTCAGTATACATATCACCAAAATAACATTATATATTATATATTAATTTTATAATTTATATTTCACTAATAAATAATATACTATTTACTTAATATTTTATATATAATTTTCAAATAATCTCTGTAAATAAAAATTACATGGATAAGAAAGGTTTACAATTGCTGGCAAAACACTAGTATGATTCATTAGTTAACTTTCACTTTTGTCCTTCACTATTGATGGCAAAATGACCTAGAAGAAACGATCGGTTGAAATGATAGAGACGAAGAGAATCATGAAATAAAACAATGAATGATATCAAGACCCAATTTAGAATATTTAATCATTTTGATGATGGCGTAATCATATGGGGTGAAAATCTACTTTATTTTTTTATTACTGGAATATTTGATTTATGGTGCACGTAATGGTTACCAAAGCGATGTAGTGAACGTTGAAGGGCAATGCAAAGCGAGGCAGAGCGAGGAGAAGTTGAGAGGGAGGGACGGCAGGGCAGAGTTAGGCTTAACAGGTGGACAGAACTAGCAACGCGGGTCGTTTGTCAACTGCTAAATTCATTCGTCCTGTAAGTATAGTTCATGTTTTTCTCTCTTGGGAGGTGATGGTGATCCATCCACCGCCAGATGGCGAGATCTGACCGTCGGCTAGCGGGGATTCCTCCCAACCAGGTATCTCCCCCCAGCCGGGCCAGACTCGAAGCCCCCGTCTGGTTTCCCGGCATGTATGGTAGTGTAGTTCATGCTAGCGAAAGTGTGCATAAGGGATGAGGATAGGTCAAGGAAGAGGAAGGAAAGATCGCGTACGGTCCGTGGTCCGTTTTTTATGGTACTGTTCCGGCATTCGCCTGCGTGTTGGTGATCGAAAAAACGACGAAAAACCCCCGATCAGAGCAGCCGATCGCTGCGATTCTTCTCCAGACAGCGACTGAGGGGAAGTGGGTCTCTGAGCGGGAGAGGGGGGACTGGAAGAGAAGGCGCCAGTCATAAAAGAATATAAAATGGACTGTTTTTTAACTACGGGATTTAGGAATGAATGGAATGCGTAGGATAGAAAACCAGAATAAAAAGGTTCTAAAATGTTTAAATTTCATTAGTTTATATTTTTTTAAAATCTAAATAGACTAAATGAAAAAAATTAAGGTTGTACTTCAGGACAGTTGGGAGGGCTAGTTAATAAAAATAAATAACAGACTTAAGATGAGATTGTTTCAAGGAATGTACTGTGACATACCAATATGTGGTTTATTGTAAACACGGTGAATTGTAAGGGTAGACATTTGTAAATATGGCGGCATAGCAACGGTAGACGAGTTGTCGTCAAGGTCAACAAACTTCATTGCTTTGAACCACGGGGCGCGGCTAGTTGACAAAGTAAACTGTTTGGGGATTGGCCGAGAAAGCAATGACAATCTGGGGGGCGGCTAGTTGAATTTGTAAGTAATTGAGAGATTGGGTAGGCATGGAATTTTTTCTAACAAGAAACAGTAGAAAGATGAACCGAGTTTTTGAAGGGCTGAAAGAGGGGAATATGGAGGCATTCTGACTTATGCCGTGGTGCTGTGCGGATCGTGTGTAGACAATTGATGTTGGGAGTTTGGGAATTGTGAACATCTACTTTGGAGCGTATGGTTGTCGGACTTAAATATTGATGTAATGTGCGGAAATTGGACTTGAAATATTTCGAGTGCAGCAGCTAGAATTGTGAACTTAGGTGAATTTGTCGGCAAGAGGATGTGAGATAATAGTTTGCTGAACTTTAATATTTTAAGTATACGCGTAGAAAGAACTGGGAACTTTTAAAAGGAAAAATAAGTCTTATCAACTTATGAGGCGGTGAGGATCAGTGACTTGAGTACAGTTGTGCCAGAACGGAAGAAAAGAAGATGGTATTTGAACGTGGAGCCATCGACATCGAGGAAGATTGAAAATGGTTCTACGCGGCGACATCGGTCGAGAGCGCGCGAAGACGGGTACTGCAATATAAGGTTTAAGACTGGTCACGACCGAAAGTTTCGTATTGTTACCAATAAAAATTGAAAAAACTTACAAGTTTCTGTGAATAGAAAAGATGATTTTCATTTATCCAATTCCAGTAAATGAGTAGCTAGAAATCTAAATTTGCTTTTCAGATTCCTCGGCCACTCTGTACAGATGGCAGATGGAATAATCGGCTATTAGTAGGCAATAGCGATTATATCTTATAAGACCCATCGACCCAGTTAGCCGGATATTAATTTAATGGAAATAGCAGTTGAAGAGTAATTTTATTAATTCAATTAACGTAATATTTTCCTGGCGCCCATATTCTTATATAAATTTGGAACGGGTTACGTTGAATTTATATTTAATAATATTAGAAGGGCAGAGGAAATATTAAATTTAAAAATAAAATCAGACAGTTTGTTTTAGTACCTTCAGGGTACGTAGTAAATTAGGAACATGAAAAGTTCTAAAATTTTAATTTTTCTAAATGTACATGTAACATATTTTATATTGACTAAGAGAAGGATTATTAAGTAATTAAAGTCAAAAGAATATTTGGCGGCTAGTCAATACAAATATTTAATAATGGACTGCTTTTAACAAAAGAATTTCTAGATAGAAAAATTATGATGTTTTAAGAGTTGTAAAATTGCAAAATTTTCTAAGATGTTCTTTTTTTCCTCTGTTGACTAAATGAAGCATTTTAAAGTTGCGATTAGAGTCAAAGGAATGGTTAAATTGAATCAGATGATCAGCAAAGTTGAAAAATCTAATATATTTTGTTTCTAACATCTCATATGTTCTTTTATTCTAATAGAAACTTTCTGCTTGTTTGACCTACGTTGGCAGAATCACAGTTATTACAAGAGAAATGCAACTCTTTTCACAGGGGTGATAGGTGTTTTGGAACTCGGGAATAAAGATTAGAGGGAGTTTGAAGTTTTGTACGATACTGACATATTATGTTTTTTGAAGCATTTGCCTATGCGTTCAGATACAGGGGATATATATATATATATATATATATATATATATATATATATATATATATATAGGGGATGCAAATAAATTTTTAGGTTCACAAGCAATGTAATTTATTAAAATGTGAAACAAAGCGACGCATCCAAAAGAAAGGACATTGGGCTTCACCTCCTTCTTCCCAAAAGCCAATGATACACAAAACTATTTTTTGCTTCTTTTCTGTACCAACGAAGTTCATTTAATATATCAGTTATTAAAATTATAAATATTAACAATAAATTAACAAAGAAATATGCTATAACAATTAAATTATTATGCTAACTTTTACAGTGTGCAGTCGTTGTAGAATATAGAAATCAATTTTATTACATGTACTTAAGAATGGTTGCATATTCGAGATAATTGAAGTTATTGCTGTGTCGTGTTTATATAACAATACTCTGTATCATTTGAACTAATGTATCTACATTTTATTTTAAATGTGCCAAATACATGGACGATAAGAACTAATATGTGGGTTTTATTCTTTTAAAATATCAGATACTTTTTAAGTGTAGTTATATCAAAAACGAACTCCATATATACAATTAACAATGCATGGACAATCAGAAATATTTAAAATTATGATATATGTCAACCAAAAAATGTATTTAAAAATTAATCCTAAGCATAGAGCTCTCATTACGAATTCTAAACAAAAACAGGAGAGTCGTATTCTCAAAAATTAAATATCTTTCAATAATGGAATGTCTACAATACGTTCATTGGTGTCAGAATTCCAGAAAAACGACATAAACCAACTATGACGAACAGAAAAATACAGAAGTGGAAATAGAAAGAGGCAGAAGTACGCAATGTTGACAGACGAACCGGGAAGAAAAATAAGTACAAGAAGCGACACCGCAGCCTTTGAAAAACTCCGACGTCCTGACGCGTCTTTCTTTGAGTCCGACACCAGAGCTTCCCAGCGTCGCTGTCTCCCGCGCGTGACCCCGAGACGTGCGTTTATTTGCAGCGCGTTGCTGCCGCGACGGCTCTGGCGTTTGCACGGCCGCGTGCGCGAGCACGTGCGTGAGAGACGCGCGTCGTGTCGTGCGAGCGGCCGAGTGATGTTTTGTTTACGTTGCGCGGCTGTTTGCACGCAAAGCTTCAAGCGAGTTGAAAGCATACGTTAAACTGAGGTACAAAAGATACTGGAAGTGAAAAAGATGCCGCGTAACATGAATGTGTCACTACAGTGCCCCTAACCGGGAGGTCCAAGGTTCGAGTCCTGCCAGTGGCAAGATTTTTAACACTAGCTTATCAGCTAGGTCGAATTCAGTCGCTGTCTCGAGGAGAATTTTAGCGGCTGGCTGCTCTGATCGATAGTTTTCCGTCGTTTCTCCAATCAACTTCAGGCGAATGCCGGAGCTGTACCCTAAACAAACGGGCCACGAACCGTGCGCGATCTTTCCTTCCTCTTCCTTGTCCTGTTCTATCTTCTCCACGTACACACACACTAACATGTACTACACTACCACATATTCCGGGACCGGTCGGGAACTTAGAGCTTGTCCCGTCTGGGGCGATGCCCTGTGGATATATAGATAGATAGATATTTATTATTCTGCAGATAGGTATAAACAACCTGGTGGGAGAACTCTACAATTAACATATTACTAATATTAACTTTAAATTACTTAACAACGTAACATTAAATTCTTTAAAGACATAATAATAATAATAATAATAATAATAATAGTAATAATAATATGCTAACAATAATAGCATTAACTACATTTTATGGTTGACCTGCACAGTTATTTTAAACTATTAAATACTGGGATGGGAGATACCTGGTGAGGAAACCCCGCTAGCTGACGGTAGGTCGGCACCGAATCTCGCCATCCACCGGAAGAAGAACACTGCCACCTCCCAAGGAAAAGTCATGCAATACACTTATAAGGCCAATGATCTCTGTAGCTGTCGCGCCCGGAATCACCAACTACCCACCAACCAACCGTAACAAGAATGTTTGATGATCACTGAATGCGTCTGTTTGGAAAATATTAATTTCGTTGCTCCTTTGAGTCTGATTCTTCAGTTCGAGGTTAATCCTTCTTCGTTAGTTTCAATTTTGTATTAATTTATTTGGATGGTCAATACAGAGTCTGATCATTCAGTATTATTGGTTTGGAAAAACGAACGTCAATCAAGTCGTTCACATGTTTGTGTAATATTTTACATGAGTGCTCCATTTATGGATACAATGTTTACCTATTATCTATTTCGAAAGAAAAATTGTGATATCTATTATGAATTTCGCGAGAATTTAAGTTTGTTTCTTGATATTTAGCTTGGTTGTTGCCAAATTTAAATAAACCGAAAGAACTGCATGATTCTTTATTTTTTTCAGCTTTTTTAAAACGAAATTGGAACAAGTGACCCAATTTTACCGTTGGGAGTTTGCTCTCTCAGTGTACGTGAAATTCTCTACTGTGAATAGGAGAGTTAATCCTTTTGTGTGTTCCTGGGTCAGCAGTGCATACACAGGAATAAACTAAAGATTAGAACGTAAAGGTTATACAGTATTATTAGCATCCAATATTATTAGCATGTCCTTTTTAGTATTAATTTCCATTTCATAAAATACAAATATCTGTGGAATTCGTTTTATTCTTGTACAGTATAGACGACTTTGTTTGTGACGATAGACGTATAGAAAACAAAAACCTCAGGTCCAGTTTTATAAGAGGAAAGACACAGGAAAACGTATTGACCTAAATGATTTGGATTGTGGTAGATACACATCACAAATTCAATTGTACCTGACATGAACAAATACCACATTATATATATATATATATATATATATATATATATATATATATATATATATATAATATAATATAGATATATATCTTAATCTGCATGTTCTGCAGTGTACTTTCACAATGTTACACATTTCTTCGTTGTTCCAGATATAAAATAACTGGCATGTTATTTTGTGTATGAAACACACGTAAATAAAGATGTTTGTTAATAACAAATAAGAATAGTGGTATATGGCCACAGAAAAGAGATTTCGAATATCATGTAAAAAATTATGATTACATTTCTGATACTTAGAGACGCAAATATATCAACGGCAAACCCTATTAATAATTGTCAATTTTTAATAAATAATTTGCCAATGTAAAAGAATAATGAAATGTAAAACGCAATATTTTTTGCAAAAGTACACAGTAGTCATGTACGTATACATTATTTTTCTTCTCCTTTGCTTTCTGGATCTCGACGGACGTGCTTTCCGAGTGAGTCAGTTTCTAGAGACCCACAAGGGTTAACTTTTCCCCTTTTCTCCCCAACCATCACGCCAGTGGCTTGTGAATCTATGTGTACACGTCTGCTAAGTTCTTCTAGTGGTGTAGGTCAAAGGGTCCACATTTATTTTTCGATCTTTTATGTTGTACGTGGGGTCACAGGCGCCAACTCAATTAGACTTAGGCTCCGTCGGTTCCCCAATAAAATTCGGGAGTGGCTGCCCTATCTCCAAAATTGGACATTAATAATTAAATAAAATGTAACATTGCGTATGAAACATTTGAAAACAGTGCAAATGCTGAATAAATCAGGTAAATTGGGATAATCTACAGGATACTCGGACACTACAATGACAAAAACTCTTTAGAGTCTATGTTAAATTATTGTAAGAATGGCACTGCTCTCTAGGTTCGCTCATGGTTAAAAGGCAAGAAATGGGAAATAAAAATGGAAGAGATTGTAGATATGACGGCTTTTGAAAATGAAAATCGATACCTAACAAATAATATTGAGGTACGCGAAGGTAGTGAATATGCCTTCCCCCTAAATTTTCTTGAAGGTGACGTCTCTGTGTGGGATAAATTCAAAGATTTCTTTTTCTACGTTTTTGCTGAATACTGCTCATCACTGTTATATTAGGAATGAATTTCATCCCGACTTTTTATACAATTCATCCATATATTTTGTCTCTGGAGAGAATCTGACAGGCATGTTCCCCACATGTCTTTCTTATCACCAAGCGAGGGAATTAATCTAAACCTAGACCTGGGAGACACCGTTAACTAGCCGACAAAATCGAACGAAAATGTCAATTTCATACACACATACATACGTACATACATATTTCATTGTATATAATACAACTTTTATATTTACTCACGTATCATTTTACTTTGCCCGCTTCTTTGATACTCCCCCGCCCAAAGAATTACTCCAAACAAGGGAAGTTGAGTGCATGTTTGCTACATTGTTGTGACCTATATTCAATTTAACGAATTCTACACTATGCCCATCTTCATTCGAGCCTCCCTCTAATATTCAAATCACAAATGTTGCAGGTGAGTGATCATTAGGTTTCTCTGATTCATTCTTCTTTTCACCATTGAGATTCTACGTAATTTTCTAAGATGATAAATTAATAATGAATAAGTAAAACAGAATATAAAAGATAAAAAATTATAACGAAAGACGATACTAAAATTACCGCAATTATCTTAAAGAATCTAACAATGAGAACAAACGCCAATTTTGACATTTCGACAAACACCTCCATTTGACAGCGCAGTACTGCAGTTGATAACAGGCGCCGCAAGGAGCCGAGGAACTTTCCGATAGGATTTTTTTGACCGCAGCTCCGTTGTCTTTGAGAGCGTGTGCATCCCGTTCGGGCTAAGGACGTGCCCAGCGTCTCTCCAAAGGCGAGGCCGTGCGCCGCGCTGGCGCCCTGTCGGAGCAGGCGCTGATGAAGGGGCGCGCCGAGGACGGGAGCGGCGCCGCACGGCCTCTCGGCACTTCATTAACGCTACAATTAACCGCTATAACGAGCAAGCGTTTTTCCGCAGACGTCTTCTCGGTCCGTGTCTCCTCCAGCGGCACGGCGGAATCTGCGCCCGGCGGGAGCAATGAAATACAAGCGCGCGGCCGGGTGCTTTTCCAACGTCGCTGCTGTCGCCACCGTCGCCTCCCGCCACCAACTCCCCGCCGACCCGGCCGCCGCCACCCCGCCTCCGCGGCCCCCGCCGCCCTGGCCGCTCCCCGCTGCCCCCACCGCCGCCCCCGCCGCCCCCACCGCCGCCCCCGCCGCCCCGCCGCCCCGCCGCCCCCGCCGCCCGCGCCCCGCCCGCGCCGCCCCGCCACCACTGATTCCGAGCCGCAATCACCTCCCTGTCGCGTGCATCTCTGTAACATTTGTTTGTCTTCTCCTTCTCCCTCCCTTCTCCTTCCCTCTTCTCTTCCTTTCTGTTCTCTTTCTCCCTTGTTTTCCTATCTCTGTCTGCTTCCATATCTGTTGTTCCTCTCCACTCTGTCTGTTCCTCACCACTCTGTCTGTTCCTCACCTTTCTTTTTCCTTTTTTTTTCCTCTTTGTCTTTTTTCCACTCGGCTTGTTCTACTCCCCTTTATATCTCGATTTTACTTTTTTCCCTTTACCCTCCCCTATCCTTGATCCTGTACCCTTCCGTCCCTTCATCCTGCTGGCTCTCCCTTCTGCTAATTCATCACGCCGCCTAAATTCTCTCTTTATGCCTTACGGTCTGTCTTTTCGTAGACCAAACTCTCGTCTCACGTTTCCCCACTCACTCTTAACTCACTCATCGTGTCAATAAGCGGCCGGCAATCATCGACACGATTTCTATTTCTACTGATATGTCCATTAATATTATTGTTTCTGTATGTACCATTGTGACCATTAACACAGTCTTCATTAGGCAACTTGACTAGTTCAGTGGATGAGACATTGTTAATTATTTAAAATGAATTCCAGTTGATAATGAGAGTTAAAATGTGACATAATTGGGAGAGACATTTTCGTTGTTGAAAGCTATTTTTGTGAATTGCTTCATTGGGACTCAAACAATTGTTTTATTCTAAACCATTTTTCTGATATGATAACCATAAAATGTCCATATACTCACAAAATTGAAATGTTCTACGGTATAAGCGTTCTACAACTTAAATATCAATTAAATGGATAATAATTAAACTGATAAAATATATGAATATCGACTTAAATAATCATATATGAAAATGTACAATCATAATTCTGAAATGTTCGAATTCGCCTTTTCTCTGAAGCCATAGGTTTTAGTTGATTTTAATGCTATGATTATCATCACTCCACCATTATTTTCTCTTCTTTCATAATTTCTGCAACTTTTTCTTCTTGGTTTTCCATTCCCCCCGCCACGACCACGCTTCCCTCCCCTCCCCTCCCCTCCCCTCCCCTCCACGCTCCAGCAGACTCTGTCGTCCCGTGCGCCCACCGCCTTCTCGAGCAACTCTTACCCTGTCCGCAGACGCACCGCCTTGTCCGCGCATTTTTATTTAAACCTCCCCACTGCGTCACATTAATTTTCACGTGGTAAAAGGAAAAGAAGGAGAGCAAGGGAGGGGAGAGACATGCGGTATGAATAATTCATAACAAGATAACTACGGGGTTCTTGGCGGAGGAAACTTTCTCAAGGCTGCATTTTAACCCAATTGAACTCCCCTGTGGAGCGAAAAAAAAAATCGTATTCCGGTGGATCTCGAAAAGTAAGAATTAATTAAAACATATCGCCTCGTGACCTGCGTAACTCCGCAAGTATCCCCGCCAGATAGCGGATAATTTCACCCCGAGTTAAGCCCGAGCCGGTCGCCAGGGACGCGCCAAATTGTATTATTCGCGGGCGGCGGCCTCGGGGCGCGGGCAAGTTCAAGAGGCGTCCGCCAGGGGCGCTCAAATGGATACGCATGGCGACGGAGGGACTCTGCGTCTCAATAAGGCGGCGGCCGCAGCGCAGGGCAGGGCTGGCGCAGTGGGCCCTTTTGTAAATCTATCTGGGCAAAATGGCCGGTGCCTTAGCTGTTAGTCGCTTCGTGTCTCGACGAAGAATGTGTTCCCGCCTTGAATAAGAGTGCTAACCGTCTCTCTTTCTATAGCGTAGGTCGTTAACATATGGGCTGTGGTCTCAATGGAGTACGTGTGTTCCATCTTTTCTATGGGATTATTAACTGTTTCAGTATCTATATAGGAGTCACCACGTCCTAGGCACGAAATGCCAATATCCAAGTTTCAACCATCATGCTGCAACCTCCCTCAGAAGTTTCACCATGAGAAAGATCGCAACATGACGGCCGAAACGTTGGCATTTGTGCGTATGTCTCCCGGTCAACCGAGTAGATGATGACTCCGGCCGCTGAAACTTACGCTTTAATTGACTGTTTCTCCTTTCATTGCGTTAAGAATTAGCGTAGAGTGTGGTCGCGTTTTTGCCGAGTATTAGTTTCCAAACTTGTCTAAGAGGATGCAAACCCTCAGTATTTCCATAGTGAAAAATGTTGAATAAATGGAGTAAACGGGTCTAGGAAAGCTTTGCCTCTCCTTTCATGGGGTACGGTATTACCGTAATATTGTCTAGTACCTCAGCTATGTACGTGTGTTCCAACCTGGAAGTGCTAACCGTTTCTCACTCCATAGTGTGTTGGTGCCTGGTGCACCAACCGACTTTGTGGATTCTATCACTTGGTAATCTGTGACGCTTGCCCCGTTAATACGTGATACGCTTCATTTGCAAGGGCCAATGGCTCTGATCGGTCTTTATCCCTACTGCTAAAGAAGAAAAATAGTTGTTTTCTGATGGTAAAAAGATTTGCAAATTTATCGGCAAAAAGGAAACGGTGGTACGATATGAGATGGTTAAAATTAGACACGATACTAAGTGAAATAGCATAGGCAGTTGCGATTCCATAACTGAAGCATTTTATACGGGAGGACGTCTAAGTTCGAATTGTAATGGCAGAGAATTCTAGCGGCCGGCTGCTCTGATCGGTAGTTTTCCGTGGTTTTTCCAATCAATACCCTGCCAATGCCGGTACAGTACCATAACTAACGGGCCTCGGACCGCGCGCGATTTTTCCTTCCTCTTCCTTGTCCTATTCTGACCCCTTACACACACTTATATTGACATACACTACAATACAACACATGCGGGGGGACCGGTCGGGGGCTAAGAGCTTGTTCCGACTGGGGCTATGTCCCGCTGGTGGAAGATACCTGGTTGCTGTAAACCCCCGCTAACGGACGGTAGAACGACGCTGAATGTCGCCATGGAGCAGGGGAAGATCACCGCCCCCTCCCGACGAAAAAGCACGCACTACACTTATGGAACCAATGTCCTCTGCATTAAAGTGTCTGAAATCTACGGCATGTAGAGGGATCGAATAAGATCACTTTTCTCAATGAAAATATAGTGCAAAATTTTATATAACCAAGGAACATGCATTTATACACGTGATATAGGCTGATTTTTAGGCAACCACGGATGCACAGGTCTTGGGCAGGTAATCTGTTCATCCAGATTTTTGCCAGCGTCTGAACGAGGCCTGCCCAACATCTGTGCATAAAAAAAATGCTAAAAATCACGACGAAAATTTACATGTGGAACTCCGTTGTATGAAATTTCCCACTTATGTTCATATGCAAAAAGTGACAATTTTGGACCTCTGTACGTGCTCTAGAAGTTAGAAGTTAACATTCATTCTGAAACATCTGTAGACGATCTGCACAAGAATAGCTACTGATATTATGAAAAAACAGGTAGTAATGGTTCTTGGAAATAATTAATTGATTTTGAAGGGTTTATAATTAGTTTTGATATTGCAGGGTTTATTATTTATTTGTTACTTTGTCACTTGAAAGAAAAAAATATTTTCATTTGGTATGAATTTGTTAAGTTACTTGACTCAATTAATCCATATTGCTGCGCTGAAAATTGATAGAAGAAAACTAGTTTAGGTCGGAATTGGTCGGAATTCGCGATTTTTTTATAAACAAGTACATTAAAGAAAATAAGTTAATTCAGTGGAACTGAATACAAGTGAATAACAATACACTGCACATTCAAGAACTATTCTTCACACTATAATCTTGGAATTGTAAGTCTGCTTACTCGTTTGAAATATTAAATTGATACATCAAAACATATTTTTATGAAAAAAGACTCTTCCTCAAAAAGTCAACAAAAATTATTACAAAGTAATAGTAATATACATATAGTAGCGGAGTGGTCCGGAGCGTGAACCTCATATTTGGTGAAGAGTCAAGTTTATGTATCAAACATCACTTGACATTTAGAGTATGATCACGTGGAAGTTGACTGTCTGATAATAAATATCGAGGAATAATGTGGTATAAAGCTGGGAAAAAGGAAACATCCCGCGGAAACATGTTGCAATGCGGTTCTGACTGCAACTAAATCTGTGACGAATAACTAAGATTTCTTTAACACACAACGGAAAATAAGTAGCTTATAAATTAAATAAGTAAATAATAAGTGAATACAAATAAATAAATTAATTAATTAATTAAAAATAAATAAAAAATAAATATAAATAAATAATAAATAAATAATAAATAAATAATAAATAAATAATAAATAAATAATAAATAAATACATAGATAAATACATAGATAAAAATAAATAAATAAAATTTACTTGGAGATCTTCGCCCAGACTTCGCCTCGCTGGCGCCCACCGTGAGGCTGGCCGCGCCACGCCACGCCACGCCGCGCGCCGCCGGTTCACGAGCGTTAATTAGAAGCAGCAAGGCGATATTGTGGCTACACAAAGCGGCCGAGCAGAACAAGGGCGGCCGCCGGGCGCCTAACCCCGGGGGGGGGGGGGGGGTTGGGGGCCGGGTCGTCGCGTTGGCCTCGAAAGACGCGGGTGGACCGGGGGACGGGGCGGGGCGGGGCAGGCTGTAGCGGCCCGCTGGCGGCGCAACCAGGTGCGTTGTGCATTAACAGGTCTTGTTAATGAGGGCGGCTATCGTGTTTTGCTCGCTGGAAGATTCCGGTTGAAAGGAGGATGAAGGAGGGCCCTAAGGGGATTAGGATGGATGAGCGAGCGATAGTGCGTGAGGTGTTCAAATAAAAACGAGCAATGTAATTGCGTGGGAGAGCGTGTGATTTAGGAGTGTTCGTTTGTATAGAGCGGATAAGGTGTTTCAGAAAGGATTTCAATGTTTATAAGTTCAAATTTTCAGGACGTTTACTCTTTTCACGACCTAAGTCAATTGGAGTTATTTCTGTACTTTTGAAAACGAAAGTGTTGAATGCCATGAATTAAAATTATACGCGTCAGTGTACGTAATCTTGGTCAATTCATACAGTGAGCTAAACTGCCGGGAAAGCAGATTTATGGTAAATGTCTATAGCATTTTACGTTTGCACCTTTGCGATAAATTCACTACTTCAGTGAAAAGGCTTTTAAGAACCAGAATGCATAAATGCTCTTTTATAAATTCAGCTCAAATTAATTTCTCGCCCTTAGTTTCTAAGAAAATAAAGTATTGTAATCGTGCGCCGAAAACAGCAAATTTGCAACAGAAAAACTTAATACCAGACCCTGTTTGCGAAAAAGTCTATAAATTGGATTACTATAGTAAATTACTTGTTCTAACACGTGTAGTCAGAATCCATGAGTAGTGGGTTCTTGATAACAAAAAATAGATTGACAGCAAAACGCTTGCCCGTCCGTCTATTCGTCGGTCCATATGTAGTCATCGTTTGCACCTAAACCATTAAGCCAATTGTCTCCAGAACTGATACATCCCCGATCAATGTAAATGAACACAAGACCTTTTGAGTTTGTAAAAAATTCTTGAATTTTAATAATTACATGAATAAATTTTAATTTTTAAAAAGGTTTTTTTTTTTTTCTGTTCTAAAACTCAGCCTTTAAAAAAGCTTATGTATCTCTTGCGTAATTTGTGGTTGAAATTTATGTAATTTATGAAAAGAACATTTATTTAAAAAATCTTCAAATTATTCCCGAAGATTGATCAACGAATGTTTCAGAGGATGGCACATGTCCCATTTTTGTTGAACTTTTGAAAATTTACTAATGTAGAAATAATACGGGAAAGTATGTGCAATTGTAGCACAAACAGCTTTTAAAAACCAACAACTTTTTATCTCCTTTGAATCGGTGTGTAAACAACAATCGTGGCATATTTTTTATATACTGCGTTAATTCTGTCTCTTTCCATTCTGGTACTCAGTGTACATCATTGTAATATTAGACACCGTCTTATTTAGAAAGATCCCGTCGTGGCACTCCGCATCTTCCTTTCTTGCGTTATTTGTGACGAGGATTTGTGTGCGCTGGCCCGCTCAGCCGCTGGGGCTAAATGTCACAGAGAGAACACGGGGCGGCGTATGGCGTGTCATGGACGCACCCCAGTCTGCCACGCCCCCTGCTCCGCCCCGCACCCCTGCTTCTGACAGCCCAACCCCGCCCCGCCCCTCTCCGCCTCTCCCCTCCTTGGCCCTCTCCGCCTTGCCCCTCCCCGCCACGCCTCGCCCGCCCCGCCCCGCCCCGCCCCGCCCCGCCCCCCCGCCCCCCCCCCCCCCCCCCCCCCCCCCCCCCCCTCCTCGCCGCCCCCCCCTCCCCTCCCCATCCCTCACCGCCCAGCCCCGCCCAGTCCAGTCTTCAGAGTAGCTTTGCTCCCACGGCCTCCCTCCCCGGGAAGCGGATTATGCCGCGCGGACAAAATATGAACCATGCCACGCTCTAACGGAGTGATACTGTTTTGCATTTTTATGAAAAAAATACTATACAGCACTAAATATCTGGAAGCTCGGTGAATTACTCGCTCGCGGAGACTCCGGTACAAAAGAGCACAGCGGATGGAAACCACGGTTCGCCTGTGTACGAAACGCAGGCGGTGGGGAAATATGGATGAAAGTGAAGAGAATGTTTTGAGTGAAAGTTGTTCTGTGTTTCAGTAAGTGTAATGTTTTGTAATTCAATAATTGGATTCTATGGATTCCATTTATTACACGATAAATTCAATCGGAATGTTAAGTTAAGTGGACGATGAATGACCAACTTTGGCAATAGTTTGACTGATTTTGAGAACATATAACTTCAATTTTTAGCATGAATGAAAAAGTATTATTAGAGTTGAAGAAATAATCATTTTGCCGTCCATATTCCTTTCCATCAATAACAATGTTCATCTCAAACTCAAGTTACTGTTTTTTACTCAAATATACTGCAGTCAAGTGAGATTATATAATGGTATAATGGTGCCGCGTAGTGTAAAATTTTCAAAATAAGACTAGAAGTATGCGGTACGTTGAAGGCATTACCAGAGCACCTGATTTCAGAGAGTGGTATTGCGGGTTGCCTAAAGTCATAAGAATGGTGCTTTGGCTAACATCGGGTTTACACTACATTTTCGTAACATTATGTTGTACTCTTTGCTTTATAAACTAAGACTGTATAAATTATGATTACAAGGAAACTTGGTTTTGGTTATTTTTAATTGACGGTCTATCTTTTTCTTTGTAACACTAATGGTGTCCGATTAGAAAGAAACTTGAATTTTCTGCGCAGCCAAATTTCTGGATTTTTTCTTTAAATGGAAACTAATTATTCTTAAATGAGTTGTCACATCAGCTCATTAACTTATTTACAATAGAAACACAAAATTTTAACGACACATTAAAATAAATGTAATTAATGTTTATCAGGCGCTATTTGTCCATTACTTCGTTTTAAAGCTCAACTACAAAACAATTGTATTTGATGTTGGCCGTTCTGTTTTGTAAGTTGCAACCAAATTATCGACAGCAGGTGGCATTAGCGAGAGCAAGTGCATATGTGTGAGATTACGCATGATGCAAGGATGCATTTTCATCATGAGCTTATATTTGGCGAAGTGAATGAACGGAGATTTCAGGTTCGAAGAATGTTTTTAAATGCAGAGATTAGTAAGTGTACATAAATACAATGTCCAGCAATTAGTTTTATATGTCTCCTTACAAAGAGTTTTCAGTAATCATTATAAATAGCCCGCTTGCGATGTACTACGTTTGTACTTTCATGTAGATAGCGGGATTCACCACAGTAGTTCACTACACAACGCATATGTACATATCTCGGTAAATATACATTTCAAATACATATGTATTTGCATGTGTAATGCTTTCCTGTTGCATCTTTTCTAGATATCTTTTAATTGTGCGATATAATTGCAAGGATTCGGACAATTTGAATAATGTTATATGCAAGTGTTCATTTCTTCTAAAACGTCATTTTGTTATTAGTAATAAACTTAATTTATTTTTCAGTCCACTATTGCTGACTCGGTATTTTGTTCCGCGTGTTATTAAACGGTCTACTTTATATATAAAGCAATCTCTGAAGACATATTTTTCTGCCTGCTATTCCCTATGAAAATGGATTAGTTTACGAGAATTAACATTAAAATATTTCTAGCGAGATGAAAGGAAATTGGCAACCTTTGAAAGAAATATACTTTTCTCAGATATATACCACTACGGGCAAAACATACCTAATAATTATATTTTGATGAGTATTTTATAACTATATTTTTTCTCTTATCGGCAACTATAAACAAATTTATGAATAGAAAAGGATGAATGTTTGATAATAAATTAGTAATGTATAATAAGCAGTGAGTTTGTCCTTGGTGCATTTATTGTAAGAACAACGTTTTCGAGATTCAGGATTTAAAAAAGTATTTTTTTGTATCTTATATCCATCGTAATTATTTATTATATATTTTAAATCTATTCAAAAGCCCGTAGCCGAAAAGCCTTTCGATGTTACGACTCACAAATTGGTAAGTTTAATAAGTTGCCTTCTTCGATTCAGTGACTTTTTCTTCGCTCGCTTTCTTTGCATTTCCAGGGAAAAATTCAAAGCAGAGAAAATTGTATAAAATTCTTTGCATGCGTTCGCCTCATACAAACTCAATCATCTGACTCTTTTGGGAACGAGCGCCTTTTAAGCCTGGCGTCCGCCCGCAGCCTTGGCCGGACGCTCGCTTCGCTTCCAAGTAGCTCGGCCGCGATTTGCACCCTTCCAAGAAGTCCCCGCCCCGCGTCCTGCCCCCCCTCCGACCCCCGCCAGCGCTCTGCGACGCAGTCTCATCCCGCAAGCGCTCACGTCACCGCAGGCGAACTGTCCCGGGCCAGCCATAGCTCGCCACCCGGCTGCTGCCCCTTTGCTGTGGCCATCACTACCCGCCGCCTTTCCCTGTCCGACCCCGACTATCTCTAACTGCACATTCGAGCATGTGATACGTATCTTACGTCGACCTATTTATATTCAAACTGAATATCATAAATCAATCTGACTGTCTTTCCCCTTTTACCTCTTTACTATCATTAGTTGTATCGAAATGATAGTCATCATACATTTTATTTTGCAGGTCCGATAGACTGCCTATGCAGGATCTAGGTATGTGATTATTTATAGATTTGTGATATTAGATTTACGTATGTGATTATTTATATTGTTTGATGTGGTGTCTCGAAAATACTTCTCTCTAAACTCAGGAATAACGATACTTATTTTGGAAATAACATATGCTATTGTATTCTGCAAACATGTACCCTCGCTTGCACAAAAAATGGGCGATGTCCTGAGCCGAACTTTACCAGAGTTTTCCGACCCTGCCCCGCCCTGCGGGATCGGGGCTGACCAATCCGCTTTAGCTTCATTTCAGGGAGGCGGGACTATTCATCTTGAACATTACAAAATGGCGGTGATGGCGAGTTATATTATAGTAAATATTTGAATATAAATATTAAATCAACCAACAGTTTTACATACATTTTTGTATATACATTTAATTACATAAATAAAGGCATGCAATTTCCCAGTAAAAACATATTTTAAAACTGTTATAAAACGGGTTTTTTGCCAAAAATAACACTGGACAAAGAGTATTAAGCTCCATGTCTACATTTCGTCGTTTATTATTGTAATATTTAATATAAAATGCAAATAATTTGCATTGTATGCACTGTCTAACCTGGTTATTTTATTAGAAAAATTAATAACATAAAGAAATACGTTTTAGAGTCAGTTTCACAAACACGTCTCCGAGATAGCAGCTTTCAGTTGTGAAATACTTCATCATCAATTTCTCAGATGACCCAATTAAAAATACTATATGGTCGCGGACATTAATATTGTAATAAAATAGTTTTGATATGTAAAATACTAAATAAACTTAAAGTATTTAAAGTTCATTTAGTCACAATGAAAGTTTTCTACTGCAGACATTATGATTGGTAAGTGCAGCTGTAAGCAAATGAATGATTTTTGATCTTTTGTTTTGGGTATCACAATTAATTACCTCTTCAATCTAACGTTAGGGTGATTGCATTTTACATGGAGTTCTTTACCGCAAATATTAAAAATCATATGTGATACCTAGTCTTTGAGGATTTTTGCGTGAGAATCAAAAACGACATATGACTCTTATATAACATTTTAATATCTTAATGTTTGCAAAGGTAGAAACACCAGCTTTCGTCTATTGCGTGAACATTGGAGGAACACACACACACACACACATACACCCATCACACACACTCATATCAATATATTACTTACATGTAATTTATGTATGATTTCCAATCCAACGCAATGAAATTAATATATTTATATTATTATAGCAAGTATATTTTTACATTTCGTTATTTTTATTTTCGAGAGACGAGAAGGGCACACAAATTTTTTTACATTACGGGAATGTTAAACCACTTCTTCTAGATAAGAACCTATGAAAACTTTTTTTAATTTTAAAATCATTTAAGATTTTCCTTTAAAATTTTTTCCCCAAAATTTTAAGAAAAATTTTAAAATTTTTTCAAACTTGGATATTCCACATAATGTTAAAAAATGAATAGGATCCTCTTCTTTAAAAGTTGAAAAATAGAATTTTGTCTATTTTACTTTTTTACATTTCAAAAAATTAAAATTTTTTGGGATATGTTTCCAACGCATTTTCCCAAAATTTGCCCCGTATATTTAAAATTTTTTAATAAATTGTTAATAAATTTTTAAAATGTAAAAAAAATTAATTTTTTTTTTTGGGGGAAAATTTATTTGTTAAAAATTTTTATAAAGAAATTTTAAATTTAAAAGTATAAATATAAATTTTGGTTAATTTTTAAAACTATAACTAAATATTTATTATTTGTTGAAAGCATTGTACTATATTAATAAATGTAACTTTTTAAAATGTACCCATTGTTTTGATAGTTTGTGTTCGTATATAGTATATTTCAGCAGAGACGTTTTTAAAAAGAAAATCAAAAATAATAAAAAATAACCTAAATTTATAATTCATTGGCATTTGGTCGAAATTTTTGGCGGACCATTTTAATGCAAGGTCGGGAAGAAAGGAAAAATGTGCGTTATCGCGGTCGGAAACCCAAAACCAGGGTCACCATTTTTTCCCCTTTTACTTAAGTTTTGGGTTTCCAAAAAAGGATTTTTAGATATTTAAACATTAACGAAATAATGTTGCATACCAGAGAGAAATTGAGGGAAAAAATGTCTGTTTTTAAAAAAACCCCCTTTAAATACTGAATCAGAAGTCCAAATACAAATTACTTTTTCTGTCTTTCCCATAAACTCCGAAACTTTCCTGAATTATTTATCGCTCCAAAGGAAAGATTTAAAAGGAAAAAAACCCCATATTTATTTGGATGAAAATAGATTTTTTGTAATTTGATATTATTCATTGGTCAAAAACAAGAAATGGAATTTACTTTTTTTAAGGTAGTTTTTTTCACTAATCCCCAATTTAAAAATAATTCAATTAATTTTTTTTTTTTCCCTTTAAATAAAAATTTTTACTTTTGCCCTTCCAATTGGAAAAAATATTTTGTTCCCTTAAAAAAGGGATTGCTGATAAATGGAAAAAGAAAATATCAAAAAATCCCAAAAATAGAGTAAATCTGATATTTGTTATCTAAAGGACCCCCTCTAGAAAATAATAAAATTTTTCTTTGTTTTTATTTAATTTTTTCAAATAAGAACAATTTGGGTTTTTGGTTTATTTTCCCAAGATCTTAAAGATTTTGGGCCCACATTTTAAAGACACAAAACAACCCTTTTATCCGTATCTTCACTTCGGGTTTAAGGTAATTTTTTTTAATTCTTAAGGAGTATTTTCAGTTCAATACCTTTTTTTCCAAAATCTATACACCAATGTTTTTTTATTCCGTCAGACATCTTCCTTTTTCTGGTGCCCTTTTTGTCAAATGATAACGTATTTCAAGTTTTCCCTTTTTCCTTTCGTTTTCTTTTAAAAGGGATTCCCCCAAAAGATAATTTTTTGATATTCTTCAGCATGATTCTGCAGCATACCATTGAGTTTTTTGGGATTTTGATTTCCCCTACTTGTTTTCCTAATTTTATTTTTCTGTCTAATCTTTTTGTTTAGTTTTTCTTTTAAACGTATATTGACAACATCGTCTCCAAAAATTCATTTTAAAGATTTAACTGAGATTAATACTCTTTTTTAAATTTTAAATTTGGATTCATTTTGAAACACAGTTTTCTCCACCATTGTCTTTATTGTCTCTTTTTTTTTAAAAATTTTTTTTTTAAAAATTTTAAATTTTAATAATAATTGGCCTTTGTTTTTTTTTAAAAAACCCCTATAATAATAAATAAATAATATATTAGATCCTCTTTTAATAATCACCCGATTTTTTTTAAATTTTTTTCCCTACGGGAAATATACCTTTTTGTTCTAGATCATATCGAGTTTTCCCACAACCATGTGTCTTGATTTTTAATGATTTAGTTTGACCCCTTTTTTTATGTTTTTATTAATTTCTGTTTTAAATGTTACAGATACAAAAATATTTTTTTTCTACCTTTTTTTTAATGATACGCTGCCCTAAAAAAAGAGAAATTTATGTATGTTGGTTTGCAGCAGTTCTCAAGTCTTAAACGATATCCCCCAAATTTTTTTTTTAGTTTTTTGGGATTATGTACTAATCAAACATTTCAACATTTTGTTTTACCAGTCTTGGCAGGACTTTTTGGGGTGTCCCCAAAAATAATGAAAATAAATTTAAGCAATTAAAGGGGTAAAGAACTGTTTCTGATGAAAAAATTTATATAAATAAAAGATTTCATCTTCATCTTCATTACTATTTTTAAACAGTTCATTTGAGAGAGAAATGAAATTTTCTAGGATGAAGAGGGAAAGGGCCCCTTAAGTCTTTTTTTTTGGGACCCCGGGTTTGTAAGGTTTAGTAAAAAGCATATTTAAAATGAAGGATTGAGAAGAATATTTAAAATGGACTTGTTTATTAATCAAATCATTACAACAATGTGGGGCCTTTTCTGAATGTTAGCAAATGGAATGATAAAAATATTTACTTCAATTAATAATAATATTTATTATATAAATACAGGGTTTTTAAAATAAGAATTATTTTTTTGATTTCCCATCACTAACTTTTTTTTTTAAAAATCTGGTGGAGCATGTTAACAAACACTTCAATATTAATTTCTTACTTAGATATACAGAGAAAATATACGTAAAAGAGAATGTTATAAGCTGCGCAAAAAACCGGCTTTTTCCCGGGAAAAATCCGCCCCCACTGGGAGAAAACTGAATAAAAAAAATTAAAATTAAGAGAAATAAGCCCTTTAACACGCGGTGAATAACCCTTTTTTGGGATCCGGATCCAAAAACCAATTGGAAGAAAAAGTCCGTCTGTCCGTCTGATTTTCTTTTTAGCGCCAAAACCCATGCATACGTTTTTTTCCAAATTAAGAAACCCCTTTTTTCCCCGCCTGAGCTGAAGCTTTTGGGATTTTGAAAACTTTCTTTTAAATTTTTGGGGACATTTTACCCTTTCCCGACTTTTTAAAATTTTTTTCCAAAAACCCCCAAAAATTTATTTTTTTAAATTTCAAGGATTGTTTACTCTATAGTAAAATCCCATAAAAAGGTAGAATATGTCCTTTTTACTTAACCCCTTTAAATTTTAAAAATTTGAAAAATTTGAATTTTTTTTGGGTTTTAAATAAAAATCAAAAATTTAAAAAAGATAAAATTTTTGTTCAAAATGAAATTTTTTGCTTATAATTAGATTTTTTTAATAAGGTTAAAAATTTTTTTTGGGTTTTAGTTGTTTTTTAACAATATGGAATTTTTTTTTAAAAATTTAAATAAAAAAGTTTTTCCCAAAAATTTTTCCCCCAAAATTTTTTTCTTTAAATTTTTTTTTAATCCAAATAAACCACCCGATGACATAAACAAATATTGCTCATTCTATTTTTTTTTTAAAAATTACAAAAATGAAATTTTTGGAAACCTTCCCAGCATTTAAAATAGATTTTTTAGATTATTTAACTTGTGAGTAGAAGTTTTTTAAATGATTTTAGGGGGGAAGTTTTTCAAAACTAAATGATGCCTGTAAAAAAGAGCTTTTTAAACCCAAAAGGTTGAGAAAAAAAAATTAAAGTGTGGGGATGTTGCTTGGCAAGAAAACGGAAAACCCTTTAAATGTGAGCGGGGCAAAAACCCTTTAAAAACCAGTCCACACAAAGGAAATTAAAAAATTTTTCACGAGAAATTGTCCATTCGGGCACTTTTAGTTTCATTTTTTGGTAGAAAGGGAAGGTAAGATTTTTAATTTTTTAAAGAAAGAATAAATTTACCCATAAAATTTGGGAAAAAAAAGAACAGTGAGACAAAAATAAAAAAAATTTAAATTTAAAAAAGGACGAAACTGTTTTGGGGTTTGGGGAAAGGGAAAGAAGTCCCAAAATGAAAAAACCAAAAAAGGGGCCATGAAAAGGAAATAGGGAGAGTAAGGGATCGGGGATACGACCAGTAATGGGAAAGTAAACCAAATTTTTTTCCGAGTTTTGTAATGGTATTTTCCCAAAAAAAAGGGAATGTTTAGAAATTTTTCGAATCGTTTTTGGGGAATTTATTTTAAACCTGTCAAGTAAAAACGGATATCGTAGGGACGGAACACGCGTTCCTCTTGGGGAAGCCACGCACCTGGATTGCGTTTACCAACACAGACGACCGTAAGCTTTTTTCCTGAACGTCCCTAATTAAAAACCCTAATTTTGCCCAAACCAGTTTTTCCCTTCAAATTTAAAAAATTTAAAAAAAATTTTTGACAATAAGAAAGCAAAAAAATTTTAGGGGAACTATAAAAAAAATTTAAATTTTACTTAAAATTTGTTTTAGTTCATCCCAGTAATTTTTGCAGGCGCCTGGCTCTAGGCCTGACCCCTAACCCTTATTGCCTCTGCCTAAGGTAAATTATTGACGTGATAACGTTGGCAAAGGGGATTTTCTTCACACCCCCCGACATTTAAAATTTCATTTGCTGCAATTTACTGGAATCTAAGAAACATTTATTGACTTAAAAAAAATCCCCCTATCATTACGAAAAGCTTTTATTTTTTTGTTCATCTACTACATTTATAAAAAAATAAATCCTTTTTTCGTGTTATTGTAATGTGTTCTAATATATAACAAATGTTACACATTAACACTTCATTTTTTTTGAAAACCCCAAACGAAAATTGAAAATGTCCCTTTAAATTATTGAAAAGGAAAGTATTAATTAAAATCTCCACATTGTCAAAAAAAAAAGGAAGAAAGGCCAGGATGGAACTATTTCCAAATTCAAAAAAACACCTGAACCAACATGACGTCACTCCCTGCAGTCATTTTTATACAATTTTTTACATATTGGGGTTTTGGGGTTGGAGTGATATTTGCTGATTTTTCACCCAAGACAGGAATTTTTTAAAGAAAAGAAAGAATCAGAAAAAAGAAATGTTTTTGAAAAACTTTTTTTAAACTTTTTAATAGTAAAAAAAGAAAACGGTTTCAATTACATTTTGGGCTTAAAAAACCCATTGTTAAAATTGTAAATATTGCTTGCATTTTGGGAAGAAAATCCCAAATTTTTTCCAAGAAAGCCACATGATTGTTATGCAAGAACGAATTATGGAAAAAAAATTTGGAAAATCTTTTTTCTTTTTGTATTTTGGGGAAGACCCAAAAATTTTTAAATTTTAAAATTTTCAAAAATTCGAGTTAACCATAAAAATTTGGGAACCCCATGTTAACCTTTTAATGTATTTTATCATTTTTCCCAAAAAATTAGGAGCTTTTTTTTGAGAAAATTTAAAAATGTCCAAAAGGTTATTTAAAGCCCAAATTTCAAAGATTTTTCAAAATTTCCAAGTAAACCCAAAGCCAAAAAAACGGGGGTTTTCAATTTGGGGGATCTGTGTTTTAGGCGTTTAGTAGGTTTAAAGACGGATGGAGGATTTGGGATAAAACTTTTTCGACTCCAAAAGGGATTCCCGTTTAATCGCGAAATCGATTTTCCGCTGAAATTACATAACTTTTCTTTTACTACGCATCGAAAATAAAATACGTATAAAAATTACATACAAAATATACTATTTTCCCGGAAACGAGAAAGAAAAAGGGAAAAGGAAGGTTTTTGTTTTTTTTTGGTTGAGATAACGAATTATCATGGTTCAAAATCCATCTAGACGTTTCACAGTTCCAAAACGTGAGATACAAAAAAGTACTGAGAATTTTCTGCATTACTGATTGTCATTTCAAGGTGAGTTTTTTTTTTACATAAATGTTTCCAAAAAAATTAATCTAATAAAAAAAACGAGTAATTTGTCAAAACCTGGGCACGACTTTGTGAAAAAAGTCCAAAACCCCCGATTTTTAATTTTATTTTGGTCCAAATTTCTTTCCTAATTGACTTAAAATGATATTTTAATAAAAGAAATGCGTAGGAATAAAACGGTAAAACCCCTGTAAAACGCTTTTTTTGGGGGCTCAGTTTGAGCAAGGGTCAAATCGAAGATGGGGGTTTGTTTCCCGGGCCCAAAGGGGAATTACATTTTTAGTATCAATTAATACGGTTATAGGTCAAAATATGGATATCATTTAAGAAGGGAAAAAATTTTTCATATTTCTTTTCCCCAAAAAAGTAAGAGTTGTGAAAACTTTTTTGGAAGTAAAATGAAATGTTGTCAAAATGTTTTACTATTTTAATTCCCAAGGAGGTTAGGAAATTTTTCCAATTAAATATAAATAAATACATTTGTATAAATATTTGTAATAAAGGGATCAAACTAATTAAAACTTTATATAAAAAAGTTCAGAAAAGATTTTATAAGCAATAAAAAAAACAAAAATTTTTCCTAAAACATTTTATCTTTAACCTGCCCGGGTTTCCAGAACGGGGAAAAGAAAAAAAGGCATCGCGCAGAATTTGACCCTCAATCCTGAAAAACCGGGTGTCAAAAAATTTCAGCAAGAAAATTATTGGTCTTTAGTAATTCGGTTTAAGGGATCTA
Source organism: Teleogryllus oceanicus (assembly GCA_964035755.1). Classification (NCBI taxonomy): domain Eukaryota; kingdom Metazoa; phylum Arthropoda; class Insecta; order Orthoptera; family Gryllidae; genus Teleogryllus; species Teleogryllus oceanicus. The sequence goes on from CAXIVR010000007.1 coordinate 91,717,520, forward strand.
GAATGAAATATTTGTTCTGAAATTTTCCTCCAATTTTTTGAGGGGGCATTTAAGAGTAATGGGAAATCATATTTTTAAAAACATATTCGTTCTTAAAAAGAAATTTCTGAAAATGCAATATTGGGGAACTGATTTTTTAATAATAAAGATAAATATATTTATTTATCTAACTCGTTTTCAAAATTTAAGGAATTTTTTAATAAATTTAAATTTAGAAAAAGAAGACTTTTTCCGGCAGAGATCCAAAATTGCACCCTCTTTTTTTTCCCATATTGAGACTAAATGACAGGTGATTTTTGCATTGATCACCCAACAAGCATGGGAATAATCATTGATAAACTAAATAATTAAAATTCCTTTTTTTCTTGTGGAAAAATTGGGGCGGGTTGAATACTTTCTATTTAGTCCCCAGTCTTCCCGCACCCAAAAAATAAATTTTCAAAACATTGTTTATTTAAAAATGGGGATAATAATAAAAAAAAAATTGATTTCTTTTACATGACCACCCAAAACACCATTATGTTTTGAGTTTTTTTTCATTTTTAAATGTGGCTCCCCCCCCACTGGGAAAACTTTCATTAAAAATTTTTAAAAAGACTATAAAAAAATAAAATTATCAATTGTTACAAAAATTAAGGGGTGGTTTCCGTTAGCATTTACAAAAACAAAAAAAAATGGTAATTTTAATGAGTTTTGTAAAAGTTCTAAAAACTTTTGGAAAAGTGAAAAAAATTTTAAATTCCCTTTTTCAAAATAAAAAAACGAAGAAATTCCTTTTTTTGAAAAAATTTTTTTAAAAACCCCAGACTTGTTGGGATTCCCGATTATTCTGAACTGTTAAATATGTAAATTACTAGTGGTTTACAACTTTGGTACAGACTTTTCAATTATTTCTAACATTACATTTATGATAAAAGATATTGGAATTAACACCCGTTAAATTTTAGATCCTTTTCCAAATTTTTGTTTTTGTCACATTTTTTGGGAAAACAAGATACCAGCAAAACAATCTTAATATAATCAAAATTTTTTTTAAAAAAAAATTTTTCCTTTCCTTTCAAGAATTTTGGAAAAGTCTCTCTGTGATGATAGTGATTAATGTGTTCCGGGATCAGGTAAAAATACGTATTTTGGCAGGATTTGATCTGGGTCCATTCCCATCTAATTAATTTAACCATTGAGCTATTAAAAGGTAAATTTTACACCACTGATGAGGGGTAAAAAGAATTTATCTTGAAAATTTTTTGTTTTTAAGGGTAACATTTACTTTAGGTTTTAAAAACCACATTCCCATAAGAAATGGAAAACATCAAGGGTACTATTCTATAGTTGATTCTAGTTAAAAAATTTTCTGATTTTGAATGTCTTTTTTGAGGGCTCAAAATAGTTTTATCCCGAACTGCCATCTTTCCCCCCCAATCTTCCAAGGGATTTCCAAACGCGATAAAACTGCCGTAACTGTGAAACAAAAGGGCTGAAATAAAAACCCTAGTATTAAGGGAAATAAATTTTGGATTTTTAAAAACCCCTTAAACAACTTTAAAAGAATTTCCGGGCAAATTTTTATTGTTATTCAGAAAACTTGCAACCAAACTTGAATGATATAATTAAAATATTTTAATTATCTGCAAAAAAGTTGATTTGATTGCTTTTAAAAAAATTATAATGTTTAAAAGTAAATAAGAAGTAGTTGTACTAACAAAGCACATACCCTTTTAAAAGTCATTTCTCCCAAAATTTACCCATTTCGAATTGGAAAAGAGTTTCAACCAGAAAATTTTATTTTCAATTTTTTGTTTTTAAAAAAATTAACTTTTTCAATTTTTAAAAAAAATATAGAGTTCCTCGAAAAAGGGGCGACAAACGCCCCTAGATAGGAAACGGAGGCTTTTAAAACAAAAGATGGACGACAAAAATGGGGCCCCTTTTTCGGCCCCTAAGTCTTTTTTTAAAATTAATATTTTAAATTTCAAAAATTGACAATTTACTGAAATCCCCCATCCCGAAGAAAAAAACACCTTTTGATTGAATCACAACGTCAGCAAGCCGGGGCGTACCATGAGTTTAACCTATCCGGCAAAACGGTTTCTGTTTTTGTTGCCATTAGAAAAAAGTTAAATATAAAAAACCTATGCTAAAAAGGGAAAATAATCGTTTCCAAAATATTTTTTTTGTTTCAGAGGGCGTCCTTTTTTTTTTTCATACTGTGATATATAATATAATATAAAAAAGTTTAAAATATGGAATATTAAATAATTTAAAATTTAAATTATATTTTTTGAAAGCGAACTTTTCTATAGAAAGAAATACAAATTTTTCCTTTTCCCCCCATGGGACTTTAGACCATTTTCCCAAAAAAAACTGGAAAGGACCTTTTAATTTTTCGAGAAGAAATTTTAAGTCTTGGGAAATAGGGCAGTTTTAAAGAATACTAGTGGGTGCCAAAAAAGCGGGTACTTTCTCAAATTGCATTTTTTGGAAACCATGTTTAAAAAAATTTAAAAATTTCCAAAAAATTACATGATCTTTTTAAAAATCTTATTTTAAGGAAAAATTTCATCAAGGGAAAATCTCAAATTTAAATTTTACTTGTAGAAAAAACAGAAAAAACAGTTTTCAAAAGAAGATGAAACCGAATATTCTTAAAAGACTTCCAACTATCCAAAATAAAAATGTAATAAAAAATTTTGGGGTTTTTTTTTGAAATTTTTAAAAAAGTCCCCGGGTTTTATGTAAAGTACCCCCCCCACTAATTGAATAAACCGGTTTTAAACGGGGCGCCCCGACATCAGCCAGAAAGATTGGGAGGGCCCAATTTTTGGGGAAAATCGGGTTAAAAGGTTTATTTCCGGGTTTTTCAGGGACGAACGACATTTTTCCGTCAGTCGATTTTTTGCATCAACCACCCACAAACATTTGGGTTCCCAAAAACCCCCGATTTGGGGGGATTTTTTTTTTTAAATTTAAAGTGGATTTTTTCCATTTTTTCGTCACAAGGTCCGGGGAATATGCGTTTTCGGAACCCCCCTTTTTTGGTAGAATTACGTAATTTTCTAATTTAAGAAGAAAGTGCAGTCAATTATATAAAAATTTGATTATGTCTACGGAAAAATTTTTATTTTTCACTGCAAAGAAAATTTTTAAATTTGGAAAACATTTATACAATTTTAAATTCCCTTTGTAGGAATTAGTTAAATTTAGAAGAAGAGAAAAAGTTCATAGAAATTTTAAACAGATTAGTAATTGTAACGTTGAAAATCCCAGAGATATTAATAAAAAGGGGAAAATTTACTGGGATTTGTAATAACGGTATATGTATTTTGAATGAAAAGGGTAAAAAAAAGAAAGAGTTCTTTTTTAGAAAAAATTTCAATAATGCAATATGAGGAAATGTAACATACCCCCCAGAAATATTGGGAAAATCATTGATTTTAGAATCCCAATGGGAATTTTCTAGTATAATATCAATTTTTAAAAAAAATACATTGATTTTAGGGCAGTAATGTTTTAATTTTTTGCGGTACCAGCGTACACAGGTCCTTTCCTACAACGAGTCTAAAAAAAAATACATGTTTTGCAGAGTCTTTTTTGGAAAATTTTTTTAGTTTTGTGATTCAAAATTTAATTTTCCCTTTAAAATTTTTAAATACCATTTTTTCTTGATATCATTGTTTCTGTGTTGGGCATTTTGAGAATGTAAAATATAGTAAAATATTTAAGAAGTCTTCTCAAATTAGGGGCCAATTTTTTTCCTACTGTTTCAGCTTAAAAAAAATATGGAAAATTTTAATGGGAACATTATTTAAAATTTAGGGGACCCAGTTTAATTAAAATGTTTATTTTACCCAAGAAAAAGAGAAAGGGGAATAAATATGGGACAAAAAGAATATCATTGAAAATTGTAGGAAATCTCTGAGAGAGATGGAAAAAATTATAAAAAAATCGAAAATTTACCATATGGGAAAAATTTTATTTTTATTTTTATAAATTTGTTTTTTAATACTATTTTCAAGGGGAAAAAAGTCCTTAGGGGTTTTTTTAGGGAAAATTTTTGAAAAATCCGAATTCAAATATTTAAACTTTTATAATTAGTTTTTTTTTTATTTTTTAAAGACTCTTTTTTAAATACTTTGGCCCTATAACGACCACTGTGATTTTTTGTTTTGGGGTTTTTTGGAGGAAAAATTTGGGGCACACGAACAAAATTTTAGGCCCCAGGGGAACCCGCGGCCCCCTTTTGAACCCGGAAAACGGCCTTTTCTTATTTTTCCTTTTTTCTCTCCTAGTAAACCTTAATTAATCCAACATCAAATACATCAAAAATAAAGCTTAATTTTTCCATCATTTTTAAATTTCGTTTTTCCGGGCCCGGCCCCGGGGGGTATGGGAAAAGAAACCCTGACTAGGAGTGTGTTTAATTTTTGGGAAACCAGAAAAACATCTTTTTGGTAATATCTACCTTTCACAAGATTTTATCCACGTTGATTTTTAGGGAAAAGAGTGGCAGAAACCTTTTTAAACCCCCAAGGGCCAAAAACCCCTTTTCGTGGTCATCCTGCGGCTCTAAGCCCGAGGGTTTTTATTCACCTTTGGGTCGGGACCGCCACTTCCCCGGGCATTCAGCAACCCCCATCCCCCGAAAAGAAGAAAAGACCTTTTTAAAAAATGCCCCGGGACTGCGATAATGAAAGAGCCGAAGAAGGTAGCTTGTTGACTTTTGAGGGATTCACTTTTTTCCCTGCAAACTCTAAAACTTTCTATTTTGGATTTATAAACCCAAATTCTTAAGGGGGTGATTTTTAAATTTCCCTTTTTAAAAATAATTTTTCTTTTTATGTAACATTTTCTTTGGTTATTTATTTCATTTTAAAAATTTGCTTTTTTACTGTTTTTTTTCCTTTTTAACTTGTAATTAATTTAAAAAAATTTTAACTGATTTTTTATACAAATTTTTAGAAAATTTTTGGGAAAAAATTGCACTATGTAATTGGGTGAATTTGAGCACAATACACAACTTTTAGACACAATTTTTATATTATTAAAGAAGGGTATAAATTTTTTTTCAGGAAAAAAAAAAGACTGTAGTTTATTTTGGGGTTTGAGAACCTTTACTTATTTAACTTTGTTTTTCCGTGTTTTATCTAAAACCAAATGTGTTTTGGGGTTGATATGCATTTTGGGATTGGGACTTTTACACCAAAATTTTTCATGGGATATCTTTTCAAAAGGCAAAAATTTTTTCAAATTAATCATTAGAAAAAAAGGACGCCGGGTTTTAGAAAAAAAAAGTTTTTTTTCCAAACATTTCAAATAAAGTTTCCGGGTGTTTGAATTCGAGAGAGCTTCTTTAATCGAACTAAACACTCCCGAAATTTTCTTTGGGGCTTTCAAAAACCCAAAATAAATTTGGGAAAAATAAATGATTTTGGAAAAAAACTGTGTTTTGCTTAAAATTTAATTTTGGGAAAATTTTCCCGAATTAAATTTTTAACTAAATACTAATTTTTTAAAGTTTATTTTAAACAAGTTTTTTTTTCTTTTTTAAAGCCTGTTTTAAGAAAAAATTTTATATCTTTTAACAAGGTTTTCAAATTTATTCTTTTTTTCTATTGGTTTTTCAAAATATTTGGGAAAATATTTTAACTTCAGGGAGATTTCAAAATTAAAAAAATTAAAAATTTGGTTTATAATTTTTAGCTAATTTTTTAAAAAATATCAAATTACAATTTTTCTATTAATTTTATGCAAAGTGATATGTTGGTAAAATTAATTTTGCGCCATTCCCGGCCAAAACAGATTTGGGACTTTTTGCCTGAAACCTTTTTTTTTAAAAAAATAAAAAAATAAAATATCACTGGGAAAAGGGGGTGATATAATCTTTCAGCAGTGTAAAGAAAAAAAGGGAAAATTTGAAAATATATGAAGAATAAGATAATTATATTTTCGAAAATTTTAAAAGAGATTCCCCCGTTCCCTTTTTACTGGGTTATCACTATAAAAATTTCACAATTTTTAAAAAAGTTAAAAAATATTAACAGAGTAATTTTTAAATGGGTAATCTACTTGATAACCCCCCAGGATTTTTTTAAATTTATTAACGAAAACACTTTTGATGCACCTGCTCATATAAAAAAAGTTGGGTTACATTTTCAAATGGGTAATAAAATTTTTAATGTTTTTATTTTAATAAAGGGTAATAATGTCAAAATACAAGTTTTTAAATACGTGAAAATTTTAATTTCCCAAATTTTTTTGATAGGAAATGCCCATATTATTTAAAAGTATTATATTTGTGTTTCCAAAAACTTGAAAAATTAGTGTTTTTGTTTTTGAACCATTAGCATTTTAAAATAGTTTGTAAGAAACAAAACTTCAATACTATTAATTTAATCTGCCACAAATTTCTCACAATATTAGATACAATAAATTAGAGTTAATTTTCCTGGTAAAGAACTCGATAAAAATGTCACAGCCCCATCCCGTGACCCGCTGCCCCTTGGTTCGTCAGCGTCCACTGTCAGGCCAACGTCCAGTGCAATTGGCGGAGGATCCCCGCGCCCGCGCGCACCAATCTGTTTCTGTTTCTGTCCCCTCTCCTGTTACCTCTCTTACTTCCTCTCACCCCTCCTCTCCTGTTACCCCTGCTCACGTTAGCGAGGCAGCGTCACTGCCCTCAGAAATTGCTCCGCCCTTTGAGATAACTAGGAGGAAAATCTTCGAGGGAGGAAGGGGGATGAGTCTGAAAACTTGGAGAAAAAGCCAATGATATGAGCGGATACGCCTCGACGCCAGGATTGGTCAGTGTCCAGCGATGGTTGTCCAAGCTGTGGAAAAGCCAGATTTGGCCGCACAAGGCATCGCCCATATTCTGTGAGAGTGGGTATACATGAATATTGTATGTATCAGTTGACAAACAAAGTACAAACCCAAAACAACATTAACAAAATATAGTTCTTAATCCCTCGTTGTTGTTTTGCATCTTATATTTTTCTATTTCCCTCCCTGAATGCATGCATGACCATTGACTGCTTTCAAAATATTAAATTAATCGAAATTAAATAATGCTTGGTCTTCGTACATTATCTAATTTTAACAGAATTCCGTTGTTTACTTTCCATTATAGCAGGGCAGCACTTTGACCGCCTCCTCATTGTTCCATCTCCACTAGTAATGATCCATTCCAATGGCCCACATGAACTGATGCTTTGACCGGAGGTTCTAGGTTCGAGTCTGGATGGTGGCAGAATTTTCGACTAGATAGCTTGGTCGAATCCAGCCGGTGTCGGGAGAAGAATATCAGCAGCTGGCTGCTCTGATTGGTAGTTTTTAGTGTTATTTTTTCGATCAACACCAGGCGAATGTCGGAGCAGTACCCTACCAAACGGGCCATGGACCTCGCGCGATCTTTCCTTCCTCTTCCTTGTCCTGTCCTCTCCCCTTACACACACACTTGCACTAACATGCACTACACTACCACATATTCTGAGAGGCTGCTCGGGAGCTTAGAGCTTGTCCCGGCAGGGGTGGTGGCCGGCTGGTGGGAGAGTCCTGGTTAGGGGGAAACACCACTAGCCGACGTTAGGTCGGCGCCGGATCTCACCATCCAGTGGTGGAAGATCACCGCGATCTCCCAAGAAAAAACATGCACTGCACTAACGGGACTAATGCCCAAAGCAGTTGACGCGCCCGGAAACACGAAAAAAATCAACCAATCAATCAAAAAGCGATCAAAGTCTTTTTCTTGCCTCCATTGCCAACGCTATTCGTCTTTCTCTAGCAAGCACCGTCTCATCCGGCAAATATTTCTGTTCTCTTTAGCAATCACTGTATGTGTGTTCCCATCATCCCACCACCTCAACATTCACGCTTTCCTCTTCGTCTCCTTAGGCATTGCTATTCCTATTTTTTCACCAAATAATCAGACACAGGCTAACTCGTCACCCCACGTCCCTGGCCAACACTAGTGATCCTCTGTTCAACCACTGCCTTAATGTTCAAACATTTTTCCCTGTCACTTTAGCCAGCACTATTCCTCTTTCTCTAGCAAACAGCGCCGCAACAGTCAACCTTCTCTTTGTCGTCGCTATTCTTGTCCCCGGTCCCGTCGACGACCACGCTCTTTTTCGTCCTCTATCGCTATTCCCTTCTCTATCAAGCCACCACCACCTCATCGGTCAAACTCTTCTCATCTCCTTATTCATCGTTAAACTTCAGCTCCCGCACTACCGCACCATCCCACCTCTCCACGGTCAAGCTCTTCTCTTCATCTCCATATCCATCGCTAATCCTCTCTATACCAAACCGCCGCCTGAACCGCCAAACTCTCTTCTTGGTCTCCTTGGCCACCCAACGGCCAAACTCGTCTGTTGCCCTCGAGGCCCCGCTCTCACCCGCAAACCGCCAGCGGCCCCTCGCCGCCGACCTCGCCGCCGGCCGAGGAGGCGTTTGCTTCCGGGCGGAGCTCATTACCGATGCTCAAACAGCGGCCTCTCCTCGCCCCCCCCCCCCCGGCGCCCCGCCCCGCCTGCCACGCCCCACCCTGCTCCACCCCGCCCCGCTCCATCCCGCCCCGCCCTGCTCCGCCTTCGCGACCGATTTCCTGCCATTCGCCCAGTCGGACGGCGGCTGCCCCGCCCCGCCCCGCCTCGCCCCGCCCCGCCTCGCCCCGCCCCGCCCCGCCTCGCCCCGCCTCCCCCGCCCCTCCCCGCCATGCCACGCCCCTCCCCGCCATGCCACGCCCCTCCCCGCCATGCCACACCCCACCCTGCTCAACCCCGCCCCGCTCCATCCCGCCCTGCCCTGCTCCGCCTTCACGACCGATTCCCTGCCATTCGCCCAGTCGGACGGCGGCTGCCCCGCCCGCCCCTGCCTCGCCCCGCCCCGCCCCGCCATGCCCTGCCCCGCCATGCCCCGCCCCGCTCCGCCTTCGCGACGACTCCCTGCCATTCGCCCAGTCGGACGGCGGCCTACGTCGCCGGCCAATTAGCGTTATCGTTAACACGTTCCCTGACCCTATTGAAATATTTAAGTGAATCTGCATGACCAAACGACTTTTATAATAATAATGCTCTTGTAATATTCTCAAAAATAAAAATATTTTTGCAAGTTTCAGTGTATTTCTAAATTCTTACTGTCGCAGCAAGAGCAAACCACAATCTGAAAGGCAAAAGACGGAGATAAATTTAGTTTATTACATTGAATTGTATTAAATTGTATTAAATTGTAGCTAGAATATTCTCTCCCTGTAACTATAAATTAAGCCGAAACACATTGGCATAAGAATATATGCGGAGCCACTAAGCAAAATGCATGTTGTCCACTGGTGGTAAAAATTGAGTTTGATATGAAATCGTGTAGTTTTTAATACGCTCTACACACTCCTCCTTTCAGGTTTCTTCAAAACGCTTTGATTAATTGTGTAAATAGTATTTTGAAGAAATCTGAAAGGAGAAGTATTGATTTATTAGTTTCTCCTCATACGTTCCGTGCATATTAATACATTCCCACCTCATAGTGCTACTGTGAACGCGATGCGCAATCACTTGTCGCCGAGCATTTGGACTACAGGGTCGACGGGCATGGCTTCGGATAAGGGTGTAGCTTCCACGCGAATGGGATCGGTACTTTCAAAGCAGCTTCCTGAAATCTCTTTGCCGCGCGGTGGTGGCGGGCGAAATGCCCCAGAGCGTAGAAGTACGGAAGAAAGTAAAAACGCTGTACTGAATGTAGAGTGTTTTCGGAGGTGTAGCGTTACTTCGGTGCGACATACAAGACATACACTAGTGTGTGGGAGATAGCGAAATAATTTTGTATTAGAACGGGACCAGCCAAACACCGGTGAATATTAGAACCCGTAAAACTATGGCGGGATTGAAACTGCGTTCGGCACCCAGTTTCTCGGAGTCACTCAAACCAACTGAGTTTAGTCAGATGTCACATTGTCGTTGCATCTGCAGTGACTCTGGCGAGGAGGTTCAAGGGTTCGAATTCCGACGGTGACAATTAACCTGCAAAGCTAGGTCAAATTCAGTCGCTGTCTGGAGAAGAATTCCAGCGATCACCTGCTCCGATCGGTAGTTTTCAGGCTCTCCTGATCAATAATTGGCGAATGTAGCATAAGGAACAGCACAAATCTCAAGGATCTTTCCTCCTTTTGTTCCTAGACATTCACTAATTACACGTAAATATACTACATTGCCACAAATGTCGGGAAAGCAATCAGAACTTTAGAGCTTGTTCCGACTGGACAAGTGATCTGCCAGAGGCGGTACATGGAGAGCGAATTCCTCCCACGCCGATATGTAGTCAGCGCCGGATCTCACCATCCAGTGGGGGAAGAACACCGCCACCTCCAGGTATTGTGACCGCCCGTTTTCTTAGATTCCGAAAACGTGTCACATACCGCCCTAAGAAAGCGAGGGAAAAGAATATTTTGAACGACGCCAACGCGGATGGATATTTGAATGATAATTAGAATTTACAACAAGAGAGACCGCCACCATAGACCAAGGGCCAGACCGGAGGTCCGATGAAACAAAAAGCCCTCTCTGAAGGTAGCAGCTGAACAGGGGACGGGCGGAAAACCAAACGGGGACATTCAGGGACTTCGATTTGCAATTTTTTTGGGGAAAACTCTCTAGAAGACCAGAAGGGAAATTATTCAAAAAGATTTCAAATCTTAGAAGAAAGGTAATAAGAAATGTTATGAATTTATAATGGAAAATTAGGAAGAAATTTTGTAGATGGGTAATTTAAATAGTTCATTCATTTCTCTTTCCAGTTTTTTTTTTTTCTCCCATGTTTTTTCGATATTTAAATACTCTTAAGTTGGTGCTCAAAAAAAAAAGGGGGATCTCTGATTATTTTCACTTTGAAACCCAGTTGGTATTAACTGTAATCGAAAATAAAGTAAAATTCATATGAGATTTTCCCCTATAAATTTGAAGAGAAGAAGGGCGATTTCTGAGGGCAACGGCGTTTAAAATTTGAGGCCACGCCTTAAAGGGGAAGCAGCTCGGGGGAAAGGTAAAAGGGAAGCAAAGGGACGTTACGGGGCCGAGAACAGAAGGTCGTTCCAAATAAAATTTTTTGTGGGGATAGGAGTGATTCATTTTAAATAAGAAAGCTCTTTCTGTTTTATATAGAAAAAAAAGGAGGGAAAGATTTAATTAAGAAAGAAAAGAAAAGTACATTTTTTTCCCATTAAATGGAGAAAGAATCAATCTTTTTTAAAAAAGGATTTCTAAAATTTTGAATATAGTGAGAAAGATTTTGGGAAGAGTATAATTATAATAATAGAATTTTCGGGATTTTAGGGGAAAAAAGAGTTTTTTTTGTTGTAAAAGAATGTTTAGGAAAGTTTTAAATTTTTTGATTTTCATGTGTTTTCTTTAAAATTTTTTAAAAGAAATTTAAAAGATTCTTTCAATTTCTAAAAATTTTTGTTAAACAATTGTTTAGATAAAAGTGGGAAATTGTGTTTTTGGTTATTAGTGTGTTTTTTCCGTAAAGTATTTTTATTTGATTTTTCTTTTTCCATTGTATGTTTTTTCAAAGCAGCCAATATTTTTAGAATATATTTGAATTTAGTGAAAAGTGATTCCCCCGAGTTTTTGTAATTTTTACCAACCAAAACGATCTTCACGACCCCCCCCCTTTTTTTTTATTTATTGTGTCCACACGGGGACGTCTAAAAGGTGGGGCCCCATCGGGGTTTGTTTTGCCCCCCAAGACGTCTCAGGTCGGGTGCTTTTTACGGCTTGTACCGGCCCGACTGTGTGCAATTGGGCCCAGGGGGGCCTTTTTTGGGACTTTTACGAAAACTCGTTTTGGGTCTAACAAAATTTGGGGAATTAAAATTATGGTACAATTGAATCACAGTTCACAAAATTTTACGGGTTAGAAAAAGGGGAGAAAGTGTTATTTAAATTTTTTTTTTTTTTGGATATTTATTTTTGAGAGTTTTATCAGTTTCAAATTTTTCGGGTTTTTTGTGTAAAATATTTTGTGAGAGGTGTATGTGTCTAAAAAGAATTGATTGATCTGGGAGTTAATAGTTTCAAAAGGGAGAAAATAAACGTGGCTGGGAATTTACCAGGGGAAGGAACTTCGAGGAACAGATAGGATAGGGAAACGGGGGAAAGCACCGGTAGATGATCGGGAAAGCAGGAGTAGAACTAGGAACGGAGGAGAAACGGGAGACGCCCCCAAGAATAAAGCCAACCCCAACCCGAGATCAGGATGAAAAAGAACAAAACCCCCAGAGGGCAAATTTGATGCAAGGTTAAATGGGGAAATTTTTAAAACAATTAATGGGGTTAGTCATGGGGAGGAAAAAAAGGGGAAACCAAAAAAAATTATTTACTTTGGAAACTAAATTAGGGGAGAAAACTGGCAATAAATACTTTGGAAACCAAATTAGAAGAAAATAACTGGCAATAAATGCATTGGAAACTAAACAGGGGAGAAAAGGGGGTTATTTTGGAAACCAAATTAGAAAAAAATAACTCGGCAATAAATGCTTGGGAAATAAACTAGAGGAGAACAAGGTTATTTTAAACCAAAGGGGAAAATAACCCCAATAAATGCATTGGAAAAAAAATTAGGAAATTAAAAAATTTGAAGAAAAAAAAAAGAAAGAAAAAAATTTTAAAAGCAATTTTACTGAATTAGGAGCAGAATCAAATTTTAAAGAGCGAGGTTCAAAAAAATTGGGAACACGAGAACTTAAAAAAAAATTAGGAGGGGGACTTAATTAGAAGAAAAGGGATGTAACGAAAAAATTTAAACTGGATCGCCAAAACCCGATCTTATAACCGCCACCCACAGGCGATTGAGGAGAAAAGGGGGTTCCAAAAATTAGTTACTGAACAAGCAGGTTCAAGCTAATAAATTAGATAGGGGAATAAAGGCTCTTTCTAAGGGTGGCGTTCTACAACATCAAAAATGCATATAAGAATGGGGAGAGAACTAAAAAATCATAAAAATTTACCATCAAGTGGAGGGGTGTTCAGCCCACGTATTTTCATTCCCACCCAATTTTCCAAAAAGAGTTAAAACCATTTTTTTTAAAAAGGGATAACTTCTTTTTTTAAAATTTGTGTTCGGAGTAAAACTCGAACTTTTAAAATGTTGGGGGAAATCCCAAAATTTGGGGCGATAGTTTAGAGAGCCCAAAATTTTTGGGAACCAAAAGAAAAATTTTATTCGAGATATTGGAATAACGAAACTCAAATAAATTTTTAAAAGTTAACGTAATGTATGGATGGAAAAAGGGGAGATGTCCATCGGAATACAACGGAGAAATTAGCTTGTTTCAAATTTTTAAATTGACGATCCCGGGATGAAGAATTGTCGTTTATTAATACGTTTTTTCCTTCTCGACGCAAAATTTTCTAAAGAATCTTTTCCCAATGCCCACTGAAAATTAATAACGCAGCTAGTTGTAGATTTTTTTGTAAATGAAAAGGGTTTCAAAACAAAAGCAAATGCTAATGGTCCGTAAACAAATAGAAGGAACAACATAATGTAACAAAACCCGAAACAGGAGAAACTTAAAACCGAAACATTACCAAGAAAAACAAACTTTTGACAAGACAGGGCCTGTTAGGGTGAAATAGAAAAAATTTTTGATGGGAGTTTTCCAACCAAATACAGGGCCAAGTACATCTCGGGACATGAGTGGAAAAAAAAAGGTTTTTCGACCCCATCCCCCCCCCAAACCAAATAGAAAAATCTAGGAAGAAGAGGGGGGATATTATCAATCAATTAACATTTGATGATGAACCGTGGAACGAAGAAGAAAAATGAATGGGTCCCGGAGGGTGTCGAGAATTGAAATGGGGTGTTGATATTCAAATAGACACAGGTTGTGAATTCCGCATAGCTGAAAGTTTTTTGATGAATTAAAAAAAAGGAGGGAGGGGACCCTACAGGCTCGTAAATCTTTCGATAGGGGAATCGGAAAATCAAAAACCCAAAAACAAGACAAGTTTTTTTGGAAAAAAGATACAAGAATAAGTACGTTTTGTGTCTTAGCGTCAGAACTTTTTATCCACCATACTGGGGGTCATTTTATGAAACAACACGGGGTTTTATCAACTTAGAGAACAATACTTTAACTTTGAAACCGAATAATCGCGGGGTCTTGAATTGATTTATTCACGGGAATTATTGGGGGGCTAATTGTTTGGAGGAAGAAGATTTAACCACAAATTGTTGAGGGGCAGAGAAAGATAATCTTAATGCATATAAAAAAAAGTTAACTAAGTATTACGAATAAAAGGTGTTTTGAAAAACAAAAATCCCGTAAAAAATTTTCAATTCGAAATAGAATTAAAGATAAAAAACCATTCACGGGGCCAAATGTCATTCCCGAAAAAACATAAGAGGTGGGTAAGCTCATTGCTACCATGGTCAAAGATGGGTATCATCATGAAATCCAAAACCCTTATCTAAACGATAGTGCCTTGTAGAAAAAAGTAATAAGATAATTTGTTTAGATGCAAGGCGATTGAACGTTTCCTTACCGTACAGAACAGAGTTGCGTGTAGAGGATTTAAATAATCAATTATCCGGATCAAGTGGTTGAGTTCAACCGACCCTGATCGTATTGGCAAATAGCGATAGCAGAATGTAGCAAAATGGGTTTTTTCACGGGAATTTCGTATGTCTTCAAAAGAATGCATTTGGGTCAAGAAAAGTGCACGTCTTTTAAAAGTTAGACAATATCATTTTGGGGGAGATGTCCAGGGTGTTTTTTTCTATATTATGACGTGCTTTGGGGATTCAAGACATTTAAGAACACATGACTAAGCTTGATATTTTTTTGAAACGTCTGATTGAAAATAATTTAAACCCGAATTTTAGAAAAAAACGATAAACAAGTTTAAATTCGTTTTGTGGACAGTTAAGGAGTCAAAATGAATAAAAAAGACGAGATAGATAAAATTGACCGCAAAAAAAAACGAAACAACTTAAAAATTTTTTAGGTTGCGTCAATTTTTACGCCAGATTTTTCCCAATTTTGCCATGACGAAATATTTCTTCCGTTTCGGAAAAATAGATGAAAGGGGAATAAAACGGAAAGTAAAATTTACAGTTTTACCATTTTAAAAAATAAATGTGGCAAAAAGATGAAAAAAAAAACAGATAAAGTAAAAGAAAGAACTGTTAAAAGGAAAAAAGAAAACAAGGGAGAAAGAAGGGGGAAAAAAGGGGAAAGGGAAAATGAGGAAGAAGAAAAAAGGGTAAATCAAAGGGGGAAAACAAGATTCCGACATTCTAGAATCAAGAAAATAGAAAATTTTAGTGAAAAAATTTTTTCGGATATGAAATCAAATCCCAAAAAATTTTTTTTGAAAGAAGGGGTTATGACCGCCGTTTTCTTGATTCCGAAAACGTTCACATACCCCCCTAAGAAAGCGAGGGAAAAGAATATTTTGAACCGCCAAGCGGATGGATATTTGGAATGATAATTGAATTTAAAACAAAAAAAGACCGCCCACCTTATACAAAAGGGGGACCGGATGGGTGAAAGAAAGTTCTTTCTGGGGAGAGCTGCTAGGCGGACGTATGGAAAAGGAGCCAAAAGGGCATTGCGGACTTCAGATTTCAAACTTTTTTAGGAAAACTTTCTAGAAGACCAGAAGAGGGAATTATTCTGTTATAAATTGATTTAAAAAATCTTAAAGAAAAGGGAAAAGAAAGAGAAATTTTTAATGGGAAAAATTAGGGAGAAATTTTAATAGATGGCAAAATTTAAAAGTTCATTTATTTCTTTTCCAGTTTTTTTTTTTCTCATGCTTTTGATATTTAAATACTCCTTGAAGTTTGGGGTTTTATAAAAGGGGTGATCTCTGGGTTCATTTTCACTTTGAATATCCCGTTGGCTTGAATGAAAAAAAGTAAAATTCATAATATTCAAGCAAAAAAACGAACGGAAGGGAAGAAGGCGATTTCGAGGGGCAAGGGGCTCAACCAGGGCCCCGACCTTCAAGGCCGAAGCAGCCGGTGGGGAAAGGAGAAGGAAGCAAAGTGGACTGCTCTACGCGGCCGAGAACACAGTAAGGGCGTTCCAAATAAAATGTTTTGTAGGGGTGGAATGATTCAGTTTAATAAAAAACTCATTCTGTATCTATCACTAGAAAGAAAAGGGGGGGTAAAGATTTTCCACCTTAAAAAATAAGAAAAGTAAAATACATTTGTTTCCCACTTCTAATATGAGAACAGAATCAATTTTTCTTTTAAAAAAGGGTTTCAAGATCAAATATTGTAATATAGAGTAAGAGTTTTTAAGAGTATAATTATAATAATAGTAATTCTCTGGGTTTTAAAAGAGAAAGAGTTTCCAAAAGAATGTTTAGGGAAAAGTATTTAAATTTTTTATTTTTAGTGTGTGTTTTTTTCAAATTTTTTAAAGTAATATTTTAACGATTCTTTCAATTTTGAAAGGGGTTTGTTAAACAATTGGGGGTAGATGGAAAAAGGAAAATTTTGTATTTGGGTTTTTGGTTTTTTTTTTCCAGTCAATATTCGTATTTTATTTTTTTTTATGTGCCATTGTATGTATTTGTCAAAAACCCAAAATTTTTAGAATATATTCAATTTTGTGAAAAAAGGGTTCTACCCGAGTTGTTTTTTAAATTTTTATCCAATAAAACGATCTTCAGACCCTGCCCCTATTTTTTTATTTATTGTGTCCACACTGGGACGTCTATACTGAGCTAGTCGACCATCTTGGGGAAATTTTTTCCGCCCCCCCCGGGCGCCAGGTCGGGGCTGGCCCCCGGTTGTACCGCACGACTGTGGTCGCAGTATCCGAGGGACAGAATTTTTTGACACCAGCTTGTCAATATCGAATTCGTCCGTCTGGGGAAATTCAGAGGCCGCGCTCTGATCGGTAGTTTTTGGCTCCCCTTAACCCGGCGAAAGCCGGAAATACCCTTTTAAACGGGTCGGGCCCCCGCGATCTTTCCTTCCTCTTCCTTGTTATATTCTCACTAGGAGCCCACTCCTCGATCTGAAAAATCCCCGACACATAATGAGGCAACTGCAGAATTATTCTGAGCACAGAGCGATTTATCATCTGAATCTCTGTGTTCCCTCTGCTACCCTTTCTACCACGATTTTTTCTTTTTTTTGGGTTATCATTCATTTTCGGGCCTGAAAGACAATACATTAGTACCCCCAGTATGAAAGGTGAAGGATGCTGTGGGCCCTGGAAAAGGGATTGTTTTGTTTAAATACTACATACTGTTAATTCCCCTTTATACATGTGATGAAACTAAACGGCCGTTCAAATGCCTTTATGAAATTGAGAGGAATATGATTTTATGGGACGGAGAGGAAAATATTTTTGGAAATTGAAAAAAGTCTAAAAAGCCTTATTTTTGAACGGTTTAGGTGTATTTTGTGGTATATTTTTGATATACTCTGTCAGTAGATATACAGTGAAGATATAGCAAAACCTAGCAAGAATATGCTCGTAAATATTCGGTCCCCGTCTGTATGAAATGAACTTGGGAACCTGAAACACATTTGACCAAAACCATTGCCACTGTTGTTTTCTGGCAAAGTTGATCGGTTGTAAAACTGAAAATAGACTTATGTCGTGAAAGCATAACTTTGTTTATGCTCTAAACAATGGTTTTAATAAAAACCAAATTATTTGGTAATTTTCAAGTGAACTTAAAAGTACGATGATAGATCAGAAAGTAATGCACAACTTTGTTTCTCCCCTGGTATTGCAACTAAAATGGTGAAATTGCGCGACGAAGGAGTTGAAAGTGTTGAGGACTTTCCACTACGCTCTTGAAACCAAGCAGAAATCTATGGAGTAAAAACATTCTGGCTCCTCAGTACAACAAATTTCAAACTGACGTAATCTGCGCGGAAAGTGCATGTGATAGTGCTCTGGGACATCTTTGGTGTGTTTTGCTGAACACGGAATCACTTTGAATGGTCATTAAAACGTTGGTTGTTGGCGTCCCGTTCATGACAAACGCCACAACATTAATGCTGGCGGTGACAGACTTCTCGATGACAATGCCCGTCGCCATATTACTGCTCCTGTTCGTGAGAAACAAAATCGCCAAATTTGGGGGGGATACCCAAATACAATGGGCCTGGACAGCCTGAACCTTTCGACTTTCTTTTTTTTTGGTCCTAAAAAAATTTTCTGACGGAAAAACCTTGCGAAAATGGGGAAGTGAAAGAGGGGGGGATAGCTATACCCCAACCAAACGACTTCTACGAACAGGGCATATTGAAACTAGTACCACGGTGGCAGAAATGTGTTGTCAAACTTGGCGGCTACGTAGAAAATGGGTAAAAGAGAAGGCCCTTTTTGGTGATTTTTTTTTTTTTGCTCCCAAAAATTTTCTAACAAAAATTGTGTTATTTTCGACCCGCCTCCATTAAACTGCTGCTCACTAGGAATGTCAAAAATGCCACTGGCCGATTGAAGAAATAAGGGAATTTCAAATTTAAAACTTTATCATTTTTCCAATTAAAACCCAGTCCCCTGAATTTTCTCTGAATGCCTTTTCGTAATCCAGTAAAGGAATGAATAAAAGATAATTACGGTGGAAGTTGATTACAGATGAAACAATCGCCGGCTGCCGTGCGCCGTCGCGTCGCGTCGCGTGGGAGAGAGCGCGGCGCAGCCCCAGATCAGCCGCCCAGATAGGCCCTGCCGCCCCTCTCGCCCCCGTGGACGTCTTCTGCGCGCCTCCCGGCCCCCCCGGGGCGAGCGAAAAAGGCCGAGCCCCCCGGCCCCGGAGGCTTTTTGACGGCTTTCTTGGCAGCGGGGTGGGAAGAGAGCTGCGCGAAAGGAGCGGGGCGAGCGACGGAACGAGAGACCTTCGGGCGGAGAATAGGGGGCGGAAAGGGGGTGGGGAAAAGACGACGAACGAAAAAATGGGGTGGGCCCGAAGGGGTTGGAAGGGGGAGGGGGAAAAAAGAGAGAAGAGCCAGGATGGAGGGGGGAGAAGGGGGACTTTTTTGAAAAAAGAGAGAAAACGGGAGACAGTAAAGGAAAAGAGAGGGACGAGGAGAGAAAGCGGAGGAGAGATGAGGAATCGAGAAAGGAGGCGAGGGGAAAAGGGGACAGGGGAAAAAGGGAGGGATCGGGGTGGAGCCCGGGGAGGCGGGGCCCGGGGAGGGGGGGTCCGGGAGGCAGGGCCCGGGGAGGGGGGGTCGGGGGTAGGTTTCGGGGGGAGGGCGGAGGGGGGTTTGGGAGGGGGTTTGGAGAAAGTTTCGGGTAGGTTTGGAGGGGGGTCCGGGAGGTAGGGCTCTGGAGGTGGGGGTTTGGAGGTAGGGTTTGGAGATGGATTTTGGGGTGGGTCGGGGGCGGGCCCGGGGAGTATTTTCAAGGTGGTCGGAAGGCAATGTTTCAGGAGGGCCCCCGGGGCGGGGTTTGGGATGAGGATTTTGGGGGGAGAGAGGGGCTTGGGGGGAGAGGGTTTGGGAGGGGGGAGGCCGGAGAAGGGTGAAGCGGGGAAGGGGGAGGCGGCAGGGGCTGAGGAAGAGGTGTCGAGGCAGCCCGAGGGCGGTCGTGCGGTTCAACGGGCGCGAAAAATCGAGGAGCGGACGGAGGGCCAAAAGGGGAGAACAATTCCCGTCCCAGCGCGTGGAAATGGAGGAAGGCGCGGGGGGCCCCCCGGGAACGAAGAAGGGGGCGCGCCCAGGGAGGCGTTCGTGGACGGACCGGGGGCGCCAGGAAGGCAGGTTGTTTGGGAATTTCAGAGTGTTACGGAATTTTAATTTTTTATGAATAAATATGAACAGAGATGGAGAACAGATGATGATAGAAAAATTTTTTCTGCAAAAAACTACTAAAACTGGTGGAAATTTGATGATAGTAAACTAAAATAAAAAAAATAATAAACAATGATAATAAAACAAAAAATCAAAATAATATAATAATAAAAAACAATAAAAAATTGATATTGTAATAATAAAAAAAATAATAAATAAAAATAAATTATTAGAAAAGCAAAGAAATAAAAAAAATTGAACCCACCCACGAACATTGCTGTTTGGGTTTATTTTTGTTGTTTCTAATCATCTCACCTATCCTTACAACTACACAAGCCCCCTTTTCTGTCCGTTTTTCACTTCCCCCATTTTTTTCTTGCGAACCCCTCACTGAACATTTCATAAAACAAACACTGCTCATAAGATATAGATTTTCCCTTTTTCCCTTTGTAAATACAAACTAGATAATATTAATATAAACCAAATTATATTCCATCTAATACATTTTCTAAGGGAGCTTATTATATAAATATTTTAAAAGAAGGGAAAAGGGTTTTTAAGATTGCAGGAAAGGTTTAAAAGACTGTTTTTTAAAAAAAGGATACAAAAGATCGTAACTGTCGTTTTTTGGCAATGAAAAAGGGGAATTTTATTTTAAAGATTTTTATGTCAATTAGGCAAACTGCTTGCTAACCTTTTATGCACTTGTGTTTGGCAGGTCTTGTTCAGTCGCGTTCAAAGATCTGTCATGTACATACTTCAGCCAAACGCCCTGTTTTGACAGATGCCCCAAAAAATTTTGGGGGTTGAATGTGTGTGTGTGTGTGTGTGTGTGTGTTTGCGCGTGCAAGGGAAAATGGAAAACTATGAGGAAGACAAGATGGGCCCCATCTTGACCTTTGGAAAAATACTAACATTTAGAATTAATCGGAAAAACAACTGAAAAACGTAAATCGGAGAAGCCGGCCGTTTCTTCTACAGATAGTACCCGTTCGAGACAAACAACGGTGCTTTAGTTGAAGGCAGCCATCAATGCAGCAACCCCAGCTTTCCCGCCAAAATCACCAAGATGCACTACACACTTTTAAAAACTGGGCACTTTTTGGGGGACAATCAAACCATCCAAACTGGAGATAAAATATTCATTTTAGCACATCCACAATCCCACCTTTATATTAATAATCAAAAGGTTTTTGTAATCCCTTTTAAAAAAAGATAAAATATCTAGGGGTGCCTTTACACCAGACGAACTTGGGGACATTTTAAAAAAATGTTTAAAAGCCGACTTTTGAAATTGATATTTTGAAACAAAAATTAGCTCTTAAAAATCTCCTATTTCAAACTGCCAGTCGTTCCATAATGACTTATGCATGTCCGGTCCGGGGAGAAATTCCAAAATAAATCCCTCGCACTGCCGCCAAAGCCTTTAAATTTTAAACAGTAAACTCCACAGGAGTTTCTTCAAGATTGATCATTTATTAGTAACCAATAAAATAAATTTTTTTTTGCAATCACGTCCCCCCAACTAAATTCAACCCAGGGAAAAAACCAAACAACCCGGGAAAAATCAAATATAGATTTTAAAAAATAAAAATTTAACCACTAAAAAAGAAAAGAGATTTCCCAAAAAATGCTTTCAAACTTTTTTTCCTGTAATTTAACATACACCTATTTTCATTTTTTTCGCACAATGACTATTATTGAGGCTCCCTGGGGGTATTCCTTTCCGTTTGACTTATCACGCGGGGAAATTGCGTTCTATTACTCATGAAGCGCTTGTTTGCTGAAAAGAAAATAAAAAAATATTAAAAAAGATAGTAGGTGGGTTCCCCGCCACACTATTTTTATGAGGGAGAGCGAGAAAGAGTGTAGAATTAAAGAAAAGTTCTGTATTAGGAATGAACCAAACCCGGAGGTACAATGCAGGGGGGGAAAATAGAAACCCTCGTATCAAAAGCAAAAGGGGGGGTTTTAGGCGAAGAGGTTGTACGGCCAGCAGTCTGCGCCCTCTTAAGAGGGGGGTAAGGGCGGCGGTGGGGGGAGGTGGTGGGCGCGGAGGCCGGGCGGGGGTGGGCACGGAGGGTTTGGGGGGGGGACGGGGGGGGAAAAGATAAAGGTGGCACGCGGGAGGAGGGGGAAATGGTGGGGGTGAGGCGGAGGAGAGAATAACAAGGTGGTGGGGTACGAGGGCCGGCGGGGGGGGCGGGGACCGGGAGAGGTGGAGGCGGGGCGGTGACGATGGCGGGGGCGGAGGTGGAGGCGGACGCGGCGGCGCAGGTTGAGGCAATGGCGGGGGCGGGGCGGAGCCGCGGGGGGGTGACGGTGGCGATGGCGGGGACGGGGTAACCCCCCGGGGGATAGGTTGGGGCGGAGGTGGGGGGCGGGGGGAGCCACTGGGGGGTGACGGTGGGGATGGCGGGGTCGGAGGTGGAGGGGCCCCGGGGGGGTGGGGAAAAGGCGGGGGCGGGGGGGCCCCGGGGAGGCGGACGGGCGATGGGGGGGACGGGGGGGAGGCCGCGGCGGGAGGTTTGGGGGGGCAATTGGGGGGCCCCGGGTGGGGGCGGGACGGTGGGGATGGCGGGACGGAGGGGGGCGGCGGCGGTTAAAGGTTGGGGGGAGGCAATGGCGGTGGAGCCAGGGTGGAGGCGGGGCGGTGGGGATGGCGGGGGCGGAGGGGGGGCGGCGGGCGCATAGGGGGGGGGAGGCAATGGGGGGGCGGGTGGGGGCCACGGGGAGGCGGTGGGTGGCGTGGGGGACGGAGGGGGGGAGGCCCGGGGGGGCGGTTGGGGGACAAAGGGGGGGGGAGCCCACGGGGGGAGGCGGGGCGGGGGCATGGGACGGAGGTGGAGGCCCGGGGGGCAGGGGTTGGGGGGGAGGCAAAAGGGGGGGGGGTGGGGCCCGGGGAGGCGGGGCGGTGGCGGGGGGCGGGGGGAGGCGGCCCCGGCGGATGGGTGGGGGGAGGCAATGGCGGGGGGTGGGCCACGGGTAGGGGGGACGGGGGACGGGGGCGGAGGTGGGGGCCGCGGCAAGGTTGGGGCGGAGGGGGTTTGGGGCGAGGAGCCACGGTGGGGGGCGGTGAGGGGGTGAGGGGGGAGGAGGGGGGGGGCAGGGGGATTGGGGGTGGAGGAACGGGGGGGAGCCACGGGTGGGGGCGGGAGGGGGATGGCGGGGACGGAGGTGGGGGGGGCCGGGGGAAAGGTTTAGGGGAGGCAACGGGGGGGGGGGGAGCCGGGGGGAGGGGGGACGGTGGCGATGGGGGGGACGGAGGGAGGCGGCCCGGGGGGATGGCGAGGGGGAGGCAATGGGGGGGGGGGGAGCCCGGGGGGGAGGGTGAGGGGGAAAGGGGGAGGAGGGGAGGCGGGCGGCAAGGTGAGGTGGAGGCAATGGGGGGCGGGGGGGAGCCGCGGTGGAGGCGGGGGGGGCCGACTGTGGGGGCGCTGGTTGGTGAGGGCGGAGCGGGGGGGGGACGGGGGCCAACCGCGGGGGGGGGGGCGGGGGGCCCCGCGAACGCGATACGCCTGGCCCCCCCCGCCGGTGTTTAACCCGCTGGCGGCAGCGGCGACGGAGCCTGAATGAGTGAATGAGGGAATTGAGGGAGGCGGCCGGAGCAATGGC
Source organism: Teleogryllus oceanicus (assembly GCA_964035755.1). NCBI lineage: Eukaryota > Metazoa > Arthropoda > Insecta > Orthoptera > Gryllidae > Teleogryllus > Teleogryllus oceanicus. Next base: position 91,740,893 of record CAXIVR010000007.1, read on the forward strand.
GGGGGAGCTTTGATAGGGATCCCATGCCGCGCGCGCCCGAGAGCGCCAACGTCTGGGTTTGAGCAAGGGGGGGTTCTGATATTAAAAGATACGGGGAATGTTGCGGGTATAAAAAGGATATTGGTGAAGAAACTGTGGGCTTTAAGAACCCCAAAAATGTCGATGAATTTTGGACTAGATGAGTAGACTAGACTATTTTGGACTAGACGGAGTTGAGTGTGTTAGCCCGAAGCACTCTAGCCTACTGGCAGCTGGAAATGTGCTTCTACAGAGACCGGATTCTTCATTTATCAACCTGAATGAAAATATCAAAATTTGAATTTCAAAAGCGGAATTTAGGGAAACGATTTTGAAAGGGGTCTTACGTCGTGCACATCATCACCCAGAAGGTTAAACTCCAAAAATGCAGATTTTTTACTTTTTAAAAATTAAAATAGGAACTAAGTAAATTTTTGTATTGTAGAGCAATTTTTTAATTATACGTTTTCAAAATATATTGTTTTCAAATGTAAATTTAAAGAATTTAATTTATTTGATTCTTATGTATTTATACTCCAAAATTAATTAAATGAGAGACATTTACAAATTTTGAAAAAAAAATACGACTGTAGACTTCAACATGTTTTTGAAAAAGTAATTGACATGTTTTATATTTACAAAAGTTTGTACATAAATGCTGTAGTGTACTATTGCAGGGGATTCTTCACATCGCCTTAACCTTAAAACGTAGTGTATCAAGCAACACTGAATTTTTTTTTTGAAAAGAGACATATATGTCAAACTATTGCTGAACAATACGTCCACTTATTTACGTATAATAATCACACATCACGTATCTTTGCATTTAAAACAGTTAATTTTTGAAGTCAATAACCTCTCTACCTTCCCTTCGCATAGTATAATTTCACAAAACGTCATCTACTTTTCAGAGATCTTTTACAGCTCCCACTACAAATCGACTAAGGCAAACTCTTTTGCAAACACACAGTGTATTTCGTCTTAAAGGGCTAATGACAAATGACAGGAACATTTACATTCCATTAGCCTACGATATCATTCATTCCATTAATTCCTAAAGTTAGATTTATACTATAAATCCTGTTATTGAGAGCAATAGACAACACAACTAGAGTCCACTACTTTTTATTTCAAGCGAAATTCACGACATTTCTTGGAAAATTAAGCTTACACTTATTTCTACACGTAAAACCCTTAGGGTTTTAAAAGGATGAATTTATCATCTTTATTCTAACTTGCGCAATCCCATATTGTGATGAACCCATCCTGCCGCTACGGCAACACACGCATGCGCGCAATGCGCGCAGCTCGCGGTCTGGACACCTCACAAAGGGGGGGAAAATACCGTCACACCGAAGTGCGTCGGTAATCAGCTGACAGGTGTGCGCGTTAAATTTATCAATGAAGGGCGCCAAACGGGCACTTACCTGTCACCTGGCACCGGCATTTCGAGAACCTCAAGGGGTAGGCACTCTTGAATGAGGGCATGCACGGGGTTTGCTATTACTACCACTACTTTACAATAATTACAAAGTTTTGTAACATTAAGAGTCAATCACCTGAATGGCAAGAACACATTTATTGCTTTTGTTTCTATAATACAGTTTGAGTAAGGAAGCCTCTTAAACTACATTATATGTTATTTACTTTAAATGACACCTTTCCTATTTTTTAATGTCTTTGGAATAATTACAAAATGAAAGTCTTTCGTTCACCTCTTTCGATGATTGCACAATCCGTAGTCGTCCTCGAAGCAGTCGCTGTCGCGAGCCGCACCACGGCAAGGCGCAGCCAACCGGAAGCAGCAGTGCGTGCGGTGCTAGTGCTCCTGGCTCCGATCGGTGGTTATTGGAGGAAGTCGTCTGACGCCACCCACTCCTCACCAGGCCAGCCTCAATGACTCGGCTGCACAATCATTCCTTCCGGAGGCGCCGGCCCGTTGAAATCGGAATAAATTCCTGATTGTCTTTTTATACTGGGCGGCCTGCACTACGTTGGTCGACCCCCAAGTCACTGCTCCACTACCTCTCATCAACACCGCAGTCTCAATTCTGTCTCGTTCTCTCGCCTTCTATCCGTCTTCTGCCAAAAATCCGCCGCTCTCGAGCTTCCTGCGTCGCATCCCCACCCTTTTTCCAAGTTTCGCCCATCGCTCCTTCACGTGATTGGAATTTTGAATGTTATTGGCCGAAATCTTAGTTTCCAGAATATTCGACGCGAGTCGGAAGCCGATAGGGTATTTTCAAATTAACCTCATTTTCTGGGCGCCTGATTGGTGGTCTTTGTTGTGCGTGTATTTTGCCAGTACACCGGAGATGAACAAAGCAGTCCTTTCTGCTGTCTTCGTGACGCTTATATGGGTCCTACAGGATAACTTCAACAGTAGCCGGGATCTCTATAATTTGCTTGTTCCGGTGCCTAGCCGTGCACGTGGACTGGCCGCCGTTTGCCAGAAGGGCTGTCCCCGAGAGACAATTGCACCTAATCGTAAATCTTTTGAGTCTCCTGGCACGCGTTCGCGCGTCTTGCGCTGAGCCGTGTCAAATCAGGGACCTTCCTAATCGGCGTGACAGAGGGGGAAGTTTTGGGTCCGGCGACTAGCAATGACCTCATTGCAATATCAACGTGGATCGTTGGATTTATTCTCTTTATCGCGATAACAATCTGTTGAAACGCAACAAATGGTAAATGTTGTGTAAAATAATCGGAATTTTACCGAAAATGTCAATTATAATTCCTAGATATGTAAACTCAAAACACACACTATAGGCATCATTACTGCATGAACATTTCAATTCAAAACGTCTATGGGAATACAGTGCCAAAAGTGAGAATTAAACTTTCAACTCGATAACTTCCGTATTTCATAACCTTTTGTATTTCCATTGTAGATTGCTGCTATTTGTTAGCTGCAACCCGTTGCATAATAATAGTCATTTAGATATTGACTTCATTATTACTGACCTATCATAGAGAAGTTTAGAAACAAAGTATTGATAATAGTTGAGAATAGTTCTAGTAAATGTTTTGTTCGATAATATACATTAAAATTTCATTTGATATTATATTACGCTTGATAGTTTTAATTTTTTTATTATTAGTATTTTTCCTGAAATATTATTTAAAACACATTGGATCGTAATTTCACATTGATCCTATTTGACTAGTGCAGTACTCCCTCGCAGGCGAACTAATACTACAGCCACCTGCGGCAGCATGCGAGGGCTGGGTTAGGGAGCTGTCCGCTAGGTGTCCTTGGCTGAATCCTGCTTGTCAACTGCCACGAAATGATTCAATGTAAAAGTTTAACTTATAAAAGTTGTAGAAAACGTACCGTATAAAACTCGATGTAATGGGTATTAATACACTCGTGTGAAGTTTACGATACTCAAACTTATCATACTATCACACTCTTGTATTAATATCCATCATTACATCACCGTTTCATAATGTACTATTTATGAACTGTTTACAAATTATTTTCAATATTTTAATTAAAAAGATTCAAATTCGTTGCTACATTACTATTTAACGATACAATTTATTTTCATTATACTGAAAAGGATATATTAGTATTTTTTTTAAAGTCCATCATTGCTAGTCCTATTGTCAGCATCGGAGCCATCACACGGATCTGCTCACGTGCATGCAATGCCGGTCTCAAGCGTCCGCAGCCATCACTTAAGTGTCACTGATACCACTGCTGGTGCGTTGCTTCAGTTAAAACCAATAACCTCACATCAATTCGAAAAAGTCGTGGTCACTCCATCTGGGTCCAAACCAGAACGCCATCACAACCCCGTTTGTTATGTGAGTGCAGGGGGTGTTACGTGGCTCTAAGATCGTAACAAATATATATCGTACAGGACGTTCGGCGTTGGTGTCAAGGTTTTGTATGCCCCGCAGCACGTGCGCTCTAAATCAAGCGTTCATGGCGCCGACAGTTTGGCTATCGAGGGGGGCAATTTCCGAGCCGCACTCGCCAGCCGGCGCCAGTTTGAATAACTAGCCCTCTGGGGCTCGCACCCTGCGCCAAGCAAGCACGGAGGCCACTGGATGCGGTTTTAGCCCACTCATGACATCGCGACTTTGTGCATCACACGTCATGTGACTGACGTAATGAATAAACTTATGTGTAAAGTACGAGCTTAGGATTCAAGGCCCCAAAGTTAATCTTACACCAATCTATTCAAAATGAATGCGATGTGTATTAAGTAGCAAGGTGGGCGAGTAATATTTTGCCATAATGGATAATCAGCAGATAGATTAAATGTTCCAATGATACAATTTTACAATACAATTATTCTATGATACATTCCTGTCTTAAATCATATAATACGCGTAGTTACTTTTGAGATTTGTCAATGTTATAAAAAACTGCTTGTATCTACATAAAAAAAACATGTTGCTTGTCTTAAGAAGGGATATTTTTTAACTCGTTCATTGTGGAACTAGTTAAAGGAGACTGACATGAATGGCTTGGGGACATGGCTAATATTATTCTATAATGATCTGTGACGTATTCTTTTTGTGTTTAATGAGTTTATTATAGTTCATTAGCTATTCTTCCCAAGCACTAAAATGTTTTGAGTCCTGAAGTTTTGAAATTATTTCATAAAATATCACGTGAGTCATGTAACAAAACGTTGACACGTTTGAAATATGCTAACTCTTTACGTAATTCAGCTATTACTAATTTTGTACTTCTGATATCTATTACTAATTTTGCAGAAATTGAAGAAATCTATACAGCTTCATATTTTTTGACTTTTTATGCACATACGGTCTCTACGGTTTTGTCAGATAACAAGATATCGGGGGGAAATTAAAAAAACACAGAAACATTTTCGATTTTGAATGATGTACGCAAGGCTCCAAAGAAGGGACCTCCCACCATTACACATTTGCAATTCACGTGCTGTATTATGGAACCGCAATTTTTACTTTCTAGCGACGAAGTAGAGAATGCCCTCGTAACGAACAAGTGGAAAAATACAATTGGTAAATTTAGAAAACAAATCTTCTAACATTTGGTGTAGCCGGAATCCATGTTTTGTGGGTCCTTGCCACTGAAAATTGAATGACAGCAAAACGTATGTCTGCCCGTCCTTCTGTGAACAACGCTAGCGGCTAAACCATTCAGCCGATTTTCTCCAAAATCGAAATTCTCCAATCGATCTCGCTGATGTCACGACCCCTTGAATTTAACACCGACATTTTCATTTTCGGGGGTACTTTACATGAAACCCCTTGGATATTTTTAAGAGTTTCAAAAAATGGCTCCTTCGTTTTTTATTACATTTTTTGGTGAATTGTGTAAAGGACGTGCAGATATGAAGATCGTTGAAAAGCGATTTTTCGAAAATTGCAAAAGTTCAAACTTTTTTTCGGAGTATTCTTACAGCTAAAATGTTAAAGATAGAGATTTTTCCATTAATGAAAAATGTTCCTGAAAGATAAATCAGGTGACGTACAGTTTTTTGGAAATTTAAGTCCTTTTCGCGTAATTTTGCGTGAAACTAAGGGCATGAAAGTAGGTTCTGTTTTATCGCCTCTAAGGTAAATGCCCCTTTTGCTGGTCGAGGTAGCGTAGCTACTAAGGGCGCGGCTGCTTTCGGCCCCCTGTTTTAATAGGCTGGATATTTTATTTTTGAATGATAAAAGGTCCTTATGAACAAAATGTAATAATTTGAAAATAACATTATATTGCAAATTTCAGTGTATCAAAGTAACCAGTGGTAAAAATGTTAGACAAGTTATCGTCGATCTAGTAGACTTATTTTTGTGTTATCGAATCATAACAAAAGTTTTGTTACACTTTCTAGTTATTATATCGAATTATCAAATGTAAACAAAAATACACGAGAGCCATCAAATTATGCTCCTCTACGCAAATATTTATGATGAAGTTCACTAAACCAGTTATTAAAATATCGATGTTTAGAATTATCGATGCTTGTAGCACCACTAGTTTAGTGTCGAGCTGTATAAAGAACTGTTGTACATTAGTACATTAGGTTATTTCAATATTCGGGAAGACTGTTTCTTAATATAGCTAATTTATTGCAGTGTTATATGAGCATTACAAAAGCATAGACAAGTTACTTTAAGAAGGGACAAGTTCCACATGTCGAGAAATAAATTAACGTCGGGTCAGACAATGACGCAAGGGATAGTTCCGGAGCCATTTATAAGAGAGGCAAGTGCTAAAACACAAAATTAGGAATTGAGCAAATAGGCATAATACAGTTATGTTCCCAGCAGTAACTATCAAAGCGGTCCCTTCATAGAATAATCTTTCAATAAAACAGTAGAATAACCGTAATGTAGATTCCGGATCTGCAGAATTTAACAGCAACTGTTGCAGACCACTAATGTAGTTGTATGTAATTGTAATATAGCTGCATATAATCTGGTACTTGTCCAGCATTCACCAGGTATTGATCGGAGAAACCACGGAAAACTGTGGATGAGAGCGGACGACCGCTAGAATTTTCCTCGAGACAGCGGCTGAATTCGATCTAGCTATGTAGCTAGTGCCGAAAATCCTGCCACCGTCAGAACTCCAATCCTAGTACCTCCCGATCAGATGCACTACAGTGACAACTTTTATCTCGAGCCTCCTCGTCCGGTTTCCCTCATGAAGCTCACGAGGCGTGGGCGAGCGCGGATTATGGAAGAGCTCGGTTTAATCTGCTTGAAACTCGCGAAAGACTGCCAGTACGCGAATAAGAGTTCAGAATCCTACTTCCTGCCAGGGCTAGTATCGTTTTTTGATTGATTGATTGATTTTTTCGTGTTTTCGGGCGCGTCAACTGCTTTGGTCATTAGTCCCGTTAGTGTAGTGGATGTTTTTCTTGGGAGATGGCGGTGATCTTCCCCCGCTGGATGGCGAGATCGGCGCCGACCTACCGTCGGCTAGTGGGGATTCCCTAACCAGGACTCTCCCACCAACGGGACACGGCCTCAGCCGGGACAAGCTCTAAGCTCCCGACCGGTCTTCCGGAATATGTGGTAGTGTAGTGCATGTTAGTGTGAGTGTGTAGGGGGAGAGGATAGGACAAGGAAGAGGAAGGACAGATCGCGCGCGGTCAGTGGCCCGTTTTGTAGGTTACTGCTCCGGCATTCGCCTGATGTTGATCGGAGAAACCATGGAAAACTACCGATCAGAGCAGCCGTCCGCTAGAATTCTCCTCCAGACAGCGACTGAATTGGACCTAGCTGGAAAGCTAGTGTCTAAAATCCTGCCCCGTGGGGAGTGGGAACCTAGGCCCTCCCGGTGAGAAGCGCTGCAGTGACATCAATTGATGCACTGAGCTACTGCTACCGGTGCTAGTCTCGTCCTCAGTCATATGTCTCTCCCACAGCCACCGTCGTTACACCTCACTCCGACCATCGTCGCCTCTCTCCTCTCCTCACCCTCGCTTCCTCGCGCTCGACCGCCTCGGGGATCCCGGCTCATCTCGACGCCCCGCTCCCTCAAGACCAGCATCTCAATTCCCGCTTTGTTAAAGGGATGGCACGGACGACGCAAAACCACGCTGGGAGAGACACATGTGGTGTTTCCATGCAACGTCATGGACTATCAGGAAATAGAGACATTTGTTCCATCATTCCGATGCATGAACGGTATTGCAATACGCACACTAATTAGAGGACACATATTCATTTTTAAAATACCAAAGTTTTTCGTCGAGAACGCGATTTGAGTTTTCTACGCAACCGAATTCCGTGGTTTTGGGTTTAAATGAGAGCTAGTTGACCTCAAATGTTTACAACTTTCTATTTTCACCGTTTTATTGTGTAAATATTCAGTTTCAATAAAATTGTAAAATTAATACAAACTTATAAAACTTATTAAAATCAATATAAAAACTTATCAGTCGGCTTTTGTTCATGATTTTTGTCTTCAAGTTGCAATTGATCATAGTTTTGCCACATGACTTAGGCAAGAGAGGATGTGTTATATTAATAATGGCCACGACTAAAACCATGCACATTACTACAGAAAATGAAGATCTTAACCGCTATTAGGTCTTTGATAACCGCTATGATGCTAAAAACTTGATTCATAAAGAAGGTAATTGAAGGTTATTAAAATAAAACAAAAATTAAATTAAACTAAATTATGTTATTCCATATTCTTGGGGTCACTCGTAATCAAATTGGAAAATTCAGTTTTACAACTGTAAAGAAGAATGCAATGAAAATAGCTGAACAATCACATGAAGTGTTTTTTTACTTTCTGCAATAAAGTTACAAACATTTTGCCCACCGTTCTTTTCCAGAGTTAATGTCACGTTATTTTAAAAAAGATATACTTCATTTATCGGCAGTCTAAACGCAAAGTGGTATAAGAAAAATGTAACTCACAGTTCATTTTAAGCATAAATAGAATGGTTGATGATCTTATTTAAAGATGCCTTGCGTTCAGTCTCAAACACTGCAGTGACTACCTCATCCCCCGCCCTCAGCCCCCGCCGCGCCGCCACCCTCCGCCCCCCCCCCCCCCCCCCCCCTAACCGCTGCCTTCTCCACCGCCCTTGCCGCCGCTCTCACCGCCACCATTGCCGTCACCCTCGCCGCCGCCCTTACCACCCTCTCCATCTCCACCTCCCTTGCTGCCCCCGCGCCGCGCCACCCCCCCGGCGCCCCAGCCGCCCTGTCACATTAGCTGCCAATGCTACCACCACCTCCGCTGCCTCCGAAGCCAGAGCGGCCTCCGTTGCTATCATCGCCGCCTCCGGCCCCCCACCGCACTCGGTTCCTCACCCCATCCCCGCGGGACCGTGGAATAAGCTCGGCGCTTTCTCCCAGCTCTCAGCACATCCCTTGCCCTTGGGACCGCGCCTCCTCGCTCCTCCCTTGTTAAATGCAGCGCACGGACGCACTAGCCGTCTCTGTCTCTGATTCTGCGCTCTGTCCGTCCGTCCGTTTGGTTGTATATCTGTCTATCTATCAGTTTATCAGTCCATCTGTCCATCTGTCTCACCGGGAGCGGTAGCTCAGTGCATCGACTGATGTCACTGCAGCGCCTCTGACCAGGAAATCCTAGGTTCGAGTCCTGACGGCGGCACAATTTTCGACACTAGCGTTTCAGCTAGGTCGAATTCAGTCGCTGTCTGGAGGAGAAGTCTAGCGGCCGGCTGCTCTAATCGGTAGTTTTCCGTGGTTTCTCCGATCAACACCAGGCGAATGCCGGAGCAGTACCCTACCAAACGGGCCACGAACCGCGAGTGATCTGTCCTTCCTCTTCCTTATCCTATTCTCTTCCCTTACACATACCCATACACTAACATGCGCTACACTACCACATATCCCGGGAGACCGGTCGGGAGCCTAGAGCTTGTCCCGGCTGGAGCGGTGCCCCTCTGGTGAGAGTCCTAGTTAGGGGGAAACCCCACTATCCGACGGTAGGTCGGCGCCGGATCTCGCCATTCAGCGGGGGAAGATCACCGCCATCTCCCGAGAAAAATCATCCACTACACTAACGTGACTAATGACCAAAGCAGTTGACGCGCCCAGAAACACGAAACAAAAACAATCAAATCTCAGATTGCGCTCAGTTTAGAGAAGATTGTGCTCTAAAATTTGCATGATCGCAAAAATGCCGGTATTTCGAAAGTATAGGGTGTGGATCATACAAGGAGACTTGAACAATATTTCGGCAGGTCCGACTATTTGTTGGCACTTAATCATCGATAACGTTTTAAAAAATCATCAAGACAGCAATGCCCCAAAATGAGTACCGATATCCGTCTTAACACCATTTTTATATACACATCGTAAGAGTCCTCTTGAATGAAAGTTTTCAAAATCACATACATACGCTTTGGAAGATACTGATAATGGTGTTACACACTCACCAGCATGACGGTTTTTTTATTACATTACTATTTTGCTTAAAACGAAACTTTAATTAATATGTGAGATTATGATGTCTTCGTGACTACGAATATGAATTCGTTGGAAGACGATCATGTTTGAATTTTGATTGTGTTCGAAGACGATCATGTTATCCCAATCATCATCTCACGTATGTCATTTCCACCTGATTAGGCAAACTCCGTCTGCACCGGTTTACAGCATGAACACGAAAGTTAGTCTTTAGGTCATAAGTGGTATACTGCCCTTGCCGAACAACGTGGGTGTATATGAATGCATATTTATGTAACATGACTCGTAAGTTTATTTACATATTTATTTGTAATTGTTTTATACAGTTTCTGTATTCTGCTGTCCTTTCTATTTATTTTAAGTCAATCTGTACTCGAATGCCTTTCAACCTAACCGAACGCTCGTCGGCGCGGGGGGCGGGCGGGGCGGGCGGGGCGGGGGGGCGGGCGGGGCGGGCGGGCGGGGCGGCGGGAGGGGCGGTGGCAGACAGCTGGCGCACCGCACGGGAGGGAAGCGCACGCGTTCAATTGCGAAGTTAGTCCTCGCGGGGCTAATGGCGAATTATATCGGATGCGACCGGCGGAACGGGGAGGCCAAAGTGGATGCAGTTAATGTCTGCCAGCGCAATTTTCTCTGAGTTTCGCTTGCAATAGAAGTTAACGGCTGCGATCTTTTTATTTTTTGTTTTCAGCAGACGCTAACATAAGAACATTACAGGCATGCCAATGCAAAGGATAACTGATGGTAATTGCAGTTAGGAAACAAGTTAGAATATCGTGAACTAATTTGAAATACGGATTGTTGCAATGGGTAAAAATACAGGGATTTTGTAGAAGAGGTCGTCTAAAAATATGTGAAAAGTGATGGAATAAGTCAGTAATGGTCAAATACATTAAATTAACGGATTTTCAGCACTCTTCCACGGAATCATTGCCTCCGTTACTTCTTAATGATTCGAGAGTGCACATTGGGGGACGAATACCGCAAGGCCAAATTAATAGCTGGAGAACCCGGAAAAGAAACAGAGCAAAAAGGATCAACATGTCCAGTCATGTCGCGTCGTCCCCTTATCCAGAGACTTTCCATTCACTAACCACTCTTTTGGGGGACGTAAATAACATAGCAATTTCCCTTTTAAATGATACGTGATAAACCATATCATGCATGCTGCAGTTCTTTCAGTATCAGCCAAGAGAAACCAACAAGACCGAGAATATCTCTCCAATACATTACATTTAGATGATGTTTTCGCAGTCCCATCCCACGTTGAGGACTGGTAATCCACCCCCACACTCACACACACACACACACACACACACACGACCTCCACCGGGATCTGCCTACACGTACTCACTCAGCGCGGTCGGTTTGCCGTCAACGTCAGCAGCTTTAAATTGCCATCTTGAAGAAGACGAAGTGCCTGAAGCAGACGCTTCTGCAGCGAATTATGTGCTCCACGCATGCACAGGACGTTAATATCCAGCTTCGAGCTTCTGACGGGTGAAGACGCCCCCCACTCCCAACCTCGAGCCCTCCAAGGAATCGCGAGCCGATAATTATGTCGCGCTCCGCGTGGCAGCGCCACCGACGCCGCCCCTCTCTGGCCCGGGGCTGCGATGGCCTCGTCGATCTGGACGCGTATAAATTGCGTTCCGAATAAAAAGCTCGCGATCTCCGGGCCGCGCGGCGGGGTGGGTGGGGATGATGGAGCGTCGCGGAAATATGAGACGAGCCGTCTTCGCCCAAGGCGTCTCCATGGAAAAGAACCCCGCTCGGGGGAGAGCGTGGAATGCCGGCGGACCGGGCGTTCCGCAAGGGCCGGGCGTGGAGTCGCTTTTTGCGCCTCGACGCAGCAGTTGAACCCTCTGGAATAAGATGCTTTCAGTGAAAGTTCTCGTGTTGAAAAGCTCATTATTTGCATTGCATCTTATCGAATATGAATTGTAGTTTACATCTTTTATAGTACTTAAAGCAATTAGTTTGAATGATGAATATTTATTAACAGACAAAATTTAACGCATGATTTTATATCACATTTCATTATAACACTTCGCATGAACGTTGTGGTCATGTGTTAGTGACATTTCTCAAGTGTTTTGTATTTTTGTTTCCGATTTTTTATCAATAAATAAAAATGTAAACATTAATAATCTCTGAATTTTAAGTCTTTGAAATGCAAAATAATTTAATCACTAAATAATATTACGTGCTGATTGTAGATCCTGGAATCTTTTTGTTTAATACTTTGCATACACATACTCGAGCGAGTAATTGTGTAAAATTTGTTGTTTTAAACCTTGGCATCTATTGCACCTTGTTTGAGCAATTAATACAATTTTGCATTCTCACGAGGTACTTTTTTATTGATACATTAAAGATGCGTATAATAGTTATATGCACTGGTGCTGAATATTACGTCCCGCCAAGGGTTGCAGTCGTGAAGATTATTGATTTGCCTCTTCATGTTAGACAAACCTCTCATCCTTAATAACAAGTGACTAATTATTTCACAGGCTTGGATTTTGTAATATTTCACGTACATATATCATATTTTTATCACGCGAGGTGATCTTTCTCGCCCAATGAATGGTAAAGATTCTTCGCTTACATGCGCACCGGCTTGTGAGGTTTTCCCCAACCAGGTATCCCCGACTAGGTGGGCACCGACCCAGCCGGTAATAAGCACTGGAGTCCCGGATACTGCAGTGGCGTCGCTTGGTGTCCAGCGCCACCCAGGCCAGTAAGGGGTATGACAACCAAACCCGGTTACAATCACGGAGTGAAACCACCCATTCTTTTCCATATATCCCGAACTCGCAACCTTTGACTCCCCGTACTAGAACACAGCTTTATGCGCCTCAGCCAGTCGAATTGTCCTGCACTATTTCCGAATCATACTACATTTGCGCTAACGTGAACTATTCCGTCTCATGTTACATTTTACCACACCCCCATTCCAATTACTCTAGTGCTTTCCCCCTAGCGAACATTGTAACCCCACGTCGGCCGCCAGGGGGGTCGCAGTGACCCTGCCGGGTTCGATTCCCGGCGCCCGCGCGTGCGTGCGAGCGCAGGCGTGGAGAAGTGGGCGGGGTGAGGCGAGGAGGCGAGGAGGGGGAGTGTGGTGGCTGCAGCTTGGCGAGGCAGGGCGAAGTGTGGCGTGGCGTTGCGAGGCGTGGCGTGGCGTGGCGTTGCGTTGCGTGGCGTGGCGTGGCGTTGCGTGGCGTGGCGTTGGCGTGGCGTTGCGTTGCGTGCGTTGCGTGGCGTGGCGTGGCGTGGCGTTGCGTGGCGTGGCGTGGCGTGGCGGTGCGAGGCGTGGCGTTGCGTGCCAGGCGTTGCGTGTCGTGGCGTTGCGTGTCGTGGCGTTGCGTGTCGTGTCGTGGCGTTGCGTGGCATGCGTTGCGATGCGTTGCGTGGCGTTGCGTGGCGTGGCGTTGCGACGCGTGGCGTGGCGTGGCGTGGTGTGGCGTGGCGTGTCGAGACGTGTTCGAACGTAACGGGTATGGGGGGGGGAGGCCAGCGCGTGGGGGGAAGTGGCGTGGCTGGGTGGGATCAGAAGGGGAGGGAAGGGATGCTCGCAGAAGACAGAGCTTCGGTCTCTAAGGACCTACGCACGGGGCGGGATATCGCTGAGGCTCTCCGCTTCTCCGTCGGAGAGGTTGGTGAGTGTTCGGAAAAGTATTGGTAAAGAAGTATGAGGGACCTGTCGTATTGAAATTGATATACTGCTTCGGAATATATAAGTTCGAAGAAATAACATGTTGATACGAGATGGAGTGAGATATGTTTTCTACTTTGAGTTTTCTATTCGTATTATTTGTAGAAAAAATGTGAGAACTGATGCCAGAGTATTTTTGTATATATACTAAGAAAAAATGAACTGAATTTAGAAAACAAGTATGCTATTTAAAGTATGAATAATTTATAACTAACATTGTTATTTAGCTTTAACAATTTTCTTACTTTCTGGTATAATACTTTTTTATTATTCTGTCAAAAGTTACATTGTGTAAAGTTTCGAAACCAACTACGTCACTTGAGCAAGACCGCGATATGTGGAATCCGTTGGAAATATTTTAGTTATATCTATCTGTAACAGTTGGATAATACTTCGTTTTAGCTCTCAGAAGTAATATTTGAGAAAATAACTTTTTACATTAATGAATAATTTGTCGTTTAAACAATTCCATTCGCATGAAGGCGTATGTAATACATACGAATGTATTCAATTATCTTGTAGTCTAGTGAAAATAGAGATATTGAATAGTATTTTTCGTTCAATAGGAAATAAAAAAATTGCAGACCATGACCCTTTTCAAAATCTAGTATTAAATTTTTTCTTTGTGGAATGTCTGTTACAGGTTGTATTGTTACAGGCTGTCTCTTACTGGAATGTCTCTTACAGGTTGTATCTTACAGGTTGTATCTTACAGGTTGTCCACCATACTGGACACTTCAAAGTTACACGCATTGAAAATATGGAAGAAGGCGACTTGATGAAGCAATGAGAATTGTTCGCAATGCGCAAAGTTTTACTACAAATATTACCATATATCTAAAACAGCTTAAATGAACTTGAAAATTCTTTCTAACATTATTCTTGATTTATATGCAAAAATGTTTCTCCAACTTTTGGTCAGTTGTCGCATGCAAGATTTTCGCTTTGCACGAACGACGTGTGCGAACGACGATTTACTTCTACCATAGTTCTCTTTCCAGAGGCATATTCACGAAAAAAAGTTTACCTTCAAGAAAAGCGTTCTGTGTTTGGTGTGTTGCTGTTCTTTCTTCCTCTTTCCATCTCTCTCTTCCTATCTGCCCTCTTAACCTCAACGTAATTACAAATATCTCCTTTCGCAGATAACTGAGCATTCCATTGTTCGATTTGTAGAATAATTTGCAGTTTTCAATTAACTGCTAATAGAAACAGTAATAAAACAGAATCTATTACACAATAATTCACAATCGTCATATTTTTGAAACCTTGGGGAGTTGATTTTCAATTTGGATTCAATTGATTGGAGGTAATATTGTTCAATAAACGGGCAAACGAGGCCATGTTTTAAAATAAATATACCCCTGTCGCTGAGAATAATATAAATATACATCTTCATGCCAAACTTTATCAACAAAAGAAAAATTATCTGTTATTACACAAATTGGCGTACATGAGTTTTAGGTGTTTTTGTTGAGCTCTCGTTTTTTTAAATAAGGGCTTTCACACAAAAAAAGTATTTGAGCGTTAAAATGAAACATAATTACTTCTTCTGTTTTGTTAATTTGGACTCGAGCATCGCTTTTGAATGTGAATATTTGACAATGTGTTTTTTAGTATGATATCAAATTACGGACCTTGACGACTTCGTAAAATCCTGAAAACCAGAATGCGTATGTGAAGAGATTTCATGAATATTAAATTTGTCGTGTACTAGTTAGTGTAGGGATTCATCATTCGAACGAAAATATTTTTTAATTAAATATTAAAAATAAAAAGAATATTTATAAATAAAATGTATATTGCTTGATATATTGTAAGATCGAGATTCTCGTTGACATCAAGAGATTAATACAGTTAAACCTGATAAAGGTTTAGATCTTATGATGAATGAAGATAGCCTGATACACTGTTATAATATTCTAAAATGGGATGAATGATAACTTGGTATTTTAATTGATAAACAAATAAGTTTATAATTAATAAATAAGTAATTAATCTACATGAAACATCAAAAAAATTCGGAACATATTAAACCTTGCAAAAGAACCCAAAAGGCTGCAAGAAAATTACTTATAATCTCTCTCTATCTCTGTCTGTCTGTCTGTCTCTCTCTCTCTCTCTCTCTCTCTCTCTCTCTCTCTCTCTCTCTCTCTCTCTCTCTCTCAGCCGTCCTTCACCTTCCTCCCTGAACCTAACGTCTTTCGCTTCCAATATATCCCCCCTCTATTCCCCCTCCTTCTCCGGTTCTCCCGTCTCCCTCGTCGTGGCAGACCGTGTGATCGACTCTCTCTCTCTCACTCTCTCTCTCTCCAAAAAGGGAAAAGAATTATGGATTCCTCTAAATGATCTTTAAAGAATTACGTCTATTCAACCAAATTACCTTGGAAAGAGAACATTGACGAACCGCCATAGGTACGCGGACCCAACGTGGTGATTCCGTGGATACCTTATCTTATAGAGAGCCTTTGTTCTACATCCTATATCCTGATACGGGCCTCCTTCTTTCTTCCTCTCCGCCCCCTGCTTCCTCGCTGCTTCACATTTGCTTCGCAATATTTTTCTCTGCAAGTTTCCGCGTGATTTCCTCAGCAACAATATTAGGCTTCCCAAATAACCGCGAACCCACCGTACGGCCTGTGCTCCCCACCGACAGTCGCTTCAGCAGTTCTTTGCGGGCTTTGAAACACTTCGTTTCCCTCCTGAGGGATAAAGTGGTCCGTAGCTGAGCGGAGTCAACTCACGTAAGGGATGGTCGTGGGATAAATGTACCATGTATGTGTATGTGAACGTGTATGTATGTGCGTATGTGTGTGTGTGTGTGTGTGTGTGTGTGTGTGTGTGTGTGTGTGTGTGTGCGCGCGCGCGCGCTGAGGGTGAGGATGCAAGGAAATTGAAGTGCACCTGAATCGTTCTCTTTAAGGAAACGAAGAGCAGTCAGGAGAATAGAGAACATGGACGTACAATTGGTGAAATATATGGAACTTGAAAAATAAATGTGAATGGGAGCAAAATATATGATGTGATGGTGAAGGCTAAATAGCAACTAGATAAGTAGATTAGTGGTTTATTTCGCAGAAGATAATAAAACAGGACTCTGAGCAGTCACGACGTACTGTAAAATAAGAGTATTTCGGCAGTACTTTAAATATAAAGAAACAAAGCTGTGTATTGTTTTCAATTTGATATCTATTATAAAATATATTTTGAAGTCGTCTATAGAAAATTTTCAAGACTTTTCTTAAAAAATTAGATTGTTAAGATTTTAAAAGCAGTGAGTATTAAATCGTACTACACTTGCAGTTATCAATAATATTGCTCCCCAAAAAACGACCACGATTGGGTTGGTTTGTGAGACTGTGAGAGCAATTCTAGCCTGATGGGGGGTACAGAAGTGGGATGGAATTTCGTTTGGCAAGGGAAATCGTGGGAGGTTAGCAAAGCGAAGAGCCGTTACTACAGACATGTCAAGAATAGAACAAGCAAGACTGGGATGGTTGCGGAAATAGTTGAGCAAATATGTGGTACGTTGGTTGAAATCGAATGAAAAGGTGAGCGTGTTGGTGAACAAGAGAAAGAGCAGAACATAGGGAGAGCGGTCAACCGAGCAAAGGGTGGATAGGGAGGGCGGGCGAGCCGATAAGGTAAACGAACGATGGGCCGAAGTATAAGAGTAAGCGAAATCGGGCTACGGTTGAATGAAGAAGTGCTAAAGGAAGAAGGAAAGTGATGGGCACGTGAAGTGGCTTGCAGATGAGCAGATGAAAGGGTGTAGTCGAATAAGGTGGGAAAAATTGCCCCAAACCCAATCGATAATCGCGAAGCTCATATGATAGGGAATTAAAAATGCCGCAGATTCCCCCAAAAACTAAGCCTCCTAGTATAACCTGTGGCAGATATACAACGAGAAATGTGTTTTTATTTATTTTTCCTCAGTATCTATTGCATATATCAGGCCAAAAAATAAAGAGACGGGTAACAATAGTTGAACATTAAGATATTTTTGTTAACCAATTCTGAAGACAAATTCAAATAGAAAAAAATAAAGAAATTTTTGGAAAGCGATTTTCCACGTGACAACGTCGGAGTACTGTCTCAGTATTCCCCCAAGAATGTGCCTTGTAACATTCTATAAATATATTTTTGTAATTTTCAATGCTGTGAGACTCTACGACATTTTTTATTCTCTTTCATAAAAGAATCGCGATTATCGTTTTGGTTTGGGGGCAGTTTTCACAACTTTATTTGGCTCTACCCTTTCTGGCGGCTGAAGACTAGAGAGAGCGAAGTGTCGGAGACGAGCGCAGTGACTGGAGCGAGCCAAGTGTCGGGGACGAGCCAAGTGTCGGGGGCGAGCCGAGCGTCGGGGGCGAGCCGACCGTCGGGGGCGAGCCAAGTGTCGGGGGCGAGCCAGGTGTCGGGGGCGAGCCAAGTGTCGGGGGCGAGCCAAGTGTCGGGGGCGAGCCAAGTGTCGGGGACGAGCCAAGTGCCGGGGACGAGCCAAGTGTCGGGGGCGAGCCAAGTGTCGGGGGCGAGCCAAGTGTCGGGGCGAGCCAAGGTCGGGGCGAGCGTGTCGGGGCGAGCCAAGTGTCGGGGAGCGAGCCGGTGTCGGGGCAGAGCCAAGTGTCGGGGCGAGCCAGAGTGTCGGGGCGAGCCAGGAGGTGTCGGGGCGAGGCCAGAGTGTCGGGGGCGAGCCAAGTGTCGGGGACGAGCCAAGTGTCGGGGACGAGCCAAGTGTCGGGGGCGAGCCGTGTCGGGGGCGAGCCAAGTGCCGGGGACGAGCCAAGGCCGCGGGGCGAGCCAAGTGCCGGGGACGAGCCAAGTGTCGGGGACGAGCCGTGGGGGCGGCCAAGGCGGGACAGCCAAGTGCCGGGGCGAGGCGCGAGAGTGTCGGGGACAGCCAAGTGCCGGGGCAGGCCAAGTGTCGGGGCGAGCGCAAGTGCCGGGAGGCCAAGGCGGGGCGAGTGCCGGGGCGAGCCGTGCCGGGGACGAGCCAGTGCGGGGACGAGCCAAGTGCGGGGACAGGCCAAGTGCCGAGGAGCGAGGGGGCAAGTGCGGGGACGAGCCAAGTGCGGGACGGCCAAGTGTCGGGGCGAGCCAAGTGCTCGGGGACGAGCCAGTGCGGGGACGAGCCAGAGTGCGGGGAGCCGTGCGGGAGGCAGCGGGAGTTGTCGAACGGGGCGATGATGGGCGACGGGGCCGACAAGCCAGCCGATCGCCGGCGGGCGAGAAGGCCATCGAGCGGGCGGGCGGGCTTCTGCTAACGCCGCCGCGCCGTCCTGAGCGCGCTCGTCGGCGCTAACTCTCTCTCCGAGCGGCGTCATGGAGGAGCGCGCTGCCCGGCACACGCCCGCGCCACGCATACCAATTGGCCCATCCATCGCCTCTTGCACCTCGGGCGCATGCGCCTCACGGCCCGGCCGCTGGCCTCTCCACCCCGCTCGTCGCTTCCGCTGCGGAATATCCGTGCTCCTTTTCCCTCCATCTTCTCTGCTCACCTACTGCGCCACCGCTTTATCACTTTGCTTTTTTATATTCATATTTGAAGACTACAATATACTGTCTGCTATTTAGTGAATTTGCTACGACTAAAAGGCTAGTTCTAAAGGATACTATCTTCAACTTTTTATATAGTAAGATAATATAATTTAAAAACATGTTTTCAAGTTTTTTATACATGCTTAAATGTCATAATAGTTTACGTTAAGGTAATTGATTTGTGTTAATGACTTAGCTACTTTCACAAGAGCTAGCGAGTTATATTAGTAAATCATATACTTTCAAGTAGTACGAAGTAGAAAATGTAGTTCCCATTACCATGAAGAATATTTATTTGTTGTGCACTTATTTTTCTAGTTGAAGCTACAAAGTCTGTTTTAAAACGTTCGTTTTAAAATGTAACCTTTATAGCTTTCTTTGAAAATTTCCAATTCTTTCTTCATCTTTTTTCTTCTTTTTCAACTGTTGAATAATGTTCTCATTATAAACGAATTAAACCTTGCGTTTGTACTACAATACTTAAAATGCTTATTTGTTGAATTACTGTTTATCATTACTAATTTATAATTTCGCTTAGTATCTCATATTACTCATAATTGAGTATCTCATAATACTCATATTATTTTTCTTCTAATTGTTTTTCGTTTTACTTATTTAATAGGATTTCACTTCTGTTACATTAGACTGACTTGATTCTCGCCTTCCTTTCCTTTCCTACTCTTTACGTTTCTCTTCTTTTAGTGGCTCTTAGAAGATATTTGCCGTTCTGTGGAAGTAGCGAAAAGGGTCGTAGGAGGGCGAAGGAAAGTGATGGAAACCTCGCTTTTTGCTCCAATTGAAAAAAAAGAAGAGAGATTCGTTAATACAATTGGAACGACAAATAAGAGTAAATTTGATTTACTGTGAATGTTATAAACGGATCCGTGGCTTTCTAGATGAGAAGTCGCCTGTGCTCTTTCCGTTTTTTTACGTTTAACCGTTGAAAAAAATGAAAAAAGGCAGCATACGATTCACGTTTGTATAGGAACGTTAGGAAATTTCATTAGCAGACTTCCGATCACTTGCTTCCTCCGACGTCTCTCGGTTGCTCATAAATATTCTACCAGATGAATATGTACGAGTTTTCGCAGATACGAGGGGTTTAAGTATTCCACATTTTTCGAGAAAATAGAAACACATTTTTCGTGAGAAGATACTCAGGCAACAATTTCTCCGGCAAACAACATGACGTCATGCAAAATAAAAAAACAATGAATGCTTCAGTGCAGGTAAGCGCGATGAATTATTAAAAAGAAAAGAGGGAAAGGTCCCAATAATATGGCTGGCGCGTTTGCAATGACATAGAGACCTTCATTAAATTTCGGCAGAGTCGAAAGGGCTTGTTCAATACGATGAAGTGCTTTTGCAGGGCCAGGCGGTGGGGATGGAGGTAGAAATAGAGGTGGGTTGACGGGAGAGAGAGAGAGAGAGAGAGACGAGGAAGGGGTGGGAATGACGGAGGAAGTGAGTAGGTACGGGAAGAGGGGGATTGGAAAAGGGGAGGAAGGCGGAACGGGGAGGGTATGAGGCGGAGAGAAGTCAAATTGGACAGATGGTGCGACGGAATGTGGTGAAGGAAAGTGACGGTGGGGGGAGGAACGAATGGAGAGGTGGCGGGGAGGACACGTGACAGAGTGGAAAGGTGGCGGGGTGGAAAGGTGGCGGGGGGAAGGTGGGGGGGGGGGGGGGGGGGGGTGGCGGGGAGAGGCGGGGGGGGGGGGGGGTGGGGTGCGGAGAGGCGGCGGGGGAAGAAGAAGAAGAGGGGGAAGCGGGGCGGGGGGGTGGGGGGATGAAGAGGCGGGGGCGCAACGGACGGGGAGGCTGGTGCGGAAAGGTGAAAGTTAAAACGGTGGGGCGGGAGAGGCTGGAACCAGAGGGCGGCCGGCTCAATCGGCTGGCAAGTAGGCAACGCGTTAAATATTAACGCAGCTAACGCAGTTACACGGCGCCGTGAGCGGGGAGGCAGTGGCGGTGGCGTAAAAAGGGGCCGGGTGGTGTTGTTGCGGGGCTGTGTTAGGCTCTGGTAGCGCGCACCAGTCCATGGAAGTGGTGCCGGAGAGGAAAGCTACGGCAAAAGGGCAGCAGAGAGGGCAAGTAGGTTTGAATAACGTGCACTATGCTGGAAATGAAGCAGAGCGAATTAGGCGGTGAGGACATACAGTCAAGAGTTCCAATAAGCATATTTAATTGGTCTGCTTAGAGACATAATGAGTGATGCATTCCACGTGAAATTAAAGACTGGAGTGAAAGGTTGACAATGAAGGGTAGGAATTAGCGGGCAGTGAATAATGTGCATATTTATGTAGCTTATGAGAAATATCCTGAAATAAAGAAGACTGAGGAAAGGAAGAGAATAACAAGAAGACCAATAAAGTAATCATCTGGAATACGTCGAAGATTACATGTAATAAGAAATAATAGTAGAAGAAATCGTACATATTAGGCGATGGATAATAAATGTTATTCGGGTTTGTCCGTTTAATGCCGTTCATGCAATAGGTTACTAATGGTATATTTTCTTCATAAACCTTGCGATGGAGTAGCGTTAAAATGAGGTTGGAAAAATGGGATACTGGTGAAGATACAATAGGTAGTTCCAGCGTGGTAACAGCGACAGAACGATGAGTATGATAGTCTGAACTGAAGAAGAATGGTGCCAAGCCGTGTAAAGGAGATCACGAGCGGAAGCGCTGGGAGGAATCTGAGAACAAAAAGGGTCAGGAGGCGGCGATGGACTGCCTACGGCCGTTGTAATGGGGCTCTTTGCTGAGAACTGGGGGCAGAAAACAGGAGCTAGAGAATCGCAGCGAAGAGGGGGCAGCAAAACGCTGAAACAAAAGCGCAAACAATTGCCGTGGACGGGGTGGTATCGGCAATGAACAACAAGACTCGCACTGCCATGCCCCCTCCGCTCGTTCCATTTATTGCCCCGCCGTGCCCATCCCCGCTCCCTCCACTGTTGCTGGCGCCGTCCGCCTGCCGTCCCCGCCGCTGTTCTCACCGTCGTTCCCGCTACCGCCCCCGAATACGCCCCTGCATCAGTCCTCGCCAACATCATTGCCATTGTCCATCACAATCATGCCACCGTCCCGACACTGCTCTGCTCCTCCCCCTCTATCACCTTCTCCACCATCCCCCACCGCGCTCACTAACACCCCCGCCGAGCCCGTCTCCGCGCCCGCCGCTAAACCGAAAAGAGGGCGCCAGCAGCGACACGGTGATGAGGGTGGCCAGGTAACCGTCCCGACGCAACAGCGGGATTCAGCGGTCGGGGGGTCAGGGAACAACAGCCAGAGAGAACAGACCCGCTTGAATTCCCCACCTTCGCCTCCGCCCCCTCCACCCTCGCCATGCAAATGTTTTTATCCGGATCCGTTCCTCGGGCGCAAATGTTAGGTGAATTATTTTGCCGCTCGGGGCCGTCCCCGCGACCCCGCCCCTGCCGTCGCAATGAAATGGGCCGTGCCAGCCCGTGGATTAGGTCGCGCAGTATGAATGGCCTCGCTCGTATTCGGGCCACACACATCGCCGTGCCTCTGCGGGAGAACGTGTTTGCATCAGTCTTGCCGTATCTGCACCTGCGTTTATCGACCAAAAACATGCCTTGAAAAGCGTCGTGCTTTCAGAAATTTAGTAATAATGCTTCTCTAGTTTCTGTAAAGGTTATATTGCGAGGAGAAATTTATCAGGAGAAAATTGCAGGTGTTGCAGACATTTCTGCATTCATTTTAGTGTTCTCCATAGTAGAGAACGATACGCGAACGTTACGAGTATGCACATAGAGCAAATGCTGGAATTTAAAAAATAAAAAAGGAAATGCACATTTTATAGTTCACAGCAATATAAAAAGTTTTACATTTTTTCTGACCTCGCAGCTCAGTTGTAGTTTTTGACGTTCTGAATGACTGTAAGTGAATTTATTTATTTGGGATTTATTCCAACAGTTCTACTTTAACTGCTGACACTTTTTGGAAGTTTTGTGTTTTTTGAAGATATGTGAAGCATTGTTGAACTCTAATTTTTAGTATAAAAAATGAAAACATATTTAAATGAAAGTTTTGAAATACATTTTTGGAGAGCGTCTTTTGTCAACTGCCAAAATTAAAAAAACGATATTTTTAATAATAAAAATGAGTTTAGCATTTTAGTACACTAAAATGTACTTATATATATATATATATATATATATATATATATATATATATATATATATACGTATAATTATACTACATTTTAGTGACTGTTGGGCATAATATTGGCTGAGTTAGCTCAGAACTAGCAATGCCGCGGTATCTGCAAAAATGAACACTACATTTTGCTCTTGCGAGGAGAATCATATCGTACCTTATTCGGCTTGTTTGCAATACGCATGGCACAGTTTTTGTTCCATTTATACACCAAATAAACCGTACAAATTCGTGTTTCCTAAGCAAACCACCCGGTGTTCTATCATGTCCATTATCCGCACGCAGCGCTGCGGAGTCGGGGGCGGGGGCGGGGAGGGAGGCCTCGGCGGAAGGAGAATGTTTGCAGGAGCGTAAATTATCCCGCGCGCAGCCTGCAGCCCTGCACTTCCGCTCCTCGGGCGACACGACGCGGCGTCGCAAGTTGCGTGTGCGGGTTGCCCGCGCAAGTTGCCTCCTCAAGTTGCCTGCGCGAGTTGCCTGCGCCCGTCGCGTGCGCGCGCTCCTTTGTTTATAGGGCGTACCCTATTGACCGCGTCGGGCGACCCAGGAAACTTTCGCCAACTAACCTGCCGACATGTGCCGGCGACGGGGACGGCCCGGCAAAGGAATGGGTGGGAGGGGGGTTGAGGCGAAACTTCTCGCCAGGCGATGGGCCCTCCGCCTTTACCCTCTGTCGCCCCGGCTTCCTCCCTGCGACTGCTGTTGCTTGCTCTGTGACGCCGGGCTCTGCATTAGAACCGTACTTTCCACAATGGGTTTCCGAGAGAGCTGCGAGATATATCTGTGGCTCCAGGAAGCGTGTTGACACAATTGAAACTCAGTTCACAGACATCATCTCTTTTTGCTATACTACCAGAAATTAAACATGCCCAGTGTGTAACAATTGAAAAGTATATACTTTTTTGTAATCTAGCAAAATAGACGACCTTTTTCATTGATATTGTAGTCTTCCTTTTGCATTACATATACAATAGACCACCTTTCTCATTACAAGAAATTGTCGTAAAAGGGTATCTTACAGCACAGATTATGATGTATTTGCTGTTTATGGAACAAATAAGTGCGTCATCACACTATCTGCCAATCGCAGTGAGAGAATCATGAGAAGGCAGCGGTGCAGCTGACCACTAGATTTTCGCCCCGATATCCAACACCAGTGACGTCACAATAAAGTTGCTTTCAAAAATTAACTGTGATTTACTTATTAGTTTATAATGCTGTTATACAACAATATGCAACTCGTATAGCATTCGTAGAAATTTGAAACATGTACTCCTTTGAAATTTGAAACATGTAGACTGCACAGTGGACCGACTTTTGTCGAAAGCAGCGAGACTAACGATGACGGCAAAGCGGTCGAAAGCCGGCTATCTTAATAAAACTAATATGTTGACGAAGATGACATCTTTGATGTCTTCTCCTAAATCAACTTAGTTTGTAAGACTCATAATCCTGCATTTTTCTTCCATTTATATCGAATTTTCTAGACAGTAAATTAATTTTGTTTGCAGCTTTTAATTACTTCAGAAATACCCTTAAAAAGGAAACATAATTTAGTTTTCACGCATTCCTTAATGTCTAACAAATGGAAAATAAAATATGAATAGAAAATAAAAGATCACGTTTATTTGTTACACGTTGCTACTTACATATCGTTCCTAGCCTGCCACACTGATAATACTAAAAAAATAAATGCTTATGTCAGGTTATATGTCAGGAATTATTGTAAAGATATCTCGTATGATTGTCAGCAATGGTAAGCATGGGCCAGCTGACCATCCGCCAACTCTTCTTAAGAAATTACATTTTCTTAACAATAATAATGAGTTTATTTTTGGCCGATCCGAGTAGCTGAGTTGAGATCGCCAAGGCAGCAGTGCCGTGGCGGTCTTGGA
Source organism: Teleogryllus oceanicus (assembly GCA_964035755.1). Lineage (NCBI taxonomy): Eukaryota > Metazoa > Arthropoda > Insecta > Orthoptera > Gryllidae > Teleogryllus > Teleogryllus oceanicus. Next base: position 91,766,143 of record CAXIVR010000007.1, read on the forward strand.
CCGAAGGATCGCGGGTTCGAGGCCCGCCTCGCGCATGGTTTTGCTTGTGTCTGTCTTTCTGTGTTGGTGATTATCCATTTCATCATCATTTCTATATCTCATCCCTCAGGGCTAACAACCCTGGAGTGTGCAAGTGACAGCATAGGAATGCTGATTCCTCGCCAAGTCACGTGCATACCCCCCGGAAAAATATCACTGGAACTCGATGGTTAGAACTACAATGTAGAATATTTCCAATGTTGTAATACATCCTGTACTAATGGAAATATTCCAGAAACTATCCACAGTTATGCTACCTGAGATGTGAATCTGAGAAGCAGGTCTACTGCGACCTCTCAAAGCATTGTTTGTTTTTCTGTCCCCAAACAACTTCTGTTGCTAAGCTAAGCAAATCGACTACTTCGTTTCACTCCCTCTGGGACGACCTGTGGCGATGGCCCCTCGCTTTCATCGCTGGGCCCCGAGTACAAGGAAGAGACATCAGTCAATTCAAATGTTTTTTTTTACTCTCATGGTATAATTCTGTAATTTGATGCCTGCTACCTGTTGCATAGTAATATAACGATACAGATTTCATTATGATACATATTCTTGACCAATCACACAGAAGTTTACAAGCCCGGTATTGACAGTCCATTAATCAGTAAGAATCGTTCTAGTAAATGCTTCGTTCGATTGTGTATATTAAAATTCCATTTAATATTATATTTTGTTTGTCAGTTTTAATTTAATTTATAATTAGTAATTGTTCGTGTCATATTACTTAAAATAACTTGGATTGTATTTTCACTTTGATTCTATTGACTAGCAGAGTGGTAGCGGTAGAGGAAACATTTGACTGGAATCAGAACGCAAGTCATTTTTGTTATATGTTGTTGCCGTGTCGTTGCCCTTAAAACCCGGTCAATTCTTTAGTTCAAAATGTCTAGTGAATCAGTGTTTGATTTACACCTCTAGAAATAAGAGAAAAAGTGAAAATGGTGACCTCGAAATTCTTGTTGTAACTTTTGTACTCGTTCAGAGGCGGTCTGGTAAACCAAAGCCACTTGCGGCAGGTAGAGCAGCTGTCTGCTAGGTGTCTTTACGGGTCTCTCTTGCTTTACACGCTCGAGATACGTCTAACCCGTCCGTGACTAATCCAATACCCCTTAAGTTATAAGTTATAATGTCCCGTTGCTCCCATCCTCTTTTATCCCTTATAGTGTTTTCAGCTCTGCAACCGTCTGTCTGGGCCTGCCTCTCTTCCACACAGTTCATTTACCTGCAAACGTGGAAACGTCTTTGTCTGCTGATGGTGGGGCGATACTCTCTCTTTACAGGACTGTACGCTGAACAGTGTTTGCAGATAGGATGCGACGAAACGTGGCTAGAGCATAATCATGTGAAGCTATGAATATGCGCACTCATTAAGCTACGCGGCATGGCAAACCCTTGACCAGTCGGACGGAAGGGAATTTGCTAGTAAAGGAAGTGTTTTCTAGACCACTGATTCGACAGTTAAAGCACATCTTCTTTATAAAGATATGAACAAGATGTCCGAAAGAAAGTACAAGCAAAGAATTCAAATAAGATAAATTTATTTGGCTTTAGCTCATATGTTCATCTTTCTATCTCCTTTAACATACATCATTTATTCACTCTCTACGCTCACACCTTAGAGTTTTCCATTTCAAATATGAATTCCCGCACAGAACCAACACGCGTGCTCTTGACAGCGCCATTTTTCAACCGTTTGCACCGCATCGCACCGCGTGAAAAGACTAGTTTTACCCGCGTGAGTTTTCGTACTCCGTGGGAGGGAATCGTATTCTTATTTAAGAGACGGTCTGATTGGCCCTCATCCGCTCTCCGGCGACACACTCTTCGTATTTTTACTTTCTCGCTACGAAGTAGAGAGAAAATTATGTAATGCTCAGCGAAAAAAAACGGCTAATTTTCAGCAAAAAATCTCTTATTACAGGACTCTCTTAACGAAAAAGTAGATACATCCAGTTGCTAAATTTAGAAAAAAAAACATTTATCACGTGGTGTGGCCAGAATTCGTATATTGTGGGACCTTGATACCAAAATATCGGCGTTAAAACGTCTGTCTGTCCGTCTGTGTACAATGATAGTGGCTAAACCGTTCACCCGATTTTCTCCAAAATTTTGATATTCTCCAATCAATCTGGCTGATTTCGCGGCCCCTTGAATTCGATAGCGATATTTTAAATTGGCAGGGGCGTGTACTTTACATGAAGCCCCTGGGACATTTTCAAAATAAAAAAAATAGCACCACCGTTAGTGATTAAATTTTGTTGATAAATAGTACGAAGCACGTTTAAATTTATTGTTTTATATTTGAAAATATAGATGGTTTTTTGACGATATGTTCCTAACATATATGTATTTATTTTGAATATTGAAGTTTCTAAACATCGTCTTGTTGACAATGCTATGTGTTCTGACAAATAGCTACGTGTCCTCTCTTCTCATTGGTACCGAATTACGCGCGCAGACCTTGAGGATATACGCCACGGTACTAACACGAAACACGACAAAAACAAAAGTCAACTGATTTCGTCCCTTATAATTGTACTCTTGGGAATATTTCCACAGACATTTGCGTTGCTCGGATGGTGAACGGTGCGGGTAAAACTATCACCTCTCTCAAGCATTTGTCATCTGTGTAGACAAGTACGTGCATCGATAATATAATTTATCTACAGTATCGTCAATGAAATCCAGTATTAACGAAGTCCAATAATTATTAGAAGATTACAGTCCTATTTGGTTTTCTTAACAAGTGGAAATCTTTTTACTTTCTCGCATTTGTAGCACTGTAGAGAGAAAGTTATGTAATGCTGTGCGAAAAAACGGAGAATTTTCGGTAGAAAAACTCTTATTACATGGCAACGTAAGAATGGATAAATCCATTTTGTGAATATTGAAGACAAAAAAATCCTGCAACACCTGGTGTAGTCGGAATCCGTATTTCCTTTCAAGGTATGTCAGATTGGAACGCAACAATGACATCCCGCGTCGCGACTCACGAAGTTCTGTGCATTACGTCTCATTGTTGTGACATTATTTAGCTGTATAAAAAGCAGTTATAGTTGTCACATTTGTGGTGATATTTGCTTCGCACCAAATGTTCCACCATTTGTAATGAGTTTTACGAAAAAAGGCGACGAAGATGTGTAAATTCAGAGAGAAATTAAGGTATAAATAGTAATAATACGATTACTAGAGGACAAAGTACATGCTGTTTAGCACCAATAGTTTATAAGTACTTGGCATTTGCCTACAGTACTATCGTATCCTCTCCCTTGTTCGAATAAATATAAAGATTTATTTGAAACTAGTCAGTGTACTTCGTCTATTTAATACTACGTACATAGAATTTCCAGCTTGTTGGGAGAACCAACGCCAAAACAAGAAATTTAACCAATCCCATGGTCCCATCTCAATAAAAGAGTACAAAAAGCACCCACAACAACAAATATGATCTTTTTTCTCGGAGTGTATGTTCTAGATTAGTTCGTGTTACTATTTTTAAATATAATAGCGCAAACGAAGCCGGAGCCTTCCCTTCAGATCAAACTTATCGACACGAGGCCTCTGGCAAAGGCAGCCCAGGGGGACCGCTGTTTCATTAACGCCGCGAACCGGAAACTTGGCTTCTGCGCGCCACGGCGACAGCATCCTTTTCTACCCTTCGTTCCTCCATCTACCCCTCCTTCTCCCTCTCCTCCTCGTCCTTTGCCTCCTCGTACTCCTCTCTCTCAGCCGACAGCGGCTGCCTCAAGGAGGGATCGAGACTCGAAGTTTCCAGATTACATGCTATTAAAGATGATTTGTGGCATTACTAAGTGAAAATGTTATCAGGCGGCAGCGCCTGGAAGTAGCTGTAAGACCGCCGCCGGGCCCGCTCGCCCTGAGGCGCAGAAGACCAATAAAATTAATGGCGGCCGTTTTAATAATTAATTCTTTTACGTTGATCATGGCGTAGGGATTGAAGAATGGGTTTTGGAAGGGGTACCTAGGGGGCACATTGCCTTTATGGGCCGTTAGGGAGTTGCGCCGGCTGGAGAGAGCCCAGATCCTGACTGAGTGGAGCAGAGCATGTCGAATAACATCCTGGGCTCGGAACTCACGGATGAATCTGCATAGGAAGGATTTCTATGGCATAGTCCTTGCTATAAAAGGAAGTTCTGGAAATGTTACTTCTAAAGAAAGAAACTTCTAAGAAATGGAACGTCTAAAGAATGGAACGTCTAAAGAAGAGGACTTCCGAAGAATGGAACTTCCGGAGAATGGAACTTCCGGAGAATGGAACTTCCGGAGAATGGAACTTCCGAAGAATGGAACTTCCGAAGAATGGAACTTCCGAAGAATGGAACTTCCGAAGAATGGAACTTCCGAAGAATGGAACTTCCGAAGAATGGAACTTCCGAAGAATGGAACTTCCGAAGAATGGAACTTCCGAAGAATGGAACTTCCGAAGAATGGAACTTCCGAAGAATGGAACTTCCGAAGAATGGAACTTCCGAAGAATGGAACTTCCGAAGAATGGAACTTCCGAAAATGAATTGAAGGCTTCCGAAGAATGGAACTTCCAAATGGAAGAGACGGATATGAGAACACAGACGTGAAGTGGTCTTTGAAACAGTGGCAAAAACTTTAAGAATAGAAAGTTAAGAATGAGACGGATATGAGAAGGTATAGCTATGTAAGCACTGATTTGAGCCAGTTAAATTGAAGATGATATGCAGAAGAGGTTTAAGGGGCATGTCGGAGGAAAATGAGCAAAAAATTGAATTTTTCGTTTTTATTCCCATACTGAAGTGTTTAATACATTTTCCCAACGTTTTGTGCCAATCAGGTTGCGGAAAGACTTTTCAATTTTCAATAACATCCCAGCATAAGACAGCATCAAGACGTAAACTTGATATACCTCTGTGAAATGGAGATGAAGAGAATGTTGGCAGAGGTTACAGAATAATGGACTTGTAAATCCTTTCTATACGATTAGTAAGTATTGTTATTGTGTAAAGAATGATAAAAAACTTTGTTTAGGGAATAATTATAAAAGAATAAAATAAACGTTTTGAAGTAGGTATCGTTCCAGAAAAGACTCATCATTTGAGAGCAATTTCTCGTAACTTTCATGTTATATGAAAAATGTATCATTTGATAAAAACTAAACAAGTATAATTTTCAAATTGCGAACATAACTGCAGTAAATAAAGGAAACGATTTTTGTGTAGAGATTTTTAAAACTATTTCTTAGATTCATCATGGCACCTTTTTAAACACACTTTTTTTCTCGCTCACACTTCAGCAAAGAATATTCATTAATTAATATTTTCCGTACACTCATTTACTTGTATGTATTTCATGATCGGTTCCAAAAATTTAAAAGTTCATATTCGAGGCAATTTTTACGGAAAGGTTTTTATTTAAAAATAAAATTTCTTGGATATAAATTTCTTCAGATTAGAAAATTTCGTTGTTCAATATCAAACCCCGCCTGCTTAAAACATGATAGTATATTCAATAAATCCGACTACATCGCCTCTTAAATGACGCTCTGCATATGTGGAATGGTCAATGATGTAAAAGATCTGTCAGAGAAAAGAAAGAGGACATCCCGTCTTGTGAAATACATCGCATATTTCAACTTTTTTCATGTAAAACATATTTCTTCCTCTTGAAACCCCTCCTTAAAAAAACAATGTATAAATCTAGTCAATAAGTAAGACAGTTCATTTCTCTCAAGAGAATGTACAAAATAAATTAATTCATGTTTCTGCAATAGTGTATGGAAATGGAGGATGAAAATAGTATATGGAAAACACTATTTTTGTTTACAGTTATTGACAGGAAAATGTCGCTATGCGGTAGGGGAACAGCACATAGTACTTCATATGACATCTACTGCATAATAATCACCACCAAAAACGAAATAAAAAAATCACTGGAGCGACTTGAATCAATATGGCTGCAATCTCGCTCTTTGCGAATGATCCCACTTGTAAATTTTCAAGAATATTTACTAAATTATAAAGAAAGCAACTCGTAAAAAAGCGTCTTTGGCTTACACATGTTAAAATTACAGACTCGACTGCCCTTCCCTCTTTCACCAAAAACATTTTATTCGTACATCAAAGGCTCAATTTCTGTCGTTCCGTAAATAGCTACTTTATAATTATTCTTAATATTCTTTGCTTATGAATATTTTGATGTTTTTAAGATTTAAATGTTCCACAAATTATTAATGAAACTTCATTACACCAAAACCATTTTTGAAATTTCAAACAAGCAATCTTAAACTTTTGTTTATATTTGTTTATAATTTTTGAATTTTATTTTACTTATATGTATTCATACTGTACATTGTAGCTTTTCAGATGCGTAATTTGTGACATTATTACGTGATTCTTAAAAAGGGCTTCCTGCTGAGGATACCTGTGAAAGATAAGCTGGAAATTCCTTCATTGACTCCACTTTCGTTTCTTATTTCTTCAAAAATTGCTTCTGAATTTCCAATAATAATAATAAAATAATAATAATAATAATAATAATAATAATAATAATAATAATAATAATAATAATAATAATAATAATATGCATTGCACCGTAGAGCTACATCAATCATTCCCTGCTATATCGTATCATTAACCATCATTCCGATAATGATCTATGGATCACACCAGCGTCTATGCGATAACCGACGGAACTAGCTGAAAAGGGCCGTGGGTACCTCAGCGGGTTATTGATAGTTAGTGCCCCCGCCTGGTGAACTAGGAAGAGGAGAAATGGTTAAGGAGTTGAGTCTGCCTCACAAGACCCTAGATAACGAAAGTAAAGAGTGGATGTAAAGCTATGCGGGGCGTAGGATACAGTTTGAAGCGGGCCCATGAAGGAAAAACAGATTATTTAAGTAATAATAATAATAATAATAATTATTATTATTATAATTATAATTATAATTATAATAATATCACAAGTGACAAAATTTCTTAATTATATAGTTTTGTCATTCTGAACATATAAAGCTGAAAATTAATAACACACACACATAATTTCTTGTGAATGCGATCTGTAAATGGGCGAACCCTCGTTTGCTAATTTAACTCTAGAATGCATGGCCCCGAGAAACTACATGAATGCATTAGGTTCTGCGCAATGCGCTCTCAAACAATGAACATAAAATTGTTTTTTTTATCCTTAACTATATTTCTTAATAATTTCAATAAAAGTCAACTCAGTTCAACAAATGATGATTTATTAGCGATTAATAGGTCCTTAAAGTTGTTTTGTACTGGCATATTAGAACCAAATTTCAAGGTCTATATTTTTACTTCTGAGAATTTTTCCTTTGGCAGTGACTAAAAAGAAGGTAGAAAGAAAAAAATATTTTACGGGGGTAAGCTCTCAGAAATGCAGTTCTGCAGAGTAAAACGCTAAATAAAAAAAAGTTATAGCCTCGGAGAGCTTGCGTATTCATCCTAGGAATAGCGGAAAACGAAAATTATTTTGAATGATAATTTGGTACACGGCCGCACAGTGACCACTGCAAAAAGAAACGTCCCGTTCGTGTTCGCATGCCTTCCCGAGAGCGAGGCCGGGAGGGTGTGTGCTGTGGCCCTCCGCATAGAGCAGGGGTTGTAGGGGTGTCGAGAGGGTCCGGAGCGTGAAGTGGCGCCATCGCAACTGCGCGCGACCCCTGACCTTTAATGGGCCCTGAGAGAGCCCCGGGTCGCCGGCCGCCGCCCCTGTACCCCTCACCCCCCCACCCCGCCCGTTCCCACTTCCCCTCGCACGCATATGTATTTCGCGACCACGCCCCCTCCCGCCTCCCCCCACCGCTCCCCCCCCCCCCCCCCCCCCCCCCCCGCCAGCTGTCTTCGCACTGCTCCCGCTTCGTCCCTCCACTCACTCCAATCTAAACACCCCCGCCCCCTTCCCCGTCCCAGCCTCGGGCGTGAGGGCCCCGTTTCCTCTTTGTTAGCCGGCGCGCAAAACTTCCCCAGGCTTACCAACTTCCGAGCTTCTGCGCCGTTTCCATCATCCTTCCGGCTGTTGGGCCCGGCCACCGTCTGACCGCGGTGCTGCTGCTGCAACCGCCGCCGCCGCCGCCCTTTGGAGCCGCAACGGGGGATTCACGGGCAGTGAACCACTCCATCTGGCGGTTACGGCCGCATTTGCTTTCGCGGTTGCCTCTGAGTACCTTGACAACGTTCCTCTTGAATGTCTTAACCATTTGGAAACGGAGTTATCATCTTTAAATTGCCCGGGAACGGTTAAATAGTTCGTGTCATTGCAGCGTGCACAAATGAGTTTAGGGTCGAGTAATATAATTTATAATCTCGTATACTTCAGTTTTAATTGTTACTTTTAACGTTCTACGTTCACTTTCTTTATGATTTTTTTATAATAACTTTTACTTTGAATGGTTGGAAACCATCATGTGTTTGTCTAATGAGACTCATTCTCATTAGGCAAACACTTCTCTCTTCGAAAGTAAATATTTTCTTTCAGGGACAAACGCAGTCTTCTCGCTCAAAATTGAGAGAATTACTGCTGGAACCCGCATGTTACTGATTACTTATGTATTATTGATTAATAGCATTTTAATAGTATGATCAATGCGTGGCCGTTTTTATCGCGTCACGTGCCATCCGCATGTGAATAAGCAGGTATGTTAAGTAAGGAATAAAACAATGAACCCGTAATAAGACAAGAAAAGCGAACAAAGAACTGTTTTAATGATCTTGATCCACTGACAAAAAGTGAAGATAATCGGTACCTTACTACTAAAAAATACCTACAGTAGTACTTTTGTCCTTTTATACAAATGACTGATACTTTTTCTTTTGACATTTAAATAATTAGTAAATAACGATTAGTAAATGCGTATCAAGTTTGGGTATTATATGCCGTTGTGTAAAATGCAATTTTTTCTTTCTTAAGTTTACCTAATAAACGTTGGGATAAATTTGAATTCTCGCACTATTTACTTCACTGCAGAAACATAATACGAATATTATTTCTCTGCCTTTATAAGAAAGGTTTCAGAATAAATATTATTATAATTGTCCATGTTTGGTTTTAGACATTATTGATGAGAGATTGTTTACATATGACATGACTAATTTCTTAAAAAAATAAAAAAAAATTATCTTAGAAATTTTCCGCGATAAATAAAATTCTAGAATGTCTAATTCTCACAATATTTAACACCATGTTTTAATAGCACTTCAAATAAATAAAAAATATTAAATATAATGATTATATATTGTAGATATAAGGTTACAATTTCCGAAAGATTAAAATTAAAATCATTATTTGAATCGATTCAGTGCAAACGTGGGTCAAAGTAACTACATCTACAGCAAATAAAGGCAGATAATATGGTAATTTTTCTTATTATGGCTCATGAAGCATTTATAAATTCTGCTTTATTTTATTTTCAAATTATCAGTCTCTTGCTGTCCTTTCATAACTGTTATTCCACACATCCAAAAACACATTTTATTCGAGAGAATTTTTCCAACCATCCCTTGCCTCTTTTGAGCCCTTTGTCTAAACAACTTTCATCTCGTCGCACAACCTGCAACAGGCTGCCTTTACCGCTTGAAACCTTTCATCCCCTCCATATCCTTTGGCACACTCTTCATTTCGCAGCCTCTTCAAGGTCCACACCTCATCCAGGTCCTCAGCAGACACCTCGGCTTTTTTCACACCACCCCCGGTGACTCCACAGCCCTGAAAGATCCCTTTGAATGCCTCCCTCGCCAGACCCTTCCACAAGCGCGACGCAACCCGCCACACAGCGGCAACGCGACGCGCGTGATGAGGAGGGGATCGGAGCTGCAGAAACGGGATTAGTGAAGCACACACGAAAAGGCTCAGAGACTCGCGAGTTATTTATGGATTTTAATTTCAGTGATGAATCCCTTGTTTGACGGCACTGCGTTCTAAAGACGTCGGAATCTGAAAACGTGATAATTCAAGCAGTAATTTACGCGAATTTTATCGTGGCGCCTCGCATTGGTTTGGATGAATGCCCGCCGCAGTTGAAAAGGAACTTCGAAACAGCCTCTCTTTGTGTGGGCATGTGCGAGCGGTGAAACAACGGAGGCCATAAAATTCTTAATAACGCACTTCAGGGGTGCGTTTGATAGAGGCGCTCTTTGCCGCGGATGTGAAGGGGAAGTCTCTTGACCCAGATCAGGGGCGGCGCTTAGGGGCCGTTGTGAATGGGGGCGCCCGTGGGGGAGGGGGGCAGGAACAAGAGGGCGGTTAAGGTTTGCGGGCAATCTGCCCGCAGTCCTGCGCTGACAAATGGCTGCAAGCAGGGGAGGGCGGGGCGAAAGCGTGTCCCAGACCTCTCCCTATAGGGTTATGCTTGCCAACCCTTCCGGATGCTGCGAAGCATGTGTTCTGGTCGTTTCCAGAAAACTTGCCAGCATTTTGTAGATTTTGTAGCTTAAAACGAATTGAAAAGATACAGCCTTGCACTAGATAGTAAATAAGATAGTAATTGTCGCGTTGAATTCACTTAGCTTAAGGACACGAGATATTCGATATCAGGATTGATTGTTTTTTTTGTCGAGTTTCCGGGCGCGTCAACTGCTCTGATCATTAGTCCCGTTAGTGTAGTACATGTTTTTAAATAAAAATAAATTTTGAATTAGGCGTAAATGAAAGCTTGTTTACAAGAAAACATCAATTAGGCTGGGTACAATGCCTTCCCATCTAGAAAATTCCTTGTTGCTCTAATGCTCACGAAACTTCAATCTGCCACTTTAAATATTTTCCTTTTATTATTCGCAAAAGGCACGTCATGAGCGAGATGAATACTCTGAGGGAGATTGTTCATGTCTGGAGGATGTTGAGGTAGCCGACGTTTACCTGGAAGAAGAACTCTTCGAAAGATAAATGGTTCTCTGACGGAAGAGTAAAGTTGTTCTTCAGCGAAGCATGTAGACCTCACTTTCCAGTGCATTAAACTCCTATTTACTTCCGTTTTATTTCTTTCGTTATTTTTAACAGGATAAAATATTATTCTGAAACATGTCACTGATTCTTTAATTTTCATTCTGAATACGACGGACTTCAGAACTTTTCTCACTCTTCAGTGACTTAGGCGAATATTTGGTGATACGCATTAGATATATTTTTTACGAGAGACTGTAAGACAAAATTTTTTAAATAAAAAATTGGTAATTAGATCAACAAAATTTTGGTAGTATGTATAATTGGGCATATGAGCTGCTGAAAATTAGTGATATAAGTCGATGAAATTGCAGTTTTGACTTATTTCATATTTGAATATACCTGGATGGAGTACGTCCTCAGGCGGTTCAAAGGCCTAATGTTCGTAGTAGCCGCTTCTTAGCAGCATTTCGCGTGGAGACGAAACAAAATGGCCGATGAGCTGCGTGGCACGATGGTATAAATGAGTGTTCGCTGCCGAGAGCAGGTTCCGTTGGTCATTGTACGTGTTTAATTGACTGCTAATTGCTGAGGAGTATCTATTTCGAGCAAAGAATATAAGTGTAGAAGATACTGTTGATTAATGATTGTCGGTTGGTTGATGTGGCAGAACAAGATGCATTACCAGATATTAATGAAGAAGGAAAAGAAGAAAGAACATAATAATACGTTTTCATTTAACCTACAAAGTGCCTAGAACAATTTGAATTCGCAGTCATATTATTTTAACTACAATAGTTTTTCGTTGTTGGCATAACAATATAATTTAGTGTTTAATTAATAAAAAAATTAACATATCTAGAATATATAACTACTCTTATTTGCGTTATTTACTGGAAACGTGATTTTGATCAAATGAAACGCAAAATACGCTCTCCGATTCAATTAAGGGTAAATACTTATACCACTCTGACTCTCAGCGGCTCAAATATTGCTTCTATATATTCACTAACATTTGCGTCAGCGCTGCATTGGCTAAGTGAAGCCAGTTTTTATAGATAAAAAGAATAAAGGCAAGAAACCTGATTTATAGAAATGTTTGTACTAACTATTACCTTCATGAAATCAAAACCAATAGTTTAAGAATTCTTCTTCTGTGAACTAGCCAGTGACGAATATCCCCAAGGATAAGTATAGTTGTATTATTTTTACATGGAGGTCTTTTCTTCTCAATGACAGCAAGTAATGGCAAAGATTGACAAGGAACAAGAAATGAACGGAGATGTGGCCTTGTATCAGCTGAAGAAAATGTTAGCAGTTAAATATTAATTTGGCAATATTTGGTTATCAATACACTCGAAATTTAATTAGTCTTTATAAATACAACTTATTTAATGAAATTTTCAAGATAAACTCTGCTGCTACGCTACTAAAGACTTTATCAGTAATTCACAATGCATATGTGGAATTACCTTTAATTAGAAACATGCTTCTTGTGAGACTAATGTGTTGACAGGTGTGTTACAGGTCAGGTCATTGATTGTGATCAGTGTCAGGTCACGGACAGTTCAAATCGATGGTGTGTGACGAGACTGATATGCAACTAATATGTAACCGAGATGTAACTACATCACTGATATGTTACTAAGAAAGCCAAGAATGACTCATAAAATGTGAAATATCAACTCAAATAATGTAATATAAATTGTTCTGACTTTTATTTCCACACTTTATTACAATCCTGACGCACATATTCGGTTATATTAGTTCAATGTATTCAAGAACTATTTCTACGTGGGTAAATTTACATTTTCAATGCTTCATCGCAGATAGAACGAGTTATTTCTGAACGCAACCCGAAAGTCGATCCTTGCGGTGCACCATACAGGTTCTCACCCCCTGCGGAAGAGGTGACATAGCATTTCGCGCTCTAGCCGGTCCACCGACACAAACTGCAATTCCCGTCGCTTCGAGACCAGCCGCCTCTGCCCACGTCGCTTTTCCCCCGCCTCTCCCACCACCACCGCCACCGCCACCACCAGCACCCATGCCCGTGCTACCATTTCCACTGCCGCCACCTCCATCCCAGCGTGCCTCTCCATCGCCGCTCCCACCTGCGCCTGCTTTCCATGCCGCCACCTCCATTTCCCCCCCCCCCCCCGCGCCGCTCACCTCAAGCCCGCCCTCTGAGCCGCCCGCGGTCAGCTGCGATGACGCCGGGCGCCAGAGCGCTTGTAATTAGGAGCGGCCACCTTGCGCCGACGGTGGCGGCCCGGCCGGCCGGCCCACCCACGGCATGACCCGTGCTAATGAGGCGACTGACCGGCTCCGTTGCATTACGCAACACCCTGCAATTAGCACGCGGGTGCAAATTGGGCGTCGCGTGCCTGCACCGTGCGTCACGCCAGCGCTCGAAAGATCAGCGCAGTCACGCGGCAGGCGCTTCATTGCAAGCCCCTCTCGACGCGCTAGCGCGGGGCGCCGATGTGGCCGGGGCTTTGGTGGAGGGGGGTGGTAGGTGTGTGGCGTGATTGAAGGGGGCAAGTGGTGGGATAGGGGGGGGGAAGGAGGGAGGGGGGGGGTGTTGGGGGGGGGGAATGGGGGGGGTTAAGGGGGAGGTGGTGGGATGAACAAAGTGAACGGTCGTGGGTGGAAAGTTCGAGATGTAAGTTGGTGAAGGGGGGAAGGATACAGGACATGTGGTATGTTTTGAGAGAAATGAGAGGAGGGGTGATGAGAGGTGGAGTGGTGGTGTGTGGTTGGATGGGTAGGAAGACGTGAGGCGTTGGTGAAGGTAGGGCGTTTTTGTGGCGGTGGGACGTGGGCGGGGTGGGTGGATGAAAGAGCAGTGGGTGGAGGTGGTGATATGTATGAAGGGTGGGTCGTATTTGGAAAGGGTAAGGTAGAAGGGTATAGAGAGGGAGGTCGTGGGTGGAGACGTGGTTCGAGTGTATTTAGGGTGTAGAAGGAGGTTAAAAGGGAGTGGGTGAAAGGATGATAGAGCGTTTGTGGTGGGGTGCAGATGAAAAAGGGTTTTGGCAAAGGATTGTCTAACTGGGGTAATTTTTTTCTTTCTGGGATATTTTGTTCTTTATGAACAAGTATATTAATTTCTTTTGTACATAAACAATTGACATGTTTCTTGATTTTTTTGGACTTCTGCAATGCAAATTTGTGCCTAGAAATAATATTTTCCAACCAACTTTTGAGTGCTTATTGCGGCTCAGCCATTCAGAATATCCAAGTAGTTTTATAAGACAAAATGTACTTAAAATTATCTCGAGAGCTTATTTTTGAATTTTCGACGTTTCCTCCTTGGACACTATGTACGAGCTGAGAACGACTAGGGGCAAATGCAACCCGCTGCATTCTTTTGATAAGCAGTTAAGCTTACCTCATTGATTAGTACTTAATACAATATCTTGAAATCAGGTTGACACAATAGGTTACAGTTTTAGCTACTCACAGTAACATTCTTGATTACTTTGTGTAACAGACTGAATGTAGACGGAATGTTTCTCATTTTTAGCTGAAAAACAAGAACTTCTATCATGGACGTATGTGTCATTTCAGAAGAAAGGAAAATGTACAAAAAACTGAATAAACTATATCATTCAGTGTATTTCTATTTATCTCAACAGGAACCTGCATTCATTCGCTATGCCCGAAATGTACAATATGGATGTTCATAATTTCACACAAAAACGCCAAATTGCACATTCAATAAAGGAGTTAATGTATTATTATTATTATTATTATTATTATTATTATTATTATTATTATTATTATTATTACATTATTTAATGAAATTTCCAGTAGGATTATGTGATGAAGTTTATAAATATAAAGACAATTTGATTGTGGTTAGTTCCCATCCTCTTATAGCATTTTTAAGTATTAAAAAAGGAAAAAAAAACAAGGTAATTTTAAGTAATCAGCTGAAAATAATTTTTATGAAGAATAAAAAATGAATGTAAATTGTGAGGATCAATTCTAGTTAGATGTATTGCAATTAATATATTCCAACTTCTCGTAATAATACGTGTATACGCATTTTAAAAGCACATTCTTCTATGAAAGTGCTTTTTATTCTTACGTCTGAATTCATTTTATTAAAAGAGAACACACTTAAAATTCTTCGGAGAAAATAACCTATGATTAGTGGATTTTCCGAGAAAGGCAATTGACTCATTATTTCCTGTCACTCCAGCTTTGATGAAGACGTGCCGACAATCTCTCAATTAGATTAATTTGCTGAGCGAGCGGGGACCAAGGGAGGATCAAACCGCTCGGTGTTGTGAAACGCGCGATATGAGATTAATATAATAACCCGCGCAGAGTGGGGTGTAGGGTATGGGGTATGACGCACTCATCTGTTTCAGAGCGGCATCTCTCCCTCGCTCCCACCCACGCTCGGTGTGTGTATTGACTCTCTGGCTTGTGGGCGTTTCTCCAAACGAAATCAGAAACTATTATATGGTCTAATCCTTGCGGAAACAGAGGCAAAGCTCCAATATTATTGAGCGCTGAGAACTTTAATAAACCGAAAATACACAAACATTTTCTATATCTAAATACGAGTTTGCAATACGAGTTTATTCCTGAATCTACAGAGTCGTGTTTAATGAGAATAATTTTGAGAGAGAGTTTTGCTTTGCAAGTAATTGGCAATTATTGTAGAAGATTCGTGAACAAGTGAAGTTGTTTGAGTGTATACTAAAAGCCTCATGTCAACGTCTCTTTCTGGTTATAAATATACGAATGAGAAAATACCAATATTAATCATTATTATTTTTTATTGCGTACGACTGCAGGGAACTGAAAAAATAAACATGAATACGGACGTAATAGATACATAATATAAACATTAATTTTGTGCACTAATAATTGGAGAAGTAGAACTGAATTTTATGTTCAAACCCGATCGAACTTTTTGGGAATTTAAGGTACGAAAAAACTTGTAGCTTTCCTTGGGGGGACGTAAAGCCGGCTGTCCCATGTTAGTAGATTTACTGCATGTAAAAGATCCTTAAGCCTAAATGAAGCTTCTGAGCTTAATTCAAATTGCCTGTTTAGTCGCCCAAGTAATACCTACTTTCTCTCCTAGTAGGTAAAAGTACGTAAAATAAGCCATTCATTCATTGTGTATATTCGAGGTCAAGGTCCAATACATCGTAAGCCTTGCCTTCAGTTGTCCCAACATGAAACGTTCTCTAAGAGGGAGTATCGTTCCAAATAAAGCCTATGTCAAGGATTCGGATTTCAATGGTCCTGCGTAATGACATTTTGTTTTTCTTTCCCGGGGCGAATATCCTTTGCTCTTGGTCGTCGTCAAGCAGTTGCGCTCAAACGCAGGAGCCTTCAGACCGGCCGCCACAAGCTAATACCGGACCACTGCAGGAAGTACCGTTCAGTCGCCTTCCGAGTGCATGTGAGTGAGAGATTCGAACCCCCTTGAGCGCAAGTCACTGCGGATAGTAGGCGATGACTGAGTGGTTCTCGGAGCGAGATTTTGGGATTTGATGTGGACAGGCGTGAGAACGGGGTGAACATGAATAGGGGGGATGAAGGGGCGGGGATGGAGGAGGATCTGTGAAGTGTTTATGTGAGGTGTGTATAATAGCTGGCCTGGGGAGGGGGTTAGAGAAGGGGTTGTAGATTGGGGTGTAGCAGTGGTAATGTGGTATGTATTCTGGAGCGAGGGAAAGAGAGAACTGGTTACGAAGCACGGATGAAGAGCGGGACTGGTAAGTGCAGATGCAATCAGAGTTGGAGTCTCACTGGATGCAGTTGTATGACGGGCATGATGAGAGATTGTGGGATAAACTGTGTGGTGGTTCTGAACAGAAAGGATAGGAACGCGGAAGGGATTGTAGGGTGGAGGATAGAGTGTGCGGCTTTAAGGTAGAGAGACACGGACAGCGCTGGAGCCGGGATTGTTGAGAGGTGTTGTCGGGAGGGTCTGCCGAGTGTGGACGGGGTTTGCACGAGTCTGGACGGGGCCTGGGCGGGGTGCGAATAGAGTCTATACTGGGTTCTGGACGTGATATGCTCGAGGTCGTCGGAGTCTGGACGCGGTGTGAGGACTCTGTAGGAGTGAGGGTGGTTGGGCAGAGTGTACGAGGCGAGACGGCGCAAAGCGGGGCGTGGCAGCCCCCAAGGGCCACCCCAGGTGGCACGGGCTGTGGCGGCGCGTCCCGGCCGCGCTATCTCGACAGGGTCAAGCGGGCGTCGGCGCGCGCGGCGGCGGACGGAGGGCGAGACGCCGGTAGCGGCCATCACCCGCTGGGGGTTTGCGGGAAATCAGCGGCGGCCTCGCCGGCCAAGGGCCCCGGGGGGGGCAGCGCGGCCAAGGGCCGGCCGGGGTGGCCGCCGAAGGGCGAGAGCGGGTCGGAGTGAACGGGCAGACCGGGGAAAGGAAGCGGTGGGCAAGGAGGGGAGGCAGGGCGGGGAGAGAGATGAGGCAGACTGAGCAGAGGAGGCGGAGCGGGCCTGGAAGGGCGGGGGAGAGGTGGCGGAGTGGACCGAGGAGAGGACATGGCAGAGGGGAAAGGTGGGGAGGGGGAGGCGGGCGGCGCGGACCGCAAGCGGGGGCGGGGCAGGAACTGCGGTCGAGCGCTAACGGCGCCACCTCCGGGGGCGACATTCGTTTTAAAAGCGTTCCCTTGCTCTAATGCTGCTGATACACTGCCAAAGACGCCGACGCAGCGCGCTGCCTTTCGCGCGGAAGATCCGCGCTGCCGCAGCAAACGACCCCGCGCTCCCCCTCCACTCCACCCACCGCACCTGCCACCCGTCCTTTGCCGAATCCACATCCTGCGCTGGCGGTCCGCGCCAGCCCGACCTTTCTCTTTTCCTCCTCCCCACCACCTCACAACCTCAGCGTCAACGTCAATACAGCCCCCGTCGCCCCCCCTCCCGGCCCCTCTTTCCTTGTCTCCACCGCCTCATTGCCTTAGCGTCACCGTCAATGTGACCCCTCGTCACCCTTCTTTCCTTCTCGCCGCCGCTTCACAGCCTGACCGGCACCGTCAATATGACCGCCGTCATCTTCACCATACTCCTTGCCTCCTCCTTACCATTTCACAGTCTCACCGGCACCGTCAATATGACGCTCGTCATCTGTAACCATACTACTTTCCTCCTCCCCACCACTTCACAACTTCACAGGCACTGTCAATAGAACAATCCACACTCCACAATCCCACACTCACAATATGATTTCCATCAACTGCCCCTCAACGACTTCACTTCTTTCCTCTTCCTCGTTACGTCACCGCCTCCATCAATCCAGCACAATAGCGCCGTATTACCACCGTCTCGTATTCTCTTCCGCAACCTCACCGCCGCATCACCTTGCCATCTCACTGACACGCTTCAATCAATAACTCGGCCTTCCTTTTAATAAACCTTCCACATTGCTTCCGTTCTTACGTTGTCCCCACCGAAACCGTCTACACGTCTACCGCCTCCATTTCACCGCCACTTACGCCGTTTCGTACCCTTCGGTCGCTCTTTTCTCCCCCAGCTTCCACTACTATCGGCACGCACCTTTGCTTCTGCGGAGTCCTGCGTCAACTTACCTCAATGCTTACGCAGCAAATACAACCGTTGAGGTTATCATTTAACCTCATGAACTATGTAATTTAACTTTTAATGGTTTTAAGTGTTTATGTTCTCATATTAGCCCTTTGATAATTAGAATTTTGTTCGTATGATATTATACAATATCATATGATACATACTTATGATATATACAATAAACGTATTTGTTTCTCCATTCCGTTCCGTTTATTTAATTCGTTGGTACAGTTATTACCGAAGAATTATAATGAAATGAACAAGGTCGATTAATTAATTGGTTGTAAACATTTGTTCTTTTGTAATATGTGGTTCAAAATATTGTTATAATATGCATGATATATTAAATTAGAATTCATAACATAATTTATATCAATCACTCGTTATTTGTCAACTCAAACCATGACGTCTAATATATTTTACAATTTATATTGACAGTCTATTGTTTTCTGTCAATCAAAAGGTTACATCCTGTTCAATGCATTTTGATGAATTTATTCAATTTCTCTTAGTTTAAGTCATGAGATTTTTAAACCAATAATATTTTAACTGGAATAAATGACAAAGCAGAGTCCAAATGACTAACTCGGACTTCTTAACCACTACTGAATTGAGTTCTGTCCCTTTTTATTCCTTCATGCGTGGATTTTCGTTTTGCTATGCCCATTTTTATTTTACGTTATTTTGTTCCAGGTCTCTGTCATTTCTGTTTTTGTTACTTTTGTAAACATAACCTTTTTTCCTAGGAGTTTTCTCTCGTCATGTTCCGAAAATTCTTTTCGAGAATTTGTGTCGCCCTTTATCTTTGTAAAATTACTAATTACAAGGTTCTATGTACTTGGTATTCTTCCATCAACACCACGATTATATTATAATTGTATACTATTTTTTTTCAAATTAAGTGAAATTGATACACAGACACTTCGCGATACTTCCCTTTTCATGAATATGTGTGTAAGGGGAGAGGAGGAACAAGGATTCAATTGCGTGCGGTGCGTCATCCCGTGGTGTGAGGATAATTCTCCAGCATTTGCCTGTTGATTGGAGAAACCAAGGAAAATTACCGATCGGGGTAGCCCTTCCGTAGAATTATTTTCCAGACATTGGTTGAATTCGACCTATCTGTCTTCCTAGTGTAAAGTCTGTCACTGGTGGGTAGTCAAACACCATGAGCCCCCGATGAGTAATCTCAGTCATTTCTAGATTCCGCCAAGTCGGCGGTATAGGTGTGAGATAGGCGGAGCCGTTACCATCCCGGAACCCACGCAGCAGGCAATTAAAATCGTTGGAAAAAATAATTTCTATGCTAACATTTACATTTCGGAAACAACATGCAATTTATACATACTGCTTTTTATTTCTATATTATTTTGTGAACAATATATTAATTTCTTTAGTAGAGAATAAAAAATTCATGTTTATGGAGTGTTTATGTATTTCTGAAATGCAAATGTATGCATCGAAAGAATTTGTTTAAACCAACTTTTGAGCGTTTATTGTGGTTTAGCCATTCGGTATATACAAGGGGTTTATTAGACAAAATATGCTTAAAATTGTCTTAAGAGCATATTTTCGACGTTTCGATCATTCCTGCATGGACACCGCATAATGAGCCCGTGTACTCGTAATTTGTGGTGAATTATAGTTATACTACACACTAATTTTAAGGTATTTTTGACGATCTACCCTCCTTATGTGAGCGGCGTAGCAGCATGTCTGTACCATGTCAGCATGTCTGTGTATGTCTTGTACAAGTACCTCTACTCTACACTACACCAAACCAAGGGGTTTAAATATCCTTGATATCTCCTGCTTATACCGATTGCAATACCAACAAACCTCCTGCTTTAACAAATCCCGTTCGTACTTGGGCTCCCGCTAAACCCGTCCGATTCCTTTCGTTTCCTTGGGCCGCCGCCGTCACGTGGCGGCGCTGGGCGCGTCCCGTCCTGCCCCCCGAGGCGCCTGGGAAGGTCACGCTGGGCGAAGGCTGCCGACAAGGCTGACACGCCGGGGTTCGATTTATCTGCCCCTCGAATCGCTCCAACGAGCCTCTCCCCGCGCCCCGCCCCCACAGCGGACCCGTTCGCGAATCAATATTTCTGCGGAAGCGGAGTCAACAGGTGGGGAACGCTCGGGCAATGGCACGAAACCGAGCGAAAGTAGACCTTTGTGCCGAATGAAGCGCTGCGTGAAATTGAGCGTCCGCGCCAGCTCAGACCAATCCGTAATGGCAGCATGGCATCGGTGGAAGAGAATTAGAAAACGCTTACTGACGGGAACTATTCTTCTTGATAGACCGTATTCTCAACGGAATGCGGCTGATAATCGGTATTACTGAACTGTTATGAATTGGGGTTCAGATGAACATAAGCGTCACGTAATTATTTGCCTATGACGTTAACGCTACAAAACAACTTGACAACGCCTTAACTCAAGTCCGAATCCACAATCTACGAAAGACTGTTTCTAGTCTTATCTATTATATTCTGATTTGCAGTAGCTGTATGGAATTATTGGTAAAGAATGAAACTCAAATAATGCTCACAAATAAAAACTGCTTTTCTATTTTTCAGCAATCGCGATTGAAATGTATGCCTATATACCTATTACAAGTTTGTATTTACAACATCACCATGCGCTCTACCCTAATAATTCTCTGTTCGATTACTGTCGGCGCGGAAAATTGCATCCGGGTTCGGCTCACCGGTTATGTATTTTCCGATATACATAATAAGCATTATGCTATAAAGCCCCTCGGATGGATCATAAACTGCGAGCTAGCTTATTATCAGGCGGTCTCGCGTTAGATTTCCGGCCGGAAGCAGTAGCTTTCTTATACAAATCGTCTCAGTTTCTATTGCTGCGAGTGAAAATTAAAAGCTCAGGCAGGCCAAGTAAGCAATACTTGTGTTTTCATAACGTGGCACGTGAAGGACTCATTTTCAATATGGAATACGGCACGACTTTTTGCGTCTTCCTCAGTCGTGCCACCAGATATCGCACGATCGCGACAGTATCTACCAGTGCTGCAGATCAAGCGACGTCTAACGGCACGACCGAGAAGAACGCCAAAAACAGTGCCATATTTCATATTGAAAACGAGTCCTTTACGCGCCATGTTATGAAAACACAAGTAGGTACTGTTATGGGAATGCGCCATGCTCGTCACATATCTGCTTTATCCACAGGCGTGAATAACATATGGAAACAGGTGGAAACCAATCATAAAAGCACTGCTAGCTGGTAAAATATGGATTAATCCGACCCTAAAATGCCATTTACATACATACATGTGTTATGCTTTAAAATGCTTTTGCAAATCAGTACATTGTAAGTTCATATACAAACCTCGTTTATCGGAACATCTTTTATGACTATATATATATATATATATATATATATATATATATATATATATATATATATATATCGCCCTCAGAGCCTATAGCTTATTAAGGGTATACTTTCATTTAGGCACCTCGGATTTCTCAGAAGTTTTTCTTTTGGGAGGGGATAAGAAACTTGTAGAGATCACGCTTTTCTTTTCGCACGCGGCAGGCAACGCAAACACGTGAGCAGCTTCCCGCAGCACATGCCATCGGACGAACTCCCTGCGCGCGCAGGTTCTGCACTTGTCCTTTGTGTCTTCGTCCTGCTCCTTTCTTCGGTCCGTTCTGCGCGAGGCATTTGTTTCCATTGCCCCCTCCCCCCACTACTCTAATCCCCTGCCTCTCCACGCTGTCCGCTCAGAAGGAATGGAACGGGGGACGCATAATCTAAGAAAAATTTCTGCCCTCTATTCTCAACGAAGGAAATCCCGCGCATATTTCTTCAGCCCTTAGACGCGCGCCAAACAAACACGAGAAAGAGGCCTTTGATGTAAGGATTATTTAGCGGTGATTCAAGCACACGGTCTGCCCCAGGAGAAGGAGACGGGCGAAGAAGGGATATAGAAGAGGAGTAGAATGAGAGGGAAGGATGTTAGGGTAAGGGAGGAAGGACAGAGGAGGAGTAAGATTGAGGCAGAGACAGAGGAGAGAGAGGGGAGAAGGGAAGAGGGGGGGAGAAGGTGAGAAGTTGAAGAGGAGAGATGGAGCGGCGATGGAAAGAGATTCAGGGGGGAGAGAGAGAGAGAACGAAGGGATCGCGAACAGGTAAGGTTGGCAGAGAGGGACGATCGAAGGGACAGTAGGGCGGGGAGTGGGAGAGATGAGGGGAGAGTAGAGACGGGGAGAGATGGTTCGGGAGTGGATTGATTGGTGATTCCGGGCGCGTCAATGGCTAAGGTTATTAGTCCCTAAGTATAGTGCATGTTTTTATCGTAGGCGGTGGCAGTGTTCATTCTTAGATTGATGGCGATATCCGTCACCTCCCTACACGTCGGCATCTTTTTCCTCAGCCAGGTATCTCCCGCCAGCAGAGCACCGCCCCAACCGCGACAAGCTCTAATTTCTCGACTTGTCTTCCCGCAAGAATAGCCGCGTAGTGCATGCAAGTGTAAGTGTATAAGTAGAGGGTGAGGTTAGGAAAAAAACAGGAAGGAAAGATTTCTCGCGGTACTTGGCCCGTTTATTAGAGTACTGCTCCTGCATTCACCTGGTGTTGATATGAGAAACCACGGAAAACTACCGCTCAGAGCAGTCGGCCGCAAGAATTCTCCTCCAGACAGCGACTGATTTCAACCTGGTTATGTAGCTAGTGTCGAAAATTCTGCCTTCGTCAGGACTCGAACCCTTGAACTCTCCGGGTAGATGGAACGACATGCAAGGGCGATGCTACATGGTGGGGATTGGAGGCTAGGCGGAGATGGCGGGGAGAGCGGGTAGGGCGGGGAGCAGCGTAGCGAGAATCGCGAGGCGGGGACTGAGGCGGTGGAAGGAGAGGAAGGTTGAAAAGGAGAGGTTTCTTTGCTGCGCGATGTTTTGCCTTCGATACTTTTTTCGCCGCTGCAGCCTCATTGTGTATTCAGATGAACTGGGGCGGTTCGACCGAGTTCCCGGCGCTGCCGGCTGGGCAGAGGACGGGCAGAGGTGGTGTGGTCGAGGCACTCTTCCTGACGGTTACTGCGGTGGAGACTGTTGTTGGGAATTCAAGGAACTTTCGTATCTGTTTACCTTAAATTAATTCAGCGTTTCAAATTTTGTGGTTATAAAGTAATAGAAAAAACTGTAATAAATGCACATCATAGTGTAATGGATATATAATAGAACTAGAACTTGTATAATTAAATACTATAGACCACGCTCGTTCGAGAAACTTTCAAATATCTAAAGTATGCTCTGGAATGTAGTCAAAAGTAATAAGTATATTTGAATAATAATAATAATAATAATAATAATAACAGTAATAACAATAATAGTAATAATAATAATAATAATAATAATACATAAATTAAATTGAAATTGAAAGTAATATACATATGATTACTTTTGCGATTTCTATTACATTGGGAAAAAATATGAAAATACTTAAATTTTTCTTGCGTTTCATCACGAATCACCAAAGAGTTTTTAATTACATCAATATTTTCTGATACAAATTCGTCCACTATATCAAAATCGTATCTTAACTTTTGTAGTGTAATGATAAAAGTAACTTTTCGGCAAGTTTCATAATTCGCCTGATAATAATTGCAAACCTTGTTTCGTACTGATGCTAAACGTGATGCTGTGGGCACAGATGTAGGTAGAAATGTTGGAAATAAAATATATGAGAATACATACCAAGAGATCATACTACGGAGAGCTCAGCTTCCTGTAAAAAGAGACATCATATCAGTCTCAAACGTTATTATGACGTCTGTATGCAAGTAAAACTCAAAAAGGTCAAAAAACGTTTTTGGAGATTTCAAAAAATTGAAGTTTGTTTTGTTAAATGTGTTCTTTGAACTTCTTTTGCGTCTTGAGAAGATCTTTTTCTTACACTTACTTGTATGTAATATTGGTGTAACGAAATAAAAGAATCAGTGTAGAATATTTTCACTGTTCTGTGATATATTTAAAAAACAAAATAATTGTCAATTCATTCAAATTAAATTCTACATTCTAGAACTCCGGATATGTCTTTAATAAAAATAATAGAAAGAATGTAACGTTATGCCCGATTTAGACGATGTAAATAACTTTAAAACATCCGAAATGCCCTTAGTACTTCACTTGTGATTATTTACAAAAGTTTTCAAAAATGAAGATACATAAAACATAGAAATAAATGATGGTTTAAAATTGCATAATTTATTTTGAAGTATTTAAATATTAATTAATAGCTCATGTGTACGGACTAAAATTACTTTACTCAAGCATATGGATCAAATAATATTTGAAGATAATATTTTGTAAAATATTGGTATGATATTTGCACTTCTTTTATCTAAATTGTCACATCGCTTAATTCATTTTATTTGCTAAGAGACCAGTCTTTATAGTATCCTAAAAAAATCTTATGAACCACTCTTCTACTATCAGCAGATTTACCATTCAGTACAATACACAAATGATAACTGTGTTTAGAAGTAATTTGATATAGCATCACAACAGTTGATCATTCGAATAATAACTAGGATTGTATTTCGGAGTAACTAAACTTTCCACATCAGATATTTCACCCAGTTCTTGTTTCAAGTTTCTTTTTAATTCGTATTTCTCAAATGACATTTTCACGATTTGTAACGGCGAACATTCAATACCGTAAATCCATGGTCTTGTATTTGAGCGCATCTGAGCGATGGGATGTCCCACAATGCCAATTCTCTTCATAAAGAGACGTGCAACGGTTCCGCTACATGACATTGCCATCCGAAATCAAATAATCCGGAATCGCAAACTATAAAAACAACTAGAAGAGATATTGTCGAGACACATTTAGCCGTGATGCATCCAGAAGCTTAATCTTGTAGAAGTATAAATCGCAGTTGCATTTGTGTATTTAGCATTAGCTACATCTACCGTTGAAACGATCTGCAATTTCGTAACAAACGTGGCGTGGAGAATTCCAAAAATATCAACAGCTCCAATTTTATTTGATACTCTCTTGTGAACTTGAATGAAACACATAAAAAAATATTGAGAGGTTTAAAAATTCGTTTCATGCGTTCTGATAAATGTTCCTGATTGATTGGATTTCACGAGAATACATATTTATTAGTCATATAAACACATGAGCAAAATTTTCATTGTAATTATGAACTGTAACTTTGGAGAGTCCTACTCATGAGATTTATAGAAAGTAAAATTATATGTAATAGTTTTATATAAATTTAAACACTTCAACTATATCTCACAAAACTCAACAAAGCTCAAACCACAAGTTCTGAATCTCTAATTATTAACTTCTAAGAGAAAATATATGGAAAGTTGTAAGTATTACTACACGTACAACTCATAATCCGTTGACCAACACCTAATCTACACATTTAAGTACGTTCAGATGAATTTGTTTCAATATTAAGAATACTCCTCATCATCATGTTTGAACACTTCAACTCGTACAACAATACATAAATATTTAAATAAATAAAAGGTGTTGCCTGGTATTAAATAAATAGCCGTTTTCTGCCCAGACACTGCAAAGTACATACGTACGACCCATGTTGATTACGTGTTAGTCGTACTGTGTTAATATTTTCTATATAATATTTTGTAAATAATTTGTATAATTTATACTTCATTTTACATTTCACGTATTTCCGTAATTTTCAAGATCGCTCTGATGATGATTGCTACGCGATCGAAATGATGCAACTGCAGACGGTGCTAAAGTTACGTGACTAACCTTGTATATTAATCGAGTAACCTGCCTCTGCCTGTCACTCGCGATTTGATCCTTTCGGTTCACCAATTGAAACAAATGAGGAGTCTTTCGACAAGTCTTGGTCTCCAGTTGGGGAACTGGTGATTTATCTGCGGATCCATCTAGAATATTTTATTTATTTGGTAATGACAGCAGCAATTTTGCTGCTTCGCTCATATCATACAAAAACTGAACCTTTTTAATATGAATCCACAAGATACTAAGAAATTTCCTTAAGATGAGATTTTTTTAAAATCACTACATAAAACGCGTTTGGGCGAATTACGGCACTTAAAGGTGAAAATTAGCTCATTCAATTTCTCTCGACAAGACTAAGTGATTGGTACAATTCTTATGCATTACTCTCTAACATATTCTTGACAATCTCGTGTTTTTTTTAGGATTTGAATGGATTTACGGTTACATTATTAAAACAGTGAATTACACTATCTGGTATTTACATGAATTGTTACGAATTTTTCATAAAATTGATATTATTTAAACTCAATTTTTTAAGGAAACAAGAATTTAAATAGGATTTAATCGTTAATTTTTCACATACGTTCTATGCCTGAAAATGGACAAAACGAGCAACGATCATATGTGTAATTTTTTTAAACTACGAACATGCAAAGGGCAAATAAAACTTTTTAACATGAAAATTCACTCCGGAGGCGCGTAAACAAGTATTTGTAGTTTCAAAATGATCATTATAATTATAAATAAATGTTGTTCAATTGTACGAGAAAGTCAACAATACGTTGTTGAATTAATGGTTTCATTCATTTGTTATAAACGATCTTAGAATTAGAATTTGATAATATAAAATATTACTAAAAATATATCAATTGATTAAAATCTAGAACTAATTGAAATTATATTTATTTATTAAAGCAAAAATAATCTGACGAAATTGTTAAAGAGTATATAAATACTTTTTCCATATTATACTAATGTAGACAAAAATTGGCTAGATGCAGGTTTTATCGTCTGTAATTCTATACTGAGGTATTATGTTATTTTATGTTTTTAATGATACATTGACTTTTCTTACTTTTTCTGCCCATCAAATTTAGGTTTTCTCGTATTCATTATCACTAGGTTTAATAGAATGTCCACTAATAACCACATCTCGTTTACGTTGGTACATTTTTATAGTCTCCCTGGCACATTATCGTTTTTATCACGTAGCTGATCTCCATCATGCACGTCACATTAGGGCTAACGCATTATACGCACATGTTTTATGGAACCATCATTCTAAACCGAACTCTGTTTTGTCTGCTCCTCTCTGTTATTCTTATCATTCGTTTTTGTGATCTGCTGCTGTAATTTGCAATTCGACATTGCTTCTCAGAATATTTTAATTTCACTGTCTGAGTTATGGCTATCTTCTGTGTAGAAGCGATTCTTTCGATGTTAATGTCTCCCACTACCCCTGCTGAAGTATGTCTCCATCTCCTCTCCACCAGATATCTGTTCTGCTTGCATTACAGTCGTAAAGAACTGTGATCTCTTTCAGGGCTAAAGCCCATAAAGCAACTACACAGTCAGAAACCTTCAAACCAAGGAATCTTTACCATCTTGCGAAGGAGCATTTCCTACCCAACATTTCTCTAATGTTCCTCTATAGCAGTAATTCTCAGTCTCAATCGTCAATCTCAGTCGTCAATAATTCTTCCTGGTGAAGCTTGGTATTTTCCGGAGGTGCATAGTTTGACACAGTAATAAAAAATAGGAATACATTGATATTTGTATTGATTACATACGTTGATATTTGGGCATTTTTGTTTTATGCCGTGCGCCATTTTTCGCGTTTGAAGATATTTACTATTTTCAAAATTATTCAGCTCTGGGTTGTTTTAGCATTCTACAATAAAAAGCAATGGATTCAGTATACTCTGGCCTACAAATCGGAATATTATTTATCTACTTTGTATGTGTTTATTGGAGAAATATCTACGACCAAATCTTTGGAACGCGAATGAACAAAATTCTAAACTCTTGCAAAAAGGGCTTTTTTTGAGGGGCTAATTTTTGAGGGGTAAGTTACTTACCAATAATATTTTACAAAAAGTAACTACACTTTTATGTGTAAAAGTACAGAAACAGTCAAGGCTGAGATTATTTTCCTTCTTTGAGAATTTACTTTCTAAAAATCAAACTTTGTTCATTCGTGTTCCAAAGATTTGGTCGTAAATATTTCTCCAATAAAATACATACAACGTAGGTAAATAATATTTCGATTTCTAGGCCAGAGTGTACTGAATCTAATGCTTTTTATTCTAGAATTCTAAAACAACCCACAGCTGAATAATTTTGAAAATAGTAAAATAGTCTAAAACCCGAAAAATGGCACACGACCTAAAACGAAAATGGCCGCCATTTGTAAGGCAGACCCAATAACAAATTCAAAAACGTTTTTGAACAGCCAAAACATAAGAAAATGAATGTACAAAATATGAATATGTTTCGAGATGGTCGATCGACCATCAATGATGGGTTATAATTAATGACAATTTTTTAGGGAGGGTTGAACAGATTGAAAATTTCAAATATGTGGGTGAATTTATCCAACACAATTAACTAAGACGAGTAGCAATGAATATCACGATTTGCAAATGAGGGTGGGCATACCATTTACGAAAGAATTTCCTGCATTTGGAGGCTCAGCTGAGGCACTTGCACACCATCATGAAAACAAAAGATTGATATATATATATATATATATATATATATATATATATATATATATATATATATGTCCGTGTCCGTGTGCGTGTGCGTGTATGGATTACTGCAATTGGGTATGGCCTGGTGGCAGTTAAAAAATGTTTATGCCATCGTCACGCAGGGTTCCGAGGCGAAAACCCATCCAAGTACTAACCGCGCCCGACGCTGCTTGACTTCGATGATCGGACGAGAACCGGTGCTTTTAATGTAGTATGGACGTTGGCACGTTCACGTGGTATGGACGTCTATATCATGGATATAAATGATCTACCAACACATCTTTCGTATTGCAACAAGTCGAATCGCGCGACAGATCCCTCTGTACCGCCAATTAATTTTTTATATTATTAATTTTACGCCAAAAAACAGTTTAAACTGCGTATGACGTGCTGTGAGGAAAAGTGAATTGTGTGCACATTTTCAAAATTCTGTGATCCTTACACTAAGTCATATACTACTTGAATTTTGAAGGGAAGAAAGGAAAAAAAGGAGCTCCCATGTAATAAAATCTATTTTCAAGGATAAATAAGCAATATATTTTGGGTTCTTATCCATGTTGTCCTTTAGAATAATACTTCCTGTCGCGACAACATTGAAACAACTCGAATAATTGTATTTTCCACTGAATTCTAGAAGACGTGCACAGAAAATTAAGTTAAATTTATGTTCAGAAGCAACACTAGGGCCCATCTCAGTATTTGCTCAATGGATCAGGGAAACTGGACGAAAAACCTGATCGAGATGGGGGTCATTGACTCAGAAGCTGCGATATACTTGTTACATATTGTTTAGAATTATACAGTCCAAATGGTAAATAATACATTAAATATCACTGTTAAAATTATTGTTACTTTCCTTGTGATGCTCAGTATATTACTGTTACTGTATATGTACTGTATATATACTGTATATCTACTGTACTGTTACTATATATTATAATTTACTGCCCGGCGCAGGCGCAGACGCCCCTCCCGAACAATTTGTCACGCCCAAGTGTCGGCGCGTCGCCCGCACTCACGAAGGTCTCGCTGGAGTACAAGGACTCTCCAGGCCTCCTCCGCGAGCCGCTTCATCGAGACCGGAGGTGCCCTTTCACCCCTCCGCCTCATTCTTTGTCCCCGCCGATCGTCGGATTCAGTACCTAAACAGTCACATTAGGAATGTCGGTGGCACTTCGACTGTAATGCGCATCATAAAATCATCAGCAGGCAGCTGGCAGCGGGCGCTGTCTCGTTTTCTCTGAGATTGCCACGTGTCCACGGCCCTACAAAGGCGACCAATTAAAAACAAAGCAAATTAGGTCGCTAAGTGAAGGGATTGCCTAAAGCCAATCGACGGAAAAGATGTGGAAGGTTCCAGAAGCCAATCAGAGATTAGTGTAAGGATCAAACCAGGCAGAGGCAAAGCATCACGCACGTGACCACTCAGAAATTTCCAAATGGCCTGGGGAGAAGGAGAAGAAATCGAGAGAGCAACGCAGGTTTTAAAAAAACACTCGCGGAGAGACTTGATCTGGAAACGTGAGCGCATACACTCGAGAGAGGAGAATTGAGCTGGAGACGAGACAGAACACACTTGCTAGAGAGTCTCGGGCGCGAGAGAGGAGGTTCGAGAGTAACGCGAGAGAGGAGGAATAATCCAGTGACTTGATAAAGCAGGATTTTATAATATTAGACAGGCAACTTATGGGAGAGTCAACTGGCTTGTGACTGACCAGTACCTGCAGTCCGTCTATCCATTGTTCAGTCAATCACAAGTCCACCACAAGGAATTACTTCCGTGTGGTGGATCAGTCGGACCGACATCCTGGAAGGAATTAAAAGGTTGAGCGAACGCGGACGAGGTGGCGTGTGACGACCTCGTCCGCATAGCGGCTGACTTCCCGGGCATGCGACGGGAACACGAGATCCATTCCTGATGAGTACGGGGTTCCGCCGGAGCCGACATCACTGCAGGAATTGACCGGTAAAGGTCCGCGGGCGTACAATTCTACCAAAGTGAGGTAATACGATCATCGCCATCATTATTTTTGTGCATTTGTCCATCTACATTTGATTTAAATAACATTTTTGAACTGGAGTTTATTAAGAAACTAGTACTTTCTAATTGTATTTAAGAATTTTCTATTTGTCAATAAACGTGTTCCCGTCACTTAAGGCAGGTTACACCTTCTACAATTGCTTATCCGTGTAGAAGCTATTAAAATAGCGAGTAGACGCAATGCATCCCATCGACTCAAACCCTGAGGTTCTCAATGCCGGAGCAGGAAAGCAGGTAAGATTCACGCTGGGCGCCCACTAAACAAATTTAGCGTGTGTGCCCCGTCATTCATCAATTTCCGGTGCACTCCGTGTGTGACAGTAAACCTATTTCTGTAGTGGCTAATCATCGACTCATTACAGTATACTTAATAAAATATTTAGAAAGAAACCTGAAATTTCGTAAAATACAAATGTGCCGTTCAAATGCTTCTATGGATTTTAGAAAAAAATAATATCGGCGTTACGACGGAAAGTAAAATCATTGACAGAAATAAACGTAAGTAAGTGATCGAAAACATTGAATATTAAGAAGTGTAATCGGAATTCGGGAATCAAAATGAACCTCTAATTGAGGAGTGGAAAAATGCGTTGGTCAAAATCTTCAAAATACTCCGGAAGAATGACAATTACAACAGGCAAAGAGACTCAAGATGGAAGTGATATTTTTTTCACTCTTAATTCAGCAGCTCAATTCGAAAAGAAGTTTTGAAGTGACATTGAAAAGAAGCAAGTTCATTTACTTCGATTCGAAAATGGGAGCATATACGGAAGTTGTTTGCAAAACCAATAAATGAAGAGGTACTCCAGATTTTTCTTTCGAAACATAATGAAAATCTGAATTACATTCAGCTCTTTGCTCTCACCAAACGTTTGCATTTTTCGTGAAAAATGAGTGTTAAAATCTCTTAAGTATATGTCTCATCCTTTTGTTTGTCTTTCAAACGTTTGAATTAACTTTCGTCTAAAATGACCGATTATTTTAAACGATATTTTTTATTCACATGATTTCCGCTTTACATTTTAATTTAAGATAGCTAATTTTCTCTCCTTTTCCCCGAGTGTGGTGTAATAATTTTGTGCATGAATTTCTTTTGTGATTGGATGCAGAGACGTACAGACATGAGATGAGCAGACAGCAAACGTAGGTCATCAGATGTTCATTGTGTTGTATTATTACTGTTGTACGAAATTGGCTATTATTACTGCTGATTGTAAGTCATCTGTTAAATGCAGAAAATTATTTCTATTAGAACTGAGTTTAAAAACAGTATTGCACATTACCGAAGTTTATGTGTTGACCTATGTCTATATTTGTATATAGAATATTAGAAAAGAGGAAATGCAAATATAAAAGTTGTAGCGGTGTCGTTGTAAAGCTAGACTTGGTGCACAAATTGTGAATAATATTATAATTTGTGACATTAAAATTACCGAATCCAAGTGTTTACCGATGTATGTCATAAAACAAAGCCCGTGCTTCCTCCCGCAGTACTAGATATGAAGAAATACGAACTTAATAATGTTAACGATTTAGTTGGGAAACAGCAGCATAAGCATTACATTAACACACAATCGTCTTACAATTTTTTTGAGCCTTCTTCAAATTATTTAATATTATCTTAATCGCAACATAAATTGTTAAGTTGAGTATCAGGAATTTGTAGACTATAAATAGGAAAACATTTGTGACATTTCAAAATAAGTGAATGTTAGTTTTTTAAATATTAGATAATGAACTTATTATCGTCTGCAAAATGTGTACATTTCCTTTGAACAACTTAATAACAATTTATGGAAAAGAAAAAATTGAATTGCTCTCAGCATTGTCTACTGTAAGGGAGTAATTGATAATATCGCTCCAATGATCCCCAGCTTGATAAGGGGATGATAAATAAAGATGTAACGAATAAAATAAAGTTTGAATTTGTCTTTTAAATATTTGAATTTAAATATGATATTATGTGCAAAATTTATACGATAATTTTTTACCTATCGCATTAACACTGAGAGCGTTCTCCTCTCTGGAGTCTGTATTCTATGTCGTCATCTTCTGAATGACCGGTAAACGGCCGTGTAACAGTTGCAATCGTAGTCCTACGCCTTGGTGTATCCTTCAACGCCTCTGCCCAACCGACACTTTCATTATCATCCACCAATCCATATTTAATACGCTTGCTGTGACCCGACAGGTTCCGCATCTGCGGATCTCCAGATGATTCCCTGTATTCTGTTTGCAGCGTTCTGTCCAATTGTAAGTCTGTGAAAAACCTACTGCATAAACCAAAGTTAGGATTTCTTCCAAAATTGATTTTCCTCCACCGATCACATCAAATGGCTGATAAGATCATCATCCGAATTTAAAACTTGTCTTTTCATTATTTTTTATCAAAAATTTTCTGGCATTGCGCAAAGTGCGCAGTTTATAAATATTCTATATTTATAAATATTCTATTCAATAAATTGTATCACAAAATGGTCGTGTACATTGAGAATATATGAGCAGGGGCCGATTTGTTGGGTAATAATAGAATATCGATTTCTCGACATTTGTTAGTGGAAACGTGTCCCTTTAAAGCTGTGGACTAGAGTTTACTGGTGAAATTTCTGGGCTCCACAGTATATTGCCCTGTATCCTCGTTTAATACCAGGATATACTTCTCACATTCTCACCCTAAAGTTGGCGCTCTGCCACCTTTCTTATTGGCCGTTCCGTTTTACTGTCCACGAATAAACACGAATTGTATACCGTAGTATTCTGTCAGGAATTCGGCAGTTGTCTTCCGTATATTTCGATAACAATAGTCTCGAAAAGATCATGACACTTGCCTTGAAAGAGACTGATATTTTTTCTTGTCTCTTCACTCACCTTTCCAATAATCAAGTCAAAAAAGAGCAGGCGAAAAATAGCGTAATAAAATAAAAGTTGAACAACGTGAAATTTTTTTCAGGTTAACTAGATCTATCGGTGTATCTAACGTCAACTTAAGTAGTCGTAGAGTCAGGAATTTATCTTTGTATTTTAAATAATGACCTGGAACAAACATTCTTTTATTCGTTGATTGACACGTAGAGAGGAATTACAGATTTATTTTTACTCTTGAATTTTTTCGGGCAGAAATGGAGTTAATTACTTTTTCAAAGTTCAGAGAAAGTATTGTAAAGCCGAAGGTAAGTGTTGTGATTATTTTAGACAGAAAAATATTAGTTTCCAGATTCAAAAAGACTGGATTCTTCTTTGTTCTATTCCAGTTTATTACATATATAGTGTTGTTTCACCTCGTGGATACTCTTTATAACAAACCAGAAAGTTTTTTTTCTCAAACTTCAATCTCTCCTTATGTCTTCATGTCTTTGTCCGTCTGTGAATAACACTAGCCCCTAAACAGTACAAAGGATATTATTTAAAATGCTATTTTTTTATGAATCTGGTCCAACTTGCAACTTTTATTGATCTTCTCATTCACCTTCATTATTGAAGCTAGAGATTTCCTTTTTCATGAAATGAAATTTTTCATACCATATCTTAAAGTAGTTTTATGCACCACTTTTTAAAAACGTGTATTGTTTGGCTGTAATTTAGAATCAAATTGTCAACATTTTTCAAAAATAAGTAAATTAAATTTTTTGTAAGACAGCTTCAAAATACCTAGTTCGTTTCATACGTCCGATAAATTTATTTGAAAGACCGCGAAATATTGTTAAACAATGGCAATGTTAGAAAGCATGGTTCTTGTTAGGCAATTCTTTGACTTTTCAAACAAATGCGACGCATTATTTGTTGGTAACTAGATGAATATGTGTTTGGCATGTAGGGTAGACGATGGACAAAATGAATGTATTGTGATTGAACATTTTTATTTGAAGGGTTGAACTGAAGCGCAGATCAAAACCGAATGTATGAAGGGCATTTGGACTCTGCACCAGCATTGAAGACAATACCAATACTTCTGGATTAATGAGTTTAAACTGGCTGCAGAAGCCCAAATATTAAGCGCGCTCCGGCCGGCCAGTTGAGATCACCAGACCGAAAACCATTGAAAAAGTTCACAAACTGGTAATGTAAGATCGACAAGTGAAAGTGCATGAGATAGCCAATACTGTTAGAATCTCAACTGAACGAGTGCACTTTATCTTGCACGAGAAACTCGCATTGAAAAAGCTGTGCGCGAAATGGGTGTCGCGATTGCCCAACTTTGACAAGAAACTGACTGATATTTTCGAAGCAGAATCTGGCAATGTTGAGGGGAAATCAGCGGAACTTTTGTCGCAAATTCGAAACCATGGTAAAAGAAATTTAAATCTATTACTACACTCCTGAAACCAAAAAAGATCCACAAAAATTGATAAAGGCTGGTTAGACTACATCGAAGGCGAAGCTAGTTTTGCCGATAGGAAAGGTGATGGCGACTGTTTCTTGCGATTCTATGGATATAACCCTTATAGATTATTTGAGAAATGGTAGAAAAATAACTGGTCTTTATAATGCGTATAATGCGCTAAATAGACATGTTAGGCAGACAGTGTAGAGTTAGGTGGAAACTTTCGCACGGAAATGACTCAAATAATAGTATACGAGTAAATAGTACGAATAGTTCGAATATAGGAGTAAACATTATTATGTTATAAGAACATTACGTGTGAGAATGTCGGTTCCATGATTTTGGCACTACTAATTTTTAATAATAAATGACAATGAGAATACAATTATTTTAGTACATAAAATATTATTTTTGTCAGTAAACTAGTTTTTTCCCCATTTTTCACGTAACCTGGCGTAAGATCACTGACCGTCGGAGCTCCGAACAGATTGTCTGGCGGGTGTGGATACGACTTCGAATGTGGGCCAGGGAGTTTGCAGGCGTGGAGGGGGGTGCGAGTAATCGCCTGTCGCCCGCGTCGCCCTCACCCCGCGGCCCGCAGCCCCACGCCGCCCCCGCGCCAATCGCAGACGGCGCGGCTGTGGGGCGAGGGCGGAGCGGGGCGGAGCGGGGCGCCAGCTAAATTGCTTTTGCATGTTTCTGCGGCGACGGGGCAACACGTGTAGAGAGCCTGCCTGCCACACCATTCACGGTCGACAGCACGCCTAGCGCCCCTCTACTCGCTGCCGTCCCCGCCTCCTCCGCCCCGCTTCACCCCGCTCCGTTCTAACACCGTCACTCTCCTCCTGGACTCCACGCCCCGCTCATCCCGAACCATTCCCTTCCCCGTCCGCTCTGCCCGCCCGCCCAGCCCGTCACCGCCTCTCGCCTCCCACCCGCCCCCCCCCCGCTTCCCCCCCGGCCTCTCTCATTTCGCTCCGCCCAGCCTCGCCTCGCCTCTTCCCGCCTCGCCCCGCTTCTCTTCGCGTCGCCCCCAGCCCCGTTCGCTCCCCTCGCCCCGCCTCGTCCCGCTTTGCCCCGCATTGCTCAGCCTTGCCCCGCCTTCGTCTCTCCCCGCCCCGCTTCACCTCGCCTCTCCCGGGCTTGTTCCGACTCGCTCCACCCCGCCTGCCCCGCCCCGCCACGCACCGATCCCCTCCCCTCCCCCACATCCCTTAGCGTACTCCCGCTGCGCCAGGACCCGCTACCCTCCGCCCCCGCCCTCCACAGCTCGTGGCACCAGCATCTCCCAGCAACGTCCCACCCGTCGCCCGATCAACCTTCACTTCGCTCGGCTCTGCCCTCGGCTTCAGCCCATATCCTCATAGGCTCTTGCATTGTCTCAGGAACGAACCACCGGCGCCACCACAGTTAAAAGGGGCTATGCAAACGACCTGAGAATTAATCTCAATAGATTGAAAACAATTTATTTTTGAAAAGTCCATATCAGAACGCGTTTTAGAAGGATAAGCAGTTATCGTAAAGTAATAATTTTAACTTCAAAACTACTAAAATCGCTGCATAATTACTGAATAAAGTATCACCTCATAATGAGAGATTGATCATGAAAAGATTAGTCTTATGGATGTGAACATGGTACTAAAAGTGATTACTTATACGGGCATATACTTACTGCGCACATACTTACATGTATCAATTAATGTACTTGTTGAGAAAATGAATGAAAAAATAAAAATTATACTGAAGTTTTTATTTAAAAGAAAATAGGAAAAAAGAGATGTTTACTTTGTAATGGTTCATTAAAGTCATCCATTCTTTATTTGGTACAATTGTACGGTATTTTAAATGTTTTAGTGTTATTAGCTATTGATGATTTTGATAATTTTATTATTACGATGGCCAATACAATTTAAGTTTTAGATTGACGCAGGGTAGTGCGCAGTGACATAAAACTAAACACATTTACGGTTTAGTTAGATATACCATCAATACACGCTCAGTTTATCGTTTAATGCCCGCTGGAACTTATAGATGTTCTCCTTTAGTACATGTGATAAGTACCTTCTGATTGATCTAGAAAAATGTAAATTGGTTCAGACTCATGGCTGAGCGTTCTCGCGTGCGCGCGCGTGTGTGTTTTCCGGATAAACTGGTACTTTTACCATCTAAATAAATTGGAAACTCATCAAGGTGATGCCGTAACGTTCCTCAAAATTTTAATCAAACTACTTGATTGAAGATTATTAAAAAGTCAACATTATAAAAAGTTATTAAGTCAGAAAAAATATTTTGTAGAACATTTTGCTGGAAATGAGCCTCACAGCCTCCAGGTTCAGTTTTCTTTCTGAGAGGTGGAATTCCAGGTTTCTCGAGCCGCCGGCGTTTGTGCCAGATACTCAGTCAGCTTGAAAAGGTACTCACGAATTCCGTCGCCTGCGTCTGATCATCGATCTATTTGGGGTCGGGGAGAAGCGCGATTGCGGACATCGTGCTCCTGCCCGCCCCGTCCCTCCCTTCCCCGCTCCGCCACGCCCCTGCGCGCCCCCCCCCCCCCCCCCCCCCCCCACGGCCCCCCCCCCCCCCCCAACGCCTCCCCTCCCCCCCCCCCCTTGCACCCCTCCGCTCCACCTAAACCCGCCCCCCCCCCCTTGGCGAAGTGTACGGCAACTCCGCGAGCCAACAGTCAACACCGCGCGCCCCGGGCGCTTCAAACAAACATGGCTGACCGAAAGCATAACACGGCGGCGCGCTCCCGACCCGACCTCCGGCGCTGGGGACGAGACGCCGCGCCGCGCCGCCCCCCGGGGGGGGGGGGGGGGGGGGGTGGGCAAGCAGTGGGCAAGACAACGGTGAGGCAAGAACGAGGGGAGGACGAGAACGAGGGTAAGGCAAAGACGAGGACAAGGGAGGGCGAGGAGAGAAGGGGGCAGGTAAGGGCGAGGGCGAGGGCGAGGGAAAGCGGAGGCAGCGGTGGATGCATGTGCAGGGTGTGGGTGTAGTAAGGGCGGGACAGTGCGAGGATGAGGGCGTTAGCGAGTATGACCGTGAGGACGAAATCGAGGGTGGAAGCAAGGGCGAGGATGTGGACGAAGACAACGGTGAGAGCAAGAGCGAGGGAGAGGACGAGAACGAGGGTAAGGCACAGATACGAGAACGAGGGTGAGGGAGAGCGAGGATGAGGCAGAATGAGGGAGAACGAGGTAAGGCGAGAGAGGAGAAAACGGGGCAAGGTGAGGCGAGGCAGGCGACGTGAAGGCGGAGGCAGCGTGGATGCATGTGCAGGGTGTGGGTGTAGTAGGGCGGGACAGTGCGAGGATGAGGGCGTTAGGAGTATGACCGTGAGGACGAAATCGAGGGTGAAGCAAGGGCTAGGATGTGGACGAAGACAACGGTGAGAGCAAGAGCGAGGAGGACGAGAACAGGTAAGGCACAGATACGAGACGAGGTGAGGGAGACGAGGTGAGGCAGATGAGGAGAACGAGGTCGAAGATGGAGGAAAAGAGGCAAGTGGCGGACGGCGACGGTGAAGGCGAGCAGCGATGATGCATGCAGGGTGGGGTAGTAAGGGTGGACAGTGCGAGGAGGGCGTAGAGATGACCCTGAGACGAAATCGAGGTGAGAAGGGCGAGGAGTGGAGAGACACGGAGAGACAAGACGAGCGGTAGCATCGGGACGAGGGGCAGGATGAGAGATGAAAAGAGGTAGCGGGAGGGCGAGGCGAGGGCGGAGGGCGAGGTGAGGGACAGTGAAGGGGGCGGCGAGTGGGAGGCATGCATGTGCGGGTGTGGGTAGTAGGCGGGACAGTGTGAGGATGGGGCGTTGGAGTATGACCGTGGGACGAAATCGAGGGTGAGCAGGGCGAGGATTGGACAAGACACGTGAGCAGAACGGAGGACGGAACGAGGTAGGCAAGATACGAGGACAAGTGAGGGCGAGCAGGATGAGGCAGAATGAGGGAGAACAGGTAAGGCGAGGATGAGGAAAACGAGGCAGGGAGGCGAGAGCAAGGGCGAGTGGGATACAAGCGTATGGCGAGGCAAAGTAGGGCGAGGCGAGGCAGGGCGACGGTGAAGCGGAGGCAGCGGTGGATGCATGCAGGGTGTGGGTGTAGTAAGGGGTGAGACAGGGTGAGAACGCCGGCATGAGTAAAGCGGAGGCGAGAGTGATAGTGTCTGAGAGGGGGGAAGGGTAAGGACGAGCACGAAAGCGAAGGCAAGAGCAACAGCGTGGGTAAGGGGGAGGGTAAGGGAGAGGACAAGGGAGGGGTTGAGGGTGAGGGCAAGAGCAAGAGTATGAGGAAAGAGTTCAAGTAATTCAAGTGGAGCATTTTTTGAGTTGAAGCTTCAAGTACCGCCAAAATCAAAATATTCTTTTTTAAAGGTGCAGGGCCTCCAGTTCATCCAGATCGATCGGGGAATATCAATTTTAGGAGAAAATTGTGTCAACGGTTTAGACGCTAGATAGAATACAGACGGTCGGACCAATAGACGTTTTGCTGTTTATCAATATTTCGGTATCAAGGACCCACTAAACATGGCTTCCTACCACACAAGGAGTTAGAAAAAGTAATTTACTGCGTATGGAGTTTTATTAACTTTTTTAGTACCAGGACTTCACAATGCTCGCTCACTCTCACTTGCCAGAAGAGTGTGGGAATAAGTTAGCATTTAGGTTCGGATGCGAGACTATTCTATAAAGATCAGTGTTGGAACAAAATGTTTCAATGTACGGATGGCGACAAATTATTTAGGGAATTCTAGGCTAATCATTTTATTTTTGCTACGTATAATTCCCAAAAAGAGTTAAAAGTATTATATTTCTGTTTTAAGGGTCGTTAATTGCAATTCAACATTGCTAGATCAATATTTTCCCGTAAAAAGTATGTTAAACTAAGGGAACAAATGTATTTTTTATTTTTATTTCTATGCTTTTATGTAACTTGATTGAATAAAATAATCAGAATAAACTTATAAAAAGTGCTTTCGTTCTAAACATCATTTAAAATTAATAAAAACATTTATATATTTTGTATATAATTGTTTTGTGGTTACTATTCTGTTCAAGATTTTCGAGATGTGGCTTACTTATTAAATTAATTTTAATTTAATCGTAACTTCAAAACTAGTAGAAATAATAATAATAATAATAATAATAATAATAATAATAATAATAATAATAATAATAATAATAATAATAATAATAAATAGTGCTTGCTATAAAATTTCCAACAATATTAATATCTTAATTCGATGAAGTATCCTTTTCATTGAAAAACCACAGAGGTATATATACCTTGAGAGTAGTTTCAAGTTTTTGTAATAAAAATCGTCCAAGTTTGATCTGTCATTGCCCTTTCCTGAAGATTCACATAAAGATTTGATATGCAATAAAATTTATGAACCCATTTCCTCCTCATGGATCAACTTACTATGATAAAGACGTTGATAGCATTTATTGCTGTCGTTATGTGATGTAGCGTGACTCTGTGTCTACTTGTAAACCAGTTTTACTGCACGCTGTTCACGTAAGAATAATATGAATTTACATATGAATACTGAAGGTAACAATATGCATGAGTACACCAATATCATCCTTGTTCTTGGTATTATGAACTTCAATAACTCTCCTTTACGAATGTGTCATTTTGACTAGTAAAATGGAAGCAGAGGCGGTGTTCTGAGCTCAATACTTCGGAGTAAAACCATAAAAGCGTCAATAAAACGTCTATTTCTGTGGCGATGGTGCCACCAAAGGACAGTCTATTAATCGAGAGGAGTGGGATGTGAATAAAAGTCTATCAGGAAATACGGACATAAATCTAAAATATATTCTTTTATAAGGCTGTGATACTTTTGCGAATGAATGACGTACTCCTTTCTGAGAGTGAGAGATGAAGCTTGTGCTATCACGTCGTTTCGTTTCCTCAGCAGGGGATATGCGGTGGTTGCTCTATATATAGTATAAAAGCAGGTAGGATTATGATAAGGTCAGAATGTGACTGATTTTTTCATGTTTCCGGGCACGTCAACTGCTTTGGTCATTAGTCTCGTTAGTGTTGTGCATGTTTTTCCTCCGGAGATGGCAGTGATCTCCCCCGCTGGATGGCGAGATCCGGCGCCGACCTACCGTCGGCTAGCGGGGTTTCCCCTAACCAGGACTCTCCAGCGGGGTACCACCCCAGCCGGGACAAGTTCTAAGCTCTCGACTGGTCTCCCGAAATATGTGATAGCGTAGTGCATGTTAGTGTAAGTGAGTGTGTGTAAAGGGAGAGGATAGGACAAGAAAGAGGAAGGACAGATTGCGCGCGGTCCGTGACCCATTTGGTAGGGTACTGCTCCGGCATTCGCCTGGTGTTGATCGGAGAAACCACGGAAAACTACCGATCAGAGCAGCCGGCCGCTAGAATTCTCCTCCAGACAGCGGCTGAATTCAACCTAGCTGGAAAGCTAGTGTCGAAAATCCTGCCGCCGTCATGACTCGAACCTAGGACCTCGCGGTTAGAGTCGCTGCAGTGACATTAGCTGATGCACTGAGCTACCGCTCCCGGTGTCAGAATGTGGTTTTGACAGGTGATTCATGAATAAATGTTTTCAACTTCTAGTGCATTATGGAGGAGTCAAGGATGATTACCGCTTGCCAATGAACATGGAGTGGGATCTCATGTAAATAAGTTACACATAGGATTACAAGTATAACATGACGACCCCGATTGGTGGATAACTTGGCTTGCAAGTGTTTGGCTGGTACTCGAGCTCTCAGAGAACGACTGACCTATTAGCAATGATAATATCGAGTTTGCACCCGTTACCTCACACTGTCACTTCCATACATTTTTATAGTCAAAACTAATTATAAAGCAAAAAGGGAAAAACATTAGTGTCTGCAAGAATTGCTTACCAGTCAGCGACGTCATGTCAGTAATAAATTATGTGTAACTTCATTACATATGTAAAAACGGTATATATGTAAAAACATTGGTAAACATTGGTAAAAACGGTACATATGTAAAAACATTGGTAAAAACGGATAATTAATGACCCCCCCCCCTTCATACTTCACATCTTCGTTTCATTTCTTATGAACTACCAGAACGTAAGTTTTAATTGATGGAATGACTGGGTAATTGTTAGTAGGGAAAGAAAAATACGACATAAGTTCACAGTGAACATTCCGATGCCTTAGGGGATATTCAAACCCTGAGCTTTTAACGCAAACTACGAAAGACACTCCTCAAAATTCCTTCTCAGTAGAGGTCGATCATAACACACAATTTCGTAAAATCAAATAATAAAACAGTCACATACAGTAATACTTTGTATACATTTTTAACACTATCTCGACTGCTTCACTGAATAGTGCTGGTCCCAACCGCCGGGCAGTTTTTGACTATTTTTGTACTTTATAACTTTGAAGCAGTATAGCTTTGAATTTACTGTAATGTTAATATAATGGTTTATAAGTAACATTTCTTCATTAAAATGACATATTTCATATTTCGACAGAGATATTGAATCTTCTTTAAAGTTTCCTTGAAAAGTGTGCTTTCAAGAAAAGAACTTTAAATATTGTATAGGCTCTTATATAACCATAATTATACCAGGGAAACATATGTTATTTTGTAATTATTTTATTGGCATCAGCAGTCATACTAACAAAAACATACTTTTGGGAATTCACTATGTTTAGGCTGTCTTGCAAACTCACGTCAGCCATCTTCAAACTGCAGCTTTCAGATGTTTTAGGCACAAGTATAAATTGTAAACAAACATTTCCTCGGATTTTTTTCTACATACTTGAAACGCCACTGAAAACGACAAATAAGCGGCGTTTGGATAAACCTCTCCGTTTGTTTAGACCGATAGTGTTAAACTGAACAGTACAAAGTATATGTTTAATTTATGTGAATACATTCGTAGTCGATGCGTTTTAGTGAATCATTAAAGACAAACAGACTGACGTTTAATAGGTAAAACGCGCTTAATGTATTTAATCTAATGATAATCGTAATAATCTCGGAAATGTGTTTCAACATCGGTTCCATTGAAGGGATGAGATTCGATCAATCATAATCGACAAATGAACATTTGTTTAAACGGTAAGTTAATAATAAGGTATCATTAGCATGCTATTGTTTATTTCGTCTCATCCAAAATTTAGGTTTGTGACAAGTGCAGAATGTTCAGTTTTCAAAAATTGTGTGTTCGAACCATTGTGCGAACTGGTTCAGCTTTTGAACCATTGTGCGGTTAGTTGTAACGGTACTAGTATATTCTTTCAAAGAAGTGCATTTACTTAACTCACTTTAAATATATTATTCTATCTACAACGAATAGTAGATGTATTATATGAAAATAATTTCATTTTATATCATTAGGAAAATAAATATTTTTCATGGTATTTGTTTATAAAAAATATTGCAATTCTGTGGAGCAAGGGGAAATCATGAGGTTTTCTTCATTTTAAGTATCGTCTTGGATTATTTTACCATAGTACTGCTACTAATAGTAATAATAATACTATTATTAATAACAATAATAATAATAGTTTACAAAAATGGACATTTTACTTTTAAGCTGTAAATATAGAATAGTTTGTGAATTTTCACCCCTTAATTTGTACATGTTGCTTTTCAAATGTTGTCCTATATTACGATACGTTGAAATGTATATTTAACTGTTTTAGTTGTTTGGTTATCATTGATTTTCATACCTGATTCTAATGTTTTGAATAGGTAGATTTTCAAACAATAAATTTTCCAAATAAATCATTGGAATGTATCTAGCTCTATTCCCCATTTAGTAACATGTCTCTCACGAGGTAAGGCGATCAACTATCTTAAAACTGAAACATAACTTTCCAAAATTGAAACAATAATGCCCTGGAAGTACTTTTGAACTTTACTTTTGAACTGTAAATATAGAATAACACACAGGCGAGGGCAGATAAGGAACGAAAAAGATGATTTAATAATATAGTCATATAGTACGTTGTGTTTATTACTTTGCCTTTTGCACAATCAAACGGTTGAAATATTTGATATTTTA
The DNA here is from genome assembly GCA_964035755.1 of Teleogryllus oceanicus. Taxonomy (NCBI): domain Eukaryota; kingdom Metazoa; phylum Arthropoda; class Insecta; order Orthoptera; family Gryllidae; genus Teleogryllus; species Teleogryllus oceanicus. Next base: position 91,810,579 of record CAXIVR010000007.1, read on the forward strand.
TTATAATGAATTTATTAACTATAAGTACAAGTTCTTGTTCGTTTTCGAATGACAGAAGACGCTGAGAGAGAACGATGCAGTAACTGAAGTAAGCAGTAACTACTGTAACTGGTATAAAAGAACTGATTGCCTGTCGCGCAGCCAACTAGCCAACGCAACGTACCAAGCCAGTGCAACCAACAGCAACATTTAGTGCGTCGAGATAGCTTCTCCGCACTGGGCCTCCTATTAAGAAAGTCAATGATATTGTTAGCAAATAGATGACTGGGAAACAAGTGAAGGGGACAATACTTCCAGCATCTGTTATAATCATGGTAAGTGCGGTATTCACGTTTTCTTTTATTTCACACTGCTACCAACATACTTCTTGTTGCAAGCAGAAAAGTGCCACCGCAGAGAGACTTTCCTGGCGCTCTTTTTATTAAAGATGGAAAATGAAATTTAAAAATTAGATTCTTCCCTCCAATATGAAAATAATATTTTTTCTAACTTGATAATCTTAATATCTGGAGTGGAAGACAAAAAAATAGGTTACTCTCCAAAATGCATTCTCAATGCCTCTATTTTCACGGCCCGAGGTGAGTGGAGAGGGACATGGTTGGTCTGCAGCCGGACGTAGCAAATGGATGTCAGGCGGAATGGGGAGGGAAGGGTGGGCAAGGCGGGATGGAGCAGAGCTCAGAGAAACGGGGGTGGACTGAAACAAAGTGGAGAGGAGACTGATGCGGCAGAGATGGAGGACTTATTAATAAAACTCCTTCTACTTTACAATAGAGATATGATTTATTATTTTTTCGGTCTAATTCATGATCGCGATGCGTGACCACGAGACCCAGCGAATTGCAGATATATTTTGGAATATACTACTATTTATAGCTGGGCATTGGCAAAACATTCGAATTTCCTAACACACGGGCCATTGACCGCGCGCGGCATGTCTTTCCTCTTCCTTGTCCTCATCTCTTACTTATATGCAATGCCAGGGCTAGGCATTGGCAGACCGGGCTCTCGCACCGATCCCCGCAAGTCAAAGAGCACGATTATGGAAAGGATGAAAAAAATAGTAGAAACATGAAAAAGAAATTAGAATTCGAGGAAAACGTTATTGTAATTTTTTATTTTTGAAAAAAATAAATTAATTATTAAGAGTGAAATTCAAGGTCAACGATGAGTCAACGATTAATATAATATTTATTATTAAGAGCAATATATGTAAACAGATTCATAATTTTACCATCATTTATACGTTTGTATAAGAAAACACATGTTGAAAATAAAGTAACAAATAAAAAGATTCAGGCTAATAATTTCTCCGCAAGAGCAAATTGCCTGTCTTCCTGCAAGCAGTGGCCCTGAGCGCATTGCCAGATGCGACGAGAAGCGCAGGTAGACGCCGAGCAGACGTGCAGCTCTTTCGCGCAGGCCTCGCGAAGAGCGGCAATACGTCATGCCGCTGACGCCGCGCCCACAACCCGCTTTCCCTCAACTCAACTCAAGTCAACGCGCGGCCATCCGGCGTCGCGCGTTTCGCCGCAAACACACACACACACACACACACACACACACACACGGCAGCGGCGCGTTAACCGCGGGCGGCGGGGCGGGCGGGGGCGCCCCACAAATCACGCTTTAGCTTCTCCAGAGGTGCTTCCGGCCGCGCCCGCATTAAGTCTGCACCGCTGACACGCGAAGCATCGCCCAGGCGACGGCAGCCACGGAGGAGGTGGCAGCCTTGCTGACGGAAGCCGAGCGTTCGTCGGTGGCGCGAGGGGTGGCGGCAGCGGTGGCGGCGGTGAAAGGTCCTAGGCTTGTTGGTAGTGGCCTGTTGGGGGGGTTAAGGGGGGGGGGAAGGAAAATTGGAAGAGATGGATGGTGGAGGGGATGTGGAGGGGGATGTTGGTCGGGATGGCAGTGGATGTCAGGATCGGTGGCGGCAGTGAAGGCAGCGGAAGTGTTGAGGTGGTGAAGTCAGATGCGGAGGCGGAAGTGGTGATCGTGCTGACGGAAGTGGAGACGGTAGGGAACGGGGGTTGGCGGAAGATGAAAAGACAGCGTTGGTGATGGAGGCGATAAAATTGGTGGTGGTGGTGACGGCGGAGCTAAAAGTGGAGACCTAGAAGAGACATAGAAGAATAACGGAACAGCGGTATTGGCGGACTTGTACTGACAGAATTTGGGGCGGTGTGAAGCAATGGTGCAGGACGCAGCAACAACGGCTTGTTCGTAGTGGAGGTGGAAGTGGGGATGGAAATGAAGACGCCGGGGGTGACAATGGGTTCGGAGTTGCTGGATGAGCGGACGTGACGGTAGCTGAGACGCTGGTGAAACTACGGATCCGGAGCGCGTCTGTGATGGTGTGTATGTGTATGTGCGCGCGCGCGCGGCAAAACTGAGACGGCGACGATGAACCCAGCGGCGGGGATGGTGAAGGAGGCGGTGACGGAAGTAGGTGTTCTGGTGGTTATAGAAGGTGGAAGGCGGATGCGGTGAGAAACGGCGTATGTGGCGGGAAAGCGTGGGTGGCAGGGACGGCGGGAGGTACAGTGGTGGCGGGGGGCGGTGGCTGCGGTGGCGGCTGGGATGGCGCGGTCCTTGCGATGTGACGCAGTGTTCCCATGAATATTTATGGCGCTCCGCGCAGAGCGAGCGGCCGCCGCCGCAACCTTCATCGGAGCCGCGTTAAGGTGCAACCGCGAGCGGCATCCTTGACGCGTGCGAATGAGATTGTTTGATGATGCGCCAAATATGCCGGGTATTAAACTACAGTCACAGACAAACAAATATGAAACGCAAGATCTTAATATCTACCGAAGTTTGGCTTGTTGAGTTGTCGATGTGCTGGTGTAATATTTAGAAGGGTTTTGCCGTTGTAGTGATTCTTTCAGTTACTTCATTTTCTTTACCTTGAATCCAAAGATTAATTTTTTCCTGGTTCATGTCTCGAAATTTTTCAATCTCGAGTTACTATGTTGGTTTCAGAGTAAGATGTATTATCTCGTTAGCTATTAGATTCGTAACATTCGTATAAATGAGGATTGAAATCGTTTATTTTACTCTTGGTTCCACATTTTTATTGCAGAATTAATTAGTTAATGGCAAGTTTTCGCAATAAAAATTGAAGGCGCCGATACAAACCGACTTTGCATACTAATGCAAATTTTTCCATAAAATATATGGGTTAATTTTCTGTTAATCACAGAAATCGTAGTTATTTACATATCATGCTACCTTGTCTCGCCATTACCATCTAAAACCGGCTGACATAACGCAAGGCAAAATCTGTTGTCTACAAAGTATAACAACGCAAGGCCTTAGAATTCGATTCTGGATGGTGGGAGACTTGACACTATATAGATGGCTGAATTGAATTCAGACGCTTTGAAGAGAACCATTTTTTAGACCGACTGCTGTAATTGGTAGTTAATCGTGGTTTCTTCAGTCAATATTACGCTACTGTCGAGCGGGGCCACATACCGCACACCTTAACAAAGGGGCCACATACCGCACGCGATCTTTCCTTTCTCATCATTGTCCACTCTTTTCCCCTATACACACACAGACATACTTGCAAGGACGACACTAAAATACACGTGGGGAGACCAGTCGACCTTGTCTCGGCAGGGGCGGTCACTTCAAAAGCCGAGACACAAGGAGGGTGGAAATCCCCCTAGCCGGCGTATAGGTTGGTTCTAGAAATCTAGCAACCGGTGAACGCTGCCACCTTCCGGTATATAAGATGCCAAACATTTACCAGCCACAGCAATTGCCGCGACCGAAAATGCAAAATAATAAATCAATCCATCCGCTAAGTAGCAGCCTCTCTCTTCTTTCAACCTTTTGTCCATCCCCACTTCCACGCCATACAACCTCCAACATCGTCTCTTCATTCCAATCTAACCTGCCATCAACCGCATTGCATCGGTGCCGAACAAAGCAGCTGCTGCCGCCGCTTCCATGCAGCTGCTGCTGTCAGCTACATCTCCCTCCCTTCCACCCCCACCCTCCACCCGCCAACGCATCGTTCTTCTCTCCCTCGCCCCGCTTCCGCGCGTCCGCTCCGCCCCGCTTCGGCGGCCGACGAAAGAGGCACCGCGGCCGCAGAGAGAGAAAAAAAAATATACATACCATTTGCCTCGCAGGTGTCACGTCTACACGGATTCAGCCACGCGCTCACACGCGGACCGCCCCGCCCCGCCCCGCCGCCATTAACGCCGTGTCGTTGCTTTAATGCCTCGCCCAGGGCGACATCTGTCTTCGCGCGGCCGGACCCACCCGCGACCGCCATGTTTGGAAAATGGTCAGCGAAGTCCAGGGGTGGGGAAAATCACGAATGGCAACGACTTCAACAATCGGCCTTTCTGCAGAGAAATGGCTGTGATGCTGAAAGATTAACACCGCTAATTCAGTAAAGAAAATTTGTTATAGTTAGTCATTGTGTTGTGAAAAGAGTGAGAGTTTGTAGATGATGCTCCTGGAAATGATCAGGAAATCCACCCGTTAGAACAGTTGGTCTTGAAACTCGATCGCGACCAAGGGACACAAAATTACTCATGATTAATGCATCAATCACCTTTCCGGCATCTTGGAATACAACAGACTAGTGTACTCGCCGGGATGTGGGCGAGCCTTCTTGGTTCATGTAACATTCTGCCACCAAGGTGTGCTTGTATCAATGAAGTTATTTCGTAAAGAATATTGTGACTTAATGAACCGTAAGAGATATTCAATCCGCTTCACCAGCGAAGGTAACTTAGGTGGTACTTCTAACTGCCAGGTCCTAGAGTTCAACTCCCGATGGAGGCGGATTTTTGAAAGAACAGTTAGGTTGAGTTCAGCTGCTGTAGGCAGGAGAATTCAACCAACCACTCACTCGATGTACACTTACGTAGTACTTTGTAGATATCTGTATATGTAATGTACACTCCACTACATTATTTATAATATTTCAAATTCAGTAGAATATAATTGATACTCCTGGCTCATGAACTTCATTCGTAGAAAGTATATTGCGAGGTCACTAAAGAAAATACTTAACTTTTAACCTTGAAATGTATAAGATATATATTTTTTTTATGGTGTACTAGTTCATTGCTGTGTGTTTACAGATCTCAAACAAAACACGTACGCAACGGTATTGTTAATGCCCTTGCGGGCCTTTCTGATTCTTTATACTCGAGGTCCTTTTGCATATTTATGGTCCGCTCTAATACCAACACAACACATACAACATTTTTATGAATTCCACTTATTAATGTTACGATGCAATCAAATACAATAAATAAATGACATAATGCTCTAATAAGTAAAATAACTCATTATAAACATTATTTTGCTTAATTGATGTGAAATTTGCAATTTTGGAATGTTTCCGTGAATATACAATTGCCACGTCACTCATTTCATTGTTACGTATCACCTATTTTTAGACATAGTATGTGCTTCACTCACAGACAGTACTACTAAGATGTATAAGGCACATCGGCTAACGTCCTCGAATAGTTATTTTTTTGGTGTTATGATATATTCTAAATAACTTTTAGCAATAGAAGAAAATAACCTAAAAGTATTGTTTCTTCAATGCAATGTACCATGTTATTCACACTATTATATAACTCTCCAATACACCATACACGTTTTCATATATTTTTCGGGATTTTACAGGAAACCCCTTCCCCGTTGTTTTGTTAGCTTTTGCGAGATTTTCCGGAACAACTGACCTGAAGCCAACTAACCTGTACTATTTTTCCTCTCACGTCTTCACCATGCTAGCCAAATTAGATTCATAAATGCTTAAAACTAACTAGTACTCTTTTCCTTTTCACTAATCGTTTTCGCTCGTAGTTTGTTATCACAACAGGAAGCAAATTTTTCTGAAATATTTTGCTATATCCCGTTTCCCCAAGGCTTCTCGAATATATTCTCTGATTCATCTTCTTGTAGAGGGGAGATGGATCATACTAGCATAGAACCATGCCATTACTCTGCCTTTAGGCTAGGAATGGAGACAGGATGGGTTTGTTTTAGGTACTGATTCGATATCCAATTGGTATTGATCGATGGAAAGTTTGCAAATGACTGCTCAGAGCACCTGGCGTCTAGATGTCTTCCCCGGAGAGTATTTGGCCTCGACCAAGCTAATTATCTGGCATCGAAACTCTGCGACGTACTCAAAAGTACGACATCTGACACTGCATACAAAACTTGAAGTACGAACTAACAACTAAAAAACGTCTCCTTCCTTTAAAAACAATGTACCGTATTTGCCGGTGGATAAGATATTTTTCCTTCTGAAACCCGTCAAAAACAGGATGCGGCTTATATAACAGATGGGCATTACAAAGTATACAGCATTACAAAAATCAAATTTTTGTACACAGGAATTTGTATTTCTACAAAATTGATTATTACAGAAGCTAAAAGAATGCAGAAAATTTCATGCTCAATATTGATTATTACAGAAGAAGAAAGAATGCTGAAAATTTCGTTGGGTCAACGTCATGGTGTAGAAGATTTATGAAAAGGCACGGTCCTTCCATGCGTACTAGAAAAATATCATAAAGACTTCCGGCGGAATATGAAGACAAGATCATTGCTTTCAACAGGTCAAAATTCCCATTCCTTTCACAGAAACAAAAAACAAGTATAAAATTTAGAATTAAAAAATGAAATCCTTCTTGAAAATAGGGGTGCGTCTTATACACCGTATGGAGTACCCGTGTCACATGCACCGGCAAATACAGTAAGTACCATTTATCTTGGTCTTTGAATTCTATGACATTTTAGTAAAACAAATGGATATATCTGAAATTCTGGATGAATCTCGTTGGTGAGTCAACCAACATTGCACTTCTGCGAATCAATTCAGAATATTTGAACACGTATGTTTCAAACGTTTATACGAGAGAGTCTGTATTTTATATTATCAATTTTTTAAAATAACTAATCACTATTGTGACAACAACCTACAATTGCAACAAATAACCAGGTATTTTATCCAACTTTCTGGCAATAGTTCCAGTTTTAATTAGTTTTTATTCTCTGATATAAAATTTTTATTTTTTGCCTGATGTACAAGATTTTTAAAAGAAAGATGACAATGTTATCGCAGTCCGTATTCATTAATTGCACCATCTGATTCATCCACGGTGAACACATGCTCTAAAACTGTTGCGCAACGATCACAAGATTGGCACCCCTCCGTCTATTAATAATATTAATATAAAACCCCTTTTGATACTCTAGTGATACATAATACACTTTTAATACAAAAAGTATTTGTTCCGCAAAGTTCACAAAATAGACGCCCCTCATTCTATTATTAATATTAACATAAACCCATTTCAATACTCTAGTGCTACATAATACACTTTTAATACAAATAGTGCTGCATTTTTAACTCCAATAATGATTTCATTTACAATTAGTTTTTCTTATCTGCTGTAAAATTGCCTACTTAGTGATGTGTGTTTTGAAGCAAAAAGACAACATAGCAACCAGTATTAATTAATCTGTCCATTTTTCATCCATGAGGAACACCTGCTCGAAAAGCGTCCACGAGATTGGCACCCCTGCGCTATGCTTGCTATTGGGGTCACCAGAGCGCGCGGGGTGGCATGGAGCGGGCGCTGCGTGGCCACGGGAACGCGTGAAGGATTACACGTCGATTGTGATTCAACTTTTATGGAAATGCGGCTGGGCGGGGACATTTATTTTGGATGACGCCGAGTGTCGAATGAGTAAACGAGAGGAATTTTGAAATTCAACGGCCACAGTCGCCTGTCTGTGTTTGCTGATGTTTTGCTTGCTGTAGTGTCACCTGCAAAGTACAGTGTTTTGACGTGCCTAATAAATTATTAACTATGATGGTTAAAGAATTTTTCAATGAAAAAAGAGAAAAAAACATAAGGGACAGTGTTCTAAACGTATTCGAAGTATGATAAGCCGTGCTTTAATGTATTGGTTGAACAAATTTGAAATTAAAAGTTGAGATTCATTGAGAATAATTAAAGGTTGTTTTGTAATCAACCTTCGAGCATAAAATCTATATTATTAGTTTCCAATACACGCAGAAATCGAAAGAAAACTACCCAGTTTCTGTCCACGTAAAAGATATCTAAGATTTCATTATACTCCTAAGAAATTGAGAAAAATCCAATAACAATAAAACAGCTTCAATTTTGACTGAAAAAAGTCATTTGATTATGGTATTCCGTGTCCCGCGCGTGCCGACTGAATTTTTGTGCTGAATGCGTCAACCATTACTGACAACTGATGTCATGCGACAGCAGGGCTTAAAGGAAGAAGCCCGCCTGCCATTAAATATTTGCTTTTCTCCAGATGGGTAATGGAACAGCAACGTTTGGGTATTTATTGGTATTTATACAACTTGTGTTCTGTATGTATCCGTTATACGTATTCTTATGGATGTTGTTGCAGTATTAAGAATACTGTTTCTGCTAAAATATTTAATTTATTGCCTTGATATTATTTTAAAATTTGGTCTGGTGTTGTTCACTAAAATGTCATAATTTTATCTTTTGATAATTCAACTATTGAATCGAAGAGAACTCTAGTGGTCGGCTGTTTTCACCAGCGACTATTTTCGAGCACACGGTACACAGACTACGCACGATCATTCCTTCAGCATCTACCTTCTCCTCTCGTCTTACACACATTTACACTTATGTGCAGTGCACTACCACACATGTCAGTCGGAAGGTAAGAGCTCGTCCCGGATGGGACGGTAATATGGGAGAAGATTTATAAACAATATATTTATTGTATTTGCAGTGCACTACAAAATATAGGCGGATGAAAGAGGTGTTTTTTTTTAGTTTTGAATTTGTTAAGATATGAACCTGTTCGTCGATAAAGTAAGGAGAGAATAAAATGATTAAAATAATGATAATAAGATCTGATGCTCCCGGAAACTTATAATCATCCATTCCTTTTTTTAATTGTCTTAAACCATTTGTCTGTCGAACTTACATTACATAAACCAATTTAACTTATGATATACATCAACATTCGTGTATTTTTGCTTTTTACTCAATGTGAAATCATTTTTCTCAGTTACCTTGGTCTTCGTCATTATATTAGTAAATAAAACGGTTGTTCTGAAGAGAAATCAGATCTTTAAAGGAACGAAAATTACATCCGATCATCACTCCGTCTCCGAAACGCGACATCCGTGTTGAAGAATAAAATCTAGTTAATACCCGATATAAAGTTAGTCGTCTCTTGGTTGTTCCGAACAATATCAATGAATTGAGGAAGAGAAATATGAGTAGAAAACTTCCGAAAGAAACCTTTGTTTTCCCCATAACGTCCCCATCGGAGAGCGGATCGGAATAGTGTACTCCTGCAAGAGAAATATGAACTGTGTCGCCGGCCTGCACTCGCTGAAACGATCCATCGCGGGAGGATCCTCAAGAGATACCGCGTTCCTAGACGCTTTCAGTCGTATTTTAAAATTATTTTACGAGGGAGTCGTAAAGATGAGACTGCTTTATGTTGTCGCGAGTCCCCGCCAGAGTGTGCCTTAAGCCGAACCAATCGCTGCGTCCTCCGCACTCGGGGCCAGCCAATGGGCCATAACGCGGGGTGCGCGTCAACTGTCCGCTGAGGTTTGGTGAGGATGAGGTCGCGGATGGACTGAATGAGAGGAGAAAGACGGAACGCCGATAATCCGTCGGCTGTGTGACCTAGCGGATTATTTATTAATTAACGAACCACACGCATTAACTTCTAAGGTCGATAAGCCCGTAAGTGTAGTGTGTTGTTATCGCAGGAGGTGGCAATGATCTTCCCCCTCCGAATTCGGCGCCAACCTCCCCGTCCGCTTTCGGGGTTTTTTATAGCCGCGTACCGGGAGCGGTAGCTCAGTACATCAACTGATATGACTGCAGTGCCTCTGACCGGGAAGTCCTAGGTCCGAGTCCTGATGGCGGCAGAATTTTCGACACTAGCTTTTCAGATAGGTCGAATTCGGTCGCTGTCTGGAAGAGAATTCTAGCGGCCGACTGCTCTGATCGGTAGTTTTCCGTGGTTTCTCCGATCAAACCAGGCGAATGCCGGAGCAGTTCCCTACCAAACGGGCCAAGGACCGCGCGCGATCTGTCCTTCCTCTTCCTTGTCCTATCCTCTCCCCTTACACACACACACACTTACACTAACATACACTACACTACCACATATTCCAGGAGACCGGTCGGGAGCTTAGAGCTTGTCCCGGCTGGGGCGGTGCCCCGTTGGTGGGAGAGTTCTGGTTAGGGGAAAACCACACTGGCCGACGGTAGGTCGGCGCCGGATCTCACCATCTAGCCGGGAAAGATCACCGCGCTTATCCCGAGAAAACATGCACTACACTAACGGGACTAATGACCAAAGCAGTTGACGTGCCCGGAAAAAATCAAATTAAATCAAATCAATACAGCCGGGTATCTGCCGCCAACAGAGCACCAGCCGGCACAAGTTGTAAGCCCCTGACTGGACGTCCGGCATGTGGTAGTGTAGTGGATGTGTGTCAGTCAAGGGTGAGGATAAGACGGTATTGATCGGAGAAATGACGGAAAACAACCTATCAGAGCACCCGGACGCTAGAATTCTTCTCTAGACAGTGGGTGAATTCGAGCTAGCTAGTGTTGAAAATCCTGCCACCGTCGGGGCTCGAATCCTAGAAACTCTCAGTCAAAGGCACTGCAGACGGGCTGGGATGCGAGGAGAAGGATGTATAGCCGAGAATTTCTCAGCTGTGTGCCTTATCAGTATTATCAGTTACAAATCAAAGAGTCAATGTTGGATTTCATCGTTGTTATTTACTTTTAGGTGTTTACTTTTCCTCCCTATACTATTAAATATAAAGGAAAAAATGGTCTATGTTATTAAATTACTCTCTAGACTTTGTATTGTAAACGTTTTTCCATTTTCTACGAAATTGTATCATAAAAATGTGTGTAACACTTGAGAATAGCCTATACCATTGATTCGGAATTCAATGGTAATCATAGTATGTAAGTTTTATTTTTTAAAGTTTCTTTCTGATTTTGAAAATGCCATTAGTTGCAATTTTAAACATTTGTTATTCGCCAAACCATAACATGTATCAGATTTGGGCAAATGCTCAAGGCACATTGTTTTGAACCAAAACCTAAATGTCTGATGAACATTTATCCTCAATAAGCAGGTCCGTAGCATATATCATTAATAGATTATTTGTGGGTGGCGAAAGGTGGCGAAATTACACATCAATACTCCAATACTGCGTATTATACGCCTTTCTCTTATCTCCGTTTATTTTTACACGAGAAAAAATAGGCTACTTTGGACTCTGAATTAAAAAGTGAGTATCATCGAAGAAAATTGAGAAGGATAGCGATAGTGCTTCAGGGGTCGTTGTGGTGTAAAAATAAATTACAAGCAGCAAGGAGAGTATAAAAGTTTGTTTATGAAGTATAAATTAGCTTCAGTGACTTCTCCCGTATTTCGAGCCAATCAATAAACTTATCTGAGCACGATTCATTAATTAGTTATAAAGAATGTCCAATATTTCTTAGCAGTTTGAGTATGGAAATTATAAAAGAAAGAGCGAAGTTTCAATGAAAACTGGCATAAAAAACGAACAAACTGTTTTGCATCTACAATTTACTACTCTTGATAACGAAAGCGTTATTGCTTGTGAATTTTATTGGATATTATGGAGTGGGTGATTATATTGGTTGTAAAACTCAAATCACGAAAATGCATTTAAAATTAAGTTCAAGTTAATAATCAGTGTATAATTTTGAGTTAAAAATCTCTTGAGTTTTGACATTTTTATTTTGCTGTTTTTCAGATTCTTTTACACTTAAAATCAGCTGAATATTAATGGCAATGTTGGGAGAATGTTGATAAAATGCGGAGAACAAAGTTAAAAGAGTAATTTTTATTTATATGAAAAACCATATTACAATAAATTGAGACTAGAGAATTGGATGCTCCGAGAAATTAATTTTATTTAATGATCGTTATTAAAATTAACATTTTTTTGTCAGTACTTTTGTGTAGCTGAGCATCATTCAACTGATTAATAACATATTTTATAGCTCTTTTTAAGGTATAAGGACTTATGCTTTGTTGTAAGTTCTGGCGTGTGTTTTCCTCTGAAGCTTCAGCCTATGTAATTTAAGATAAGGCAACAAATGCAAGGAGAATAAAACTGTTGACATTCTGCCAAAGCGTATGATATAGGAATTCATTTGCACGCGTGCAGTCATCTTCAAGAACGCTTCGCGGATGGAAAGTACGATCTTTATCTTTCTATGCATTATGAATAGTGACGTACACTCAAACTATTTATTTTTAGTAATGTGAACGTACCTTTCTTCATGTTTTTTTCTTCCACGATATGCACCCTCCCGCCTTTGTCATTGACGGAAACGTGCCGAACACAATAAATTAACAACAGTTGGTATGTTGGAGATGGAAAAGGCGGTTGGAGACGGCATATAGTCGTCTTGTAGTGGATGCCTCGAGAAACAAATGTTCTCCCAACCATGAATAATGACCTTTACTCGAACTAGTCTTTTAGAGATGTGATGTTTTCTTTTTACAATTGCTTTTATTCCACAATATACAAGCTCTCGCCTTAGTCACTGGTGAAAAGGCAACAAGTGCAATAAAACCGAACAAAACTTCCCATTCTGGAAACAAGGCCATCCGTCTCAACTGCTCTTGAAGAGGATCTCTCCAGGCCGCCGCAAAGTCTTCCCAGACGAAGGCGGTCGTCCTTGACGCCGTCGCACTCGTCCCCGTCGCCACGATGGCACCGGGCCAAGCTCATCAAGAAGTCCTCTCCGGGTCCCGCCGGGTTATTATCGGCATTACCAAGATAACGCCCGCGTAATTTAACACCATTATCGCGCGCCGCGAAGATGGAAATCGTTTCCGCTCCGGGTCAGGCGCCCGCCGAAAAGCCGCCTCTTATTCAATTGCGCGCGCGAGACCGTGACGCGGATATGACGCCGACCTTAATCCGGCGAGTATCAAAAGCAATTAGGATGAAAGCTGTCTAAAGCGATCCTCGACGGGCGCGATCTAATTAGTGACAGGATACGCGCTCGTCGCGCAGGTTTTGCAGGCGCTTTCCGCGTTCGCCGCCCGCCAAGTTATTGCGCCCAAAAGACTTCGGTTTCGATCCGAGTCGTCGACTGCTCTAATTATCTCGCTGCATTTCCCACGTACCTCGTTTGGGATAAGATTTACCTCACTCTAGGGTGCTAATTTTGAGGGTTAATTATCAACAGAACACCAGGGGTACGTAAGTATCTGCATTGTTCGCCTTATACATTCCGGACGCCCGGAGCGTAAATGTGTCAACGGGAAAGGGGAACACCCGGAAGAACGAAGGAAATAAAACGAACGGAAAATGAAATATAATAAAACATTTATTTTCTTGGCCGCAGCTTTTCTTGCTACGGAGAGCACTCTTGGGAGCAGGCGTATAACTTGGCTCTAATTAACTTTTAATTACCTCCCTTGGTTGCCATAACGTGTAAAACAATGAGAACTGAGTAATTTTAACTCGGCGGTAATTTTCTTAGAGTCTGCGCACAAAGGAGATATTCCGCCCTGCCTTCTGTGCTGGAGCACGTTCTTCGACTTGACGGAGCCTCAGTTGCGCTTGCAAGTTCCTTAGAACACACGTTTTAACGCTTGATTTCAGTATCTACGACCGTACCCTCACGAATAAATGATTATTGATGACGTATCAGGAAATGACGATGGCGTGGGCTTGCAGGGGCAGCAGAAAATGAGATTCCCAAAATATACCCCTTTGTTGTGCACCCATTTTGTCCTCCACAAATTTCATTTGAATCGACCAAGATTTAAACCCTGGACAATAGAGATGGAGACCTGAGGCGCCATGAAGTGAACTTTACTCATCTAGAAGTTCTTTATTTTGTCAGAACCTAACCCTTATAACCAGACTTGGAATGACTGATTATTGTTTATGAGCCCAACTTCAAACTTCATTAGTCCCGTAAGAATAGTGCACTATTTGACGCGGGAAGTGGCGATGATGTTACTCCGCTAGATGGCGAGATCCGGTGTCGGTCCACACGTTTGCATGCGGGGTTTTCCCAAACCATCCATCTCCCACCAAGGTCCAAGTTCCCGACGACTAACAGTGCAATGCATGTAAGTGTAAGTATGTGGAAGTAAGGGGTAAGTATACGACAAGGAACAGAGAAGAAAGATCGCGCACGGCCTGTGGCCTGTTTCTCGGGACGCTGCTCAAGAATTTGTCAAGTATTGATTGGAGTATCCACGGAAAACTATAATATAAATGCATAAGCTCCACTAGACAGCGGCTGACTTCGACTTGGTTTATTTAGTTAGTATCAAAAATTATACCACCGTCGGGACACAAAACTCCTAGGCCCTATCGGTCAGAGGCTTTGCAGTGACACGAGTTGATGTCCTGAGGCACCTGAGACAGTTCGTCAAAGGATAAGACTAAAGCAATGTAAAGAAATTTTGGTTAATTTAAAGAATTATTGTGCCTGTAGGATGGCTCGAGGGCAGCGAACTAGTTTCCCGTGGCGTGGTCCCGGGTTCGATTCCCAATTGAGGCAAAAATAGAGTTGAAGCTTCTCTTTAAAATCATCCCAGTTTCTGTAGCTGTGTGACGAAGAAAAGCTCAAGCAGGCGGATCTTGCTATTTACGGTGAATGGTTCATGTCACTTCGGTCATGTTCGCCTCATGTCACTTACCCCAAAACATGAGAATTTGACTTGGACCAGGCCTGGGGCACAACGTTAGCTGGCCGGCAATAGGCTAGAAATGTGCAATACATAAACAATTGGTATGTATTTGACATGCCCGATCGTTATAACATTTATATAATAACTTGGTTGATAACTTTTACAAAAGCCATGAGTCAATGAATTGACACTTGACACGTCACAATACGGAGACGTTATAACTTTTTTAATAATTCGTACTTTAGATTAGTTATTATATTTGTCGTTTGACATGAGATATATCGGTTAGGTACGGTCTTCCGCAAGAATATTTGTTTACTAGAAAAGTGCTGAAACGTGTTATATTCCGTATCCGAGTGCGCTGATATTTGAACGATCTGTTTAATGTACTGGTGAACCACAGGTCTCACAATGAGCTATAAATTTTAATGGCTTCACAAGACCTTTCGTTTTTTTCCTGATGCCGTTGCTCTCTATTTGTAACGTAGACATTGGCGAGAGTTTCTAAATATGTTGTTACGTGCCAATAATAGCAATACATGTAAAGGAGAATAACTCTACGTGTGGCTCAGTGGCTTTAAGTAAATCACGGAGATTTTGACACCAATAAACATAATAGTTTGAAACATCAATTTCGAGTATGCTTGGACATATTTTATAAGGTGGCGAATGGTAAAAAATTAAGGATGGAAAGCTCAAATTTATATTTAAAATGCGAATGTTTTCGTTTAGAAATATATTTGAGCTTTATATTCTACTACATTTCGTGATTTTTTCTTTTAATGAAAGATAGTGGGCTCAATCATTATTACTTGCTCTTATTAACTGTCTTTGTAGCGGAAACATTAAATTTTAATAATATATTAAATGATAGTATGAACGCCAATCTGCCGTCTTTTCTTTATTACATCATTTTCAAGAGCAAATATAATGCAATTACAATACAAGGATATCATTGAATCTTAAGGTTATAGCGAAACTAGAGGGAATTTTAGGTTTGAAGAAATGACTCTGAGAACTCAGGAAATCAGGCTCTTTCATTCATTGTTCTTATAACTTTTATTTGGTTATGCAAGTTAAGTCTTATTTACCAAAAATGCGGTGCAAGTGGTAAAAATTACAAATCATAATTGAAAAACAACGTTAAATTTAACAATGAACTTTGAACGTAGCTGGATTATATTCAAACAAAAACTACCAAAATACTGATCTCGCATAACGGCTAACTCCCACATAACTCTTCTATATCTGTCAAATATTATAAAATGAATGTTTCCCAAAACTTATAATTAAGTATATTCAAAAATTCATTTTTATGAATATGTGATCTGATTAAAAATAGCGTAATGTTACTGCTTCATTTCAGTTCGCCAATTTGAAAAGTAGAAGTACGGATTTTCGTTGTAATGAAAGGTAATGTCCGCTTTATTGTTTTTAATGAAGGTAATTTGAAAACATCAGAAATAGTTCTTTGGGAAAGGAAATACGTCAGGCTGTTCTTGCTCGCTAATGGATTTTTTTATTTGGACATTACAATATGATATTTTAATTAAAGGTAATTGTTCTTAGAACTTAAAATGTTCCTGTGTTGTTGTGCAATTATGACATATTTTTATTTCAATTGAGAAAAAAGTACTTAAAAACTTTTCTTCTATTACTGCATCGTATTTAACTTCATTAAAAAAATATCGTGTTTTAATTGGAAGTGCAATTTCGAGAAATTAGAGATAATGCATCCTCAACGCCGAGGGAAATCTTGGGGATTGCCTTAAGAGAGCGTAAAAGGAATAGAGCTATAAGCGTTGTAATACAATTTTAATATACAAGAATGAAATGAGCCGTGAGTGCTTCAATTAAGACGAATTAATGTTCACAAAATCACGTTTAATTCCCTTCCTGCTGTATTTGCACTACCCTGAAATTTCTTAACATTTCTTTTTAATTGTAATTTCAGTATGTTTCATAAAACACTCTTGTAACTGAATCAAGGTAATACCTCTTCTTATGGCAGTCTTCTGACGACAGGTTTTCCATCTTTAGGGTTTTTTCCTCAGCCGTACCGTATGGCACCATAAATACGGTACCAGAGGTACCGTATCATTTCCGCTTTGATATGATAGATAAACCATCTGTTGTGAATATTAGAATTCGACAGGTTAGAATACTTTAGGGTGTAGGTATTGTAATGGATTAAAAGCCTGCAATATAAACATATAGTATCATATGATGTAATCTTTATGTATAATTAAATAGAAAATTAACAATAAAATATATAGCGTATAAATATCGTATATAGCGTATATATATCGCAAAAATTAAAAATTTGAAAATAACTTCAAGAAAACTTTCATAAATTTTGATAAGTGAGTTATATTTTTCTTTTTTTCCCTGCGACTTGAAACTTGGCAAACACCTTTAGACATACGTACGACAGCAATTTTCAAAAGTACTATGGTAGAAAAAAACAATGATTTGCTCTGAAATCAAAATATGAAGTGTGATGAGTTGTGATGCAATGACTTCAAACACCTTCCACCAGTTGGGCCCTGTTTCGATTCCCATTGAATCTATGTGAAATGTGAAGTAGACAAAGGGACGTCTAAGTAGGATTTATTCGCGTTCCCCAGTTTTTCACGCCCATCTCAACACCGGTTGAGATGACTCAGAGCACCAACGTACGTCGCTGCAGTGCCTCCGACGGTGGCAGGATTTTCGACTAAGTCATATACAGCCGTCTGGAGGAGAATTCTAGACGTCGGCTGCTCTGATCAGTAGTTTTCCGTGGTTTCTCCAATCAATACCAGGCGAATGCCGGAGCAGTACCTTAACAAGCGGGCCACGGACCGAGAGCGTTCTTTTCTTCCTCTTTCTTGTGCTATCCGCACCCATTACTTATATCAATTTAATATTACAATCATTATATTACCAAACACGTCGGGAGATGAGTGGGCTTACAGTTGGTTTCGGCTGAGACGGTGTCCCACTGGCGGGTGATACCAGGATGGGGAAAAGTCTGTAAGTCATTGTGACGTTCCGCGTCGGACCCCACCAATACATTCCACCCTCCTGTAATAAAAATGCACATTTATAGGACTAATGACCACAGTTGTGGACGACCCTGGAAACAAGAAATAATCGTTCCCACATCGCCCCATCATCCTTCTAATCATTACGTTATAATTAACTGAGTTGATTCCTCATGGGTCTCAATGACCTCAGAAGCTTGAAGTCACTTGTATGTCTGTCCGCACTGGCGCGTTGCGGGCCCAAGGCCTACCAACGGCGTCCCGGTCTTGCGGCCACGGGTTAAGGTGTACGTGTGGTTTGCACATAGCATCCCTAGGCCTCATTCTAGTCTTCTCATCCTAAGAAGTGAGCTTTTTCATTGTCACATATGAACAGATACTGAAACATAGCAAGGAAAGCGCACAGTATAATGTGTCTCGACCGAGAATCGAACCCGCGGTTGCATCCTCGAAAACGAGCACTCAGACCAGTGGGGTCGAGAAGTCACATAACCCTAATAAATAAATATATAAATAAATTTCTCCTCCGCCGTATTTTATCCCCTTAGCCCCAAATTCCTTGAGCGCGTCCCTAGGTGATATACTGCCCGTCTGAACGTTGCGCTGGCCCCATCCCTTCTCCTTCGCCCTCGAGGTTGAGGCGCGGCCCGCGCAGCACCTTGGAGCGCTGCGGAAGCCCCAGCAGCTTTGACTTTTTATTCCGGGGCTTCCCGACGCGCCACCTAGCGGCTTGCGAGCGAAGAGGGGGGGAGGGGGCGGCGGCTAAAGGGAGAGAAGCGATTGGCGTGATCGCGGCGTCGGCAGCTCCTCGACTCGGCCGCCGCTCTCCGCCTTTTCCTGCGTCGCACACTGGGTAGAAAGGGACAAAATACGTGCGTACACGGCGATTCAGTTTTCGTTGCTCGTTCAGGACGAGGGCAGCGATAGAGGGCACTAAGTTATTTATGAGTGCAAAAGGAAATAATATAAACTCTATTCAATATTTGGGAAAACAAAGTTTTTTGCCGTCAGTCATATTTTACAAAAAAGGTGGTCCAAATATTACATTAAATATTGTTTCCTGTTACTATAATTGCCTACTTATCTAACAAATACGAAATAAGGGAGAAAAAATCTATTATTCAAGTGTTATTTAGGATAGTTTATCATATTTACGTACACAGCCAAAATATCGCATTTTCACCTCGTGTAACAGGCGCTATACAAGTGTTCAAAATGGCCTCCACTTACGTGAACGCAAAATGGACATCTGCACTGCACGGCGTTTGTGACGCGCACAACTTTGCCGACTTGCACCGTTATTTCTGCCGCCAAGGTTTCAATGCGCTGAAGAAGGTCATCACGATCCTCAATTTCGGTAGCATAAACGTGGTCTTTCATTAACCCCCAGCTCCAAGCGGAGGGAGTACTTGAGTTATAAAATTCAGATACTGAACGTCTCTTTTGCGCAGGCATTTAGTAGATAATTTAATGCGAAGTTTTAAGAGTCTGCTGTGCATATGCTGCACTGCTGGGAATGGAATAGTCATCTCTCGGCATGAATTGTTCGCCACAGAGGGACTGTGATGCGTTGACCTCGTGCGGTATTTTCTTTGTGATCACCTCCGGGGCTTCTCGCATGTGAATGCAAATTTAGCAAATGAGTTATCCAGAGAAGTGGCGACCCCAATGCGAGGTGAAGTCGTTTGTTTATTTGCCGTAATCCGTGTTACATGAGTAAGAGCGCATAGTCCAAAGTTTAACATTAATTATTTACGAAACTAAACGACAAAGAGTATCCAATTGTGGCAAATTCATTCTGTACATTACATATGGGATAAGATTCTAGCGTATTAGCAACAAAGTCTGAACCCCTCTGTATAGAACAAAGAGTTCCCGCAGTATAGGAGAGTTTGTAAAAAATGAGAAAAGATACAGTCTATTAGAATGATGCAAGTAATGTACAAATGATTGTTTTATGGTTGTGTGGGTGTTTCCAGGCGCGTCAACGGGAGGTCATTGCCCGTATGTGTAGTGCAAGTTGTTTCTTTCTCAGTGGATAGTGAACTCCGGCGCAAATCTATACGTCGGCTTGGGTGTTTTATTCCCTGCAGGTATCTCGACAAGCAAGGCACCGCCCCAGACGAGGTAAGCTATGAGCTCCTTAAATGAAGTGCTTGAAAGTGTGTGTGTGTGGTGTGTGTGTGTGTGTAGGAGAAGAGGGGAGAATGATGTGGAAGGAAAGATCGCGTGCAGCCCGCGACCAGTTTGCGAAGATACTGCTCTGGTAATCACCTCTGTTATTTGCGAATGGAAAATTAGAGCTTTTCTTATTGTGGGTTTGTGTGAGTTACTGTTATACGGATTACTTCATTTCAGAAGCTGTACGTTACACGAAAGAGAGTAATGTAAGACAGAACGTTTAATAACTTATGAATCGACTCGATGGCATTATTAATTCAGTAAAAAGCACATAAAAACGCATTCATTTTGTAATGACATGTCTGCTAAAGGAATGTCTTTAAACATTTCAGTGAAGCATTGGTTGCATTAGATTCTTTGTATTTCTCTTTTTCTCGAGTAATACATAACAAATGCACTGTTTAAATTAAATAAATTGACGTTAGATCAATTTAATTAATTTTGACATATCACACAGAAGTTTACAGTTGAGAAGTAATTATTCATTGGTCATCGTTCTACTAAAGTTTTAATGTATTGTATTGCTGTACCAAAACAACCCCTAGGATTGTGAGTGTAATACACATGTACTCTCCCATTTCCAAAACTGGGTAGAAAATCAGAATAATGAAGCCCCTTGTTCAGGCTTTCTCAATTATTAAGATGTTAGAAATTGGAACAGATATTGAAATCTGATGACATTTATTTTAATAAATTTTACCGACTAAGGTGCCTTAGGGCATCTAGTGGTGGCACTCCAGTGCCTCTCGCCGAGTCCCGACGGTGGCAGGAATTGCGACAATAATTAGGTAGGTAGGTCGAATTCAGTCGCTATCTGCGAGAGAATTCTAACGACCAAATGCTCCGATTGGTAGCTTTTCGTGGTTTTACCGGCCATCACCAAGCGGGTGCCCGAGCAGTACCATAACAAACAGGCCAGGGACCGGGAGCGATCTTTCCTTCCCCTTCTTTGTTCTACCCGCAACTCTTTCTTCACACACTTACTTGCACTACACTTATCACACGCACTGGGGACCAATCGGGAGCTCCCGACCGGGGTAATACCGGGCTGATGCGAGTTACCTGGAAGTGGATAACGACGCGAGCCGATGTATAGGTTGGTACCGGATATCGTCCTCCAACGGCGCAAAGTTCACAGCTACCTTCCGTAATAAAAAAAACTGCACTACACATACGGGGCTAACGATCTTAGCTGTTGACGCTCCTGGAAGAAACACTAATCAATGACTCAATCAATCTTTAATAAATTGAACCCTAACTCGCTGCTGCTCATTTGAAGTCGGATTTAGGCTTAACCAATGCCACCTGGAACACCCGGGTGTCTGCTAGGTGTTGTTGGGTGAATACGAAAATACAGCTGCAACGTCACTTTTCAAAATATAATTTTAACTTAATAATAGTTACAATCATCAGATACTGTACGGAACTCGGTCATTACATCATCGGTTCATAACATATTATTGTTGGGAAACGTGTACGCAATGAAATCAGCGGAAACATACTGTGCGAAGTGTCAGTGGTGTTCTGGCCCACTGGGCCCTATCGCTGAGCGCTGCCGCCGCCACTTCGACCCACCTCGCGGCGACGCGTTGCTCAGCGATTGCGAAGGCAAGCTGACATCGCACCGGCGCTATCAGCTCGCGAACTCCTCCCATCTTCAGCTTTCTCCAACAGGAGGTCGCGCATTTAGAAACCGAATGTACTCCAATAGGTTGTTAGCACAGATTTAGAACATTTTCGTAACACTTTAGCTATATCAACTTAACGCAACAAACAAAAACAAAGCTATTCTTAACGCCCTAAATACACCGTTCATGATATTACAGTCCTGCGTCTGTTAAGAGCAATGAAAACAAATGAGTTATAGCTATAGAAGGCGGATGAGCGCTCCAAAAAAAATTTCCAACCGAAAAACTCCTATTGTGGGGTTCTGATATCGAAAAAGTCTTTAAATCTTGTTCCTTTACAAGTAGTAAGTTACTTACTCTAATATATTGCGTAGTCAATTCACGATTCGGGACCCGTCATACTGAAGACTGTCTGTCTGTCCGTCCATCTGTACGTCTGTGATCGTTCGCATTCAATTTACTTATTTACTAATTAACTAGTTATTAATTAGTCTTGGTTTGTCTTTTCAAATTTCCCTTCCATAAATCTCTTTCACAGTTACCTCCATAAGAGAACATGTAGCTTCATTCAACTGCATTCATATTCGCCTTGTAACCACGATTCTTTCGATCCAGGTAAGTTATGCAGTGTATATCGAGTTCGGTATCGAAGGCAATAACAACTATAATGTATCAGTACAAAATAAAATTTATTAATCCTTTTCTAACGTTATTTATTCTCATCGTTTTGCTGTAATAATTGCAAACGATCCTTGGAAAGCAATGAGTATGAGGTCGTTGTTAGTGAAGCGAATATATGAGATTTTTAAGTGCGACGATTGAAAGTTCTTAATCGCAAAAATTAGTGAGTTTATATGAACGCAATGCCCACTAATCGTTTGAATCAGACGTCCCTACACAAAAATTCAGTGAATTTATACATTATTCATTTTTTAAAAGAAGATGGACAACGGAATTTCCTTCTAGATCTTACACAAAGTTGAAACACTTCAATTACAGAGACAACCTTAAATGTGTTCAAAATGAATAGTGTTAGTATTGTTCCAGAATTTGTACACATCCCTCACGTCTTTCGTCTTGGAGAATTGTTCCGAACAAGTGAAGTCATAGTTTTCCCTTTCGATAAATTTATTTTTCTTTATTTTTTTTTATTTAATAGGTAATTATTACAGCCAAATTAGAAACTTGATCCAATGTGGCTAGGCCGAAGGCCTTTAAGCCATTACAATACCTACATTCTACCGCGTTCTAACCTTTCGCCTTCTGGTATTCACCCCAAATGGTCTCTCCATCGCCTCAAAGCCGCGGAAACGAGACCATAAGGTACGAGCTGAGGGAAAAACCCCTGAAGGGGGAAAAACCTGCCGTCAGAAGCCGAGTACATGCTACTCTATCCGTTTTTTAGACTATTTATTTATTTGGCGCGGGCGTCAGGCATTCTCCTTCCAGTGTTTGGCCTCCACCGCACCTGAAAACAAACAGCACCACAGAAAATCGTCCGCACCAACGCCTCTGCCTAACATTTCCGATTCCACTTCCCTTCGCCCCCTAATGTGCTTTATTTTAACCTTTCCTTTTATTTTATTTTAATTTAATTTATTTTTAATTTATTTAACTTATTTTAATTAATTTAATTTTAATTTATTTTAATTAATTTAATTTTAATTTATATAACTTATTTTAATTAATTTTAATTTTAATTTATTAACTTTTTTAATTATTTTTTAATTTTTAACAATTATAAATTTATTTTTTTTTGTTTACTAACCTAAATTTTATTGTTAGTTTATTGATTTATTACATATTTCTCTCCAGTCTAGGCTCTGCTCGTACTAACCACTACTGTTTTCCCACTCCTTAATTATTTTTAATTATAAATTTATTTTTAATTTGTAGTGCATGCGTTCTTCTTTTGTGTTGTAACATTTCTACAGTGTTTCGTTTGGTGTGACGTAATTACAAGGGATCAACTAGTTTCTTTTTGTTTGTGTGATTTTTCGAAAATTTCAAAAATTCAATTTTTTTCGGCGTCTTCCTAGAACTACATTATTAAGATAAAGGTTTTTCCCTTAATGAAATCTGTTCCTTAAAGATAAATTTTGAAATAAAATCATGTACAATTTTTCAAAAATTTGAACATTTTTGCGTAATTTTGCATGAAAATACTGACGAGAAAGTGCGTGCTGTTTTAGCACCACAAGTTTAATCTTCTATCATTATATACTGTTCTACGTATCTAGGTGTCTTGATATTCTTTGGGGTCTCAACAAGAAGCATTGACAAAAATATTTATTTATAACTCGAACAATTCTTCCACGGTTCTTTAGTTGAAACAATACCTTTGCTCTTACTCTCGTACTTTTCTTTTTCAATCTTCTTATTTTCATCAGATGACCTTGCTTCCACGATCATTCTGTCCGAGATCGCTCGGCACTACTGCCTTCACGATCTCGGCTATCCGCCCGGGGTGCGTGTAGCTGTTGTTGTTGTTGTTGTTGTTGTCAAGCAACTGCTTCGGCATTCATAAATAAACCGTTGGCGGTGCGGCAGATTAAAAGCATAATACGTTGAAACGCATGAGCACACACTCCTATTTATTATATCTGCCTTAGTATAGTCTTTATTAGTCCAGTAAAAACAAAACATTGTCAAAAAAGTCGTTACATTGTTTGTTTCAAGACCTCATTGATAATGGTATCTGAATACTCTGTGCACTGAACTTCATTAAGAACGTCGGCCAAAAATGTCTATATTTAAGTAATTGTATTTTTTTACTTTTGCGCCTTACGAAGTTCGTCGAAAGAAGATAAAGTTATGTAATTGTGGTCTGATAAAGACGATTGTTTTTATATTTATAGTACTGACCAAATTCAAAGATGCTTTGTTTTGTTCTCGCTTTTACATTGGACAGGATTGTTTGCAACTATTTAGAAGGTCAATCATAAATTCTATTCAGGAACGCAACCATGGTTTCAATCGAACACATTTCGTTTTTAGAGATGCGAGAAAAAATAGTTTAAGGTGAAGTTGATGGCGTATTACAACATCACTTCTCAAAACCAGGTTTTCTATTTCATGCAATGCAATATTGCACTTTATCTCATTGTATATTTTAGATTTGAAAGACTGCTCTATTATTTTGTCCATGCACTCTTTTAATTTCTCATACACCTTCTCTCTCATTACTGTTATTTTTCTCCGATCTTGTTTCGTCAGTCTGATCTCGACATCTCTCATCAAGAGTTCCGAGAACACGTAACCCTCTTTTTACATTTTTTTCCTTTTATATTTTGACATGACATCGTTGTACACTGCACTGCCTATGCATACGTTCAAAACTTCTTTGCCTCTGAGGGTCTCAACACGAAATTTTTCCCTCTCTGCCCCTTTCCGTGAAGTTTCTTACGATCTTTGAAACATACCTACATTGCATCTCCTGTTCAGCCTTTCACCGCCTGCTCACCCTTTGCAGACTTCCGGCAGCCATCATCCTGCCTCCCCCCTTTGTCTTGGGCGATGCCTCTCGCCCACCCTAAGGCATTCTTCCGCCCCCTTCACCGCCCCCACCTCACCCCCCCCACCACACCATCCCTCACGCCCATGATGTCCTCAGCCCCGCCCCCCAAAGCCACCGTCGCCCCCCCATCACCGTTAACGCCACCACCGACACTAGCACCAACACCTACACCGCCACCAGACGAGGTGACTCAGTGCATCTACT
The DNA here is from genome assembly GCA_964035755.1 of Teleogryllus oceanicus. NCBI lineage: Eukaryota > Metazoa > Arthropoda > Insecta > Orthoptera > Gryllidae > Teleogryllus > Teleogryllus oceanicus. The sequence goes on from CAXIVR010000007.1 coordinate 91,835,880, forward strand.
GATGTCACTGCAGTGTCTCAGACCGGCAGATCCTAGGTTAGAGTCCGGAAGGCGGCTAGATTTTTGGCAGTAGCTTGTCAGCTAAGTCGAATTCAGTCGCTGTCTGGAGAAGAATCCTAGCGGCAGGCTGCTCTGATTGGTAGTTTTTGTTGGTTACTCCGACCAACACCAGGCGAATGCCGGAGCAGTACCCAAACAAACGGACCGGGGATAACGCGCGATTTTTCCTTCCCCTTTCTTGTCCTGTCCTCTCCCATTACTTTCAGACACTTAAGCTAACATGGACACCAGGAGACCGGTCAGGGGCCTAGAGCTGGTTCAGGCTGGGGCGGTACCCCGCAGGTGGGAGATACCTGGCTCGGGAAAACGCCGCTAGTGGACGGTAGGTCGGCGCCGGATCTCGTCATCCAGCGGAATAAAATCACAGCCATCATCCGACAAAAAAAACATGCACTGCACCCCCGGGACTAATGACCTCATTAGTTGACGCATCCGCAATCACTAATAATGTATCAATCCGCCGTCCCCAACATCTTTCCTCCCGTAGCCAATGTCGCCGCCCCTGCCAGCATCATTACCACTACTACAACCATAAGCACCTTTTCCTTCGGCGCCAACGCCACCGCCTCCTCCTCCTCTTCCAAGGCCATCACCACACTATTCCAACCACCTTTTCCGTGAGCGTCACCGCCACCGCCTCCTCCTCTTCCATAGCCTCCGCCTTTTCCTTCAGCGCCTCCGCCACCACGCACGCCTCGTGCCGCCGCGCGAGCAGTTACGCGATCGGCTTTTGTTGCAGGCGGCGCCGGGGTCGTTGTCGCATTGTGTGTACGAAACGACGAGGCCGCGCCTGCAGATCGGCGATGCGCCAGTTTTCTTTTCTGTTTTTTTTTTTATGCTACGTCTCCCCGCCTTTCTCTCCTCGCCCCCTCTTGCGCGCTCATCCGCCCCGGATTAGACCCGTGTCATGCGGTCTAATATACTGCGCGAGGAAAAATGCGAACGGCCGCAGATGATCGATGCGATGCGCTGCTGCAGCTGTTCCTGTCCCTGGAGCTTCCCCTCGGAGATTGGGCGATCCCGCCCCGCCCAGCCCCGCCCCGCCCCCGCGCCCGCCACTCGGGCATACATCGCCTTCCGCGTCGAAGGAGAGCGCGAGGGGAAATGAAGCGGTGAACTCTCTGGAGAGAGGGTCGGGAGAGAGCGAGGGAGTGCCGGGCTATCGAACTGAAAATATTTTCCTTCCCAGATTCGTATTGCGATCGGGCCGAAATTTCCGTCGGAAGAAAAAAATTCATTTCCATTTCTTTCTAAACTAGTACCTTTGAGAGTGTGTGGTTCTATTCTAACACGAACACGTCTACTAACGCGTGCAATATATGTTCCTGGATTTTTCCCTTTTCTCCCGAAGTAATTTTTCGGGATTTGATTAAATCCATGTATTCCTCTCCCGACGAAGAAAGTTATCTTATTTTATCTAAGGTGGCACATATTATCTCTTTCTAATTTGTGGCTGCGTAATTGTAAAACTTTTTACCAATGTCGTGGTCTAATGATCAAAACTTTTTTCTTGTTTTCAAATCTCTAAAAGAAATAAAAATGAACCAACAGAAATAACGCGTACTTTACGAGGCATTGAGTTCAACCTCGTTTTTTTTTTAGATAAAACTATTTACGTATATTTTGAACTTCTCATGACGGCAGTGAGGCCGATGATATTTTTATTTTTAGGTGTTTTGTAAAACTGTTTTATCAGTTTCGATTTTTTCTCCAAAGTACAGGAATTGTCAAGGATTGTTTCATCCTAAGAACTACTGTTATCGCCCGCCAAGTTGTATTCGTTGCCATTGGGAACATTTATCAAATAACGGTACTAACACTCGGAAAACTATTCTACAATCTACAAATTTTAAGGGAGTACACATGGCAAATTATCAAAAAATGCCCTGTTATTTACAATAAACTGATAATTAAAATATTCAACAAGCTCTCAAATTAAATCGTTACAAACTTATTACTGACTCACCCTTGTCTGGACCCTTACCACCAAATTCTAATAAACCTCAGAGACTGAATTTCTATATAACATAAATAATTCTATCAGCACTAGATGTACACTGTACTTCTCACTTACTGCCTTTCCCAACGTGACCAACACACGGGAATTCACTTGCACCCGTTTCTTTCTCTGACTTACCACCCCAACAATGTCTAACATACTCAACGAAGCTGTCACATTCATTTTTAATGGCGTTCAGTGTACTAAACAAAACATTTTGCAATGAGAACTATGTATAAGGCTCACCAGTAACTGTGGTTCGTTGGTATTTAAGTACGAAACATGATCCAACAAGTACAAAACAATAATGAATTAATTCAATGAACATTTTAACATAAAAATAATAATGTTTAACACCTACATAGCACCTAGTCTACAGATCAATAAATTGCAAATAAATAAGTGGCCAAGTCTATGAGAACACGTCAATATACTTTGATTAACAAGGTGGTGATTTATAGATTCTTTCAGTAACTGAAAAGTCATTAACTTTAACAATAATAAATATTTTAGATTTTAAAAACTGAATATGTACCAAGTTCGTTGAAATTGATAAAATCATGGATCTACAATATTCAGATAACATACAATGTATACAAACGCTCTGCTAAGAATATGAATCGACTGACACTATAAAAACGAAACGACGCTTGCTGCTGTGCTACGAGTCGTCATCTCATTAAGCATGTAGCTTGAAAGTGGCTCATGTTTATTAAAATGCACACCATAAAAGAACACACATCGCATTTGATCAATCGGCACGGAGGGCGCATTACCATTGTCACTACAGCCACTCTGAAAGGGAGGTCCTAGGGTTTGAGTCCTGACGGAGGCGAAGTTTTGACATAAGCTACATAGCTAAGTCGAATTCAGTCGTTGTCTGAAGGACAATTCTAGGGGCCGGCTGCTCTGATCGGTAGTTTTTCGTGGTTTCTCCGAACATCACCAGGCAAATATTAGAGTAGTAACGTAACAAACGGGCCTCGGACCGCGCGATCTCTCCTTACAAAAACTTAGCCCCTCCTCTCTCCTTACACACACACATTTACTTTTACACTTCCATTCCCTACGCTACCACAAATGTCGAGAACTCAGACGGAGGCTTAGACCTTGTTTAGACTGAGACTTTGGTCTACCGGGGAGATAACTATATGGGAAACACCCACAAGCAAACATACATGTTGGCGTCGAATCTCACGTTTCAGAGAAACACCATCACGTCCACGGTTATGACGTGCACTACATTTAAGGGACTAATGTCCATAACAGATGAAACGCCAGGAAACACTAATCAATCACTCAATCAAACACAGCGCATTGTCAGAGATACAACATCCTGTACATCGCCCCGACAAGCCACCTGAGTCGGACAGAAACCACGTGTTCTGAGGCTCCAGCAGTGCTGCATGAGAAACGCGTCGGTGGTTATCGGCAAACGGTCCCCCCCCAGCCTTCGTCCTGCCACGAAACTTCCCTGTGGCTTCGATAGATTACCATGCGAAAGTAATAAATCGATGGGCAGATAGCGTGACAAAATATCCGGCCGCAAGATTTACGGAGGCTGAGACAAAACCGGCAGCGAGCTGTAAAGCACAATAAACTTTTGGTCCTCCCGCGCCCCGCCGGCCACGCCCATGCCGGCCGGCCCTCGCGCAATATAATACGCCGCATTGTGCTCCATCGGTGCATCGGGCGCGGGGCGCGCGTTTTCTCTCGAGGGACCTGTTTAAAAGGGACCGTAATAAAGTTGGGGAATGATCATCATCATAAAATATTTTAACGGGCGAGCGGTTGGCCCGGTCTTTCTCCCGCTCCCCTCCCTGCTTTCGACCCCGCTTCCACCCTCGCTCCCGCCTCCTCTTTTTCCTTCCGCTCCACCTCACCCCACCAGAGGTGGCTCAGGGATTCAACTGTGGTTATGGCAGTGACTCTGACCGGGAGAACCTAGGGTTCGAGTCCCGACGGTGGCAGTAGTTTCGTCATTAGCTACGCAGCTTCGTAGAATTCAGCCGCTTCCCGGAGGACGATTCTAGCGGCTGGCTGCTGTAATCGGTAGTTGTCTGTGGTTTGTTACATCAGCATCAGGTGAGTGCCGGAGAAGTATTACAACAAACGGGCCCCAGACCGCGCGCAATCTTTCCTTCCTCTTCTTTGTGCTTTTCTCAGCCCTTACTTACACAAACTTACACTTACATACACTACGCTAACAGACGTGCGTAGTACGGAGCTGTATCTCGGCACACAGCGGGAAAGATCACCGCCCCTTCCGCGAAAAAAACATTCCCTACACTTACAGGACGACGAGAGCAGTTGAATCACTAATCAATCAATCGCTGTAACTCCACCTCCACTCTCGCCCTTCTTTCCCTCCAGCCACCGCGTTCGCTCCGGTGTCCTTCGACCTCCATCTTCGCTCCCGACTCCGACCTCCTCTTCGCTCCCATCCACACAATCACTCCTGCTCCTGCCCTCTCTTCCCCCACGGCCAATCACGGTGACATAGGTTGCCGTGATTTCTGGGGGAGAGTTGTACACGACCACCCGGACCCTGGGTTTCGCGGCGGCACTCACGCCGTTAGTCTCAAGGTGGAGGCAGTGAGTAGGCGATGCTAAGCTCCTGGTTGCCGGGCAAGTCCGTCAGCCTACCAGTTGGGCCCCTGGCACGTCGACCTTTGGGCAGGATCTGGCGAAGAAGATTCTTTGGAATGATCCCGAACCCACGTAGAAAAGTCCGGGGGGAAACTGACACCTTCCATCTGGTAGCCGAGACTCTGGCGAAACTCACGTCGTTAGCCTAAAGATTCGGAGGAGCGTTGGGGACTCCGAGTCACTAGAACCTTAATTCGGGTGGCCCCCAGTTGGGCTCTCGGCTTTGACGTGGCAGTGGGCCGGCATTCTGGAGAAAGAGGAGGGACTTGTTCTCGGCGCATGTCAGGGGCGTATTGTTTCGACTCCGGTACTAGTCTGGATAGCTAGGAGCTCTGAGCTGGCAGGGCGACCCGCCCCAGGCATCGAACGGGGAGGTTGCCGTAAAGCCAATCTGCGTTCCGGCAGGGTCCGAATACCAACCTGCCGGCGTACTTCTGCGTCAAGGAGGGTACAGATAAGAGCCCACCCCGACTCAGGTGCCCACCCCGGGGTTAACAACGCCTGTAAGAACAAGTTTATGTGTGGAGTGGTAGACCACGTAAGGTCGTATACAGTCCCTGCCCTCGCTTCCGCCTTCATCGGCCTCCTTGTCTCCCACTCCCGTTTCCGAATTTGTTTTTTATTTTCTTCTATTGTCTCTGTCCTCACCTCACTTCCACTCTCACTTCTTCGTGATATCACTTGTTTCCTTTATCCTCGTAACGATTCTGTTATCGCAGAAATGTGGCTTCGATATTTTAAGATGTCTGAAACCAAGGATACCTCCTAGGCGAAAACAATTTATTTTATGTGGCATCTGTACAAATTGTGTGACGCGTGATTTTTACAAATTCAGTGGCGTAATAGGTTAAACATAAAATGTATAGAAGTAGTATTATATAAACGGCATCGGTTCTTTATGGTTTTTCCTTTGTATTTAATTATAAATTTATTACATTTCTTATAATTTGTATTTAACTTATTGTAATTTTTCCTTTGTATTTAATTTCAGTCTTCAGAAAAAATGGTCAGCGGATCTCCAAACTGTGAACATGCACGTTAAATGAGTTAATAGACAAATTGTTGAACGATGTATTACGGTATGTATTTTGATTGATTGATTGTTTTGCGTTTCCGGGCGCATCAACTGTTTTGGTCGTTAGTCCCGTACGTTTAATGCATGTGTTTTTCTCGGGAGATGGCGTTGATTTTCCCCCGCTGGATGGCGAGAACTGGCGTCGACCTACCGCCGGATAGTGGGGTTTCCCCCTAACCAGGCCTCTCCCACCAGCGGGGCATCGCCCCAGCCGGGACAAGCTCTAAGCTCACGACCTGTCTCCCGGAATATGTGGTACTATAGTGCATGTTAGTGTTCGTGTGTGCGTAAGGGGAGAGGATAGGATAGGACAAGGAAGAGGAAGGAAAAATCGCGCGCGGTCCGTGTCCCATTTGTTAGAGTACTGCTCCGGCATTCGCCTGGTGTTGATCGGAGAAACCACGGAAAACTACCGATCAGTGCAGCCGGCCTCTAGAATTCTCATCTAGACAGCGACTGCATTCGACCTAGCTGAAAATATAGTGTCGAAAATCTTGCCGCCGTCAGGATTCGAACCTAGGACCTCCCGGTCAGAGGCGCCGCAGTGACATCTGTTGATGCACTGAGCTACCGCTCCCGGTCCGCCTCCTTCGATATCTTCATCATCTTGCTCTGCGTTTGCCCCGCCGCCCCCAGCTGTACTTTCGGTCGCGTCGTCTGCGCCGTTCCCTTTACAACTGAGCCTGTTGCGCACGCTGCAGTCGCTTCCCTCACCAACCTCTCTGGGACGCCACGAAAGTACATTACTTCTTTTACTGCAACATTACTATTCCTGACGATGTTCTAAAAGGTTATGGGATTCTGTCTGCTTATTTCTCGAATTGCATTAACTTCCAATTCTACTTTATTTTGCGATTTCGTTTTACTGAAGCAAAATGCTAACTGGGGCATTTGTCCTTAGCTTTCATGGACACGAAACACGTTATTCTCTGAATAGGATTACTTTTTCTTAGTTCTGTCGTATTTTTAAACATTATGTTATTAACAAACCTTTATCCTCAATACTTATCCAGTCCATCCTTTACACTTGACGTAATGTACATAATGCGCAGAATGAAGAACATCAGAACTTCTTTTTTGTAATTTCTTTAATGTCGATTTCCTTGTGTAATATATTTATTATATTTCGTTTCTTTCTATTTTTTAAACCAAGTTAATGGGCAAAAGAACCGAAGTTCTTGTCATGAGTTATTATATACGTTGTCTGGCTTCTAGAGATCTAGCTTCTAAGATCTGATCTTCTTCTATGATCTGGCATCTAAGATCTAGAGAGGAACTAAGAACTAGAGAGCAGGTAAGACGCAACAGTTTCATATGAATACTTTTAGTGCTATAATATCACTAGCCAAAAACTCAACAAATATAAGAATATCATGAATTGTTTCATAGTTTTCAGAAACAAATTTTTCCAAATAATTGCAATATTGTAACGAACATGATATTTCATGGAGTGAATTTGCCAGGTGAAACAGTGTGAATATCAGAACTCATTATAAAACATCTCATCAAAAAACTTATGATACTCTGAAATATCAGAATATGATGAGTTATTTCATAGTTTTTCGAAAAAAAATTACCCAATAATTTCAATATTGTAATGGACATTATGTTTCATAGAGTGCAATTTCCTGGTGAAACTGAGAAACAGGAACTGAACAGTCAGGAAACTCGAACTTGCTTGAGCCTTGGGCAGATAGCGCGGCAGCCGAACCGCCTGGTTCCTGGCATCGGCGAAGAACGCTCCGCAGAAACTCAGCAAAGCGCTGAGGTCTGCGCCAATGAAGTACAGCTCCACTGGTCCGCTGACGATGGCAGGGGAGGGGGAGGCGGAGCACCGGACCAGCTGCGCCACCGTCCACCGTCCACTTTATAGCCCTGCGGGTCAAGTTAATTACGACCTGCAGTTAGCACCTCCAGGCGCGCGTTAACCCCCTGCAGGGCCTGCCCCGGCTGCGGGCGCCTGCTTTAGATGAGAATTTGTTCCGCGACTTTGACCGGAACGGTCGTTTGTAGATGGTAATGAAGTGTGTGTACTTGTCGTGGTACTTGGGAGATGTCACCGACGATTTAGATGTTGTTCCTCTCGAACATGCTTCCGAAGTGTGGAGCCAATCCCCTTGATGATGCAGTGGTTCGTAAATCGTCACTGCTACTTTGAGAACCGTTTTTATACAGAAAGCAGCATTATTATGAGTTGAGAAGAATGATTTAACTGTAACTAATCATGCACCCACTTTATATATTTTTGTTTTTGTGTGAACAAATACCAAAAAACTGGACACATTTTATTAAATGAAGAAATATAATTTTTGCTAATATTAAATCTCATTCTTCGTACCTTTAAAATTTTCCGCAATGTGAATTTGAGGTGAAGGAAATTTATAAAACAACTGTAGAAAACTTTTATTTCATGTTTTATACAATGGAAATCAAGCAATGTGAAAAGGAAATAATTTGTTCCCTAGACTGAGACATAGTTTACTGGGGTATTGAAAATTCATGAATGGTGGTCGTAACATAATTGGATAGAATTTGCCTTTTCATGCAACAAGAAGGTAATAATATCTAAGTCTTCCGTGACCTTCAAGAACCGCATAAATTTCCTTACTGGTTTCCATGCCATACTCCAGTAAGAAATTAAAAGTTGAAGAATATGATATGCAAGATTGTGTGAGATATGTACGTTTTTACCATAATTTTCCACGCCACAATAAGTTGCGTACATCCATGTCTTGTGTTGGATTCAAACTCGAATCTTTCGTTTCACACCGAAATAATTTCGTCTACAGCAACCGTGAACTTTGTATACCCCATAAAAACAACAAGCATAAAATATAACATTCTTTGCCCCATGTAAGAAAGCTTTTGATGTTCTCTAGAACATGCAAAAAAGGTATAATAAACGGAAACCTGTACTGCAAAGTATCGTGCTCTAGGCCAGTTTAATTGGATACCCCAATACGCTATGCTAATAACTCCTTCACACACACCCCTTCCCACACATATATTCTACTCCATCGCTCATGGCTCCCTAGACATTCGCACACGGAGCCTCATTATCTTGTTCTCTCTCACTCACTCGTATCTCTTGTACGCCCTTCTAACATTCTCTCTCTCTCTCTCTCTCTCTCTCTCTCTCTATCTCTCTCTCTCTCTCTCTCTTTCTATCCTGGCAATACAGCTGGGGCCCTTAGACACCTAGAGGAAACATTTATGGAGACGGTGGATCAGAAGTCACTACATCGCCTGACCCTCAGGACTGAGCTTGGAACACTCTTGTAGAGGAAGATTTGGATGTGTTCCGATTCCCGTTGTGTAATAAACAATTCTGATTTTACTGTGGAATTGATTGGAGGAAACTATGAACATGATGTATTAAGGAATTCAGACTCCAGAATTATCATTCAGACAGTGGGATCGCTGGTCGCAGTTACTGACTCAGTGTCGAAAATCCTCCATCCTCGAGATTAGACCCTAGAACCAGCCAGTATACAGGACTTCAGCCTCGGACGTTTCATTACACATGTTCGAACTAAGAGAGATAAATATGTAATAAAATAGACATGTTCAAAATATCTTCTTATTGGATTCTTAAGTTTCTGGGTTGAGCGCACATCGTATTGCTTCGCAAAGCAGTTTCTACCAAAATTTAAATTTTATTTTTTACATGATCATTTGAAAATAAAATATTGAGTAAAGTTTATAAGAGAGTGAAAGAATTACATAATTTTAAATACGGCTTCTGCAAACTGTTAAAACGATCACGTATGCAATACCCTGCTGTAGGACAAAGGCAACAGATGTTTGCAACTACGAAACTACCAGTGGTCGTTATGGGTTATTTTTAGCGGTTCGTTCATCAGAAGAAAAATTCGAATCGCTCTGTTCGTTGGTCACTGTTGCATACGATTAATCGGTTCTATTCGATGACTGCGCCAAGATGGACAGTGGACTTACAGACAGTCTTTCAGTCTCCGCAATAATCTCTGACTAGGCAATGACGTGTCTTTAACAGTCACATACCAAATCAATTTTGGTATCCGGGAGAGGGACGGGAGAACACAATAAATAGCCAAATAATTTAAAAAAGTTATAAATATTTAGCAATATATTACTACTATTTTCTGCAAGTTCTGTGGAGACACAGATGGACACGTCTATTTTGAAGAATGAATTCAAATTCACTGTATTACTCCGAATGCATATCAATTATCTAAATCGACAGATACTAAGGTGATTTGGTGACTAAGATTTTAAGGTGTTTTGTACACATCTGCCTGAAAGAGAACGCTGAAGCTTTGACCAACCGATTACGAAGAGCAGCGACTTCAAATTGTTTTATAAAAATCTCAGAAGCGTTGAAAGAAGAAACCATAACGTAGGGTCAATAAATTCTCTTGTCATAAAAGCTTAAACGATAAAAATCATTACCTGAACAAAGACAGAGGAAAAACACTGCGCTAGATTCCTTAATTGACCCCCCGCCACTCCATTGCTATGCGACCATTAAAAGATGGGGTGCAGAAATGATTCAAAGAGGTTAGGCGATAATAGTTATTTATGCACCAATGGCGTTATAATGGTCCTATTGATCGAGAGAGGAGAAAAAGCCCAAGGGCTTTTGTCCCAAGAGCCTTTTTGTTGTCCGAGATTATTAGAACTACTTGAAACACCGGTGGTACATACATGATTTAATTCTTTACCCAATTTTAATTATTCATATTTACTTATTTAGTAATTAATTAGTTGTTAACTTGACTGGATTTGTCATTTCGTATTTTCCTCCCATTTCATAATTCCCTCCGTAAGAGAACATGATACAACATTCAACATTTTCATTTTTCCCTTGTAACTATGATCCTTTCGATCCAGGCCAGTTATGCAGTGAATATTCGTGTCGAATACAATAAGAAACAATAACGTCTCAGTAAAAATTAGTGTATTGCATTGTTCACATCAGGATCATTCAAAGGTGGAACAAATATCATGTACGTAGACGCGCCGTGTTCCGCAACGGGCGCCATTTCTCGCCGGAAGCTCCGACAGCGCCTCCCGCGGCGTGCGGCTAAACCAAGCCGACTCGCGAACGCGAGCCGGGCCTTAAACAACGCACTGCAGGCAGGTGGACGGCAGTTGAGGATGCGTTAGAGGGCGTTTGGGCGCCGCTCGCGGCGACGAGCGTCGGGATTTACGGCGCGGGGGCACGAACGAATGAATATATTCCGCTCATTCCGCCTCGCGCGGGCGCGGAACAAAGTCCAAGAAAGCCCGCGGGCCCGCGTGCGCTTTACGACGCCGCAATAAAGACTAGCGGCGACGCGACGGTGGCGCCGCCAACTGAACAAACGTAGCGGAACCGCAAGCGGCGTTCCCCGCCCCGCCCCTCCATCCCCCGCCCTTCCCGCCACGCTCTCTCGACTCGCCCTGCCCTGCCCTGCCCCGCCCCGCCCCGTCCTGCCCGCCCTGCTCCGCGCCCCCGCCCCGCCCCGCCCCGCTCTGCCCCGCCCCGCCCCTCCCAGCCCCGCCCCGCCCCACTCCGCTCTGCCCCGCCCTGCCCGCTCTGCCCCGCCTGCAGCGCTGCCGTCTCTGCCCCGCCCTGCGCTCTGCCCCGCCCTGCCCGCCGCCGCCTCGTCGACCGCCACTCCCGCCCCGCCCCCGCCCGCCCGCCCCGTCCTGCCCACCCTGCTCCGCCCCCTGCCCGCTCTGCCCCGCCTCACGTCGTGCAGCGCATGCGCAGTACATTCTGCTAGTAAAGTGCTGACGACGGGGACAAGGGCGGAACGGTGATATCGCTGGAGCAAATGGAGTGGCGATGGTGACTCGGCTACTGGGATGGTAGTGTTAAAGGGTCCATACACGTTGGGTTACGTGACAGGTTTGCTAATACCGGTTTGCGAATCTGCTATTCCGAAGGTGTGTACAGGCACCCGGTTTTTCCAGTCCGGATTTACGCGCCTGGTGTTTAACGACATTCCGAAGGCTTCCAAAGGCGCCCGATTGTACTTGTCTAGGTTTAACTCGGTGAGGGCTAAATTGCACACATGTTACTTTATCTGATAAACTTTCATTTATTTTCCATACCATTGCTATTTTACAATGTGTTTATCCGTCCTTGAAAAAAAAAGACACTTCACATAATCACCGTCTCTTTCTACCGCCTTACATCACCTTTGAAGAAGGACATATACATCCGTACGGTAGAAGTCTGTACCAGCATATCTGAGCCACTGTTTTGCAGCCTTCACATTGAAGTCATCATATCTTGGAATCTCCCTGATAGAAAGCATTTTCAACAGCAGTTCTTTCAATATTCTGCCCATAATTTCTTCTCATATACCCACTTTCATTGAAAATTCTGTCACAGTTACATTTTTGTCAGCTAAAATGAGATTGCGAATGAGACGCACATAGTTAGGAGAATGTGAAGAGCGTGGTCTGCCTCTGCGCGGGAGGTCCTCAGTATTTGCATGCCGTAATTCACCAGATATTTTCGAATCTAAGTATCACAGTACATTGACTAAGTGTGCTGTGATCAACAGCATCATCTCCATACACGTTTTTTAAACCTCTTGTGAATGTTTGTCACTGCCTCTTTCTCACAGCACGTTGCTTCCGTCGTACATGTAATTCAGAAGCCATTGTAAACGAATGCTACGAGAGCAACACTTGCGGAAACAGGTTGAACTAAATTTGAATTCAAGTGAGAAGAATGATACTATGAAATATGGAAAGAAAAAACATGATTTTTTTAAGAATCATGTGCGTTACTTTTGGAATGATCTTATGGAATAATGAATTGCGGAGATAGAGGGTGAGAAGATGTCTGCAAGGGTGGATTGCAGACTGGGGACGGAGACACGGCTGTTGGAGGACAATGGGCGAAACTGCGGACTGTGGTTGAGGTGGTGACGGCAAGTGGGTAGAAGCAGGAACAAGGAGATTGCGAGGCCCAGAACCAGGGGCTGTTTTGCGGAGATAGTCTGTGGCGGAGGTAGAAGAAGGGAAGGTGAATAGGCAATGATTAGGTTGAAAATAACCGGACTGTAATGAGATTGGTCTCAGTGATAGGGGTTAGACCAAATCATCAAGGGTCGATGAGAGGGCAGAATGGAGAGTGAGAGGAGCTGGAGAAGAAAGGAGATGAGGACGGAGATGACGAAGAGAGACAAGATCAAATGCGGATCAGATGGAGTACGCGTATGTGCGAGCACCAGAGGAGTGAGATCTTGAAGGATCTGTTCTTGGAAGGAAGGAAATGTTGCAGAAGAAATGTAGGAGTCTGAAGTGATGATGGAGGCTTGTCTCATGTCGACGCGGTCTCACGCAAGGGCGGAGCGAGGATGCCGATTACTCGAAACAAAAAGAGGGAGAAGAGAAAAAAAAAGGTTTTAAAATAAACATAATATTTATCACACAAAAAATAAATGTAATGTACTATTTATAGGAAAAAGAATTTTACAGAAAAGAACGTAACACTGCACTTCCTAACTTCAATTATTTCTTGTGGCGCAGTATATTTCTGTCGGACGAGGACATCACAAAAGGAAGCATCGAAGCCATTTACAAGTTAGCCAACTGCAAACGAATGAATGCAGGAAGGGAGTCTAATGAGCTCGAGGGCACAACGATCACAGAACCTTCAGTTATGTTACCAGCACTAGCTGTCACTTTGGCTCATCCTTAGAAAAATCGTTCTGAACTAAGGGAACGAACGTGGTCCTCAAAAAGGCGGAGTTGGTTGGTGATAGCAAAGAAACGGGAAGAAGGGGGCGTGCAGGGACATTCGCGGACGGTGGCGAGGGCTGCGAGAAGTCTGATAAGGGGGGCGAGAAAGGTTGGGAAGCAGGAACGAAACAGGGTGACGACAGCAGCTACAACGGCTCTGAAAGCTGCTTACGTATTCCCGGAGAGCGTTGACGTGTAGACATTGTAAGAAGCAACGAGGTTCGGTTGAAAATGCGATAACACACGTGGTGATACGACGAAGATGGATGTAAAGTTGAGCTTGTCATCGTATTTGCTCTGTGAAAATACTGGAGAAAGAACGATAGATAAAGCTCATAATACAGCGGTTTCGAGAGAAAATGTTGGTAAGATATAAAGCCAAGGCGTATTGAGTTTTTATAAAGAAAGAATAAAGATATTGATAGAACAAAGAAGCAAAAAGGTGAGAATACCAAAGTAAGTATCCAGTATCGCAACGGATATTGGCAGGCAGCAATGAAAAGAAATGTACTATATATTACTATTGGGAGGGTATAAAAAGTTCATTGTCCCACAATATCGTACATAAATCATAATTTTAATGAAATACCATGAATTGTGTGGTATTAATTTCATTCTCGCCATTGATGTGAAAGTTCATATGCGCTATTAGACTTAAGTAACTTTGATACTGACATTGTGTAGGCAACGATTTATCAGAAGTCCACTGAAGTTGCCAGAAATATACTCTCGACAGTAATCTCAAACATGGTGCTTTAGATACTTTGTTTTTGGAAATTCAAATACAATAATCACTTAGCACGACCAAGATACAGAAAGACTTGACAAAAAAGATTGCCTAAAATGTTGATTATTTTTTAATTTTATACTACAAATTATTTGTACTTTTACAATGTAAAATTTTATATTATAATTATATGTATCATCTAATGTTACAATTTTTATTACGTACAGTTTTAAAAACCAGAAACATTTTACAAATTAATCATTTTATTGCCTAATATGATAAATTGGTTCCAGTTGTGAAATTTTGTATCAGAAATTCTATTGATCATCGTATGAGTTTCTAAGTAAGATCTTGTAGAAAAGTGAAAAGCAACTGGGCAAATAGGTAATTAAAATTCGACCGAGTATGTTTGTTTTGTAACAAAATAGCCGTTAGTTCAAACATAATTCAGGTTTAACTAATTTTCGGGCTATTTAATTGTTCATACATTGTTGAGAAATTCCATAATTACGGAACATTCGCAATGAATAATGGTCACGAATTGTGAAGAGAGATTGCGGAGAACCTAATGCATTTGTTAAAATGAAAACATTGATTGCTTATGATTTTCAACGCTGCTCTTCCTTTCAAAATCTAGCCCGAGAATTAATCAAAAGGTCGAATGCTTACACTGTAACCGTCACGTATCTACCTAACTATTTCGTAGTACGCCGAATTACAGAAGTAAATCTGTTATTTACTTGTTTTGTGACGTGTGATTACACCGTCACACAAACCTGGGAATACCTCAAATTATGGATAATTCCCTATCGATGGTGGGTTCGTCTTTGCTAACTAATATTCATTTAAAAAACAAACACAATTTCATAGTTTTAAAGAACAAGTAACATATATTCTTTCCAATATGATCCTTCGTACACTCACATTCACATATTCTCCTACGTGATTACTTTTCCTTTTGATTACACAATGGTAGCTAACTCCCTACCTAAACTGCAGTTTTCTGTAGAATAATAGTGACTCTGATCTACATTTACACGAAACAAACAGTAAATACATATGTACACTTCTCAAAACAAATTATCTCTTAATGAAACCCACAATTCACAATTTAAATAACCATCCTGTAAAAAAATACATACAAACAACATACCAAAATTCACTAATACCTTTTCAATCTCAAATAACACTACACTCAATATTTACACTTAATATTCAGCGTCTGCGTGACCTCGCAGTGCAAAATTCTGTTTTACAAAGTCTCTTGACTGTTCATGAAATAACGTTTTACCAGAAACATAAAAATTATTTATAGACAATTCCTCTTAAATGATTTCAAATAACATCAAGTCAATTATGTATGAATTTAGATAAAGAATTATACACAAGGACGACTTTTATCAATAAACATAAAAATTATTTAGATCTGATTTCTCTTACGACTGCAAAAATAAATTTACTGGTTATCAAGACTAATATTTAGTAAAAACTTGTCCGATCAATGTCTGTTACTGAGGGAAGCTCATATTACAACGTTTTAATTTGTGCAATCATGATTCTATCTTGAAAGTTTTCCAAGCTGCAATTTAGTAAATATTCTTTCTGCTTTTCTGTGACTCACGACAGGCGAATTTTCCAAGCTGATCCCGCGCTGCGTAGACGGCTGTCGAGCGACGTTCACGCCCCAAGGTCGTCGTTGTCCTGCGACGTTTGTGCGCTGCCTACCGCGATGGAATCGGAGTATTTCCGTACGCCTTCTCCTCGTTGTACAGCCCAGTTAAATCACAGCATACACGAAGGTGATGGTCGCGTTAGAATGCGAGTCCAAAACTCCAAATTGTAACTTAGTTTTAGTGAAAGTTGAGCCAGTTGTTGAATAAACTATGCTTTTCGGAATTATCAAAATTCTCCAATAGAATTTTCGAAATGAAATCCCATAAATAAAAATGAAATAGAATAAAAGTAGAATAAGTAACTGCTCAAAACTAAAACTGAAAAAAACTGAAAAAGCTGAAAAAGCTGAAAAAGCTTTTAATAAAGCTTCATTTCTGGTATTTTCCACGTGTCCCTCGTCGGTTGTGTGGTGGAATAGTACCCGTCTACTCACTTCAGCGTCTCGATCCGGAAAGAAAGACAATCTCGTCCGAGTCAAGCTTCATGCCACATTCGCATTTCTACAAAAGTTCTGATTGGCTAGGGCGAAAGTACGTTCAGAAATTTGTTTCTAGGTAACGCCATCTCTTCGCTACTCTAGGAACTATTTGTAGGCAAGATGTCGGGTATTGTCACTTCAATATTTCTTTTGTCATGAGTGTAACTGATGACAAGCGGTTACATAAGCCCTCCTTAAAAAGATTTTTCTCGCGATAGAAAATTCGAAAAATCTTCTTACAGGATTGTTGATTTCATACCCTTGCATTCTATGCTGCTTAAGTCTTCTTTACTTTATTCTTGAAATGGCTTTAAATTATAAAAATTAAATCTTCCGATGCTGCGTCCATTGTCATCCACTAGTTCCGCAACATTCGGAGTCGAACTCTCGATATCCTGTATGGTCCTTCATACAATGCGATGCATATTTCCGTACATCAGTTAGCTCAATATGAAATTCAAAATCTTTAATGGGCTCTTCACATTTTTCAAAAACTTGTTGATATCTTATTAACAATTTTAACAGTTCTTCCTGTTGTTGTCGGTTTAAGTTATCATTATTTCTTACAACATTTTCTAACAAGGTGGGAAGGTTGTTGACCTTGATACAGTTCGCATGTTATATTAGATGTTCATCTTCATCAAATGGATGATAGTGAATTATGCCGTTCCTTGAATTTGCAAACAATTTCTCGCCATGTCAATGATTACTTTATGGTTATAGAGAAAGTCCACTCCCAGGATCAGTTGGTACAATAACTCCTTCGCTACTATACAGACAGTCTCGTATACCTTCTTTCCTATTGTCAGCTGCAATAGTACTTGTCGGTAGATAGGCCGCGACTTCTTCTTATTCGCTCCCATCAGATACGACTTCCGCATAGGGAATTGCGGTATTGCCTCTGCCCTCCCTGAAAGTTCATCTAACAAACTTTCCACTATTACCGAGCAAGTGCATCCCGTGTCGACTAATGCTAGGATCTTTTTCCCTTCGCATTCTACTTCTATCAATGGGCATTTGCGTTTCGTAATCTTTACATTTGCAAATAAATCTTTTTGCGTTTCCAAAGCGGAATGTATAACTGCCATGGACCTGAAAGTCACCTCTTCGACATCAATGGAAGAATGGTTTGTTTCGGGGCGACCATTCGAGACAAACCTTACTAGTTTAATTCCGTGATCAATGGGTTAGAATCACGTGACGTCGATGGTCCATACTCATATCTGCCATTGTTTGGATTAGTCGTAGTTGAGATAAAAACTTTGGTTGGTTGACTTGCCGTTTCCGCTGAATTTTTACTCTGCTTCGGTCGGGTTGAACTATTCTCTTCCTCTCTGTTGTAGCCTGGTCTCTTCACCTTTTGCTTACTATTATTGCCGTTACCGTGTCCCTCTTGCGCGGTAACTACAATAGCACTTGAAGTGGGTGATGACTTCGCTTTAAATTTTTCCGTCATTTCATATGATGCATCGTACAATCCAAGTTGGCAAATCAGTTTTTCCGAAGACATCGGTAATTGACTCTTCAACAAATTTTGTATGCCTACCGGGAAATGTCTGATCAATAAACATACTATTTCATTCTCTGAAATGGGTGGCGTGCATAAACTAAGACCTGCTAACTTCTCTGTTGCATAATCTTGCATGCTAACCGTCCCTTTCGCCAGGTACTATACATCAAATTTAACCTAAAGTTAATTTGGGTCTCATAATTCAATAGCGATTGAAGAATTTTTCCTTAAATTCTGAAACGTAGCTGGTAACGGATCTAATGTATCAGCCCACAATTTCGCACTAGATTGTAACATTTGGTAGATAATTCTGACTTTCTTGCTTTCAGGAAAATTGTATAACATAAAGAAATTTTCTACTGCCTTTATGAACATGCAAGGATTTTCTTTTCCTAACGCACTAAACGTTAAACCAGGAGGAATAGTAATGGTGCTCGAATGATGCAAAACAGAAGAAGATGGTAAATTTTCTATCCTCTCCTTTATATCTGCAACTTTCGCTTCTACTTCTTGTTTTGTCTGGTTTAAAATTTGGATTTTCTCACTATTTTCTCGTACGCACGATTTAATCTGTGTCACATCGTGGCTAATGGTTACTTGCTTATTTGAAATAATTTGGATGGTCTTGTTTTGCTCTTCGACCGTCTTGTCTATTTTATTCTCAACTTGGGTAACCTTAGTTTCGGCTTTTAATGTTCAGATGACCGCGTAAATTTTAATTCTAATGCCTCAGTCCGTTCGATAAGATCTCTAGAAAGTTGAGTTAGTTTCTCGTCCTGTTCCGCTAACTTAGCTGACATTCGTTCGTTTTGTTCTTCAATTTTAGCTGTAATTTGTTCAACTGTCCGCGCCTCCTGTTCTTCTAGTTTCTTGGTAATCTGCTCGTTTTGTTTTGTAATTTGCTCGTTTTGCTCAGCTAATTGCGTGGCAAGTTGTTCATTTTGTTGACTTGATTGGGCGTTAACTAAATCAAATTTGTGTTCGATTTGAGTCATGAACTGTGCCATGAGCCTAGCCATCATATCATTAGCTCTACGAATATCTGCTTCCGTCGGAACTTCATCTCTTGAAGTAGATGTTGATTCCGTCGGAGAAGGTTTCGGCGTTGAATGCAAATTACCGTCCTCTCCTAACTGTACTTCAGACTCTCCCCTAGATTGTTCTGCTGTTTGCACGACAGTTTCGCTTTCCTCCTCACTACTTGACGAGATCTGTTCAAGATTCCTAGCTCTATCAAATTTATCTGCCATTTTTAACCAGTCGTAATGAAAATTCAGATTTACAATAGAACTACTGATGCTTCACACCCTAATACTAAACTTCTGTACTCAAGTTTCAGACTAAAAAAATTCATTAACAAATTTTTGGTTTCGTTAATAATATTAGCCTACGAAATTCTAATAATTTCGAGCCAACCAGTTAGGCGCCAAAATGTAACCGTCACGTATCTACCTAACTATTTCGTAGTACGCCGAATTACAGAAGTAAATCTGTTATTTACTTGTTTTGTGACGTGTGATTACACCGTCACACAAACCTGGGAATACCTCAAATTATGGATAATTCCCTATCGATGGTGGGTTGTCTTTGCTAACTAATATTCATTTAAAAAACAAACACAATTTCATAGTTTTAAAGAACAAGTAACATATATTCTTTCCAATATGATCCTTCGTACACTCACATTCACATATTCTCCTACGTGATTACTTTTCCTTTTGATTACACAATGGTAGCTAACTCCCTACCTAAACTGCAGTTTTCTGTAGAATAATAGTGACTCTGATCTACATTTACACGAAACAAACAGTAAATACATATGTACACTTCTCAAAACAAATTATCTTAAAACCCAATTAACAACATACCAAAATTCACTAATACCTTTTCAATCTTAAATAATACTACACTCAATATTTACACTTAATATTCAGCGTCTGCGTGACCTCGCAGTGCAAAATTCTGTTTTACAAAGTCTCTTGACTGTTCATGAAATAACGTTTTACCAGAAACAATTTAAAGATTTAAAAACAATTAAAAACATAAAAATTATTTAGATCTGATTTCTCTTACGACTGCAAAAATAAATTTACTGGTTATCAAGACTAATATTTAGTAAAAACTTGTCCGATCAATGTCTGTTACTGAGGGAAGCCATATTACAACGTTTTAATTTGTGCAATCATGATTCTATCTTGAAAGTTTTCCAAGCTGCAATTTAGTAAATATTCTTTCTGCTTTTCTGTGACTCACGACAGGCGAATTTTCCAAGCTGATCCCGCGCTGCGTAGACGGCTGTCGAGCGACGTTCACGCCCCAAGGTCGTCGTTGTCCTGCGACGTTTGTGCGCTGCCTACCGCGATGGAATCGGAGTATTTCCGTACGCCTTCTCCTCGTTGTACAGCCCAGTTAAATCACAGCATACACGAAGGTGATGGTCGCGTTAGAATGCGAGTCCAAAACTCCAAATTGTAACTTAGTTTTAGTGAAAGTTGAGCCAGTTGTTGAATAAACTATGCTTTTCGGAATTATCAAAATTCTCCAATAGAATTTTCGAAATGAAATCCCATAAATAAAAATGAAATAGAATAAAAGTAGAATAAGTAACTGCTCAAAACTAAAACTGAAAAAAACTGAAAAAGCTGAAAAAGCTGAAAAAGCTTTTAATAAAGCTTCATTTCTGGTATTTTCCACGTGTCCCTCGTCGGTTGTGTGGTGGAATAGTACCCATCTACTCACTTCAGCGTCTCGATCCGGAAAGAAAGACAATCTCGTCCGAGTCAAGCTTCATGCCACATTCGCATTTCTACAAAAGTTCTGATTGGCTAGGGCGAAAGTACGTTCAGAAATTTGTTTCTAGGTAACGCCATCTCTTCGCTACTCTAGGAACTATTTGTAGGGCAAGATGTCGGGTATTGTCACTTCAATATTTCTTTTGTCATGAGTGTAACCGATGACAAGCGGTTACAACACATCAGAGGCGGCCGTCGTATGATCTGAGAACGCCCCTCAACAATCGTCCAGTGCGCAGTCATTAGGCGTCTGGGCGGCACTGGAGGAGCAGGCGCGGCCGAAGGGGCAGATAACCAGGGCACAACACGGAATCAGGCCAACCGCAGAGGGCGCCGGGTGCGATGCCAATGGCGCGGAAAGGCACAGCTGACGAAGACGCCACCCACGTGTCCATCCTCCCCCCGACCCACCGCCTCCATCGCCCGCCCCCCGAAGCCCCAAGCACTTCTCGGCCGCCGCTGCCCCGCCCCGCGGACCCCTGGCTCCCGCTCGCTTATCACCGCTCGTGCAGGGCGGCTGCGGGTTTACGACGGTCTAACCGCGATAGCGAGAGCCTCAGCGACTCCACCCACCGACGACCCCTTTCCTCCCCTCTCTCACCCCGCCCTTTCCTCCTCCACCACCTCTGCGCCACCTCCATCCATCCCGCCACACAGCGACCCCGCCTAGCCTCGTCCCCTCCCCCCTCTTCAGCGACGCCCCTCCTTTCCTCCCCCTTGGTCACCCCTCGCCTATGCGAGTCCCACCCACTTTTCTCACTCTCTCCTTATCCTCCAACCCTGCTCTACCTCCCCTCGAATTATTTTCTCCCTATCCGCCAGCTCTACACTCCCTCACCTCCAGCTCTGAATTCGCTCTCCCTCCCCTCCAGCTCTACACTTCCTCGCACTCCCCTTTACCACGCACTACCTCCCCTCCCCCCTCCCTAAGCTCCAACTCTGCACTCCCTCCCCTCCCATCCCGTACTCCCTAAGCTCCAACTCTGCACTCCCTCCCCTCCCATCCCGTAGCTCTCCTATGCCCCTCGGCGTCCCGCTGAGTTGCCGTCTCGTCCAGTCCCATCCTTTCCCATTTCCATCATCTTTGCTCCCTTCCTCTCCCCCGTAACTTGCTCTTCGTTCCCCTCCCCTTGGACCTCGCCTGCGTGGAGTTAACGCCTTCCGGAAACTGCTCCCCTCCGCCATCTTTCGTACTCTGCCTTCACGGCCAGAGACGCACTTTTCTGCAGACTTCATCATCTTTTCACGCAACCCCTTCAGGACGAGTCAGCTTCTGTCTCGTCGCGTTGTGTATCTCTTTATTCTTAATCTTTGTAGGGAAAATCTCTTCTGACACAGCAACCACGCTACTTGTCAGATCTAGGTTAAACACAATATTTCTCGAGTTTCTGAGCTTACTTTCTACTATTTTTAGTGTTCTTTTTTATTTCCTTTATTAGTTTTCTCAGAATATTGACTCTGTTTTATATCATTCTGCTTGAAATAAATTGTCTTCCCTTTTTTGTTCAGACATTTGGTAAATAAATTATAAATGTAAAAAAGGGTTGTGGTGTGTAAAAGGTTAGTACAGTGTACATTCACGTAACATTTAATATCCTCTCTTTATATAATTCACTTAGGAAACTGAAGATTGTGCACCATTTACAAGAAACCATCGTCATCACGTAAGTTTGCTGCTGCTGGATTGGAAATTACCGCTCGTCCTGCAGCAAACAGTTCGCAGATTGTGTTTTGAGTGAAAAGAGGAGGCAAACATGCTATCCGCAACATACAGTTGGGAACAGTCTTGTTTGTACAGTCCATAATTTGCTCGAAAAACATTAATTTTAAGTGGAAAATTGATACTAACGCTAAATATATTACAAGATAACTAATAATTCCTGTTAAATAAAATATAACTTTGTACACCAAGACGAAATGTTCTTGAATTTGAATTCCACCTGCACATTTATCGCTCGAGAATTATTAGTTATCTTGCAATATATTTAGCGGTAGTATCAATTTTCCACTTAAAAGTAATGTTTTTCGAGCAAATTATGGACTGTACAAACAAAACTGATACCAACAATACGTTATTCCAAACGCTGCCACCGTACGCAACTCGGAAACGACGTGTTCACGCTCAAGCGTCGTCCAGTTATGATTATTACACCGTAATCTACACAAGACATTTCTATGTAGAATGTTCTATTACATTTTAAGGTACATTTACACATACCTCATCGCACGGGTTGTCAGAAACATGTTATTTGGGTTTTAGAATAAAGATTTATAGGTTTAAAATAATTATATACAAAGTGAGGAATTTATTCAATTTCTCCTAGTGTGTTTTGATCCACATAAAAATCTTGTCGTTTTCTTACTAGCTTTCATTTTCCATTAAGTAAGGAAAGTGTGATAAAAGTGCTAAACATTAATAATATGTTAAACAGAAAACTGAAGCTTTAAAATAATTGATAGTCTTTGTTCACTTTCCTCTTACATTTTAAAGACGTTGTGAGTATTGACTTTCATGTTTCAACGCACTTAATTGACATTATCTATACAGAGAGTCACACCAATTACGGGCCACCCCAATAACTTCTAAACGGTTCCCAATTGTGAAATACAGTTCATGCTCAAAAATGCGGAATCATGGGGCAAGTGATATGGTGTAGAAATATTGTTTGAAATATTGTTTGAAATATTTTTAATTTTCCAGAAATTTCACCGTCTTTGATTTTTTACATGGAACCATGTATTTTTCTCACTACCAATAGGTAAACCATAAATAGACGAATGCAATGATATAACTTATATTAATGTTTTGATAGTATTTTGGTTATAAAATTATACCTTTTGACATGAGATTTTAAATCAAACGTGCAATTTTTCCTTTAGCAGCCGTGGCAACTGTCGCTTTTGAGGAAGTTGACCTTCGCGGCCTGTCCCCGTAACAGTCTGGGCTCCAGAAAGGCAGCCTTACCCATAGACGACAGTTGCAAGCATTGCTACAGGAAAAGTAAATTTAAGTTAAAATCACAGCCAAAAAGTATACTTTTGTACTCAAAATACTATCAAAACATTAACATATGTCACATCATTGCATTCGTCTATTTCTAATATATCTATTGCTAGTGAGAAAAATGCATGGTTCTATTTAAAAAAATTGAAAAAAGATCAAATTTCTCGAAAATAAAGAATATTTCGAACAATATCTCTAAGACACAGTACCTGCCCAATGATTGCACATTGTTGAGCGAAAACTGCATTTCGATATCTACAACCGTTTGGAAGTTATGGGGTGGCCCATAGTGGGTGTGCCTTCCTGTATTGCCTTGGCCTGTTTTGCCAAGCTCCTCTTTTTTACTATTTTCCCGTGTCTTCTATACATTCTTACTACAATTTCAATTTTTCGACAACGCTTTTTATTACTTTTGACTACTCTCCTTTGTCACGCACGCGTGTATACATAGAAATATTTGAGGGTAATTGAGTGTGGAGAACTGACTATGAACGTTCATGAATTCTTTTTTAAGCAACGTGTTAATTTCAACAGGAATGCAAGTTCTCTGCTTTTAACACTTGTGTTTGCTGTACGCACAATAAGAGCAAAATGACCGAGAAGGATAAACCTGACACACCCATTTTTGTGAGGCGCGTTAAGTTTCTCGCGCTAGTTGATTTAAAGCATGCAGTGTTTAATTTCGACAAAGTGTTACTACTCGAAATAAATATTCCCTAAAATAATATAAACATCTGAAACATGTTAATTATTTTTGCGCCTCTCTGCTTGTTAAAAGACGCTCAGATATATTAAATATTCAAACAGAAACGAAATTTGAATAACCGATAAAAGGAACTGTAGTTTCAGAAATTAATTCTCTTTTAATCTAATGGAATGTTTTAGCTATAACAAATTAAAAGTATTGGACGCAAATAAAAATATTGAATAAACCGAGTAAAAAACTAAATATTTTCTCTGGAGGGGATTAGAAAAGTTAGTCATAAGCACCTACATTACGGTAAAGTAAACTACATTAACAATTTAACATTTGTGATTTGTAAGTTTGTTGTTTTTTATTCATAACATGACTCCAATGCCCCGTTGAAATGTTGCAATTCGCAGTTACGTTCTTCATTCTGAAAGATTTTGAATGCTCGCGCCATTTCTTTTCTACGTCCGCGTTCAAAGGGCAGCAATGCAGGTGGCGCTGCCGTCGCAATATTTTGGACAGTTTCGGTCCGATCTTCGTCGAGGTTGGTGAAGTGAAATGTTGCTCTGCGCAGCGTTAGAGACGACATGCCGTACGGCTGGATTCTGATTTGCGCAGTACGGGACATGGCAGATGGCGCCAACTTGGCACGGAAACGACGCCAGCTGATTGCGACGTGTAACGCCGACGGGAGCCGTAATTTGCTTCCAGAGGTAAGGCAGGAACCCAACGACAGAGTTTACACGTACTAGTAGAAATTGTATGACTATAGATCTTATTACATAATAAGTATGATTGTATGCGTAGAAGACCAAATCGTCAAAATTACTTATGTAATTTGTTAGCTTATTTTATTTCTACGTCCTTTACATTAGATGCAAATTGTCAGTGGTGCAATCCAAGATCGGAAAAGAGTTTATTTCTCACTCTATACGAGTTGAAAGATTGTTAACTTTTATTTTTTTCATAGAATATACATATGTTTGAATATACATACGACAATTGATCGACGCATACTAGCTACTCATACCGTTCTGCAAATCCATTACAAGCTCTAATGAACATTGTCAACAATTTAGTAATAAACGCATTCCAGTAAATTTTTGTCTGTTTGTTCTCCTGGGTTTATTGGTCGTCAACATTCTGTACCATTTTTTAAATTTTCAGTTAAAAAACCTACGATGCGAAACAAAATATAAGACGTACTCTTCCTGAAATGGTTTACAATTATTGTTTCGCAATTCTCAAATACGAACTTGTACCGTAAGAATAAACCCCGGACTTGTCCGTACGGTAAGAATAAATCCCGGACTTGTAGCGTAATTTACTATTACCGGAGTCGTCAATCTAAACGTTGGAGTTTATATCCTGCAGAAAAGAACAGGAGACGATGAAGTGCGCAGTCAGAGGCGAGGGCTCTCCTCATTTTCGCTTCCTGGAGCCAAGGCCACGTGCTCCCGCCTTTCACGAACGGCTGTGACTATACTGTGATTTTTCTAACGTGGCGGCTGAGGGTAGTATCGCCGAGATGGAATGCGGCACGACTTTTGGAGTTATTCCCGGACTGTTCACGTAACATGCGTTCGTAACTTAACATGTTACATTCACGTAAAATGAATTGTCATGTATTTTTTCTACAAATTTACATTGTTCATTTTTAATCTCGTTTACTATTTTTCATTTGCGTTAATTTTATTACATATGATAATTCAATTTGTTTACCTATTTTCTTCTCTGTAGATGGGATAAAATTTCTAAAACCGATGTATTGATTATTACTTTTATAACTAAACAAATTCTCAAATAAGCTTTGTGGGGGATACATCCAGTATCTGTAACCATCCTCTGGTGATGGTAGCTTGACAGCGGTTTCGCAAGGGGAGAGAGGCGTGCCAGTTCAGGAAGTAGGGTATCGCTCTGCTGCTGCGGGACATCGCCTGCACGTGGCGTCTTCGCCCCACCCCACTCCCACCCCTTTTCACCGGAAGTACTGCGCGTCACAGCACGCCCCCCCTCCCCTCCCCCTTCGATCAGCCGTGGTGACCTACAAACGCCGAAGGGCGGCAAACCGCGGCGCTGCCGCCATTTACTGTTGCCCTTTGGCCCTCTGGGGCGATGTATTGATCGCCCAGAACCTCCACATGCCATTTGGGGAGGAAAATTTAAATGGTCTTATTAATTGGAAATAATGTTGGATAACATGCACTGTCATATTTCTCGATATAAGGAATGCATGCAAACGAGATACATTTTTTAGAAACGAGATATGTGGTTCGCGCCATTCTGCTGTAACACTGGTAGACAATATGCTCCTTTGCATGAAATACTGACGTTGTTACAGCATGAGTATGAATTAACGTCTACTGTAATATGTGTTCGAATATTAAAGAAATTATCATGGAGAGAAGTGTAATGGCACACTTTAAAGTGTTACGTATCTGATTAATTCATTGCGTATTCTTCTAATAGACAAAATTAAATTCGGAAATTCGTTGTTCTCCAACAAAGTGACACGAGGGTAATTACAGTATAATTAATCTTATAAACTAGAAACTAAGGAATGAAAAATGAAGCGCATATTACGTTGAAACGAATTGATCCTTGCCGGCGACTAATGATGTCATCTCGAGTATGAGTTAAGTATATTATTCCAGACTTTAACTCATTTATCTCAAAATTAATAGCATACGTATTACATCATGAATATTCAAATTTATATCGCAACTTAATTAGTTGACGATGAAGCAAGTGTAACTGAAGTCAAAATTGTTCGTTTTGAACTGTAGAAGAACTTGGGAAAAAATCCTCAATCACTTTAAGAAAAAGAATTTTGATGTAAATTAGGAGTCATACAATAATTTTTCTTTCCATTCCTTTCTTCTTCTTTGATTTTCCTTTTTTTTTTTTTTTCCCTCATATTCTTTTCTACATTCTTCTCTTTTTCCCCTGATTTTCTTTATCTCTTTTTCCCATGAATATTTTCGCCATGATATTCATTTCCCTATAATTATCTTTTCTTATTAATTCTCTTTCCCCCCATGTCTCATTTCTCATATGTTCTGTGTTTCTTTTCCTCCTCTTTATTCTATACTCATTTCCTAGCATTTTCCCATCTTTCTCCTCTTCTCTCAATTTTTCTTGATTTTCTCCTCTTACTAATTCTTCACCTTGATTTCATTACATACCACCTTCACTTTTTCTTCTTCAAATTCTTCTTTTATTTTATTTTCTTGTGTTTCTTACAGTGCATTTCTCCTCGTGTCCCTCTTGCACTGGCAACAATAGCGGTAGAACGAGTCAGTTGTCAGAGAATGGAAAAACATTGTCAATGTTCGAGAAATGACGCATCAATGTTTAGAGATACTTCAATGGCTCCCACGTGGACCCGAAAATATAACACAGGATAAGATAAAACTATAATATATACTGTGGCAGAAAAAAGATGATGAAATTCCAAACAAGACTGTTAAAGTTCACGAATACGATGAGATATACTACAGGGAGCGGTAGCTCAGTGCATCAACTAATGTCACTGCAGCGCCTCTGACCGGGAGGTTCCAGGTTCGAGTCCTGACAGTAGCAGGATTTTCGACACTAGCTTTTCAGCTAGGTAGAATTCAGTCGCTGTGTGGAGGAGAATTCTAGCGGCCGGATGCTCTGATCGGTAGTTTTCCGTGGTTTCCTCGATCAACACCAGGCGAATGCCGGAGCAGTACCTTACCAAACGGACCACAGACCGCGCGCGATCTTTCCTTCCTCTTCCTTGTCCTATCCTCTCCCCTTATACACACACTTACCCTAACATGCACTATACTACCACATATTCCGGGAGACCGGTCGGGAGCTTAGAGCTTGGTGGTGGCCCGCTTGTGGGAGAGTCTTGGTTAGGGGGAAACCCCACTAGCCGAAGATAGGTCGGCGCCGGATCTCGCCATCCAGCGGGGGAAGATCACCGCCATCTCCCGAGAAAAAACATGCGCTACACTAATGACCACAGTAGTTGACGCGCCCGGAAACACGAAAAAATCAATCAATAAGATATACTGCGAACTGCAGGTGAAGGAATTTGTGTCGAATGAAATGTGATATGGTTTCAAAATAAGCGACAAGAACCTGAGAAATTCTAAAAAAAAAAGCCCTTGGATTTTTCTAGAAACGCATTCGGCGGTGTGCAAGCCCAGGCGCCCAATAAGCGCAATTGCTCCTCGGCGTGGCCGAGGCCGGCGCCACAGCGCGTCGCAGAGCGCGTGGGTGGGGGTGGCAACGGGGGAGGGACAAAAGAGGTGCGGCGAGCGCTAGGCGGTGGCGCCTCCAGGCACAATAAATTAGCGTCAGCCGCCCATCCGCCCACTCGCCCTCCCGCCGCAATCGCCCCGCGGCGGCTGCGCTGGGGACGCAGGGGCCAAGCGGCCGCCCCTGGGGCACGCCCACCACAGCCCGCTCCGGGCGAGCGCGCTGCGCCAGGGTAGCAATGCCCTTCCTCGTTTTCCCTTTCTTCTCCGTTCCCCTTTCTTCTCCTTTGCCCATTATATCCAGTCCTCCACGTATCTCCCCCAGTGGGGCACCGACTCAGCGGGGACAAACTCTAAGCTTCCGTCTAGTTTCTCTCCAGGTATCTCCCCCAGTGGCTCTACCTCAGACAGGACAAGCTCTAAGATCCCGTCTAGTCTCCCAGCGTGTGTAGGAGTGTAGTGCGTGTAAGTGTAAGTGCAAGTAAATGGACAAGAAAGAGGGAGAATATAGCGCGCCTTGTCCATTTGTTACGGTACTACTCTGGCATCCGCGACTGGAATCGAGCAAAGAAACGATGGAAAACTAGCGTTCATAGAAGCTGTTCGTTGGAATTCTCCTTCAGTCAGTGGATAAATTCGACCTAGCTATTTATCCTGTCCCAAAAATTCGCCATAATCAGAGCTCGAAACCTAGGGCTTCCCGGTCAGTTTCGCAGCAGAGACAGCTGAATTGCTGGCTGTGACTAAAGCTCAGCTTATCGCCTGAATATATGTCGCCGAGTATATGTCCTTCGGGCATTGCTTTTTCAAACCCCAGTCACCCTACCCAACATCCTAGTGTGGTAGTACTCGTATTATAACAAACAATTCCTCAAGAGGACCATTCTAAACTCTTGTAATGTAATCGATCCTTGCGAAAAAAATGTTCTGCGTCATTTACTTTCCATTGACGTATACAGTAACGTTTTAAAAAAAAATTGGACGACAAAATATGAGTACGAAATAACAGGTGCAATATTTTTGTTTTTACTGTGTTGTTGGTGTCTCTTTTTGTCGTGTTGGTAACCGAGAGCGATCTTCATATCTATGCAGTTGCCAGCCGTATTCTAATACTTTTAGAGGATTTGTTTGATATGAAAATATTTTTGAAGTAGAATATATTCAATGGAAATACATGATTAGAAGTTTTGCATTTCATTTTGTGCTTGCAGTACCATCCGCCACATTTTACTGTATAATCCACCGCTTTGAGAAATATTTCCATTTTATATGTCGCCTCTCGACTAAATGGAAGTGAAACGTCTCATTCACAGCAATACAAAGAATGCCATAATATAAATTTGCGACTCCAGTATGTGGACATATTTGACTGTTAATTCAATTAAGTTCATGAACTGTTTTCTGTATATTTCATGCTATTGTTCTCACCATAACCCTGCATTACTTGTCTCGCAAGTAATAAATATATTTTCTAGCCATTATGAGTTTCATAAAATCTTTCTGAACATGTAATCTGTTATCTAAAACTTTTTATGTGAATACGATGAGAAATACATTGAAATTTAATGTAAAATAGTAAACTATACCTGTGTTATCTCCCGGAGGAAAAATAGGAATAAATGATATGCAATAACATTAAATATTTTTTGTTATTTGATAATTCATCATGAGTCATTCAGCAGTCGTGATAATGATATATCACTGTAGTGTATGATCTGAGAATGGTAGTACAAAGGCAGAGGTCGTGCACTGTTATCAGTTGATGTTCTGGGTATCAGCCAATGCGAGTATTCGGCGTTTTAATCTTACGTAAACACATTTATGATTATTTAGGCGTCGTCTTGTGGCATAAGCCCAATGAGTCTCCCACTGACTCTGATATAACTTTCACGCCATGCTCACCCCCGTTTCGGTCCTCCTCCATTCGTTTGTTAACTCCCACCCGTCTTGCCGAGAGTAGTCATTAGATAATTGCCCGCAGTCCCTGGCAGCGCCTCTTCGTCTTTTTGCACGCGTTGCAGCTCCTTCTCTTCCTTACACTCCACACACCTGCACCTTTTAAATTCATTGTTTACTCTGTTGATTCATTTACAAGTAATTTACACACACATTGAAATACATCTTTCTAACTTACCTCTCACGGTAATACTATGCGACAACGATGTTTCATTTCATTTACCGATTTACTTCTTGTGTTCACTTTCTAATGAGTAGTTATGTTACAGAACGTGTGTTATAAAAACATTGTTTTTCCCGGAAGCTCGGATTTCCGTAGAAAGCCCATTGAAATTAATGTTTAATTATTATACTTTTTTTCTCTTTTCAGTATTAAATCATGTTATTATACATTTTTCATTTCGCAAATATGTGAATTGTAGTAATTACATCCGCAGAGGCGTTGAAAATAATTCGAATTATTTACAAACAGTAAACAGTACTCAATTACTTAAAAACCAAGTGTTTGGTGTTTTAACAAAATTAAATATAATGCTACATTTTTATGACAAAAATATTGATTTTCATATAAAAGCCGGTTATTGGTACAATTTGTTACACGTTTTTAGAGTTGCAAAACAATAGCAATTTTGCAAAATGTGTGACTTTTTCAATGTTTCCTTCACCGATTTTATATTTGGCGTTTCCTTTTTTAGCAAACGAAACGAAATTGTAGTCAGATGGTAAATTTCAAATATCCATGTTACACTGTTTTCTGTGAACATAATAAATGAAACAATAACACGGAATGTCGATCCGGATAGCCGATTGGTAAGGCAGTAGTACCGTGGCGATCTGGAACGAAAGGATGACGGGTTCGAGTCCCGCCTCGGACATGATTGTGTGTGTTTGTATCTTCGTCCATTCACCCTTCATCATCATCACCTCATACTTCATTCCCCCAGGGTAAATTAACCCTGGGATGTAAAAATGGATTCGGCATGAAAGTGCTCATGCCCCCAAAAAGGTCAGGTTTCGTGCTTACCCCCGAGAGGATATGACTGGACATCGGTGATTACGGGTGGCGCGTTCGCGTAATCCTATGATCGCCAATTCGCGATAAAGAAAGAAGTAGACTCCTGCAGGCCCCCCTCAACAGTGTATTACACACACACTCATACACACACACACACACACACACACACACACATATATATATATATATATATATATATATATATATATATATATATATATATATATCGGCGTGTTATGCGTCATCAGATACATAACTCTGGATTTGACCTGTAGTTGGTATTGAAATATACATGTAATGCTTAGATTGCGTACGTTTACATACATTTTCCACCATTTTTCTGCAAGGCATTTAACTTCACTTACTCGTGCTCGAGCGAGCTTTCCGTTACGGGCACAAGTCCGAGCTTCCCGTGCTCGCACCTCCGCTTCTTAAGGAAGAAATAGGAGACATGCCATGAGCGGCAGCGTTGCAAAACTACGTAAGCAGTATGCATAAGGACCCTCATAAGATAATATTGCATTAGCTATATTTACTGCATAAAAACGAATTGAATGCCTACGAAAATAAACATTTAATTAGTTAACTAATTAATAAATGATATACAGCATTCTTTTCGAAACAATGGGTCATAAGAATGTCACATATTTTTCGGTACCAATAGTGCTATATTTTTCTAAAATGAAATTATTATCACAAGAACTGGTTTCTTTCTCGTGCTGAATTTGCAGCAAAATACATAAAATTATAACCATTTCTGCCAGCCTGAAGTGATCCGCATTTTTCATTCCCAAAGTTCCACCTTAATTGTACGCCTTCTTTAGATTTTCAACTTCACATCTTCAATTTTATACTTTTTATTTGAAATCGTGATTCAGTTACAGGGAGCATCAGTCGATCGGATTTGCCGGCGTAGCGCTGACGTGATGCTCCAGCAAAATTCTTTCATGCGTCTCTTCTATCATAAATATCTATCATACGCAGTGAAAGAGGTGTGTTTAAACCACCACTGTGACCGTACTATGCGTATAAACGATGATAGATGGCACAAAAGTATCTAATCTAAAACAACCCCCGGGAAGGAAGAGATCAGGAAGTCCTGACTTTCATATATTGTAGATATAGGGAGTACAAAAAGCCTTACGCGCGAATGCCAAACAAGAAGACAAAGAAGAATAGCAGGATCAACGTTTTCGGCGCTGTAGGAGAAGGATACGGCGATACATGTACAATGTCTGTAAAAAGGTGAAGAAAAGAAGAGAAAATTTAGATTAAATTCCGTGGAGGCAGCAGAGATATTGTGGTAATCCATAATGATTAAGGATCTAGAAAGTATCGACCACAACGTCCTTTGGTATCAACCCAACGGTTATAAATCTGTTTGATATCTTCTAGGTCCTTAATCGTAATTTAGATTTTTGAAAAATGAGAATGCTAGGCCGACATTTGCCTATGATAAATCTGATCATCATTCTACTTAACTGACCAATCGTCAATTAAGAGCACTCTATGCCTTGGCAAAGCCGTAAATAGATTAATTAAAACTATCAATATTTATAATTTCATGGTAAATAACATTTTTATCAGAGCTTATATGAATCATGCTTGATTGAAATCTGCACATGCCCCCTTGAATACAAGGATAATCAGATTGTTCCTAAAAAACAATTATTTTTCATGTATGTCGTCGGAATATGGAAATTACTTCAGTTATGTAAATATATACTTCAACAATGTATAGAAATGTGTATACAAGTGCAATACAAATGTGTATACAATTATATAAGTGCAATTTTTTAATACACTATAATAAAAATAATACATTAATTGTTTCGTTTTTCAACAGTATTAAAGTGGAAATAAAATCGCAAAAACATTTTTTGTATGAGTAAAAGTATGGATAGATTAGGATTGAACGCACGTACACGAAAACGGAACCTGATTCAAATTCGTTACGAGCTCGACCAAGCCCTAATATCTGTTATTGTACGGAGCGAGTAAAGCTTCAATTGAAATCCCTTCAGAAAATAAATGAAAAATTTTCCGTACGAAAAGTAGGAAATCTTCTTAAGAGCCATTAGCTACCGGTTTGAACTGGCAATTGCATGATAACCACATACGGAGAATCCGTCCCGCTTTTAGAAATCACAATCCGCCCTCTCGAATTCCCGGAAGACACAATGGAATACGCCTCCCTCAGGGTTTTAAGCAGAAGGCCGAGCAAATCTGGTTGGTGCAATCACTTCCGCCCGGTGCAGGAGGGGGCCAATGGACAGCTCTCCTGCGAGGGGCAATGGCGGCGGACGGGGCGAGAAGGGCTAAGGGCGTACACGGAAGGTGCGAGGAGCGTGGAGCAGGAGGCGCGGGTAAAATATATGCGCGGCAATGAAAGGTGTGATACTGTCAATGGATATTGTGACGCAGAGGTAGACTGCAAGGGGGTATAAAGTAAAAGGTGGGAGTTGATTGGTGGGAGATGTGGGATCGAGAATGTCTGAGAGGCATGAAAGATGGGAATGAATGGGGAGGGCAAGGGGGAAGGCATAGGGAAGGGGGGGGAGGGGGAAGGCGGATGGGCGAAGGGCGGATGGCGAAGGGCGGATGGGCGAAGGGCGGATGGGCAAAGGGCGGATGGGCGAAGGGCGGATGGGGCAAAGGGCGGATGGGCAAAGGGCGGATGGGCAGAGGGCGGATGGGCAAAGGGCGGAGGGCGGGAGACGAAGGGCGAGTAGGCGAAGGGTGGATGGGCGAAGGGCGGATGGGCGAACGGCAGATGGGCGGATGGGCGAAGGGCGGATGGGCGAAGGGCGGATGGGCGAAGGGCAGATGGGCGGATGGGCGAAGGGCGGATGGGCGAAGGGCGGATGGGCAAAGGGCGGATGGGCAAAGGGCGGATGGGCAAAGGGCGGATGGGCAAAGGGCGGATGGGCGAAGGGCGGATGGGCAAAGGGCGGATGGGCAAAGGGCGGATGGGCAGAGGGCGGATGGGCAAAGGGCGGAGGGCGGGAGACGAAGGGCGAGTAGGCGAAGGGTGGATGGGCGAAGGGCGGATGGGCGAAGGGCGGATGGGCGAAGGGCGGATGGGCGAAGGGCGGATGGGCGAAGGGCGGATGGGCGAAGGGCGGATGGGCGACGGGGGCCGGCGCTGGCCGCCACCTGTGCACGCGCGCAGGGATCACAGCCTGATTCCCGGAGGCGTGGGGCGCGGCTTTTACTGGGATTAAAGTCCGTTATTATCGCGCCGCCCGCGCTGCCGCCCTCAGCAGCGCCCGCGGCGCGGCTCTAGGGGCCGGCCGACGGCGCTGCGGGGCGGGGGGCTGGGCGGGGGGGCCGTGCGGGGGGGGTGTGCGGGATTGGCTGGGTGATACGGGGAGTGGCGTGGCCTCGCGTGGAGTGGCATAGCGGAGGGACGGGACGGGGACGGCGGCGGGGCGGGGTCGAGCGGGGCAGGGTAGTGCAGGGGGCAATGAGCGTCAGGGCGGGGGGGGAGGGGTGCAGGGGAGGAAAGTTGAAGCAACGAGGGAAATAATGCTGTCTGTGTTGCGAGGGGGCCTTACGCTCTGGGCGCGTGCCGCGTCGGGGGAAACGAAATTGGGAAACGGAGTGATATTGGTTCAGCGTAACGCTAGCTGATGGAAGTTATTTAGGAAGCTACAGGATGGGCAACGGAGGTTCATAGAGGTTAATAGGGACATTGACGGTTGCATATGTTAGTTATCGTAAGTCGATACGCAACGCTCGTAATATCTGATCTGACACGTGCCACCTTCTTATGGTAATGATGGGAGGTGTAAAGTATGTAATATATCTTTAGAGGGGGGGTCTTGACGGAAGTTGAAAATGCATCGAGTAATGAAAGATTGAGGGATACGGTAGTCTCGATTCAAGAACGTACGAAGTTAATTCGGGGAAAGACCGTGTAGAAATTTCGAGGTTACATTGCGTGTTATGTAAATGGAATTGGGACCGAAAACGGAAAAATTAATGTAGGGCGTTAAAACGCCGCTGACATGACGAGTTTAGTACATGTTATGGAAATAGCGAACAGGGTTCATTGGAAATCAATTTCAAAGAGAACGATGAATAATCTTAGAGACTCGTTATAAAATGAAATGAGCAGATATGAAACGAATAAAATGATGTAGTAATAATAGTGTAGCTTTCATTAATGGAACATTCCAGTGTTGTGAAGGTTTTTCAAGTATGACCCACCTTCAAGTGGAACATAATGAGTCCCCCTACCCTTTTCGACTGAGAGGTTTTGCCCTGCAGTGGGATGGATTGCTACTCTTCTGTTCCGTTCAGTGAAAATGACAATAATGGAAATAGCAATCACAATAATAGAATTATGACAATAATAGAATCAATCTACTTACGATACTGTGCTTACGCTAAGACGAGATAGTTTTGACGCATGAAGAAACAGACGTGTGAAGGTTCTCACCCAATCAGAGCCCGCAAAGCTTCATATGGCCGCGACAGCAGTGCCAAATTAAGCGATGTACAATTTGAAAATGATTCCTTTCATCGCGGATGCGATTCGTGTAGGTGTCGGCAAGATCTCCCCTGAAGTGAACAGAGTTATTTGGGGAATCGAATGTTCGGATAACTGAGGTGATACTGGTCACGAAGAACAGCGGTAGTGTGCGGTAGTGGCGGAACGACAGCGATAACAGGTGGTTAGCTGTCGTAAGAAGATGACCAGAGCGTTTAGTGTTTAGTGTTTGATATGAGTAGGATATCGGCGACTGCATCCGAGGTAGAAGGATCTTCGACACTGGTCATGATGGCTGTAATAAAAGGTGATCAGTTGTAAGAGGATCGACGTCGCAAACGACGGCGATTAGTCAGTGATATTATCGGTTGCGATACAAATGGTTGCATCGGATATTGGGATAGAAATGACTGCATCGGATATTGCCAGATCAGCAACGGTGGTGGGAAGAGTAGCAGTAACATTGTTAAGTCGTGTGTGTGAAAAGCATCGGCGACATAAGACAAACGCGATCGTTTTGAGTAGTAGTCATTTGTCTGCTGATCACCTTTCTTTAGGTGCCGAGGTTCAGTTCCCTCTCGATACTTGTAGAACTTGTGGTAGTTTAAGTTAATTTGTGGGAGGTATTATAGGTATTTTCCCGTTTCCATACTTTTCATTCCTCCATTCCTTCACCAACTCTGTTAGCTCTAGCACGAGCTCAGTTAGAGCTTGCATTACTGATGTATCTGCAGCGACTGTGGCTGGAAGGTCCTATGGTTAGATTCCCGACATCGTCTCATTCTCGATGGCTGATTTTCGACATATATCATATACCCGCCCTCTGGAGGAAAATTCTAGCGGCCGGATGATCTGGTCGGTAATTTTCCATGGTTTCTCCGATCAACCCCAGGAGAATGCCGGGGTAGTACCGTAACAAACCGTTCACGGACCGCGCGATTTCCTTACGTTTTCTTGCTTGACCTGTCCTTCCTCCTTGGTTACCCTCGGTTGAACATTTCTAGCACACTTGTTGCGAGACCAGTCGAGAGCTTAGAGGTTGTCTCGGCGGGGGAAGTGCCTCGCTTAGATACCTGTAGGATGGAAACCCCCGCAAACAGTAGGTCGGCGCTGAATCTCACGTTTTAGCGATGGGGGACGTCACATCACGGGATATAACATCACTACACTTCCGGGACTAAACTTCATGGCAATACACGCGCCTGGAAACGCAAAGGAATCAATCAACTAATCAACATCACTCGTTTATCAAAACTTTTCTTCCCAGACCAGGCAACGATCTCCATAAAAAGGCAAACCAAGACAAGAGCGTCCCCTGGCAAATGTCTCCAACGAAGCCACGCGTGAAGCTCCACAAGAGATGGCCGCCTTGGCTTTATCAGCCCCACACATTGTCCCGTACCGCTCTGCGCTGAATTAGCCCTAGAATTGCTCACTAGGGTCTACTGGAGCCAAACATTATTTCAAATTCACACCGAATAGAAATGTATGTCGGTAGCGGCGTACCGCTTTACGTACATTTAAATTAGACCGTCAGCTTCCCCTCAGTCTCTGTGGGTGCCAGTACATCGCCGAGGATAGAAGCTAATTCGCCGGTGGTGCAACTAGGGCGGGTGAGTCAGTGTGAGGGAAGTCAGTGTGAGTTTCTGATTGTCCCCACACAAATAATAAAATATAAATAATATTATTCCTATAATGCTAATTCGGTGTGATAATGGTAATTTAAAATGTTTTTGTTCCATCTGCATTATTGTATGATGATTTCAACACGTATTTGTAATCATTCTCTTAAAACCTGAAGAGAGATTATTCGTTCCTAAAATAACAATTTTTCATTTTTTAACTTAATTTTTGTGTATTTTCTTGTTTTTATACGTTCTTAAATTAAAATAAAACACAATAGCACGCTTTTGAATCATTCCGATTTTTTATGAATCTTTTGAAACAATAAAAATCTTTGGAGTCCGTGAGATCCCAGTGTGCAGTTAATGTAACAAAAATAAAGTGTGCAGTTGCAGGTATAACGCGCTCGGATTGGTTGTTGGCGCAGCGACCAGTGCACGGCAGTGGCGTATTCTGTTCACATGCCCTGAGCTACCGCTGACTTAAGAAATAAACGACGATTAAAAGACTTCTGTAATAAACGCCTAATAAAACCCATTATCGAGAGACAAATTTCTCGAAGTGTGCTGTAACATTTTTTAAAATTATGTTACCAAATATCTGATAATAGGTAACTTTGACACTATCAAATACTTAATGTTGCAATTTTAAAACGTATAACACGCCAATTATTGTCCATTATGTATGTATACACTCACCACCAATCGTGTGTGTCGTGCACAAAAGCGGACATCTAATTTACTCTGTCCGTTTACTGCCCACTGCCACTGAACCTTCAAACTGCTCCGAGCGTGTCAAAAAACCGCTCGGGAAATCGACAACATGAGCCCTTGGCTGGCCCTTTCTTAGCAGTAGGAGGGGGAGTGAGTCGTGCAACGAACGCACGCTGTGTGGATGCCGCTGAGTGCCAGCGGTTTCTTCGGTGCTGCCGCCTCTGAAGAGTACTGATGCGATGACTTGCGAGCGATTTAATACACATCTTAACACATCGGGAGCGGTAGCTCAGGGCATCAACTAATGTCACTGCAGCGCCTCTGTCCGGGAGGTCCTAGGTTTCCACTCCCCATCTTTTCAGCTAGGTCGAAATCAGTCGCTGTCTGGAGGAGAATTCTAGCGGCCGGCTGCTCTGATCGGTAGTTTTCCGTGGTTTCTCCGATCAACACCACGCGAATGCCGGAGCAGTACCCTACCAAACGGGCCACGGACCGCGCGCGATCTTTCCTTCCTCTTCCTTGTCCTATCCTCTCCCCTTATACACACACACACACTTACACTAACATGCACTACACATCCACATATTCCGGGAGACCGGTCGGGAGCTTAAAGATTGTCCCGGCTATGGCGGTGCCCCGCTGGTGGAAGAGTCCTGGTTAGGTGGAAACCCCACTAACCGACGATAGGTCGGCGCCGGATCTCGCCATCCAGCGGGGGAAGATCACCGTCATCTCCGGAGAAAAAACATGAAATACACTAACGGGACTAATGACCAAAGCAGTTGACGCCCGGAAACACGAAAAAATCAATCACATCTCAACACAACAGATTATAAAGAATTTTGAAAAATGAATGCCACTGAAAAATAATGTGGCCTATAATTATTTTTAATGTAATATATCTTCTCAGATATTTTTCTTGTCGTAATTTTCTCGGGCTTCCGCCGGTAGCCTCGGTAGGCCTCAGTATACGCCACTGGTCCACGGCACAAGACAGCGCGCTGGCAACGACGAACATCGCTGTACGGTGCACAGGGGGTGGGGCAGAGAACGACGCGTGCACCCTCCGCTGCAGCAGTGGAGCCGCATTAAAGGGAAGAGAGCTGACGTTTTCGTTCTATACAGGCCGCCTCTGAAATATCGTGGCAGAATAAAATAACATCTGTTTAAAGTAATATAATACAGTAGTTTAATATATTTATTAAACATCGGATGTTTAAACGAATATATATTTTATTGTTTTGAGTAGAACTTCGATGTACAAATCGTGTTATGACGTGCAAACCATATTACGACATAGGACCCCTATTATGGCATACGATCCGCATTATAAACACTGCCCTGCCGCATTAAAGGGAGGAGTATTTATGATATTACAGGAAATAAATTTATGGTTCCTAAAGGGCGTTTAAGTTCTAAGTAATGACTTCCTCTACCAATTTTCGATTTCTTAAATTATCTTGACTTTTTGTAAGCTTGCATCGTTCAAATCACAATACAACTTACTCGGTGAGGATTACTTCGTAAAAAAATTCCGGAGTTGGTCATTTCCGTTGACTTCGATCTCAGAGACCACAAAATTCGTCTAACTAATTTACCAAGTTAAATCTTTCTTTTCTCTCGCTCTGCGACCGAGTTTTAATGTGAGTGGACTAACTAAGTTCTAGGATGCCGCAAATTAAAACCAATGAAAGCGCTCTTATCTGACATTGGATAAGCGAATTAGATTTTTCAACGCAAGGTCTAGTCGTTTTTTATCGACGATGGATACAGGCAAGGAAACGCTATTTTCATTTAACTTCAAAAATATGTTGAAATTGTTAGATCTCAGTAAATTGCACCTCTCAGTAGAACGATATGCTTACTCTACATTTTCATTGCTTCCATGTTTTGTGTTACAGTGTCATTTAAATAAATGTCAATAAGACCAAATAATATTGCCAAAAAACAGCTTGATGTAAAATAAAATGTACTTTTGAAAAAGTTATTACATCTCGAACTATACATAAATGTATTCATCAAAGAAATTATAACGCTTTTTTCACCTTTTAAGAGCTTAGTTGAGGCGCCTCAAATAAGAAGTTGTAGAGCCTAGTTATTCGAGGTCTAATAATAATAGTAATAATAGAGTAATAATACTAAAAAAAATGTATTTGGCATTATGGGTCGATTGTTCGAATTTGCCGGCTGGCTAACGGTGTCTCGCATGCTTGGGTCTAGTTTAAATCCCACGCTTGGAGAGTAACAGGGACATGTGGCGAACTTGACGTATTTCCTTCACCGTTTCTAGCTGTCTTCGCCTGCCTGAGCTTTTCTTCGTCGCACTGCTGCAGAAACTGGGACGATTTTAATGGAAAGCTACAATCCCGTTTTTATCTCGAGCGGGAATCGAACCAAGGACCACTCCACGGGAATCTAGAACACTACCCATGAACTATACTGAAGGCTTAATAATAATGATGATGGTGATAACAATAAAATTCGTTCTAAAGATAAAATAGGCGACGTATTACATACTATACATTCTAAATTTTAAGTAAAAACTTACCATCAACCTATACTTTTGCTGCATAGCAAAGGACTGTCAAGGAAATCTTTGACATAAATATTTGAACTAAACTAGATGCCGACTGGAAATATCGCCACAAATTACAATGACCACCATTGTGGCGCATGTCACATAAGCGTGAATACCTCACATATTTGGTAGTGTAAAGAATGTCTCTCGGAAGTGTCTATGTGCTGAAAACCAGCAAGAGAGACCCACAGCTTAGAGCTTGTCCCGGCTGGGGCGGTGCTCCGTTAGTGGGAGAGTCCTGGTTAGGGGGAAATCCCGCTAGCCGACGGACGGTCGGCACCGGATATCGCTATCCAGCGGGGGAAGATCACCGCCATCTCCCGCGAAAAAACATGCACTACACTAACGGGACTAATGACCAAAGCAGTTGACGCGCCCGGAAACACGAAAAAATCAAATCAAATCAAGAGTGACCCACAATAGTCTTGATCAGCGAGACTTTAAAATATGGCATTCAACTGCCAACTCCTGAGAAAGATTTCAAGCTCATTGATCTTCTGAAGAGAGACTTGAATTGGAGTTGAGTGAAAATGATAGTGGAGAGACCACCTCTGCCAATACGCATATCAGCAATGAAGGTAACGATGATGATCCCCATCAATAGGTCTCTCTTGATTCTGAACCCCAGTGATTAAACGGTGTCTTTATGCTTCGCTTTGGGAAGATACGAGTATTTCGTACCAGCCTGTATTTCGCTTAATAAACGAAGTTCGGGAGGGGAAACAAGTGTTGTATTTTAACGCTACCTGGAAATTGTTTCCGGCCTCCGTTCTTTCGCGCGGAGATATTTCCTCCATTCGCTGCGCTTGATGTTCCACTTTCTTCCCCCGCTTCCCGATCTTGCTCCATTGTTAATTCCAGATGAACGCGAAAACCAATAACCTGCTCTTTCTGCTTCTCCCAAGAGTTTCCGAGGTGCCGCGCCCTTCCTCTGCTTAAAGCAGAGCTCTGTCTCGTGCTCCGCTCGGTGCCAGTTGTTTCTCCGCATTCAAAATTTAGAATGTTCATGTTTGTTCCAGTTTCGCCTCGGAAAGATATTCATACGAAATAGAATTGCTTCGACTCGAATCTTTGTTATTCTGAGTATATGAAGGAGAAAAGTATGTTCAAATACGCAGGAAACTCTGTTAGCAAAAAGGAATAATTAATCATTTTAATTAAAATTAATATTATATATGTACGACACACTGTAGCATATGTAGCGTAGAAACATGTTTTGTTTTCATGAGTGAACCCACTTGGAGATATCTTCCGGTTAAGAGTAATTATTGAAATGGAAAATGTGTGTCATGAACATGTTTCTCGTCTAAATAGTTTTACTGATTTTGAAGTTCAATTACTCAATTAGCGAATACCCTATTCTAGTGACCTTCAACTTTATGTGGTTTTAAATTTGTCTCAATAACAAATTGCTTGTCAGCAATATTTCTAAACGACATTGTTTTAGACAAGATAAACAGAACATAAAGTTTTACATGTTGAGGAAAATAGTTTTCCTCTAGTTGAAACTGCATGTTCATTTAAAAGTTTAACGAGTTTGAAATATTATTTTTCGCTTGCTAATTTGCGTTTTTAGTTTGAAAGTATAAAAACTGTTTCTTTTGGGCTTCTTGGAGCTCTGGGTTGAAATCGACGCAATTTTCTGACTGTGGCTGAAGCAGGAAACAGAAAACAAACTTTCCCCTCTCGATCGCGCCGCAACTGGAGCTCGGTGTGCATTTTTCACGCAGACGCCTCGAAAACTTCAACTCGATGTTAAATCTCTGCCCCGACTGCTCTTTTTGGAACAGCTAACAACCTGCTGACGTAGTTGGTGAATGATACACTTTTTCATGTCCAACCGAGAAGTTCTTATATTTTACCTACTACAATTTCGAACAAATACTGTAAGGAGTTCTTTCAGTCAGATTTTGTGTGCGGAGATTATATGTGGGATGTTGTATCAGTTGTATTTAAATTTAAATATTTTTGTCATTATTTATTTTACTATGAAAGCTTTCTGCTCATTTATCTATTTAGTTCAAAATATATGGTTCACATATCATTTATAGATTCAAAATACTTCGGGAAAATATAAGTAGTTTTATAACAAGATAATTAATGAAATTATGTTTTGGTGTGCGTATAAAGCACACAATTGCTTGAGAAGTGGTTTAACCTTCGTATTTGTATTAATAAGAGTTAATAGTTGACAAATTACAAGAAAGTGAAATAAATTTAAAACTATCAGAAGATTATTCATGATGAATTCACCGTTATTCTCGTAGAAGTAATATTCGCTATCTAAGGAAAATATTGTTTCACTCTTATTCTACCCCTTCAATTTGTTTTAGATATTTCAGATCAGATTACATATCTAACGTATTTGATGTATTCATACAGTAGTAAGTTGATAAGGTCTGTACATTGGCATACATCATTTTAAGAATACTGCTTGCTTTCCCCTAGAAATATTAGGGGAAAATTGCAAATAGAAAGAGAAATCTTGTAGTCGAGAAAGTCAAGTCTTCAAAAATATCACCGGAGCTTCTTAAAGATGGGAGATACACATTCAAAACCGGGTACATGCAAAATCACGTGTTCTCAAGGATTTCTTGAACTGATTGAACACCACAAAACGCGCATTTTTAAGGCGACCAATTTTTTTACATGAAAAGGAAGACGAAAATATTGAAGAAAAAATTACAACGTAAATAAATGAAAAATTTTATTAATTGAAACAAAAACACACCAATTATGATTATATCCATTTCAATTGTTTCATTAAATGAGTATTTTTCCATTGAATGAATATTTTTGTCAATATATTATTTTCTGAGAATATATTCGAAATTTCGAAGCAAGAAATATCTTTCATATTGGATTAAACGGTAAGTGCTGCAGCTTGAATATCAACATTCAATCGTGATTTCTCGCTTGATTAAGATCAACACTACATTAACAAATTAGTTTTAAAATATCGAAAAGGACGACAGGTGGGAGGACA
The DNA here is from genome assembly GCA_964035755.1 of Teleogryllus oceanicus. Lineage (NCBI taxonomy): Eukaryota > Metazoa > Arthropoda > Insecta > Orthoptera > Gryllidae > Teleogryllus > Teleogryllus oceanicus. Next base: position 91,879,862 of record CAXIVR010000007.1, read on the forward strand.
CTTTTTCGTGGAAGGACAGAACCTAAGAAAGGAGGACTGTCCTCCCTAAAGAAGGACGATTGGCCACCTTATCGTTTTTCGTTGAATTGAAATCCCTTAAATGCCTCTCGTTGTATCCCTGGATTCGACCCAGGGGACACGACAAAAGCCACAGAAGTAGCTAGTGTACTACTGCGGACAGCGATAAGCCATTAAGACGAAATCGAAAAACCAGTCGGGAGTATTACAACAAGATTGTTCCGCAGACGGCAGATATTGCAGTACGATGATGTTATCTAATTCAGATAACTTCTTTTATTTTTGAGGAAAATATGAGAACTTATTAAGGCCAATGTTTAAATTAATTAATTACAAAATTACTTATTATATAATGCAATTTATAATAGAGATTTGTAACTATTTTTTAGGGTATTAGCATAACATTTTTCTACAACAAATGCTCATATAACCAACGGTTTGTGTTTTAAATTGCTCGAGTTGTATAATTTAGCAACATAACAATTAGGAGGTACAATGTTGTAAGAATGCTCCTGCACTCACGGGCACGACAATGCGTGCAATGGGTTCACTGGCGAGTGAAACTGAGAATTCTGAGTAGCTAGAGTACTTTGAAGTGCGTAAACCTAAAATCATGTAATAGAAATGCCCCAAAGGTATTTGGCAAAATATTGTAATATCCAAAATTGCATCCCTTTTCAAATTATTGTTTTAAAATTGAAAATGCCTTCACACCGGAGGCCAACCTCTAGCGCTTCTGAAACCTGAAATAGATCTTAAATCTCTTTGATGTAGAAATAGAAGGGGATGATTTTTTTTCCAAGAGTACTAAGCCAAGTACTTTTTTCAAAAACATTTACCGAATTTTTGTGACGATGGTTTCTTGCAAACGGTGAAAAACCATATTTTCTTAGTAAATTAGGAAAACACTGCCATACCTTGGACCACGTACCTTTAAGTCAAATATAACATGTAGTGATTCATAACTCATTGTCGTCCTTCAAATAATTTATCATTTAAAAAACTGTATATCAAATATTCATAACTCCATACATTTTCTAATAGATAAATGTATTGTACAATAGTACTGTATGTATATGTCTCAATAACACAAAAAGTTAAAATAATTAAAATTTGAATATTAGATCAAATATTTCTAGTTTTAGTACATCATATTCATTCATCATGTAAACTTCATGAAGCTCAAAATATATAATTTTCGAACATACCACGAGAATCGAACTTTCCACTAATCCGTATTATACGAGTCAGTTACTGAGCTTCAGAGAACAGCTTTGACCTCTGAAAAACAACAACAAAAAAACAATTACAAACCCACAGTTTCGCATGGTATCCATCGACGTGAATGGATTTTTTAACGATGAGCTCAAATTTTTGCACGTTTGTGCTACAGCAAAACATTAAATGATTACAAAATATTGGATCGTAAGGAGTTTACGAAGCTTTTCTAAGAAACTACTTTTTCTGCTTCGTAAATAGATCAAAGGTACACGAACTAAAATAGAGCGAGTAGGGTGAGTGCATATTGATTTTTCATAAGAATCGCATAATGATTAAGAGACGTGTTGATGGAAATTGACGGTTCTGATCTTTCAATTGGCAGCACTTCACTCGCCGGTCCATTAATCCATAAACCCAAAATACTTGATTCTCAATGTTTCTGAGTATTTACATGTCGTCATAAATCTTCTAATCGATTGTTCGCAAGACATTGCAAAGCGAAGTCGGTAACATATTTGCGCGCGTTAGTTATCTTCAATTGTCGTGTGACCTTTCAGGCAGAATTAAAGTTAATGGTGTTCCCCAAGGCACCATTTACACTCTCTGTCCCATTTCTCGCGCTTATCAAGTATCACGAGATTTCACCGCGTCGTTGCTCGCAGACGTTTTCTCCCGAGTCTGTGATTGTGTTGGTCATTGATTGCTTTACCACAATGCGCTCCTTTCGTGAGAAACGAAAACCTTAAAGTTTAATGCTCCTTTGACTACCTTTATCGCAAAATGGAAGATAAGATTTGCTTGAAGGTGACTTATTTTGCGCTTTTAATTATATAGACTCTTATCGAACAGTGACTGAAAATTCTTATAAACACTTTGCTTGAAGTAATATATTAAATAACAAAGGCCGTATAGATTTTTGCCGAATAATACTTTAACAAATGGAAAATTACGAACTACTTGCCGTTTTATTATTAATTTAAGGATTGATTTATTTAAGCTACATAACATTTTTTGTATATCATCATCTATTTTCATTTTCACCAGGAAAAAACAGTGCAGTATTTTTTGAGTACGAAAAAGAACTTGTGGTTTGTTTAATTTATGAACAACCAATTGTTTAATTTATGAAATAAATATCTGTTTAATAAATGTGTTGTATTAATAGACTAATGTGGAATGGTATGCTTTGTATTTGTTTTGAACAGAAATAAAACTAATGAGGTTTTGTTGATTTGATATGAATTACATAAAGGGTAAGAGATACCAATAACCATTTCAGCGGCCCCTCATTGATCCGCTGATACTGGCAGAAGTTGCTTTGTAACGAAATATCCTTGTTCCCGGACAAAAAATGCATTTTACGCATCAAATATATATATTTCATTACAAAGTCTAAATGGTTTCGGAGAGTTAACACGTGTAAAGGGTTGTCAGTGTTCGTCGCACAAATGATGCCGAATTATTGAGACTTTATGCAGCAAATGATACTTAGTTTACGTCACTTCATATACAATAAAACTTATACTGCCAACCTGAGTCATTTTAACCATTCCTATATCAGTAGATAGTTTTTGTTTCTCTGTGGCCTGATTATTATTATTTTTTATTTCATTTTTATTTATTATTATTTTTCTTTTATTTTTGGTCTGAAAAATATTCGTCCATAATTCTAGAAAGTGATGGTTAATGTTAAGTATCAGGCCTGAGAGTCAAGAGGAATAAGAAGGATCAATCTTACATAATACCAAACTTTTGTGAACCTACCGTGCTTTATACATCTCAAGATTACACTCCCACCAATAGTAAATTTACAACTTGTGTGTCTATGGCGTCTTGAAATTGTAGAAAACCGCTATCTTGTCTTAGCGTATTTCATATAGGATGAGTCATTTCAAAGAAAAATCATACTAGCATGTTTCTCATAATGTCAACAATAAATAATAATTCCTTTTCAATTTTCGACTGGGAATCACAATGTTATTGGAATTGTTTTTAACGTTAGAGTTTCGTTACAGCCTGAATGACACTAGAACACATAGCACATTTACAAGACTTGAAGTGCTGTTGTAGACTCAGAAGGTGATATTTGCGGAGCAAACAAACTGTGACACTTCCACTTCCGTTTTTTCCGCTGAAAATGAAAAATATAGCACAAATTCTACACTTTTCAACGCAGTATTTACTCAACAAATAGAGTACTACTTCATGTATTGTAAGAAAGCGCACTTTTTTAAAAATAACATTCTGTACATATTATGTTAATTGGGAAGTTGTCTACGTGTTTTACTTTTCATAAGAAATATATTGCTTCAAAGTGTAGAGACAACTTAAACCTTTAACTTACTGGTCATTTACTACATAACAGTTTGTCATTATACATGTTTTGCAACGTTTCGGGATCTCATTATACCCCATTATCAGGCTAAATAGAACCTATAAAATATATTACAGACTATTTAAAGAGATACATACAATACTTAATCATAAAACATGCGTATATAAATCTTCACTCACTCTTATACAACCATTATATACAAGATAACGCAGTCACTATTAACTTCATAATATACTCAAACATCACTCGACATCTGGAGAAGTAATCATTTGCAGAGCAGTGAACTGTATATTATATGGAGAATTTACTACTTCAGTTATTGTAGTTGTCAGTTATCACAGTTAGGTAACTATCAGTAACGTGCTTATTAAGAGAGCAGTTACCACACATTTCAAAATTCACATTTCAAATGCACATTTTCAAACTTCTGTGATCCCTACACTGTCATATACTACTTAAATTTTGAATTTTTGAAAGGGAGAAAAAAACTCCCATGTAATAAAATCTATTTTCAAGGATAAACAATCAATAAATTTTGAATTTTGAAAGGGAGAAAAAAAACAAAAAAACTCCCATGTAATAAAATCTATTTTCAAGGATAAATAAGCAATAAATTTTGGCTCTTATTACTTCCTGCCGCGACAGCATGGAAACGAGAATTTGAATAATTGTATTTCCCACTGAATTCTAGAAGACGGGACGAAAAACCTGATCGAGATGGGGGTCATTGACCCGGAAGCTGTAGTACAATAGTTGTTACAGGTTGTTTATACTTATTTATACAGTCTAAATGGTAAATAATGCATTATGTATTACTGTTAAAATTAATGTTACTTTTCTTGTGATGCTCAGTATAGTCTCTAATTGTATAGAAACAGTTATGCAGCAGAAACGATTTCACTTGGGATTTAAACTTTTCTATTGAATTTAATCGTTTAATGTCATCTGGCAAAGTGTTGTAAAATAATGTACATGTATTGTATGTGAATTTTTTGTAATGAGCTGTTGATACTGTCACCTGATGAATATGATTTCTACGTCGAGTGTTATAGTAATAGACTTCGGCATTTTCTGAAAATATATTCCCGCCCCGAGCTGTTGAAAACGATATGTGAAGACAAATGATGCACACAAACATTTTAAAGATTACATTACAAAGTTAACACAATTAACAATTGAGAGTGAGAGTCAAAGCCAGACGCCAGCGTGGTGTGACGCGTCGGCGCCGCCGTTTCGCCCGCCTCGTGGCCTTGGGGCCGCCCCTGCCGCTTCTCTCCGGCCGCCGTACCAATTCCCTCGCTGCCGTCGTGCTCTGCCCGGCACGGCGATGCCCCCCGCCGCCGCCAAATTAGCAACGGTTAGCCCATATCTTTGGATTTCTGTTCATTATACTAGTATTATTATAATCGTATGCGACAGTGCAGCGCGTAAAGATGCACCTACTTACATTACTACATTTCACTCTGGTATCGGGGTCTTCTGCTCACTTATTATAGCATGAATGTTTCAAGCGGCACTAATTCTGATGGTAAAGCTACTGCACACTTTGTCTCTTTGCATGATTTCCAAATCTTTCAAATCCGTTTATTAGACCCACCAACGATGTCTCGCTATTTCATTTATCTCATGTTGTCTTTGCCGCATACGTGTCCATACACTCACGTCTTGCCTCGTCCCACGTCCGTTCAATCTTTACTGTTCGTCACTTCACTTGATATCAATTAACATCATGTTTCTCATTGTCCTACGTCACGATTTCAGCTCGATGTAATCTGATTCCTCTCAACTTCGGTCCTTCACTGCCATTAATAGCTTTTGCACCGCAGTTGCACTCTCCCTCTTCGACCGACCACCCTCGTTCTCACGATTCTCTGCCACAGATGACTCGCTCTAAAACATGTCGTCGGGAGCCAGTCATGGCGACCGCGCAGTTCAAAGTACAAACATACTTTATATATAAATTCATAGAAGCGGCGTTTTTCCATTCGCACTTTCCTGCTGACTAAATGAGGAACTTCGCGAGCCCGTCCTTTAGACAACGCGGTCATTTACTTGAGTTCAGCAACAACAACTTTCTTTGATATTAATTTTGCCGCAAGATGATTTCGTCTAAGGAAGATTCAAATGTTACATTGAGGATTCCCTAAAGTTCTTGTTTTGTCATGCAAATACTATTCTGTTATTTTGAAACTGTTACAACACATTCTATAATAAATTTTAAGTAAATAATACAAAAATAAATGAACAATATCTGACTAATCATAAGAACCAGAAGAAATGAATGATATAAGAAACTGATGGAAGCGCTATCATTACCCCAGCGACGCATTATTATACTTATTATACCCAAGGCTTCCGCCCTATTACCTACTCGCAGTACATGACTTTTGATCGCCTTCGGAAAGCTGACAAAACCATTCACGAGACATTTTCCTTTAGTTTCTCAGCGGAAAACAAAGTTGATCTTATATCTTCCTAGTAAAAAAAATACAAAGACGAAGTATGCTGTGCTAAAATAGCCCCCATTTAGGGAATCGACTGCCCAGGGGCTGTGTGGCATATGTGAGGCTAGGAAAGGAAATCGGAATACATCGAGGGGTGAATGTGGGTGGAAGTATTAATATGCGAGTAAACGAGCACGCGGAGCATCGGACTAATGTAAAATACTAAAAATCGGTGCGTTTCGAACATCAATAAGCATGAAACTGTTAAGTGATGTGAAAGCACGTGGTGCAGCAATGAGCGTGGGCTACAAACTATTATTGTAAGGAGAAATAAACGTCTTCCAGCAAACACACCGCAACAAGGAGACCGAATTCGTGCCCGGACGTTGAGAGCGAACGGTGAAATAGCAGAACACAGGGCACGGCACGGCGACCACGTGGCCAGCACGCAGCCGGCGGGCGGGTGGCTCGACCTCGTCAAGGACATTAGAAGAGGCGGCTACATTTCCCACGACAGGACTATGGCACCCTCAGATACGTAACGAAGCTCGTAATATTCGTGAAAGTCGGGCTGAATCATTGTAATCATAAGTTTCCGAATGTACAGTGGGGGAGGAAGGACATAATGATGAACAATCACAAACGTGTACTGAGGAAGGGATAGATTGCAATTGATTAATGTTAGGTAATAAAATTGGTATACTGTTATTGCATGAGAGTGTGGGAGCTCCCGGATGATTAGATATTTTGAACAGTTTAATTGGTAATAATGTTAATCACATTAACAGCATGCGACTATATACTGAAGATTTGTCTAGTTGTTAAACATATTCTTTTTTTATGAATAAACGAATAATTGTAATATGTAACTTGATGCGTCGTAAATTGAACAAGATAAGTATCAAATACAAAGCCAACATCCTCCTAATAAAGGCGCTCCCCCCTAGATTTATCCCTTGTCCTTATCATTTCGATCTTACATTCAAAATTCTAATATGTAGTAAGTACTTGCGTTGTCAACCAGAATCCCTAATTCGGGAAACCGAGGTAAGTACAGTCACTATGTGTGTGTGTGTGTGTGTGTGTGTGTATGCATGTATGTGTGTACGTATGTATGTATGTTTGGCATTTTGGGGTGAGATAAATCCGACTTTTGCCACCTAGCGGTGTTCTCGACTGAGTCGATCATAATATAAAGCTACAGGTCTATTTAGGCTCCAACCGGAAATCGCACCCGGCTTCGCATCACGGAAAGCCAGCGCGGTGTCCATTGTGCACTCGAGGGGTAAGCCGGAGATGATATACTTAAAAGTAAGCGTCTCACCCAGAAGGGATGGCCGTGAGGGGCGCGCCCAGGGCACGGCGTCTCGCCCGCGCTCAGGGCGGCCTCTTTCCGCCAGGTGCTGGCGCACCCCACGTGCGAGTCCACATTCAATTTCCGGCAAGGCGCTCGCAATTTGCGCTCGGCTGGCCCGGAGCCTGGCGGGGCAGAGCGGTCACTCGCGGGGACGAGACGGCGTGGAGGCCAGGAGGACTCGGAGCGAAGGTGGTGACGAGGCGGAGACTAGCAGGAAACGACGTGCAGACGAGGGAGATAGAGATGAGGAGAGCGAGACTAGGAGGAGAGAGAGACGAAGAGGAGAGAGAGACTAAGAGGAGAGAGGGAGACTAAGAGGAGAGAGAGAGACGAAGAGGGGAGAGAGAGCGAAGAGGGAGAGAGAGACGAAGAGGGGAGAGAGAGGCGAAGAGGGGAGAGAGAGGCGAAGAGGGGAGAGAGAGTGACGAAGAGGAGAGAGAGACGGTAGAGAGACGAGGAGGTGTTGTTAGTGATGGAGTAATGGAAAAGCCGGACGGTGCAGTGGACATATTGGAAGCCGAGACGATCCATTGCTAGCGTGAGAAATGCAGCTCGCGCAATACTTCTCCAGCCATATATTGAAATTCAGGACGGTCCATGCGAGAGTTCCGGCAAAATTTCTACGTTCACGTCAGTTATCTCACTTCTGGCAACATTTTATTCCAAAACACTGTCATCATCTATTATTCATAAGATATCTAGCGAACATTTCACACTTTATATGGTCTTGAACTATGTGTTATAATCATGTAGATCCGGTACTTTGCATGAATAGTCGTTCTAATGTGTCTAGTATTTTATTAACAGAAAGACTTAGACCCGGTGATTACGTTTTACAGAATTCCAAATCCTTGGAAGAACTTCCAAAGTCGTTATTTACTTGTTCAAATGTCTTGTTAAAAACGTCGAAGAGGCAATAAATGCGGATCAATGAAATTAAATATTATTTTAAAAAATAATACTAAATAGTCACTTTAACTTTACAGACATTTCGGGATTCGACATAACTGCACAACCGTGGTAAGAAACTGCCAAATGAATGTAAAAAAAATGAAAAAAAAGGTCCTGAAATATGTAATATTGTACATTTTAGTGTATGTAATTCCATTTTATTTTACGACAAATTTTAGGAGTCGTAAAATAATAAAATGATAAATTTGCCCAGATTTTCGTACTTATAAAAAGGTTTGTGAGTTAAGATAATTTTTCAGATAAATGTAAACAATCTTAAACCTCATGCGAACGCCTATGATTCTTATGGAAAATTCTTCAGTGTTGGAAATAGATTGAACTTTGAAAAATATGTACATCTCGCTGGAGTTTAACAATCGAGTTAATAGGCTACTTACTATTGATCATATAGTTGATTTGTTTCTTCTCTTCTCTTTTTTTTAAAATAGGCTATAGTTACTGAGGTTAGTAAGTATATACGTGTCTATTATATCTACATCACTTTACAACCATAAGATTTTGTTTTTATATGTATAACTTGTTCTATTATTTAAATGATAAATCAACTACTGAATATGAAGGTACATTCATGATAGAATTATATTCCATTCAACACATTTTTCCGGTGGTATCGTAGTAGTGTACTCGTGTGACGGAGCTCGTGCGCATCTAGGTGTAAATGGATTGCAGTCCCCTCCTGGCGCGCAGCCTCCGAGCTGATTGCGAAGTGTCCCTCTCCCCGCACGGTGCAGCCTCCTGGGCCCCGCAGCCAATGGGAGCCGCGGGAAGGGTCTGCGTGGGCGGCCGCGGGGAAATGCGCCCTGAAAGCCCCGGACGCGGGGCGCCGCCCCACCCCTCCCGGAGGCCTCGCTCCAGACGGTGTCTGCACTGGACCTTCTTCAGCCACATACTTTGTGGCGTCCCTTTATCCGGCCTGACGGTGACACCTTGCAACGTATCACGGCCCGCTAGTTCAGTCTATGTATTATTTACCATTTGACTAGTTGAAAACTACTTCATCGTTTTAACTCGTTAAGCAAATTCATTTCATTTAGTACTTCAGGAGCTTTTGCTACATCTGGGTACTCACGCATTTCTTCAATAAAATTTCTTTCAGAAATACCTCTTTTTTTCAAATTACTATTTTATTAATAAAACATTCCATCTAGTTAACTGTGCTTTGCATTGCTTGCTGCTTTCAATGTCCTTTCACAAACACATCATTTTATTAAGCAATTCCTCCTTTTAAATTCATTTTAATACCTTTTAGTTTTATGCAGTTTCCACCACCACATATTATACCTCTAGCAGGATGGAATATAATGAAAATGGCTCTAGTCGGATTTATATATTGTATTTCCATAACAAAGTCTTTTGCTTTCGCAACCTATACGTCATTCTCCAAAGCCCTCATGCCTTATAATTTCAAATTTTAATATGAGGCCAAAAATACCTCTACAACATTAAGAAATGGCTCGAAAAGCAAAATTTTAGCGCCATGAAACCCATTTTATTTAGATTATATTTATAATCTCGTTAATATTTACAGCAAAATAATATTTTTAAATTCCTGTACCGTTACAACAGGTATCATCGCTAAACTTACTCAGGGCATCAATTCATATCACTGCAGTGCTCTGACTGGGATATCAGGATTGAAGTTCCCACGGCGCGCCGGCAGCATTTGATCCAGCTGCTTCAGTACAATGATTCAGTACATTGAATCCAGCTGCTGTCTGGAGGAGAATTCTAGCGGCAGGCTGCCCTAAACGGTGGTTTATACGATCAGTACCAGGCGAATGCTGAAATAGCAACCTAACAAAAGGGCCACTGACGGTGCTCGATCTTTCCTTTCTCTTTCTTTTCCTATTCTCAACCTTACTTATAGACACAGTTACACTACCACACATGTCTGGAGACGGGTTTGGAGCTTAGAGCTTGTCTTGGCTGAAGCAGTGTCCAGCTGATGGAAGACACCTAGTTGGAGAAACCCCCCCACGAAGGCGACTCGTAGGTCACCGTCGAATCTCGCCAGCAGGGGGAAGATAACAACCACAACCCGCGATAAAAAAAACATGCGCTAGACTTTCAGAACTAATGTCCTTAGCAGTTAATGCGTTGCGAAATACCAATCAGTCAATCTTCTAAACCTTCATCGATGACAGACCCTTTCGCTTGCTTTCCCGCGGCTTCACAACATCGTCTCCATTGGCCTCACCCAGCAACGTTCCCGCTTCGCTTCCCTGCCGACTTCGACATTGTCAGCAGCACCTTCAACCGCTGCCCTCTTTAGCCCCCGGAATGCCTACGCCCGTCAGCCTCTTGGCTCTTGCCGTCTCTACCAACGCTGTTGCGAGCTTCCCAAAGTTGGGAAGCACGAGACAGTTCTCTAGCAGTTCTGCCGTTGCTAGTCCGGCCACGGCACACTGTTGGTACTGACTCTGGCACCCCTGCCATCGTCTCTCCCTTTGTACCTCTCACCGACATCACCATCGCCTCCACCAATGCCATTGCAATCACCTCTCACTCCACCACCTCTTCCCGCCGCCACTACTGGCCCTGCTGCCGCTTTCGCCGCCGTTTTATTGTGTCCGACTGCCATCTACACGTGTATCTCTGCTTATGTCACCACACGCCCATAAACCGTGCCATATACCCGAACTTTCACGCTGTCTTCCCGCCCTCGCCCTCGTCCTCGCCCTCTCCGCCGCCCTCTCCCCCACCCCACCCCCCGTCCCCGCCCCGCCCTCGCCCTCTCGTCCCCCCTGCCTTTCCGCTGCCTCTCCCTCGCCCTCGCCCTCTCCTCGCCCTCTCCCCCGCCCTCCCCCCCCCTCTCCCTTGCCCTCGCCCCCCCTCGCCTCGCTCCTCGCCTTCACCTTCAACTCGCTCCCTCACCATTCACAACTCCGCCCCACCTCTCGTACGACTGTCGTTTCTGGGCCCGTCCATGCTCCCGCACAGCGTACGCCAACGCCCCACCAACCTCTTCACCTCGCGCCCCGACTTCCCCCCACCGTCGCCCACCCCAACCGTTACCCCCACTCCAGCCCTCCACGCCCGCCGCCTCTCCTTCTTCCCAATTCTCCATCCCCCACCGCCACAGCCTCCGCCTCGGCCTTTCAACCGCACTGCCGCCGCGCGCGCCCGTTCAATTTCCTCGTGGGCCGCCGCGCGCCTGACTTCGCTCGCGCCTGCGGGCGGCCGCCCCCCTCCCCCCCTACCGCTCATGATCCCTGGGGACGGAGCCTCAATCCCATATTCGGTCACCATGTGTCCCGCGTTTTTCGGTGCAATCTCATATGCGAACGACGCCCCTCTTTTCGCTCGCAAAGGCGAACACGAGCTGGCCTTTTCAATGCGCGAAATTGATTGCGAAACGAGATCGAAATTGACTCATGAACATAATGGACACGAAAGTATTTTATTCGATACATATTCAAGTCATTTTCTTCGTATCTATTATATCTACAATTCACAGTTTGATAATGAGTTATTTTATATGTTTTTATGAATTCATGTAATATTTCATGATGTCTAAACACTTTTTGGAATATCAGCCTTTGATTATTATTTCGATACATTATTGAATAGTTAATTGAATTTACTTGAGATTAACTGTTATATAACACTTGCTAATTACATCACTAACGAACTCAATTATTGTATATTTCTGCTCATTCATATTTAAAGAAGCATTAAAATATTTATGAAAAGTATTTTGTGAACAAATTTTAATAATAGTCATGGTCGTGAACAGAGAGTTGCCACAGTGTACTCTGGCCTCACTGAAAATTTGGAAAGTCAGCCCCCTTCCCCCCCACGTAATATCACATTTTATTTCTATAGAAATGATCAATTTCTGATTTCCCCTATCTTTAAGTTGATATTGGGGGAATTATATATTTTGGCATAGAAGCCCTCCAAACCATCTGACTACTCTGTAAATGTTTCCACATAACATTAATAGTATTTATTATTGTAACTTTACAATGAAAATTTCAGTGTCCTTGAAGAATGTTTTATTTCCTAGAAACTTGTCATATACATAGGCGTGCCTCGTGGAGGGGGCAGGGGGGTAGCTTTCTGGGACAATCAACGATACTTAAATAATGTTACTGATAAAATATTTAGAAAGAATTCTATGTCTTCTCTCTGTGTTTCATTTCTCCACACATACATGGTATAATTTTTGTGTTTTATTGCATATTTCCAATATTACATTTGTATTTTAATATGATGCAGGGAATATGTAGAAGAAATTTTCTGGTATACATTTAAGTTTCCGCGTACAAAATATTATTTGTCCTTTGGAGCAGTTAGAATTAACAGACACCATTTTACATCTAAGGTAATTATTAGTTATTCTAAGAGTATTAAATGTAGCTATTTATTTATTTATTAACGTCAAAAAACAGTTGAAACTGCGTATGACGTGCTATGGGGAGAAGTAAATTCTGTGCACATTTTCAAAATTCTGTGATCCCTACACTGAGTCATATACCACATAAATTTTGGGGAAAAAGCTCTCGTGTAATAAAATCTATTTTCAAGGATAAATAAGCAATAAATTTTGGGCTCTAATCCACGATGTCCTTCGTCAAGGAATAATACTTCCTGCCGCAACAACATGGAAACGATAATTTGAATAACTATACCTCCCAATGAATTCTAGAAGACGTGCACAGATAATGAAGTTACATTTATGTCCAGAACCAAAACAAGGGGCTATCTCAGCATTTGCTCAATGGATCAAGGAAACTGGTCAGATGGGGGTCATTGACCCGGAGGCTGCAGTACAATACTTGTTACAGGTTGTTTATACACATTTATACAGTCCAAATGTTAAATAATTCATTATGTATCATTGTTAAAATTAATGTTACTTTTCTTGTGATACTCGGTATAGTCTCTAATTGTATAGAAACAGTTATGCTGCAAACGATTTCACTTTGTATTTAAACTTTTCTATTGAATTCAATAGTTTAATGTCATCTGGCAAAGTGTTGTAAAATAATATTCATGTATTGTATGTGAATGATTTGTAATGAGCTGTTGATACTGTCATCTGATGAATCTGACTTCTACGTCGTGTGTTATAATAATAGACTTCGGCATTTTCTGAAAATATATTTCGGCCCTTAAGTAAGTCATTTTTGACAAAAACCACTGATTCGTAAATCAACAGGCAAGGTAATGGTAAAATTCCTAGATTAATGAAGAGAGTGCGGATAGTAATGAGTTAGTGCCTCGTGCAGTATCGCAAATGCGCACGCACGTCGCACTAAGGAGAAAAGCTAACGAGTCCTGTAGAAAGCTCGCTTAGGTATTAACTAGTGAAGCCTGGCGGCAAATTTGCAAACAGTCTATGAGTTTGCATTGCTGAAAGTTTCATCGATATGAGTTGACAACACTAGTTCTCATGAAAGGGTATGTCTCCGAAAATCCAATATTAGCGGGAAGCTGGGCTAGACGTTCACTTCAATACGCGCAAATTATGTGTTCACGTAGTTTCCAATCCTAGAGGATGAGTTGAAGGCATAAGTGGATTATAATAAAAGTAATTAGAATCTACATCCATACTTGAGTTTTGAACAACAATATTTACTTGCCCGTCTGCAGACTCCACCTCTTTCTTTTGTAAGAGTGTTACATTTTGACTTAAAAATTAAATCAGTGAGAAAAAGTAACTACTCAAAAAATGAGAAAAACTACTTATCTCTTCAAGAGACAAAATTTGGCGCTATCGAGCTTGTTCGTTAAACACCGGAGTGAATTATAGATTACTCACGAGGTGCCCCCCAACTCCCGCGTTTCGATTTCCGAAAATAATTAAAGCATTCCACATTATTCTAACTTGTTTACTTCAACACCGAACACCTCTGCAATATTTATGTTGGTTGACTCATGCATAGAAACATGTGACTGACCAGTCCCTCTAACAAGTTTCGCCCCCATCTGCATTAAACGCAGAGCTATTCAGCAACACCTCTGCTCCAAATGTCGCTCCAGCCGGTGCGTTGCAGCGCATAATTTCCCTGCCAACGCCCGGAGCCTCTCGAGAAGCCTACGGCCCTCAAGCGAAGGGAGAGCAATAATTAATAGAGCCCCTCCCCCCTCCCGTGCTCCTCTAGAGGCCGCTGTGGAATCAGGCGTGCGTTTTCCTCGCTGGCGTGCAAGTAGAAACCCTATGAATACGCGACGATGGGCCGGTGGTGCGTTTGCAGTGGGCGGAGCGGGCGTCCCGGGGCCAGGGAGTTCGTGAGGAAATGCCAGGGCAGAGAGACACTGAGACAAAGAGAGAGAAGTGAAAAGGAAAATGGAAGTGAAAGAAGAAAGCAGGAAAGAGAGAGAATTCAGCGAGAAGGAAAGTATGTGTGAGAGAGAGAGAGAGGGAGAGAGAGAGAGGGAGAGAGAGAGAGGGAGAGAGAGAGAGGGAGAGAGAGAGAGGGAGAGTAAAGAGTGAGAGATTGATTAGTCATTGCGGGATCGTCAACTGCTAAGGTCATTAGTCCCATTGGTGCAGTGCATGTTTTTATCGCGGGAGGTGGTGGTGGTGATCTTTCTCCGCTAGACAGCGAGATCTGGCGCCCACCTACTTGACGGCTTGCGGAGTTTCTCTCAACCAGGTATCTCCCACCGAAGGGTCGCTGTCGCAGGTGGACAAGCTCTAAACTATTTTCTCGGCGCGTGTGCTAGTGTATTGCATGTGAGTGTCAGTATGTGTAAGTAAGGAAAGACGATAGACCAAGTAGGAGGAAGGAAAGATTGCGCGTGGTCAGTGGCCCGTTTGTTAGGGCACCACTCTGGCATTCTTCTGGTTTGATAAGAGAAACCACGGAAAACTACCGTTCTGGGTGACCGGCTGCTAGAACTCTCCTCCGGAGAACTGAACTCAACCAAGCTCTGAATGTAGTCTCTAAAATGAGAGGAAGAGAGAGGAACTGGAAGGGGGTAGAGAGATAGGGGAGACATAAAATCAAGAGTTAAAATGTTCCGGCTGATTATAATAAAACTTCCCCTATTGAGGTCTATTTGCATGACGAGAGGTATCACATACAAAAAAGTCATGTGAACATTTTAAGGGATATAAGGATATAATCAGATTCATTTGAAGACTTTTAATGTATTGACACAAAATGCAAATTGTACGGTTTGTGTGAATGTACTATACGTCAGACTACGTTTTGTTCAGTGCGGCGACTACCAGCATTCACGATGATCTGAAAGCATAGGATGGCTTGATGCATAGCTTCACAAAGCACCTCCACGTGTGTCCGTGAAACCACTCTTGATGAGCTTCCATTGAGACCGGCACGTGTGCAAATGTTCTTCTCTTTGCGGTAACTCAACAACCAGAAATCTCATTGGTGAGGAAGGGTGATCTTGGCAGCCAAACATTTGGAAACGATCTGCTGACACTTTGATCGCCACCAAGTGTGCTAAGGAGAAGCAATTGATCCAGGCGAACGATGTTCTGTGAACCTTCAATCTTGCGGGGAAGCAAAAAAAGCCTGCGAAAATAGTAAGGACATATACTTAGAGAACACAGGAAGGGAAGAGAAAAGCAGAAAGTGTTCAGAAAATAGAGCAGGAATAGAACGAAAGAATGGGAAAGAAAAAGGAAAAAATTAACTTGTTTAAGAGAGGAGAAACGAAGAGAGGAGAAACGAAGAGAGGAGAAACGAAGAGAGGAGAAACGAAGAGAGGAGAAACGAAGAGAGGAGAAACGAAGAGAGGAGAAACGAAGAGAGGAGAAACGAAGAGAGGAGAAACGAAGAGAGGAGAAACGAAGAGAGGAGAAACGAAGAGAGGAGAAACGAAGAGAGGAGAAACGAAGAGAGGAGAAAGAAGAGAGGAGAAACGAAGAGAGGAGAAACGAAGAGAGGAGAAACGAAGAGAGGAGAAAGAAGAGAGGAGAAAGAAGAGAGATGATAGATAGATAGATAGATAGAAGAGAGAGAGAGAGAGAGAGAGAGAGAGATAGGAAGAGAGGAAGAAAAGAGAGAGAGAGAGAGAGAGAGAGAGAGAGAGAGAGAGAGAGAGAGAGAGAGAGAGAGATAGAAAGAGGGAGAGAGATACTGATAGAAAAGAAGGAACCTCACTATGTTAAATTAGAGCTTGTAATCGTTTTCGGATTATGGTATACAAAGTAGTAAAAGTGGAAAATATTCTGGATATTTTTTTGTCAATTTTTATAAGTATTCAAACATTTTAGAATGAAGTGCCTTAACTTTTCATCGGTTGTAAACGAATTTAAGAATGGAATCCATAACTGAATATTTTCCAATCGTACATAGTGAATAGTTCTAAAATCTTTCCCTTACTAAACCAACAATATATGCAGAAGAAAAAGTACAATCGATTGTCTACAATCATGACAAACGTTGTCTTTCAATTTGTACTAGCCATCATTGAATTCCTAACTTCTTTTAAAAAAGAAAGTATTAAAATCAACTTTGTGGCTGCCGTGCAATGCATGTTAACAGTAAAATTTTTCAGCAAAAAATACATAAGGTAGGAAAATGTGTCACATTCTTGAAAGCATGCTTCTGCGTTTTCTGAAACAATAGACCCACACCTTACTTTACTTTTTTAGAGAAACAAATAGAAATTAAGGCAAAGGAGAATTAAGTATAAAAATGTTATTTAATTAAAATATTAAGAAAATACAATATCCGCAGAAATTCACAATTCACATTTAGCAGCTAAATTTATTTACTTCTTGAAGAAAAGCATTTAGAAATGAAACTGCAATGTTTAGTTATATCCATTTGATTTTAATGTACATTGTTCATAGACTAAAGTCAAAGATAATTTCATTTCATTTTTAATTTACACACGACTAACGGAATTAATTTTACTTTGTTTTCATGTTTTCTTTAGCCAACAAATGCGCACGTTACGAAGTTTGCACAGTTTTTTTAATTTTATATTGGAACAGATACCATAAATTGGAAGAGGTCCCAGCTTAAATTCCTTCCATTAGTGATGTGAATTTAATGTTGAGTGCGATTATAGATGCAAGGCTGAGGTATCAGAGCGAATCCAAAAGGTAGAAAAGGGGATGAACTATGAAATAATGATGAAGGCACTTTGGCTCGAGTGACGTGCAACATGGACAAGTCTTGACAGTTTCAGGACACACCTGACGTTCCGGGTACAGTTTTGCTGCAACACAGCTTTCATGTAATATCCACGTAAGTATTGGCATGTGATAGTTTACAACGGCCAAGTCGTCATCTAGTCTCTTACTGTATCGCGTTCGTTCACATGGCGAAGAAACGTGTCTCAAAACTGATTATTTTGAGATAACATTTAATTATAAATAACTTATTGCAAATACAACCACGTCTGATTCCTTTCAAACAATGAAATTATTAGAATAAAAATTTCGGGTAAAATATTACTTTATATTAATAAAACTTCAAATAATATTGTCATTGCTCTGTTTCTGCAATTTTGCCCCACTATTTCTGCATTTCTATACTCAATAGACACAAATGTATTTCAAATTCTTTACTGAAACTCAGCAAAAAACAAATCAAATGTTTTTAAATAATTTTCTGGAGGTGTGCACACTAAAGATGTAAGAGATATTGCAATAAAATACATTTGTGTAAATTTTGAAAAAGCTCAAGAATACAGCGAAATATATTTCATGTCTTCTTAGATCTTACGTCATCTCTTCATGCACTATCCGTACAAAAATATTGAAGAAAAAAAAGTTTGATCAGTTTTTGAGAAAATGACGTTTGAGGGTTTTTGGAAATACGGAATTTTGTGCTCACTTTCACAGAAAGTTTTGAATTTTCGAGAAACTTTTTGACATTTAAAGCACATGTACTCATAAGTGCAATAATGTGAACAAATTGTCGCAAATGTAAGTATTAACGAAGTGAGACACAAGTCAAAACTAGTGGTTCTACAGAATGACACAGACTTTCTTATAGTAAAGTTTTCTAATTTCCTTGGTGTGGACTGGCTGTACGGTCTTGCTCCACTTGCTCCTCTTGCCAGCTGCCATCTATCGCCGCCCAAAGTACACGTTTTTCATATTTTCTCAATTTTTTCGGTTTCCTAATAGCAGAACCGAAATATTACATTAAGAATATTGAAGAAGAGTAAAACCTCGTCCTAAATAGCATTTTCATTGAAACTGTCAGTTTTAAGAAATGGCATTTAATCGTAAATGCGAACTGCGAATGCAAAATTTGAAGCTTTTTTCATAGAAAGTGTTTGAGTTTTCGAAAAACTTCATTTAAAGTCATTTAAAAAAAAAATATTTATAAGTGTTCTTTAGAAGTAAGAATAATAAGTAATAAACTATAAATGTCCTTTATAGTTTAATGTTTACAAATCGCTGGAAATGTGCATATTAAGGGTGTGAACGTTGACGGCGTGAAATGATGTAAAGCGAACTTTGTCATTTTTAAATGTGCAATTAGTACTACTCGTCGGAAAAAGTATGAAGAAAAAATTAGGAGCCATTTTTGAAAAAATAACGTTTTACTGTTTCCGAAAATGTGGAATTTGAGTGCGTTTTAACAGAAAATTGTTGAGTTTTCGAGAAACTTTATACAACATTATTTAAAGCACATATTCAATAATGTAAATACATTAAGCATAAACACAATGAGAACAAATTGCCGATAATCTAAATATTAATTACGCGAAAGACAAGTAAAAAAACACATTTTTGTAATTTTTGAAAAAACAAAAGAATAGAGCAATATGACGTTTATATCACCTTACAGAGTGCATTTACGACTATTGCTTCCATGAGATTAAAGAAAAAATTTGGAGCCGTTTTTGAGAAAATTATGTTTTTGTAATTTTTTAAAATTTCAAATATTGCACGCAATATTGCGCAACAATACTAAAAAATTTAAAAAAATACATAAACGTAATGAAATGTCTAATTATGGACAACAAATTCGATTTGAAGGAAAAATCTCTATCTTCAATTTTGTAGTTGTAGGATACACCCTTTGATGTTTGAAATTATTCTAAACAAACAAGGCATAGATACTCATTCTCATCTCCGAAGGTCTCACATTTGTCTTTTGTTTTTCCTTCTTTTCTTAGTGCAGGTCTGGTAGCTTCGTAATTCCCAAGAATTTACATCATAAAATATTTTTGTCAATTGAACAACATATTCAGACAGTTCTAGTTCTTGTTGAGGAGTGAATATAATACGCGGTTTATAACTCATTTAAGTGACACTTTTCACATTAGGCATTATCTTTTTTCTTCTTTATATATTTACACAGTTACATTCGATACACTCTAAACATTTCAGCAGATAACCATAAACTACGTGATCTGGGCTGTCCGGGTGACGCCGCGTCGAAGGCTGGGGTGCCGACGTTTCGACCGACATATCGCGGTCCTCTTCAGGGCTGTATGGCATTAAGTAGGCAGTACAGCCCTGAAGAGGACCGCGATATGTCGGTCAAAACGTCGGCACCCCAATCTTCGACGCGGCGTCACCCGGACAGCCCAGATCAAGACTCTGGCCGCGGAAGCGTACGATACCAACCATAACTACATCTTCCGTTTTCGTCTTCCAAGGCAGCTCTTTTGTATTCTAATTAAACTTTCGCTATTTCTTACGTTTCTACTCTTGTAATTCTACACTAAATTTCCTGAAATTAAAATTATTATTATTATTATTATTATTATTATTATTATTATTATTATTATTATTATTATTAATATTAAACAGTATCGGAGCAGTAGAAACTGTCACGTGTCCCTTGGAATTTGTCACAGCTAACCCTGAGACTCACGATTATAAACTTGTTTTTATTTTAGGTTATTCTGACATAAATATAAACCAAAAACCATCCAATTATAGCTTAACAAGTCATTTTTAATGATACTGAGTAGTTGAACAAATCTCAGATTTATTGTCGCTAAGGTTGACTGCAATTATCCGGTAGAGTTTTACTTCACGCAGCCTAAAACAAAAAAATGTTCATAAATAAGCAAATCAAGCAATAGTTCCCTCAGTGACGCAGAGAGCACACTCAAATCTCGAGCTGTGCTCTAATGGATCGGCCAGTAAACACCATGTCGCAACTAGCTCCGGTTTCCTCTAGCCCAAATTTTGAAGAAAGTTTTTCAAAATCGCAGCGCCTGGACTCGAGCAAAATCGACCGGGGAATATCCATTTTGGAAAAAGATCCTACGTAGGGTTTAGGTGCTAGTAGGTGCTAGTCATGGACGGACGGACGGACGGGCGGATGTTTGTTTAACTTTTGGTAACGGTGAATTCGGAAACGTGTATTTCCGTTGAAATCTCGAAATCGATTTTCCGTAGCATTACATAACTTTCTCTATACAACCTATATTACTCTGTCTATACGTACGTATACGAAAATGTAACTAGTAGTCTTCTAAGGACTATAAACAAATGAATCTATTTATTACAGAATATATGCGCAAGTACTTAATACCAATTACATTCTTATACAATTACAGTTATGGTATGATCAAAAACGCGGGTTGAGTACTTAGAATATTCTCTTTTTCACAGCCAAAGGGAATCGAAACATTTGCGTGCGTGTGTAAGCTACTCCTCTGGAGATGAGCAACGTCATGATCTTCATGAAGAATATAATAAAGCTGTTTCTAAATACTTGGTAATACTGCAAAATTTCCTTCTTACTTTTACAGTTAAAACGTGATTGGAAACGTGTTGTGACCAGTTTATAAAAAATTCTTTCACATGAGCCCGAATCACATGTCATGTGATTCGTGTACGTTTGTCAGCTACACCTTTGAAAGATAAGTTCCGCCAGTCGCCGCCTTTGCGCCATGCTCTCCGAAGCGAATCTTCGCTTGGCGACGATGTGCTGCGCCGCCGTTAATTTTTTGCGGCCGTCGTAAAGAAGAGCGGTTTCAGGACGTTGGGCGGGCGATTCCTGCCCGTCCCATTTGGCTGAGCCCCCCCCACCACCACCCACCCACCCACCCACCCCCCACTCCTACCCCCGGCCAAGTGTTCATGACGCGAGGACTTAGTGACTCAAGTGTTGCTCTCGCAGCTCAGAGGCTGTAAAAGGCGTGAAATGGCCCCACTGTCGCCTCGGCTGCTCGGTGATATTGAGAAAAAGAGATGGGACTTGCAGTTAGTTGTTGCAGATAAATGAAACCTTTTAGATGGTCTGGAAATGTGCAGTTAGGTCGGGACGTTGATGAGAGATGGAATCTGTTGTAAATGGTTGCAGATAGACGAAACATTGTGAATAGATTTAACTTCGAAGATAGAACGAACTAGTTTATGAAGATGGTGGTTGCAGTAACTGATTGCATACTATTTTAAACGATAAAGAGGGAAACGTGCAAATACATAGAATTTTCAGTGGATTAATAAATATAGTTAGGTAGTTAGGTATATATTGTATTTTAAAATTTAACGTCAATAAAAAAGCAAAACTGTATGTGAGATATTAGGAAACAAAATCTAATCTGCGCACGATTTCTTGGGCTCTGTGAACCCTACACTAATTTCTATACTAAGTTTAGCTGAATTGTGAATATATATATATATATATATATATATATATATATATATATATATATATTGAGATATATATATATATATTGAGATATACCAAAATTTTCCTCTCTCTCTACATCTATATCTGCTAAAGATCTTAGCGTCCGGCTTGCTGGGTCAATGGGTCACGATATAATTATAATCCTTATTACCTCTATAAAGGATTATAGGATCCGCCGACTATACAGCGCAGCTGGGAATCTGAAATAGAATGATTCTATTCCTAGTTCATTACTGTTTGGATTGACTAAATGAAAGATCACTTTCTTTTCTAAAGAACAAAATTTAACAAAGTTTATTTTTACTTTTTTATCAAACAATTTAATGAATTTAAGTTAGGCCTTTGATCATGATCCTTTCAATTTACAATTTTACACCGCGGTTAACTTATCTTTCTTCGTTGATGTCCCTCGTAGACTTCTCAGTCGAAATATCTTGCGATCTTGCCGTAGTCCAAAGTCCCACTAAATCCTCTTCTGCCCTATCCAAGCTGGTCTCAAACTATTAAAATTACCAGTCCCGATTACGTCCTATGACATAGTCCCGAACTTGATTACCACTCCCGACAAAGTTCCTATTTATACTTCAATATTGCTTCCACATGAAAATATCTACGTCAGTTCAGAAGCGCGTTTCCGACCAGAATGAAGTCTTCCTGCATGATTCATCCCTCGAAGACTTCGTATTAAACTACCTTCATTTTTTTCATAACATTTGACCGTCCTTCTCTCACCCAGCCAATCCATACGTTCGTTATATTTTGGTGTAGCTGACCTTTTGATCGTATAAACTTCTTCGCCCAATCCTAAATTTTCTACTTTCGGCATCCAGAACTCTTAATGCATTTAGAAAAAACAAAAACTACATTGTTTATTCACGGTCGTTGCTAAGCTCTAGCTCTCGTGATATTTCGTAATGCATGTTCCACCATATTGTCTACCAATAAATGTTAATTTATTTTAATGTGACAAATGGGTATGTCACAATATATATATATATATATATATATATATATATATATATATATATATATGTTATCGGTTCAGCTCGCTAAAATATAAATATTTGTTACGTTCGTATATTTCAGTATTTTTTTAATTTTACTGTACAAA
Source organism: Teleogryllus oceanicus (assembly GCA_964035755.1). NCBI lineage: Eukaryota > Metazoa > Arthropoda > Insecta > Orthoptera > Gryllidae > Teleogryllus > Teleogryllus oceanicus. The sequence goes on from CAXIVR010000007.1 coordinate 91,902,864, forward strand.
TGACAAATAATGCACCAAGTCCGTAATGTTTGCCCTCTTCGTTACTCTCCTATCGTCTGTATAGTCTACCTTGTCTGCCCTGCGCACCACGCTTCCCTTCTCTCTTCTGTCTCACTCGTGTGCCTCTATTCCATCTGTAGCGTCTGTCGCACCTGCCTACCTAATAGCACCTCCTAGCTAATAATTAATGCTAACAAACGTAGAACCCACTGTAATGTTAGTGTACTTGTAGACGACATGTCTTACAATCAACGAAATGAAGTGACGAATTATTAAAACTGCATTGTTCAGAGGTCAGTATTAATACGTTTGGTATTAAGTAGTTGTACTTTTATGAGGAAACGACCGGAGGTCTCGTTGATTGCTAATTTTAGCTCAACCTGTTGAAAATCATAATGATTCCGCAACATATACGTTCGTAAATTGGCAAACAAATATAAGTATGCTGGTGAACCGCAGTGGATGACTAGTGAACATTAAATTTCACTAATGTAACATTTTCTGCCAATTAGTTTTATGTCATGAACTAATTTCTGTATAATTAGTCCCCTCATATATCTGATGTCAGGCTATACCGTGCACTCAAAGAATGATAATGATACATGGTTTCTCGTGTTAGACAATTGCAAGTACTCCGAATTATTGAAGTATCGTCTCTTATATTGTTTCAGTAGTATAAATACCTTTTGCGGCTATCACACGCAGCCAATCTTTATAAATGAGGTCTCTAAAGAAAGAAAATTTCGTACGAGACTTGACGACTTGCACTTTGGTTTTAAAAATATGAAGGATTTGTTGGGAAAAAAAAGTATATAAGTATAATCTCAAATGCAACCCGCAACACTCGGTCGCATTTTTTAATCTATATTGTAAAATAACTTCTAAACGAAGCGTTTTAGGGCCTTATAAACTAATGTTTTGGGACCAAACGCTTGAAAGAAACGTTCCTCACACCATAACATACAGGATGAGATCTTTTTTCAACAATCTATTAAATTTTTGCTGGGTCTACTCTTCTCGATTCTATCCACCCTGTTCAGAGACATGCAGAATCTGTAACTGAATGTGAAATTAAACTAATTACTTGATATTCTATGCGATTGTATTACACGGGTGTACCTCTCTGCACTGTAATAAAGTGAAATAAGAATAGTTTACATTGACACGGGTGTATTGTATTATTGTCAATTAGGAGACATAGTACAAGTGACGGAGGATAAGAGGGTCCTGAAGAAAAGTTATATTACAGGCTTAATGTGGAAGTATAAAAATAGGAAAGACGGTGGGGTTTAACATGCGACGGTTCTCGCAAGGGAACGCTGGTTATTACTAAAAACGACCGACACACGCCCATTAATTCTGGCCAATATGCCGTAGTGTTTTCAAGAACTGATGTGATGACCTGCACAGTATTTTATTTTATGGAATGTTTTTCAGGATTAAAAGCGGTTTAAATATGTTTAAATCAGAGAGTTTGAGCCAATAAATTAAATCGTTTAAATATTTTGCAGTTTACAAGTACACAAAAATGAAACTTATTTCTAAATGCATAAATGTGATAGCTATTTGCTGATTTTTTACTAAAGAGGTTCAAGTTTCATTACGTATGTTAAACATTTTTATTGTTCAATGGAACTCGTAACATGCACAGAGGTCGAATGATAGAATTTCGAATTAGAAACGAAGCCACAATACGAGGCACTGAAAAGTTGTGTGCGGCCAAATAATGTCAACCACAGTGGAAAGCTTGTAGCGTTACACAAAACTGGATAATCGCTGAACAAATTACAGCAGGGAAGACCGTTGGGTGAATGGAAATGTAATGAGATCAGAATGGAATATGTACGAATCTCGTTAGCCGTGTTTTGGAGTTTCGCCAGGAAAATGCGCTTTGCGTGCGCTTCGCTGTGTGGAATAGTGATATAATGCACGAAAACACGAAATACTCGAAATAAACAGTGCATCGACAAGGCCTCCCTTGTCGAACTCCTTTCGAAGTATTGAAATAAAAGTTTCTTAGCCGGAAACGATATAAAACAATAGTACATAAAGGAATTTGTATGTTCTGCTTTAATGTACCTATGTTCATTATTCATTTGAAAATTTGTTGCAAAATTATTTAGGAAAACTTCGTATTGACTTGAATATGTGTTAACCAACAAGTGATGTACGTGTATGTTAACGAAAAGAGATGTGCGCAAATATTGTATCGGAAAAAAGATTATATAAATATCAAGGTGTCAATAAGTTTCAAACCGATAAGTGTCAATCAAATCAGTAAGAGTGTATGTTCTAATTTAAATTCTTGTGCAAATATGCCCTGTTTTGTTGACAAGAACGTGCGATATTGCGCGTTTGCACTCTGAACACACTCCGTCGGAGAATTCAGCACAGTCTGTCTGTTCGGTGATATTGCTTCGGTTATTCGTTTCTCATTTAAACCCTAGAACAATTATAACTACCCGACTCAGCATAACACGTTCTGGTCTCTATGATTTAACATTCTGAGTCTCAAACGCGCTGGATAGACTAAACATTCGATGTAGACTAATTAAAGAAAACGTGCATTCTTACTAATTAATGTTAACATTTAACCGTGTAAGCGAAGGGTAGTCTGTGAAGGGCCTCTGCATTTATTAGGCATGCCTTAAATAGAGTAATTTTGTTCTGTGTATTGAATTGTATGTATTTTTAATAATGATTATATTATGGTATTAGATGTATAACAAATGTAAAGAATTTTCCACCGGGCTTAATGCCCCCCCAAAAAATTAAATAAATTATATATCTAGCTATGTATCTACCTATGTAATTAGCAATATTTTGCATATAATTTTAAATGACTTAAAAACTATTAACTTACGTATCTTCTAAACTGATTCTCAATCCTAAAGATTCTTTTCGGAAGATACAATTCCTTCGCAGCAACATACCTACAACAAAACGACAATACAAACAATTAGGTTTATAAGCATTAAAATCAAATACAATATTAATAATTTACATTTTAATATTGCAATTTATGTTGAAACGCTTAAAAGAAAATGTGTTTTTAAAAACGTTAAAATGCTTCGCCATCAGCAAACTAAAGCATTCTAGGCGATATGACTATAGAAACAATTTATTTTATTGACTAGGTAAAAATATACGTTACTTACATTCTTACAGTTACGTTCTATCTAGTCGTTTTTGTGACTTACAGACAGCAGAAAACTGAAGATGATGGCTAAGCCATCGAAAGCTGCTCTTATTGAAATAAATAGTATTGTTGACAATGACAACGCCTTCAATCATTTCAATTCACTATCAGAACCAAGCCTTAAGCGCTTATTACTTTAAATATTTTAATTCTTTCTTTCACGCATATACTTATGTAGTTTGCTTTTTGCCTTCCTCGGTGGCTCGTTGATTAGCGTGCTCGCTTTCCAGGGCGCGAACCCCCGGTTCGGTTCCCGGCCGAGGAAAATTGTACCTGTGCGCTTTCCTTACAATGTCCCATCGCTTTGTGACGATGAGAAAGCCCATCCTAAGGTTATGCAGATATATACGGTGATTTTCGTGCTAACCACATGAACCCCTTATCCGATCACCGAGACGCTGGGTCACCGCTGGTCGGCCAAAGCTGGGCTGTCGAGCCATAGAACAACAGTTCGTTTTTTGTTTATAACCAGAAAAACTTACTCTTGTGTTGTATGAAGGGGCTCCGCAATCTACTCATGTAATCCAGTTCGAAGTCCTATACTCCGTCTTTTCCTTTACTTTGTTGAATTATGAATAAAACTATGTTCGGGCACCGCTCGCATTATTTGATGACAAAACATGTTTGCTTAGTGTTATAGATACTATTTTCATCGTCTAAAGAGCTTCAGATCTGATGTGATGGTACAGCTGACTAAATAAATACATCCCTCCTGCTTGTATCAAAATGAGAGCTTAAGAAATTGTGCGTAGGGAGTGACCTAACGAAGTGAATAAAGAAAAGCAAAAGAAGAGATTCGTTGAGTTTTAATTCAAAGAATTAAGGGAAACTGGACGAAAAATAAGATCGATGTGGTGTAATTGTTCCAGAAACTAATTAATTAGTTTAACTAGTTATTTTTATTCGTGTACTTAATTCGTTAGTCTTGTAAAATTATGAATTTTAAAACAAATATTATTTCGGTTAAAAAATTAAATCGTAATAAGTTTCTGAGTTTTTAATATATTTATATGTTATGTATTTCTATTTTTTAGTTTAATAATTTTTGATAAATACATTTTCGACAAACGCCAGGTTAGCTTGTCATCTGTAAAGAATGAATCTATTATCTAGGAAGTATTCGCACCCCGAGAGTAGCCTACGCAGTCAAAAAAAGGAGTCGATGGATAAAATGATGTTGAAACAAATATATCGGTTACACTTTTAAAATATTGATAACTCTCATTGTGAATTAAAGTTAAGAAAATTGAAATCTTGGTCTGTTATTGACATAAATTCTCATTTTATAAATTTGTTCCCGTATTAAAACTATTAATTTATATAAAAATTGCAAAACGAAGGAGTGAAAGAGAAGAACTCTAGAAAGAAAGAATTTCACAGTTCAACAGCCGTGCCGTCTCGATTGGTTGGTTGGTTGGTTGGTTGGTTGATTTCGAGCGCGTCCACAGCTTAGGTATTTCACCCCGTAGGTGTAGTGGATGTTTTTTCCTCTGGAGATGGTGGTGATTTTCCCCCGTTGGTTGGCGAGATCCAGCGCCGACGTATCGTGGGCTAGCGGGGTTTCCCCCTAATCAGGACTCTCCAGGGGGGTACCGCCCCAGCCGGGACAAGTTCTAAGCTCCCAACTGGTCTCCCGAAATATGTGATAGCGTAGTGCATGTTAGAGTATAAGGGGTGAGGATAGGACAAGGAAGAGGTAGGGAAGATCGCGCGCGGCCCGTGGCCCGTTTGTTAGGGTACTGCTCCGGCATTCGCGTGGTGTTGATCGGAGAAACCACCGAAAACTACCGATCAGAGCAGTCGGCCGATAGAATTCTCCTCCATACAGCGAGTGAATTCGACCTAGCTAAAAAGCTAGTGTCAAAAATGCTGCTGCCTTGCGGACTCGTCTAGGACCTCCAGGTCAGAGGCGCGGCAGTGACATCAGTTGATGCACTGAGCTACCGCTCCCGGTCCGTGCCGTCTCGAGCGCATTCGAGATTACCGTCGAACAGTTTCTCCTTAAAAAGCCACCCCGGCTGCGTCAGGGGCGGGCGAGGCGCAGGCCTCTGCTCCCAGCTCTGACCTCCAGCCACTGACCGTCCGACCTCTCCTCGGTGCGAGTTCTGTGAGATGAGCCCTAACCGAAACTTCAGATGCAATCAGACGGCGGCGGCAGCGATGAATACAGCGACGGCTGTCCTGCTGTGGCAGATACCGCAGTCTGGCTTATGAGGTAGGCACTGGTAATGACGGGTAGAGACTGCGTGATGAAACTGCTGAGGCAGTGTGGTGGAACAACAGTTCACTATCAAGGTTCAGAACCTCCAGTACTGGACAACCTTCTAATAGGGTTCCTGTAATAAATATTGTAGTGGCGGAATTTTAAATATCAAATATACCATATGTATGTTCATCCTTTAGAGTTCGTCACAGAACCAGGAAAAGTCTCGTATCAATGCCGTTCCGGAAGGGTTGCCAGACGTAATGTTGGTATTCTACCAATAAGATGTCATTTTCCTTCTAAATGATGAAATAATCCCCTAAAGTTCTTTCTGATTATTTTTTAGGTTACACAGTATATTTAACAAACAATTTTATAAATTACTTTATAAGTCCAATATATTAAAACTTCTTGTACATTAATCACGCCATAAAATAGTATTAAACTGATTATTATTTAACTCAATAATCCATATTCTTAAAATTTTCCGTTCATGATAAACTTCCCGGAAGGACCAAGATATCCATAACTTATTTTTACCCGAATGCGCCAACGCAAAGGAAATAAGTGCTTGAGGCTGAGACTTTGTATGTTCGCATTTGCAAGAACCCTTCAGTATTGATGATAACTATTACAAAATTCCGGCTGATGTAAAAAACGATAGCAGTTTAATGTAACATCATATTTTTATCTAAAATTAATTGTACTTTGCACTAGAATCGTATTTCATGATTCGAATGCACATCATATTGACTAGAGGTGTGTGAAATGTGATTTCATTTAATTATAAAATTATTATTCATGAGAGAACAGTATAAACCATTATCATAAAATTAGTGAAATAATGTTTAATTGGTCGGTCCTCAGTTATTTTCACAGGACCTAAAAGTTTCAAAAATGAATGTCTTCCTCTTACAGTTTCATTTCTTTTGAAGTGTAGACGATCTACTATTAGAACTATTATAAATTTCATTTAACTGGTTCACATATAAATGATTAAATATATGACTCGGAGGAGCCTTTCATTATTTGGTTTTATTTTTCATGCAAATCAAACATAAATACATCGTAAATGCAGGACACGACACAAAATCTTCTGTTCAACTCTAGCTAGAGACCCACACACCGATTATCCTCTACGTGTCTGGACGTTTATGTATCAATAGAAATGAAAATTAAGAACGTCAATATGATTTTAATTATTGTAAAACATTAAAAATCTAGTGCGTTTGTACGCTAATAACGCCGTTTAAACACAAAAATATTATTTTCAGGCGGGTTCTATTGGGATTAGAATATTTTCAACCAATTAAGGAACATTTCAATAAGAGTCTTCCGAAATAGACATTTCCTCACTGGATTTAATAATGGCAATGAAATCAAGACGCACAAAAGCTGCTCAGTTGTAGGAATATTTCTAAGAGCAATCCTCCACAAGGAGAGACCGTTGCCCCCCCTCCAGGGATTCTTAAGCTTTTATTTATTTATTTATTTATTTATTTATTTATTTATTTATTTATTTATTTATTTATTTATTTATTTATTTATTTATTTATTTATTTATTTATTTATTTATTTATTTATTTATTTATTTATTTATTTATTTATTTATTTATTTATTTATTTATTTATTTATTTATTTATTTATTTATTTATTTATTTATTTATTTATTTATTTATTTATTTATTTATTTATTTATTTATTTATTTATTTATTTATTTATTTATTTATTTATTTATTTATTTATTTATTTATTTATTTATTTATTTATTTATTTATTTAATGGAATCATTGAGAGACATTGGAAAGAATTAGGACGATTCCTTCGCATTATTTTGAGAGTGAATGAGAGTGACGTTGCGGGACAAAGACGTGGACGGGAGTTCAGGGGGATGAGCATGGGGATGAGGTCGTGGCGAGTGGTGGGTTCGAGCGGGGACTGGCGTTCAAGGGGGTGGCAGGCGAGGTCGGGGTGCTGGGCTGGTTATTAGGCGCCGCGCGACCTGTGACATTCTGGGCCGTCTGATTGCGCGGGCGGGCGGGCGGGCGGGTCGGCCAGCGCGGCCAGCGCACGGGAGGGAGTGCACGGCGCCTGCGATGGCTCCCGGCCGAGGAAATTGCTCGGCTCGCGCTTTCATGGGCCGGAGCATCCCGAAGATCGCTGCGAGGGCGCGCCACTGCAGGATTGCAAGGGGTGTGGCGAGCTCTTTGCCAACCACTGCTGCTGTATTTCACCTAGTAACCGCTCCAAATAAAACAAATTTCCCCAACAAGACATTTTGACGAACTTCATGAGCTTCAATTGGCTGTCCCCTTAAATTCAAATAATTCTAATCAACCAATCATCATCCTTTGAGCTGCTCGAAAGCATCTACTATCTTTACTTTTTTCATGTTCTTCTATCTTTATGCCCGTCATTTATGTTTCCTCCTTTTGATACTTAATGGCGAGAGAGATTGACGTATGTTGTTTCTTTTTTATTCATAATAATTAGGTAAATAATATTTCTATATCAAATCCAGATGAAAATATTTCTCCCAAAAAATCCACAAACATTTCCCCGTCCATTTATGTTCCCCATTCCTTCCCCACAATGAGGAAAATTCTCCATTTTGGGAAAAAGTCTCCAATCTGGCAAGCCTGCGCCACAGCGATGCGGGAATGCCGTGAGGAACGGCGTGTCTTTCAAAGGAACCAATTTTTCTCTGCTAGAGGTGGGTAACATTTCTTTGGTTCATTGATACGGATCAGCGAAAATCTTTCGATATTTACGGTGTTATTAAGACAATTATTTGGATAATTAAGAAATCTTTGGAGAAAATCCTGATGTGGAGAAACAATTTTTCAAAACGAAATCCAAATTTGTTTGGTGAATCCTGATTTACTCGATCCAGCTTATGGGATGAAAACTAGGACATCTCCACATTTCAATTTTCTTCAATTATCAATAGTTAAATCTTTCAATCATGACAAGAATCTTGGCATTTTGTGTTGATAGTAATTGTGTTTTTAACTAAATCGTACTAAACGTTGAGGTGCGTATTTGCGAATGAAAACTCAGTTTCAGCATCATTATTACCAAGGCCTGTTAAAATTACTCGTTGGTTCAGCATAGTTCATGATTTATCTATATTTGATATTTTATTGTGATATTTTATTTGCCCCTTAAATTTGCAACACTTTTTGAGCTTATTTAGTCAGTGTAAGACGTTTGCTCAAGTTTATTTTGATCTTTGCAAATTTCTCCCGTATCTTCGAATGAAGGAATATAGTAAATTGGCTAAGAATTAAGGAACCTTAGATATCTACCTTTTTTCATATACTATTTTAATAACTCTTTGCATTTGAGAACTGTTTGTTTTTTTAATGTAATTTTTAAACTTTATGGACAATGCCTGTGTACTTTCAAAAATAATTCCTATATGACTGCTGCTAGAACAGAATATGTTAATTCAGTAATCATGAGTCGCATTTTTACCATATAATACCAATGGAATTCAAGTCGTGTCTTTTCATTTTTATCTCAATTATAAAAATACCCTGTAGCAAACTTTTAATCCCTTTCATTTCCAATTTTAGCCTTCATTTAATGTTGCTTTTAATTTAGCACCTTTTTTAATCCGTGACCATGAGCCTTTCATAGATTTTTTATTGTATTTATATTATAATTATATTATATTATATTAGTAGTTAGTTGTACATTTGTATTTAGCTCAATTATTTTTAATATTTATTGCAATTTGATATAGGATTCTAATGTTGGATTAAAAATCAAAAACCGAGACTCTTTGTGAAAATTATCTTCGTAAAATTGTGGTTTTTCGTATGTTTAAAAATTAATTTAGTTCACAATTAAGTTAAAAACCACTGCTTACCTAGGCTAGTATTACAAGGGCAGAAATATATTCCCTGATGAAAGAATTAAAACTGTGAAACTCTGAAACATGTGTTTTCAATAGCTTTCTTTCGGCGATTGAAAACATTAGAAATAATACCCGTAACTTTGGAATAATTATTCTTGACCTGGACCACCATGTTGTTAAAATATAAAATTGTGATGATTTAAATGGATTTCAATAGAAGTATGAATTCTTGGTACGGAAATTGCAATAATCGAGTCTGTATTGACTACTAGAATCATTTCTTGAATATCAATGTATTTAGAATGAAGAAACATTTAAAAGAAATTCCGAGCTAAAATGATATGTGTAAAATTGAAACAAAGTTATGTTTTTAATTCAGAACTATACGTTGTAAACTAATTTGAAAAAGGGAAATCATTGGCACTTCTCTTTACGAAATTTCCTAATTTATTTTGCTAGTAAGCGTGGATTACACATTCTCAGCATTGTAAAGAGTGACTCCGAACACATGTTACAAATTTCTACGACACGTAGAGGAGGCGAAAATCACTTTTTACCAATAAATATGTGATGGAAAATTTCAAAAAAGGTACACATGTAATATTTCCTCCCCTATTCTTTTTATTTATAGTGTTCTTTGAAAGTTAATCTGCTGTTACGATGTAATCTAATCTGAAGCTTAAAGGTTACTACAGTGATGTCTCTATGATGACGTTCAAACTCCTGATTGAATGACACAGTAATAGCTGATTTACGTCGATAGACCTTAAATTTAAATCGAAGTAAAATTGATACGTAACTTAACGTTCAGAAGCAGTCAAGGTATTTCGTGTACCTGCCGAACATCTGTGCGTGATATGAGTTCTAACAATCGGAGCCAAATTACACATGCGTTTCTTACAGGAAATTTTATACATTTTCATTGGCAATGTGTGATCATTTTCGACCCCCTCTACATGTCATAGAAGTTTGTAATATTTATTCTGAGGCACTTTCAATGACAGGTTCTCGAACTCAAAGCCTGCTGACTCTCGCCTGGCGTAACGTATTTTTACTTTCTCGTTACGGAGTAGAGAAAAAGTTACGTAATGCTGCGCGAACAAATGGCGAATTGTTTGCAGAAAAACTCTCAATACCGGGCCCTGGTAATGAAAAAGTGGATAAATCCAATTTCTAAATTTAGAAAAAAAATCCGCTAACACATAGTGTAGCCGGAATCCACGTTTTGTGGGACCTTGTTGCCGAAAAATCAAAAGATGGCAAAACGTCTGTCCGTCTGTGAACAACGCTAGCGGCTAAACCGTTCAGCTGATGTTCTCAAAACAAAAATTGATATTCTCCAATCGATCTGGCGGGTATCGGGGCCCCTTCAATTTGAAACCGATTTTTTGATTTTGGGGCGTTCTTTACATTATACCCCTGGGACGTTTTAAAAATTCTCAAGAAAATAACTCCAACATTTTTTGTTGAATTTGTTGTTGAATAGTGTAAAGGACATTTAATAGAATGGTGCAGGTCTCATGTTCGTTCGATAACTTGATTTTTTGAAAATTGCAAAGGTTTTTCGGAGCTTTCCTGCAACTAAAATATTAAAGATAGAGATTTTTCTCTCAACGACATCTGTTCCTCAAAGATAGAATTTAAAATAAGGTCATGTAAAATTTTTCAAACCTTTTAGTACTTTTCGCGTAATTTTGCGTCAAAATACGAGCGATGAAGTATGTTTCATGTAGTTTTCGCACTACTAGTTAAAAATGTGATGTTATTTGCTTGATAACGAGTGAGACCCGCGTGTTTTCGAGAACAGCACTCTTATTTATGGAGATTACAGAACCTATCCACAACCATTTGAAGCCCCTCTCTGCGACACTAGCGTGGCCAGAACCTCGCTCGAGGGTGCCGATGCCTGTAATCCTCCCGCGCCCCCTCCACCCCCGCCAGCGGCGCCCCTAATAGCAGGAAGCACGGAGGCGCGTAACTGCGCGTTATTGCGGTAAGTGAGGTCGTTACGCAGCTGTGAGCCCTCAGGCTTGTCCCTGGAGCGGCGTTCAACGGAGTGGGGCGGCTGTCTGACCGACGAAGTGCAACTGATCCGATGTCGTTGCTCTTGCCCCCTTTTCTTCTTCCTTTAAGCTTTATCTGCTTTTCGTCTCTCGTTATGTCTTACGTCTTACTCAGATTTACAAGGAATAGTTCATTTAAAAATAAACTCACGTCAGAGCTCCGCTTTTCAAAACTTAGTCTGGAATTTGGGTTAACACGCGAAAATTAGGGATCAGAATTGCTGGGTTATAGAATTATCATTTATATAAGAGAATCGTGCGACCCAGCTTACAAAGCCTCTGTTCCAAATCTTCTACCGATTGAATTCGTCTTAGGATTTCTAGGACTTCTAGGTAGAGATTTTGTCGTTCAATAATTAATGTATTTTTATTCGTTATTAGTTCTGTGCACTTACTGGGTCCCAACCAAAATGATACCAATATCGAAGATAACAAAATGTTCCTCTTTTTTAATACTGCAGTATAGCCTAATTGATATGGATTAACTACGAAGACAATTTAAAAATTTTCATTTTTCCGTCATCATCATCATATACCATGGATTAGGCCTTTAGGCTTGTTCCGTCTCCAGGAGTTTTATTTGATCATTCCATCGCAGTCGTGGACGCCCTACATTTTTTCTGCTTTGCGGTCTGTATTCAAACCTTTGAAGGGGGATACGCGAACTATCCATTCTCTGTAGATGGCCGTACCATTGGGAGCTATGTGAATCTAATATTCGGCCTATATTGCAAACTTGAAGTTCTGACCTAATGTCTTCATGTTTCTTGTGGTCTCTCAGAGTATCCCGCTAGTGAACGCAGGAACCTTATTTCCACTGCTTCAATCTTTTTTCTCTGTTGTGTGTCTATTGAGTTTTTATTGATTATTGAAAATTTGATATTTTATTGATTTATTGATCTGATTGAGTTCTGAGCTGAGCTGAGTTGAGCTCTGAGACCCCTAATACCGATCCTAAGCAATTCCGTCCTTTATTCCTAGAGTAGACAGAGCTCTTAGCCCGTAAAGGCGGTCTGCCTAGGAATGGTCAACCCGAAATATTACGCAAGTACGCCCGAAGACTGAGATCTGGCAGCCCCACCATCGAGCTTAACCTGCTCTTTGCTCGTAACTCGGCCAGGGAATATACTAAATTACTGAATATCTCCAGAGAAAATGCCGGACTACTATGGTTAAAACAACCAAAGCTCCCTTTCCCGTATGCAAAAAATAACTGGGAAAGTAACTTTCCATCGTATATCCTGAATAGTCAAATAGTAAGGAGGTAGGTTGCGATTAAAGTGTTTGATAGATTAAGAGAATGTGTATCCAAAACTAAACACACATGAATAGTATATTTTCTCTTTAATCAATTCATAGTAAAGAGTATGGAGTATTCTTTTTTTTTCTTCAAAAATAATAATTTTTAACAAAATTAATTTTTTTTAATACTTTTTTAATTAGATGAATGATTTCTAATTAGTATTACTTTTTAATTAAATAAAAAAATTAATAATTTAGAAATCATTTATAAAATATCAATTTTTTAAATAAATTTGGTGTGTATACGTAACACTGCATTTCATTAGCAGATTTTAAGGATATTACTTTTAAGTTTTCATCTTAATATTGTTGGATAAACAAGGAAGTAGTAAAGAAAATTAATCTACCAAAAAAATTGATATTACGATGACATATTCTTTAGATTTCACTCCTCTCTGATCCATTCATATTATATTGTTCTGATTAAAGCTCATCTTCATTTTTTCTTAGTTGTTAATGCAAACTAAGACATTTTATCACAGTGTCAGCTACAACTATTTGATGGTAATAGATTGTTTTTAAAATCTTCTCCTGGCAGTTTCCAGAAGAAAGCCTAATTAACACACTGTGGCGTGGTCTTTTAAACTGTTAAAGAAAGCTTCCAATCGAAGGTATTACTTAAAAATTAAGTAAATGCTAGGAAATAGTTCAAATTTTGGCCGATTGCCTCTATGCACCATCTAAAATTATAGCAATCCTGACAAGTGTGAACTCTGTGAAAAAAATCTATTTTTAAGTTCATGAGAATTTCATGGAACAGTTTTTATTGAAACAAAGTTTATTTCCTCGACAAATACCGGAATTTTTATTCTACTTATTCTTCCGTTTCGTTTGACTAATTAGTCAGATATTAATTTATACTACTTTTATATTACTTCCACATGAATTGCTAATATCTAATTATTATCACAATACAAATAGTGCACGGTGTGTTAGGTGTTATTTCATTTAACGAATTATTCTGCATATTAGATAGTTACCTCGTTATATTTGTATTGGGGATTCATATTCCATTTTGTCGTAACTTCATTATGCGTGTATCAATTCGATATGAATTATTTTAATGATCGAATATTTTAATTTTAAAATTTCTGTAAACGATGAAAATATACATTTCTATCATTATTTGAGTTTCACTGCTCGCTATAATTATATAATAGAACGTATGTACGAACATTTACGAATTAAATGGTAATATCTCGATCTCGATCAGGTTTTTCGTCCAGTTTCCCTGATCCATTGAGAAATTGCTGAGATGGTCCCTTGTGTTGCTTCTGGACATAAATGTAACTTCATTTTCTGTGCACGTCTTCTAGAATTCAGTGGGAAATACAATTATTCAAGTTATCGGTCGACATGGATAAGAGCCCAAAATTTATTGCTTATTTATCCTTGAAAATAGATTTTATTACATGGGAGCTGCTTTTTTTCCCTTTTTTCCCTTCAAAATTCAAGTAGTATATGACTTAGTGTAAGGATGACAGAATTTTGAAAATGTGCACACAATTCACTTTTCCCCATAGCACGTCATACGCAGTTTTAACTGTTTTTTTGACGTAAAATAAATAAATAATAAAATTGTATACAGTTGATACGTAAACAACTTTCGTTATCTCACTATTTCAAATTCATGTTTTCTATACCTCGATTTTTCTATAGTAGCCGATGACACTAGGTCATTTTTACACTTCTTGTCTTCTAAAATAAATAGTTTTAATTCATTCGCAAACGTCCTCCTTAACAGGAATCGTGGCCTCAAAACCGTGCTTACCACTGTCTTAAAGATTCATTTTATAAGGCAGGAGGCGTAACAATAACCTAATGTCATCGACCACTATACAAAAATCGAAGTATACGTGATGAAAAAAATTCAGAGTTTTGGTTATTATAATTTTACCGTGCATTTTCATGACTGCAGTCTCTACGCAGAATCGCAGTAATGGTTTACCTCTCTGAATATATTTTCACAACTCTTTATTTTGTTCGTGCTCTCTTGCACACAAATGCACTATGTAAATGTGCATTTCTATCTTCGCTGTGCAAAGGTGTGTCGCTTGGCCCATCGCTTTCTCATGCCTAGTTCTGAGTCCTGAGACACTGCCAGAGCCGCATGAGAAGCAATTGGTTAATACATGAATGAACAAGGACGCAAGTACTTTGAAAAATGATACCAATAATTTATACAAATATTTATAAAAGAGATATAAACTGCTGTAGCTATCTCATCAAAGGAAAGATCTGAAATAATCAATTTCTGGTGTACTTGCTGTTAGAAAAATAAAGGATAGAGAAACTATGAGTATCATAACTAATATTGAAGGAATGTATTATAGATCAAATATATTTTTCCGCGACCGGGAGAAGAAGTTGATATTATTATTACCAGAAGAGGGACTAAATGAACCATTCCCTTCCTAGGGATATAATATTTACTATTTGTGGATTAAATACCGTCTCCCTTGTTTCCATTACGTCAATAAAAACAACGTACATGAGTTAAAATTTATGTATTTGAAACAACAAACAAAAATCTTTTACTTTGCTCTCTACCAAAAATACGCCAGCATAACGTTCTCACTTACATTTTATATTTCTATCTCTTTGCAACAATCTTTAAATTTGTTATAAGTTTCGTCATATATTTTTTTAGATTTTGTTGACATTAAATTTTTAATAGCTTCATGAGCAGCATCGAATATGCATGTAGGTTCAGTCATTGCTTCCATTCAATCTGTAGTAGTTTATTTGACAATTTCATTGGTACGATACGCTATTTATGTATCACGAATTTTAAATTTCATAGCTTAATATTTTAAAAATATTTTCTCAAACTATTATGGTGGTGGAAAAAATAGCATATACACTTTGACAGAGAAATTATTTTTCTCTTGGTATAATTGTAGCCCTCGGGCTACATTATACAAGCGGAAAATAATGAATTTCTCTCCCTTGATATATAACTAAGTTCTTTACATTCCCTACTTATTTTTAACGACTTTTAAAAACTGTTCTTTTGTAATAATAAAGCACAGTGATGTGATTTTAATTCTTTTAATCTCTCAAATGTTTTCTTGTTAAAGGTATTTGACAAATTCAAATTTAAAAATATGACTTGAATCGAACTGATAGTTATTATGTATTCCGCATTACGTATTGTGAGAAAACTATTTAAATTTACGAGATAGATGATTTCAGACTTATAGCGTATGCAATTTAAAACTATTCATTTTTATTTCCGCCACTACTTTTCTGCACAAATGTGTATAAATTCAACTGTTTCATGGAAGTACGTTTGTCATTGCGCATCTGTCGACCATTGAAGGGAATACAGCTACTTAGCATGATATTATAAATGATAAAACATTTAAAAATATTTTTATTCTTCAATAAATATATAAGTATATTTATTTAAAAACTCATCAACTATGTATCCTCTTGTAAGCACTTAACATACGTAGACTATAAGTGCCATTTCTGTACCTCGAGATAACAGAGGGTGAAGGAAGTCGAAGATGGAACCAAAAATAAATTGCGATATAGGTGAAGGAAAATTTTACATATGCAAGAACTAATCCTAAAAGTATTTAGCAAGATATTTTAATCATTTATAGCAATTTTGTGTTCAAATATTTTTTGAACGAAAAAAGTGACCGTAAATTTGTTTGTGTCACGCTACACTTTTCATTTACCACTTTCATCTTTCATTGTTTCTGTAGTCTCTTCGGCATTGAGATACGTACAGTTCTCACAAGCTCGTTAATCATTTCTAGAGGCATTAGTTTGGTATATTTTCTTGTTTCCTTCGGGCCTTCTATTGTTAACCTAGCAGCGTACTATTCCGCCCTTGTGCAGTAGTGTCAGTAACTTCCCTACGACAGTTTGCTTCTATTCCTATAAATCTTTTATTCTTCGTTGTATCTTTATCACAGAAGTTTTCTGCATTTTATGAGACAAGGGGACAAACAGAAAAAAATATTTTAATTATGAAAATTAACTCCTAGGTCTCAGGATAATTTTGCAGATCTTCCCATTGAAAAACAGTGCAGAAAGTAGAAATTATTATGTGCACGTAAATTCTTCGGTTACTCGTATCCGATGATTAAAATAATAGAAAACAAATATTGTGTTTCTGTATCTGCATAAAATTCAAATAATTCCGTAATAATGTAGTAGTATACAGAAATATAATAATTTCACATATATACTACACAAAGATTCAGAAAACGTTTTTGATTAAGTATAAAAACGCCATTCGATGAATGAATAGTTATTTTATTGTCCGTTTAACACTTCGGATTTTCGACGTGGACCAGCATGTGGATTTTGAAAGGAAGTAAAATACAATGTGAACATTCTGTTGGAACACTTCCTTTCCATACCGCGTTGCTTATTTGCCATGTGCGGGGAAAACAATTGAGAATAATGTTGTGAGGATCTTTGGGGGGCAAAATCTGAGAGTCCTATCAAGTTGCGTATTTGCTCTTAGCGGGAAGAAACTTTTAGAATGATGTGGTGAGGGTCTTTGGGGAAAATCTGAGAGTCATAGTTCATTGGCTTTGCTAGCAGTTCATACCGTGCCAAAATAATCAAACTACAGAAATGCAGCTGAACATGAAGACAGATCAAGAAATGTGATTCGCCGTGATTGAGTCAACAAACGAAGCAATATGTAAACAAACTGCCAAATAATGACATATAGAAACCATATATCCCAAAAATACGATCTTCTGACTACACTTTTCCATAGCCTCGTACGCCTTGCTTGAGCACATCTTCCTCCACATGCTTCCCAAGCAAACGCGCTTGTCTCCTAGGTCAGCGTTTTTAAACTCGCCTTCTCTTGCCCTGCTCCAATGGGCTCCTCCTTTCCCCATCCCTAACCTACCCATCCCATTCCACCCCTCCCCACTCCGCTCCGCTCCGACCCGTCGCTGTCTCGCTCCGTCTGGCACCCGCCCCCACCCGTCCTTGTCCGTCTCGCCACGTCGGTGTCCCTCCCAGTCTGTGCCCTCGTCTCCGTCCCGCTCCGCCTTTGCTCCCCCTGTCTGTACCCCATCCTATCTGTGCCCCGTCCGCCTGCGCCCCGCCCGTCTCTGTCCCGGCCGTCTCTGTCCGGCCCGTCTCTGTCGGCCCGTCTCTGTCCCGGCCCGTCTCTGTCCCGGCCCGTCTCTGTCCCGGCCCGTCTCTGTCCCGGCCCGTCTCTGTCCCGGCCCGTCTCTGTCCCGGCCCGTCTCTGTCCCGGCCGTCTCTGTCCGGCCCGTCTCTGTCCCGGCCCGTCTCTGTCCCGGCCCGTCTCTGTCCCGGCCCGTTCCCGTCTGTCCCGGCCGTCTCTGTCCGGCCCGTCTCTGTCCCGGCCCGTCTCTGTCCCGGCCCGTCTCTGTCCCGGCCCGTCTCTGTCCCGGCCCGTCTCTGTCCCGGCCCGTCTCTGTCCCGGCCCGTCTCTGTCCCGGCCCGTCTTGTCCGGCCGTCCTGTGCCTCTGTCCGGCCCGTTCTGTCCGGCCGTCTCTGTCCGGCCGTCTCTGTCCCGGCCCGTCTCTGTCCCGCCGTCTCTGTCCCGGCCCGTCTCTGTCCCGGCCGTCTCTGTCCCGGCCCGTCTCTGTCCCGGCCCGTCTCTGTCCCGGCCCGTCTCTGTCCCGGCCCGTTCTATCCCGGCCCGTCTCTGTCCCGGCCGTCTCTGTCTCGTCCTATCTGCGTCTAGCCCGTCTGTGCCCTGCCCCGCCCTCGCCCCGCCACGTGCGGGCCATGCACGCGTGCTCCTTGTGTGCTCTTTAAACATTCACATACGGCGGCTGCGGGGGTCGTGGGCGCCGCGCGGGCGCCGGCTCTAATGGCCGCCTGAAGAGGCCCCGGGGATTCCCCGTGGACGCCTCGGCCCCGGCCTCGCCCGGGGGCGACCGCCACACTCCTTCACTTTCTCTTCCCGTTTATTGTGTGTTTTCATCTTCCTTTTATTCCCTCTTTCATTTCTTCTTTCTCTTTTACTTCTTACTATGCTTCTTTTATTTATTCTTTCCCTTTTACTTCTTCCTTCGCTTCTTTCTCTTTCAATTCTTGCTTCATTTCTTTTCTTTGACATTTCTTCTTTCCCTTCCTCTTCTTCATTGGCTTTCTTTTGTTCCTTTCTCGTTTATTTCTTTTCTTCTTTCGCTTTGAATTTTTCTCTTGTCTTTCCATATTTTTGGATTCCACAACTTCCTATCTGTTTTATTATTTATCTCATTTTTTTAAATTTGTCTGTTTCTTCTATTTCCTTCCTTTCGCTTTATTAATTACCATTAGTTTTCTTTATTTTCTTTTTAATAAATTCCTTTTTTTTTTTATATTTTATCTTTTCTCCTAACTTGTGTTTGTCCTTTTTTTCTCCAATTCTTTTCTTTTATTTCTTCAACTTATTTATAGTGCTTATTTCCCATGATCTTCAAATGATATTCCATAATGTCGACAAATTTTTAACCAATTGTAAAATTAAACATTTTAACTCTTATATTTTTCCTCTTCCACCCTATTTTCTTTCTTTCTTTCTTTCTTTCTATGTCAAATGAGGTAGTAAATGGTTCCAAAAGCGGAAACTAAGAACTTACGTGATTGTAGTTTTCGAACACCTCTTGAAAAATAAACCCTATCTTTAATACGATTTTAGGAGCAGATGTTCAAACAATTTTAGATTATAAATTGTATTTCCGGTAAAACTATAACTTTACTGCTTGTTTATAGAAAGAAGAAAATAAATGATAGAAATAAATGAAAAGAATTGGCTTGAGGAAAGAGTGTGTTTAAGAAGTAATTTGAAAATTTCATTTGATTAAAATCATAGATTTTTTTAAAAAAATGTCATTATGTGAATTCTCTTATTCTGCATATTCTTTTGCGTTTGTGTGATGAGTAAAGAGGACTTTTCAGAGATGTGCCACAGCGGTGCTGTGCAAAGAGGAGTGTTCAAGCGCGGGCAACGGTCGTAAAGGAACACCCTCGGGTTAACTGCACCTCATAAAGCTCTGTCCTTCTCTGACACGTTCACGCGACGTTCAAGTGCTCAACACCATCACAACTCTATTCTTTGAATGTCCCTTGCGCTTTCAGAGGAATGTTTCTGCTTCTTGAATCTGTGGTACCGTTAAATTTTGTACTATTTTTACGCGTCATTGTGTGTCCTTGTTCCGGCGAATACAATTAGGATAACTTCATCTATCTACAAGCTCATATTTTCTTGGAATATTTAGTATTTATCATTTCATTAAAAAAAGGTTTAAAAATATTATGAGGTGCTAATTGTAATGATACGTCATTGTTTTCACTTCAGAACAGTCTATTTTAGTAGGTAAAATATTTTTGTTATGACCAAAGGAAATGACCCATTTTATACTCCATCGTCTTTGCGTTGATTTCGACTAATGAGTCATTTTTGACTCTTTTTCGTTATTTGTAAAGCATTTTTGCAGATCGATTTTAATATTTTAATGACACTTGCTTTAAATAACATTCACGAGATGCACCAAATGCTCTCCACACAATTCCTGAGTAGCCGGTACGATTTCTTTGGTCAGTAATTGTAATAATTACTTTTTTGAACATTTTGAGTTAATCTAAAGTTCCCGTGCCGTCTCTCTGTGCCAATCTTAGTTTGACCTATTTCCATATAAATAAAGACGGAGATTTCCTGGTAAAAGGACAGTCCAAACCAAAAGTTTGGAAGCTGAAATGAAAGTTTGCACGAAACCTCGATTACATCAGTAACATATTGAACAGATAAATTTGTTCATCTGAATTGGTATTGATAGAAATGTTTACATTATTTTTCTTCCCTTTTAGGGTATTTTAAGAACATTTTATTGATCAATTTTTAGCAATGTTTTAGGTCATCAAAATCCACCTTCTAGTTATTATATTTCAATACAGTGTTATTTTGGTGTATCCAATCTTTTTATAAAATGTTTATTTAGTATGTTGATCAGTGCATTTCACGGGGAGGTGATTTCTTATGTTTTCGTCATTTTCTTCTTAATTTTATTTCTTCTGCTTTCAAATATCTACTCATCTCAACTCAAAATTAATCATATTGTTCCGTCTTTTTATCTTCTTTAGTTTAAATAGAGCGCCTGCGATGAAATTAAAAACTACTAGTTTTACATAAAAAATTCGATTGCTAATAACTATATTCCATCGTAATCGCATAAATACCCACATGTTTTATTGTTCTTACCATAATATCCATTCCAAGTGACATCTTAATTAATATGATTATGGGAAGTACATTGAAATATTATGAATTACCTATAAATTATGTATGTTCTTTCATTTATAAAAATTGCTATGCTGGTAAGTCTGTATAAAAATTGTGTGTTAATGTTAAGATTAGAATGTGAAATTATTTCGAATTACAGCATTATTGCATACAATTTTATGAGTCTTGTTCATAGTTTCCAACTCAATCACATTAAACGCCCCACAAAATCGAGAACGTTCCGTAGGTTGGTGGGACTGGAAAGCGACGAAACGCCCCGCTTTGCGTCGCGGCCCAGATCAGATCAAATGTTATTACTGCTGCGCCGCCACATATGATTCAATTTTCCGGGTGGGTAATGAAATCCCAGGGTCGCCAACACAATGGCTTACCAGCGACGCAGGCGGAAGGAGTCGGAGGGGGGAGTGGAAGCTGGGGGGGGGGGGGGGGAGGGGAGAATAAAGTGACGAAGTGTAGGGGACAAAGTTATGGGAGGGACGTGCCAGGAGGGACTTGCCGGGAGGGACGTGCCGGGAGAGACGTGGCGAGAGGGACGTGGCGGGAGGGACGTGGCGGGAGGGACGTGGCGAGAGGGACTTGGCGGAGGGACGTGACGAGCTGTAAAGTTAATCGGAAAAGCAAGGGAAGGCGATTTAGTCAGAAGGATGGAAGTGGTGATACACCACTGGTACGGAGGAAGTGACGTCACGTGGGTTGAATTTTGATATATTCAAAATAGCTGACGTGGAGAGGACGTGAGATTCGTGTGATATTCGGAAATGTTCACATGAATAAAACAGAATTGGAAAGAGTGACGGAGATGGTGGTAAATCAAAGCCGAGAGTGAGAACAGCCTAGGGGAATAGAAATTTGTTGTGAGATTGAAAATTTGACGTAAAGTACACCGCCTCCCCCTCCAGAATGAAGTGAGGACAGAGTAAATGACTTCATTCATTGATATCCTTCAAGACAATACGGAGCACCAAAGATGATGTAGGAGCTGAGGAGAAAAATGAGAGACAGCTACCGTAGGTCAGCAGGATTTTCTCTGGAAATGGAGGTGAAGTAAATGGTGAGAATTGGAGAAAAGATGAGCGAAAAGGAACCTGTTGTTTATGTTTGTGTAGAGGAAGAAAACTTAAATATGTCACCCATGTTGGATGGGGGCATTACCCGGAGCTAATGTCTTTAAATGGGGAATATGAAAATAGGTAAGAATGGGGAGATAAAGTAGAGAAGGGTGGAAAATTTAGCTCCAAATACTGGCAAAAAACTCGAGACAGAATATCATGATTCTATTCCATATATTTCAAGAGATAAAGTGAATGAAATGTATACAATGTATGTGAATAGTAGATGCAACTCGCGAATTTTGATAATGGGTGAAAATATTCTCGACGGAAGGAGAGTGGAAAGATAGTGGACTTAGATTTGTGAAGCGAATATGGAAAGGGTTTATGGAAAGTGGGACGGATATAAGGGCAGAAAGGTGAGGTCGAAAAGTGAAGTCGGTAAGTGCGCGAGGGCGGAAAGCGAGGGCGGAAAGCGAGGGCGGAAAGCGAGGGCGGAAAGCGAGGGCGGAAAGCGAGGGCGGAAAGCGAGGGCGGAAAGCGAGGGCGGAAAGCGAGGGCGGAAAGCGAGGGCGGAAAGCGAGGGTGGAAAGTGATCGAAGGAATAGTGGAGCGGAAAAGCGAGGGCGGAAAGCGAGGGCGGAAAGCGAGGGCGGAAAGCGAGGGCGGAAAGCGAGGGCGGAAAGCGAGGGCGGAAAGCGAGGGCGGAAAGGGAGATCGGAAAGGGAGATCGGAAAGCGAGGGCGGAAAGGGAGGGCGGAAAGCGAAATTAGAAAGTGGATTTAGGAAGTGATCGTGAAAAACGGGTCTGGAAAGCGGGTGTGGAAAGTGATCGAATGAATAGTGGATGAAACGATAATGCATGGGAGATTGGCAGACGTGGATGGCGGATATGGGTAATTGACAGGCACGAAACGACAGCCGAACAAAGCGGAGAGATCAGTGGCGAGGGGCGAAGATCCAACGCGACGCGACACTCTTCAGCGAGAGCGGCGGCTTTGGTGGAGGGGGCGGGGCGGGGCGCCGCACGCACTCGTTCCCACGCCGCTCGCGCTCCTGGCGGGCGAAAGACGCACCTCCGAGCGCCGGCTTGTCAGCGCCGAGACGAGAGATTGGGGCGGAGCGCTGCCGGCGTGTATCGGAGATTGGGGAATCGGGGCGTCGCCGTCGCCCGGGCCGCGAAAGGCCTACCCCCGCCCGCCCCGGGCCACGGGCGCCGCGCGGCGCAACACGACGCGATGGGGCAATATGCGGCGGGCGACGCCGCTCGAGACGGCCCAAATGGAATTTCTGATAGCGTTAGGAAACAATTCTGAATCCGGAGGCTGGATACAGAATTTGTGTTACAAGTTCAATATCTGTGTTACTTTTTTTTTCTTCTTTGTAAAAAATAAATTTGTGATTGGCAGATGTTTTCAACATCTGGCTCTTCTTCAATTCATTTCAATTCAGTTTGTTTCAATTCAGCGCTGCCTTGTTTTACGTGAGAAGACCCAGGCCACCACGCTCTGACCATGGAAAGTTTGCTACTGTCCATCTAGCAGGGAAATAAGGTGTCACTCGGGTGACGGCACAGGTGAGCATGACCTAGCACGGAGACACTTTTACATTTGATGCTGTACATTCTATGAATTCTACACCATGGGACACCCAGCTTTACATACAATCCGAAGGAATTCATGGTAAGAATTTTTTTGCCCGTCAAAGTTTACGACTTCCATTAGGTTTAAACCCATGACCTTGGGTTTAGAAGTCTGATACGCTTTCGTTACTTCAGATACTCTTTTGTTGCTTCACTTTATGATTGACAGTTTACGTAGAAATCCTACAAAAATATAGACCGGCAGTTTACAAAATATGTTTCAACCCTTGGTTTTTGAAACGACATTTTTATTTTGTTGTGTATTACATTTATCTAATTTTGAGGATTCGTTGTCATACATTTCTGTTCTGTGTGACGATCATAAATGAGACTTTATAGTTACCCTTGGGAACCATGTTTAAAAATTAATATTTTTGGAAATAACGAGTTTGCAGGCAAAAGAGTTCACGTTGTCTTACAATTTTGGAAACTACTGTGAAAAATAATTTCAGTCTATAAGTCTTCGGGATACCAAGACATTTCTTTGATATCTTTCGCACTTTCCTTTCAATCTTCCCCTTAGAGGATATATCAACGACTAGGATTCTGTTACATTCGGGAACATCAAAAGACGAAAGGTAATAAACAACATCCAAACAAATGGTGGTATTCCTATAACCAATACTATCGCAAAAGATGCTTTTACATTGATATCAATGACTGGCTCTCTCCCTGATAATTTCACTAACATATGTATCTTATGGTGACATTCATCTCTTACATCATTCTGTTTAATATGGATTGTTTTTGTGATTTCAGAGATCAACGTGACCAGTCCATGTCAGAAGCAAGGTAAAATCATTAAATACATTTTTCTATGATATTTCTACATATATCACGTATTGCTACAAATTCTTTTCATTTTACGGTTTTTACAAAATAATACAAGATGTTGAGGATGTTGAAGTCTGAAGAAATACGAACGTATGCTAAAATACATATTATGCAATACTGATATGAATATTATTAAATCAAGGAAAACTCGTACAAAAGTATTTGCCGTTAGAATTATGAGTGAATATATGTTTTTTTCGTTTTTACCTCATTCTGGGCATTTTTGTCATAAACATTCTTTAATAATTAAGCATATAAAAAAATTAAAAGAGAAATTTTTGTAGTGATGTTTCCCTCGATTTTCATACGAAAACTTTTCTAGTCTTCGTTTTGTGGATCTTAGTAATTTATTATTACATACTCGTTATAATTTACTAATAAAAATCTCGAGGTATATTTGGAGAAAACTCATTGTTTTGAACGAAAACCAAGATTTTCTTTTTAGTAATACGTCCCAGAAAAGGTAGTATCATGTACTTCAATGATAATCTTAGATTAATATTAAACATTTCTTATGAAGTGTTTAATTTTCGGTTCCATGAAGTGTTTGTCATTTTCGTGTTCATGCAAGTACCGAATGCTTTAGATCATGAATATAAATACAAAAAAATCAGAAATGGAAAAGAAGTGTTATATCCTCATGCAAAAAATATTACAAAACCGTGAAACATCTTCCTCGTAATGTAATATTATTCACATAAATAAAAGATAAAAAAGGTAATTTAGGTAAACACTAAGTCTAGGGTTGAACATGACTCCTCGTGGCTTTCGAATTATTCAGAATATTTTGCTATGGCAGTTTCTGTGTATCGTTACACTTCACAATAGACAAGCGTTGTGAAAATATACTCACATTTATTAACACTCAAATCCTCAGCTCTTCTAAATTGGTTGTTCAGTCACTAGAGCCTCCAATTACCTCGAATAGCTGAATCTATCAAACCGTGAAATCAGGAAAAATCACTTTATTCAGGACGAATTAAACGTGACGGAAACAAGTATTGTCCTTACTATTCACTTGGTTGATTTTAAAAATATATTAATTGGGCTATAAATACAGAGAACTCAAGTACGCATTACCTGGTGCAAGCATCCACTATAAATCAAGAATCTTGAAGAACCTCTCCTGACGGGCACTGGAAAATAATAACGCATTTCACTTTAATTATTTCAATACTTCAAAACATCTCGATACCGCACCGCTAGGCGCGCTGTTGACTGCTCATTATTCGCCTTCCACCTCCAACGAGTGGACGAAAGCATTCAACCTCAAATGGCAGCCCCCGAGAAAAAGCGTTCGCTCTATCAAGCCCTTCGAGTGAGGATATTGGAACGACATTTGTTCGTCTTTAAATCTCCCGTGATCCCTATTGTAAGGGGATTTTAAGAAGGCCGAGCCGACTGCAATAAGTAACATTGAATCGGTCACAATTGCTTCCCTCAAAGTTTCAAAAGCTCCGAAATTGAAGAACTGGGGAAGTGGGGTTGGGAATCAAATGCGAGAGAATCTGAAAACATTCAGAAGGATCAGAAACCAAAAAGAAAACAAAAGAGTGCCTGGTATTACTTTAAAAGGCCCTTAAAATTGGGTCGTGAAGAAAATTTCGTGGACTTAAAAAGAATTGGACTGAATGGAAAAAGGCTTTAATAGCGTGACAACTCGTATTTAATTTTAAAATCAAACACGAAGATCTTGGCATTATTTAAAATATTATACAGTGCGAACAAATAATTTGATTTGCGATTAACGGTAGGCTGACTGGAATAGCTTCGTTTAAAACAGTTTTATTCTCAGATGGTTATAGTTTTATGTAAAATATATTATATTAATGTTACATTTCATGTATATTCTTGCTCAACCGGTTGAGCTAGAATATATTGAAAATGAATAAAATTATTTCTGCATCGAAATTGAGTAGTTTCATGCTAAATATTTAAACTCACCTAACTAGAAGTGATGGTTCAAACCGTTTTGAAGACATACAGTACACATTTACACTGAAGACGGACAGTACACGTTATACTGGTGATAAATACTACACTTACATGAAATTTGATCTTTCCGTAACATATGAAAAGATAACAGAAACACAATTCATTTATTAATTTTTTCCGCGCACCAAGCGTTTGCACATTTTGCCATATTGTTCTATTTCTTGAGTCGAAGATAAATAAATGAAACATGATTACACACAGATAAAATACGGTACGTCTATATAATTTTCAGAACGCAGTTAATTAATTTATTATTTTTTTAAATTCTGTAGAACCATCAAAATTTTTGGTAATGTTTAAACTTCGCGAACATTCAGTTGTGTATTAGATTTGTTTAATGTTTCAAGATGGACTAAACCAATATTCAACCATAGTGTATCACATACGAGTGCTTAGGTTATGCGTTAGAAAGTGGTCAGACGTGACATCTGGAGAGCGCACAAATTGTAGTAGGTATCTTAATCACCAGATAAAAATAGTCAAAATATCCTGAAAGGTTGCTCAAAATTAGGGTTGGGCAAAATACTTTAAATTTAGTATTTAAATACTTTTCTAAAATACTTCATAAATACCTATTCAAAATAGGATAGATTTTGAATAGTTAAATACATACATATTTAAGTTATTCAAATACTCAAACTACAGTAAATACAATATCTTTTTATTATTACTTTTTATTCCAACAATGTATTGTAATTGTTAATTATTATAAATTAATAATTTATTGTAATTGTTAATTACAATAAATTATTGATTGGAAGTCTTAAATTTATAAACAATAACTAATAATTTTACCTCAAATAAGCAGAATTTCCTTTTAAAATGATCAGTTTTTCAAATAAATCATCAGACAAGAAAGCCGTATTTGGCGAACGTATAAAATCCGCGTAGGAAAACGGTCGTTCAACTTGTGCGGATGATCATAGACGAGTGTTATAAGTAGAGCTCGGACATGCAGACACTAAAAAGGTCGAAAATAGGTAGACAAATACACTTACACTTAAAAACCACACACATACCACCACACATACAACCACCACATAGGTAGACAAATACACTTAAAAACCTGAAAATATGCAGAGAAGTGGGCATGATGAATAATATTAAAATTTGTAAGTAATACGTACTACATCAACAATGAACACAATTCTCTGAAAACAAATCGAATTTCTTCGATTGTCAAAACATATTGTGGAGTTGGATAATATTTTCTAAGTGTTGCTACGAGTGAAATTATATATTTTGTTTTTTAAACGGGTTAAATGTTGGATTTTCAAGTTTTGAAAATGGAATGTGTGCGGCATGACACAAGTCAGTGTTGACATTCTTTCTTGTCTTCATCTCTTGATTGCCCTTGCTGAAGAAGGTTTAAATAGTTTTTCTTACTTTTCCGCATTTTTGGCATAAGTTGCAGTGCTTTTATGTTGTGAGAAATATTTTTTGGCACAGTGTACTACCTTTTCAAAACACTGGCAAAAAAATCAATTTCCAGTCCCCGAGAATTTTTTCCATAAATCCACTATTTTAGCAATGTACTTCTTGAAACTTTCTCTTTGAGTATTGTAGCAAGCATGCTTAACAGTAACAACAAATTTGTTGATCTGCCATGCACCAAACGTCGAAACCAATACAAAATTATCGAAGAAAACTCCTAGCCTATATTGTGTAATTATACCTTCTAAAAGCGAAAGATACTGGGAGCGCAGTGTTTGAAGACTGTTGTGTTCTTGATAAGGAACAGATAGCTCACTAATGATTATGAAGATCGGACAGACGAGAGCAATTTCCTGTTCTCTGGAGCGCCCTGACGGGCTTCGGCGTAGTAGGTAAGGTAACTCGCACGGTGTCAAATTATCGTACGTCTCTAAGTAGTGACCCTGCTCGACGCGTTACAGGCAAGAACACAGGGCCTGGAGCTTCTCTATCGGAGGACGCCCTGGCAGATTTTACGCGGTTGTTACTTGTTTGGTAAAAAATTACTCATCAGTAATTTCTAAAAGAATGACTGTAGTAAACAAAATATCGCGAACAAAAAATATTAAGAATGCAGAAAATTCACTGTACTTTTAGGCACTTAACGCTCAATTTGACAATTGTCTCTAAAAATAGGTACATATAGGCATTATAAAACCTTAGCAAAGCAATTTCTTAGGTAAATATTGATAATGGGGTAAGTTGTCTAAAAATACATTCAAAGAAATGAAATAGGTAAAAAGGACTCTAGTAATAAGGAATGAACGTAGTGTTTATTGTCGGATTATTGTCCAGCATTTTTAATGATTTAGATTTATAATTTAAAAATGAAGATAATTCAAATTCAACAGATTAAAGGAGGATTTTATTTTAGTATCAATGAGGTTCATTCATCGGCAGAATTAAAACCAAAGTAACTATCCTCGTTATCATTTGAAGTATTTTAAGGATTTCCTTTTCTTTAATACACCTAGTTTTATGTATTTAAATACATGTCAAAATACTCAAAAATACAGTTATTTAAATACAAAATGTATTTAAAATACGTATTTCAAATACAGGTATTTAAATACTGATCAACCCTGCTCAAAATAAGTGTTACCTCAAAACGAGGTTAATAAAAAGTCAAGTGGTAGTAGCACACGCTTCATAGCCTTAAAAATTATTTGTTAGGTATATTTTTCCCATTTACAATGCCTAAAAAACCTTACTCCAAGAGCGTAATGAGTAACCTCTTAAACCTGAAATTACACCCAAAATTGTGTAATATACCATTCGAATCTAGAAATAGTTAAAAGGAATGTCATTAATTTGACTCGTCCTAACCCCCAGTGTTTAAACTGTCCGCAAATCCGTTCTTCCGGAAAATCCAGACGGCAATAGTGTCTCATTTCCACATATTAAATGCCCCGTAATTATAACAATCGAGTGAAACTCCGTTAATATTCGCTGGCTCCATTCCACCCATGGAAAGTGCGTGCTTAACGTGGAGACCTCTGTCGGCGGCGGGCGAGCGGCCGAGTGGGGAGACTTCCGCGGGGAAATTGAGCCGCGGGTTGGCACACACGGGCTTTGCACTCGATCGCGTGTTGGCCCACGGAGGAGCAAAGAGGCCGGGCGGTTCGCAGGCCTAATTAAACTGCGCGGGGACCCGGGGCTCAGGGGCTTTGGCGGCGGCGACGGCGGCGCGGCACGGCACGTCCCCACGCGGTTCAAAGAGATGCGCTGTACCCGCCCTCTCTCTTGCCCTTGTCCATCCTCTCGCCCATGTCATCGCCCTCGCTCTCGCTCTCACCCTCGCCTCGCCCTCGCCCTCGCCCTCGCCCTCGCCCTCGCCCTCGCCCTCGCCCCCCCTCGCCCTCGCCCTCGCCCTCGCCCTCCCCTTCAGTTTCCTCTCGCCCCCTCCCACCTCCCTCTCCCCTTCCCTTTTCCCCTCTTGCCATCTCTCTCGCACTGCCCTCGTGCTGCTTCGCTCGATGACTTCACTTCTTCCTCGTTCTCTCTTATTTTTACCCTTCCCCCTCCTCCCACACTGCTTATTCTGGTTCGCCCGATGCCTTCACATTTTGAATCGTTCATTTTCTTGTTCTGTTCTCTTTTCCTCCACTCTCACTTTCTTTCTGTTTCCTTCTGATTATTCGCTCCCACTTTTGCTCTCCTGCTCTTGAATGTTTCTTTTCCCCTCTTCCCGTTCTTTTCTTTGGCTCTCTGCTTCCTATCTCCCTGTCCTTCTCCCCTGATTCTTTCCCTTACGTTCTCTCGTTAATCTTTTCGCTTTACTCTCTTCAACTGTTTCTCGTGGGGTTGCACCGGTCGCCTATCTCTCGGCAGCTCCCTCTGTTCATTTCGCCTAGTATCGTTCTCTCTCTTTCTCGTCTTCACCATTTCTGCGCCATCGAGCACTTGAGTGCACATCTTTACATCCTTGTCATTTTATGGCATTTCTATTGCCTCCATTATACTTTTTTTTTCACTCACCTCTCCTTTTTCCCATCACATTTCTACCTCGACAGTTATTCTGGCCTTTCTTACCACTGGCTAGAGAATTTTATCGTAGTAGACGCTCTCCTACGTTTTCCTCCCGTCCTTGTTTACACCTACTAACATGACCTGACTAGGAGCTACTCTCTCTTCCATTCCAGTGTTGTCTCCTTTCGCTCATTCCGTTCTATGTCCTGCACTGTTCCTTTGGGCGTAGTCATGTCCGCTCCATCCGCATGCCTTGCTTGTTGCATGAGGCATCGGCGCTGTCAGAGAGGCGACGGGCGAATGCGGTTAGACGATTGAACGATGCCACCGCAACTATGCGTGGGCGGTTGTGACGACAGCGTCGGCGGCGGGGGCTGCGGCCGCAACTCTAACTTTGAATGCATTTCACGGGTGAGGCGAGAATTCGCCAGCGTGAGTCGTGTGCCCAGCCTTAGGGCAGCGTCTGGCAACCAGGGTTCTGACACTTCACCTTTACCAGAGTTCAAACCATGGATGGCTGTTCTGTGGGTTTGAAGTGTGAGCGAGTAACTATGGTGTGCGAGTTGGTTGGTATTGGTTTGAATGTATTTATGTAAGTGGGCATTTATGAATTGATTGATTGATTGATTGATTTTTTCGTGTTTCCGGGCACGTCAACTGCTTTGGTCATTAGTCCCGTTAGTGTAGTGCATGTTTTTTCTCGGGAGATGGCGGTGATCTTCCCCCGCTTGATGGAGAGATCCGGCACCGACCTACCGTCGGCTAGCGGGGTTTCCCCCTAACCAGGACTTTCCCACCAGTGGGGCACCGCCCCAGCCGGGACAAGCTCTAAGCTCCCGACCGGCCTCCCGGAATATGTGGTAGTGTAGTGCATGTTAGTGTGAGTGTGTGTGTAAGGGGAGAGGATAGGACAAGGAAGATGAAGGAAAGATCGCGCGCGGTCCGTTTGGTAGGGTACTGCTCTGGCATTCGCCTGGTGTTGATCGGAGAAATAACGGAAAACTACCGATCAGAGCAGCCGGCCTCTAGAATTCTCCTCCAGACTGTTTTTGGACGAAACTAACTGCTTAACCGTTGGTAGGTTTCACCAAAACTTACTGATGTTGTAGCCCTTGAATTGGAAATTATTTTGATTTTGGAGGGTATTTTATTTGAATGACTCCACATTTTTGGATTAATTTTTAATGAAAAGAGCAAAACTATGCTTATAAAAACGGTACAAGTACACGCATTAGAACTACGAAAACTAAGCATGTAAAATACTGATATTCTAAGAGAATTGCGTGTTATTTTACAAATAATCCGTAATGCCGTTCGGGTAGCACCATTAACTTGTATGTACTTCACTCTCTGAAACTTAAAAGCAAAGTTATGACGTCTCCAAGAGGTAAGAGAAAACGCTATTGATTCAATGTGGAAGTGTGGTTTTGGGTAAAAAGTTGTAATAGTGTGTTCCATGTATCTATATGCAAAATTGATCTGACCATCTACACTTGACACTCAACGTTTCACTTTTGAGATACAAAATCTTCTACCGGTCTACTTATAGATCTTAACCTGTCTACTTATAGAGCAGACTATCTGTTCCCTGAGAGGTGGCCCTGATCTCCTGTCATTTCCCACGACTTTCACTCGTTCTATCTCACGTGAAAGGCGGTAAACGTGTGTGCATTTCAAGATGTGCCTAGAGCCTTTCCTTCTCACTTCCTTTTACGGCGAACAGAGGAGCTGTCTCTTTCAGATGATCATGAACGCTCAGGATTGCAGACACAGTTTCGTTAGTTATCATTATTTTTTACTTCTTTTGTTAAATATTATTTATAATTATATAAACTGTCAAATTAAAATCTTTCTCGTACAAACTTATTTTCAAGTTATTAAACCAGTTTGAAAAATATCGATGATACAAAACTATGGTATTGTGTGAAGCATTATTAACGTTAATGTTATAATTTTGAGCATGGATATTTTATAATATCTACATTTTATTGCCAATGTCGCATCTCTAGAGGAGACTTTACGGTTCACACTGTTCGTGTGTTTGTCTGGCACCTATTACCATTCTGTATGTCACTTTATTTTTTCTTCTTTTGATTTCCTCATTATGTTTTTTAGATGCCCCAGTCACAACGGCTACTTTTATGGCATTCAAAGCGTGCTAAAAGTTCAATATTGAGTACCGGTGATAAACGTGAGACCATACTCAAATGTTCAGATAAATGTGTGAATGCAACGAAGAAAACCAAATACCTTCGTCTGATCAACTACAACTGATCTTAATGAAATATGGAATCCAATTGATTGATTTCTACACTATTAAAATAAAATGATAGAAAGGGTGTCTAAAACACACAATGCCACACATGGTTAAAGTGATTTTATTTCGCTTATAGGAATTCGCCACTCGGCCTATCAGCCTCGTGTTGCAATATTTACAACTTCCAAAATAAAATTTCACTTATACCTCTCGTATGCCGAAACCTTTAAAGATAATGTTGACTCGTTAGATCGCGCATTTCCTAGCTGGCGGCGAGATCCCGTAATTTGGCTTACGCAATTTGTGAAAAACAACCATGTGTCTGACAACCCATAGTTTTGAATGCATTTTGTGCCAAAATACATTTAAGACCAAGTTGATTCGCAATCGCTCGGGCATCGTGTTGGTGGTGAGGGCTTGGTTGTCTTCCCATGTATTTAAATAAAACAACTCGATCATTTCATCATATAATTGGCGAGCGAGAATCAAACACTCATACTTCCAGGAATGCTACCAGTTGTGTCATTACATTATGCGGTAGTTAATAGTCGGAATGAAGACAAACTTAGTTGCTTCGTGTGGTCGGTTGTTTAATTGAATTGTCTAGGCCATTCGGGAGGAGTTGCGTCTCTGTCGTGGTGGCCGCTGTTTCTGCCAATATACGGTTGCTTGCTTGCTTGATTGATTGATTTTTTCGTGTTTTCGGGCGCGTCAACTGCTTTGGTCATTAGTCCCGTGAGTGTATTGCATGTTTTTTCTCGGGAGATGGCGGTGATCTTCCCCCGCTGAATGGCGAGATCCGGCGCCGACCTACCGTCGGCTAGTGGGGTTTCCCCCTAACCAGGACTCTCCCACCAGCGGGTCACCGCCCCAGCCGGGACAAGCTCTAAGCTCCCGACCGGTCTCCCGGGATGTAGTGTAGTGCATGTTAGTGTAAGTGTGTGTGTGTATGTAAGGGGAGAGGATAGGACAAGGAAGAGGGAGGAAAGATCGCGCGCGGTCCGTGGCCCGTTTGGTAGGGTACTGCTCCGGCATTTACCTGCTATGATCGGTTAAATCAAGGGAAACTACCGATCACTTTAGCCGGCCGCTAAGATTCTCCTCCAGACAGCCGCTGAATCCGCCCTAGCTGACAAGCTAGAATGGAGAATTGTCACCGTCGCGAGTCGAACTCTAGGTCAGAGGCGCTGCCACGCAAGCCGTTCGGGGGGGCGATCGAGGACCGCCGTGATCTGTAGGCTCGCCGAGGTGCGGCTTCCATCGTGGGGCCACGTCGACCGCTGTCGGTGATGTTTGCCGGCGGTGATTTCCCTTGACTGTTGTAGATTGGATATTGAGTTTCAGCCGTCCACTGCGGGTTTGCGCGCAGTTCGAAATCACTGTAGCACACACAGTTGCGGAGAATCGGATTTCGGGCGGAGTCTATTGCATTGTGGTTGATTTTGACGGTCGACTCGGCCAGACTGCAAACGAGAGCTGAATTTTAATATTCGCTCGTGGGGTCCGTCGTATGAATTACGGGGCGTCTGTGCATTCAGTGAATCACTATGCACCCGTTTCTACGCACTTGTGACATAGTTTCTAAGTGACAACAGCGAGGTTTAAAAAAATTGAGTCGTATGCATATGGATTGTCGTAGTGTTTTCAATATACGAATGAATGACGATGTGTTTCAAAGATGAATATTTTTCATTTTGAGTTTTCACAAATGTGCACGTGTATTTATATGGAGAAAGAAACTCATGCATATTGATGTAAAATACGCCTCCTTTTTACATTGGCTTGCCTGAGCACAAATGAATTTTACTGTGTATACATGTATTTGAATAACTTTTTTTGCATGCGGTATACTGGTTATTATACTTCATTTTGTCATATTAGCATTTTTATAAATAACACTTCTGTTAGGAAACATAAATAAAATTTCCAAGTAAAGAAAATAAAACACGGTATCCCACACGGATTAGTGGAAATGAAACGTATTCAACCGCTTTCCCATTAAAACCTGTTGTGTGTGAAATGCAAGAAGTACCTGGAATGGAAAATCTTGTTACATTTTATAATACGTAAATATTTTCAATTGGCTTTTTTATTATCAACATAACGTTTTGAGGCAAGTTTCCTAAATGATACGATATTATTTTATTGTGACCACTAAAAATACGTTTCTTATGGTATCAAGTAATACTATATAAATTCAGTGCAAATCGACCATTTTCTAATATACCATTGATGTATGTATATCGGTGATATATGATATAACCTTCCGCATCGCTCATCGCACTTTGGCCCCGAAGAAGGACGAGGCGAAGAGTAGGATGCTTCGTACAAGAAATTTCTGGTTGAATCTGCATTCTTTATAGACGGAGAAAAATATGTGTAACTATAATAATATTAACGCTAATTATAGTAAGAATTATAATATACGTAAAATATTTTTGATTTTTTACATATCTTCCCTAAACATTTTTGCAAAATATTCTTCTATAAAGATTTGCCTACCTAACAGATTTGCAATCCGTCTCAAGCTCAAGCTCAAGCCCAAGAAAAATAACATAATTAGAATGAAACATTGTATTTTCTTTGTTTGTCTTAGACTTATTAATTTTTTATGATGTTTTCAAGCTTTTAGAGAAAATACAGAAATAATATCTGATAACAATATTACATTTCGTCAATTAGATATTTTTCAGTTTTTTTCAGTATTAGAAAAAAATCATACCCATGTTTATTCTAACAATGTATTTATTGAATATATTATTAATAATAATCTCATTTTGTAGAACAGTGCCTTTGACATGATGGAGACACACACACTATGTTAGTTGTAACTGTAATTCTTTTTGGTAATGAGGATTAATAAATATTACTTAACGTTTTCCCAGTGCTAATACTGTTAATCTGGATAACATTGTGTATTCAGCTAGGCGTGCCGCTAGTCACTAATAGAGATGCATGGCGCCACTAATGGCTATCACGTGCGGCCTTGAGACAGACTATGCCATCACCGCCGCCTTCAGGCGACCCAGCAGCCTAGCACTTCGCCAGCCTCGAACTGGACCCAGATGAAGAATGCGAATGACGCTTATGCAACTGAAGCTGAGTCATGAACACGTTGCTCGCTTTGGTCGCGTTCATGGTCATATGCAGAAATGGTAATCGGGAGGCAATCATATTGTTAAGAACATATGTTTTCGGAAAGTCTTTCTCCATTGTTTAATTGATTGAGGTTCATTTTATTTACTAATGTTTTCATTAATGTATAACGACATAAATCACATACTGCAGCAGCAATTTTAGCTAATTTGAATTTTTTTAAAAATTAAAAAAAAAAGGCCGATAATTTAGTCTAATGGCTTAGAGAAAACATTTCATAATGACTGAACACATTGTCTTCTGTCCCTCAGATATGAATACGTTGTGTTTATATAGAAACTGAAAGAACCAATATTTTATCAGTAATAAAATACATTGTTTTAGCATTACCTCATATAATAAATGTTTTTATTTGTCTTAAATTACTTGTCAAATAACATTTATTCGTTTTAGAATGTGTAAATTTTGAAATATTTACGAGAAAATTATGGCTGTGATTTATTGTCAATTCATTTTACTTCAGGGAGTTTAACCACTGCTTTAGTAGTTGTTACTTAAATTGTTTAATACCCGAAAAATTGAAATGACGCAGAATCAAAGAAGGAAGAATGCGCAGAAAAAGGAAGCAAATTGAGATATTAATAATGGCAGGAAAAAGAGAGAAATACTGCTTGGTGGTTAAGAAAAGAAAAATGCATGTCTCTTAGGAACGCTTACATAACATAAGCGATTTTTCCGTTTTCTGTTAAAGCTTTGCTAGGAAAAGTTATTTGTCCATTTTATTCAACATATTTAATTGCTTATAAAAATATATTAACTCCGTATGAAATTACATTTTCCCCTCTGTGGCCTTTTTGCGACATCTTCCGTGTTCCATCTACATTTTCATTCATCTTGCCACAAAGAATCAATTCTACACATTCATTTCCTCCATGGCGGCCACAATAAAATTCATTCGCTTTTTTTCATTTATTTTCTTCTTGTTCGGCCGTGAGGCCTTTCAAGGGCTTGAATACATGAATATTATCATGATTAGGAATGGGCATCCTTGACTGTTTGAGCTTTACATCGCTGCTCCGTTTGTTAGGTGTTTGATTTTGGTTGGACTTGGTTAGGAGTTTATTGAAAAATTTATTAGGTTTAATATTAGGCTATCTATTTGACTTCTCTAATATATATATATATATATATATATATATATATATATATATATATATATTCTTATGGGGGGCGAAACTTGTCTTTTGGGAATTTGGATTGGATTCGGCAAGGTTGGATAGCATTTCGTCCTAGGTTGAATTTATTTGTTAAGTGAGAGGTGTTAAGTGAAGTATAAAATGTTTTTGAAACTGAATCGATGTGATTTTTTATTAAATCCATACGTAGTTCCCTATGGATCTGAGTATTGGGTATAAACCACGGTGCTTGTATGATTTTTCTAAGACAATAGTTTTGTTCCGTCTGAAGTTTCTCTATTGATGAGGGTGCTGCGCTTCCCCAAACAGGACAAGCATGTGTTAAGGTGGGTAAAATAATTGATTTAAATATAGTCGGCTGACATTCAATTTTTAATGAGGATTTTCTGTTAATTAGTGGGTATAATTTTGACATTGAAATTCATTCGCTGATGTACATCAACTCACAGTGTTATATGACTCTCCAACAATTGTCAGAAATATGATTACTGTTTGTGGTTAATAGTTAGTCACTTGATATCACGTAGTATGGTGATGGAGTTTCCTGTGTACAATCTCATAATAATGTTATATATTTTGCCTCATGTACCTTTATTATTATTATTATTATTATTATTATTATTATTTTACCAAACATATACTTCTAACAGACGCATGGTAACATTTGGTTAAAAAATTTTTTAAAGTGCGAAAAGGCACCAGTTAGATTATTCGACAATTAATATATTGTTAAATATAATGAGTAATTATAACAACAAAATATTCAATTCATTGCCAACTCATAGAACATTTTTTAAAAATACGACTATATTAAAGAAGAATGAGAAAATCGAGCAATTTCCTTCTCCTTTTCCTAAATATGATTTTCCTAATCCGCTATCTGAAAAAAATGCTTTCTTAAATGTATACTCTTTCAAATCGAGTAGTTCCAAAACACTCAGGAGACACGTAATGACGCATGAGCAACCTCTTCCTCCTACACAAGAGGCATTGTGTGTACATAGAAACACACTCTCGCGCACAGAGAAAGCTATATCGCGTCGTCGGGAGATACAATAGGATGACATCTCCGTTCCTTCGACTGATAACGCATCTCATTCCTGAGCATGTTCCCCCGGAAGCCCCCTATTGCCATTTATCCCCCTTAACCCCCCCCCCCCCCGGCAATTGGAAGGCGATCCGCCGCAGCACCGCAAGCACTGACGCGCGAGGACTGCGAGGCCGCGGCCAGGCGCCACTTCGGCCGCGAGGACGTGCGTGTGTCCCGTTGGACGGAGACCAAACTCGGAGGCGACAAACCCGCCGGGTTCCTGGGCGCGCACAAGCTGGCGAAAGTGCACGCCTCCGCCGGAGACGGACCGGAAGAATGCCTGGACGTCTTCCTGAAAACGATTCCCGACAACGAGAACCAAACTAAGCTCATCGAGACGACTGGAGCGTTTCGGAAAGAAGTATTCTTCTACCAACACATGGTTCCCGCTTGGGATGAGCTGGGGATAATTCCGAA
Organism: Teleogryllus oceanicus; assembly: GCA_964035755.1. Classification (NCBI taxonomy): domain Eukaryota; kingdom Metazoa; phylum Arthropoda; class Insecta; order Orthoptera; family Gryllidae; genus Teleogryllus; species Teleogryllus oceanicus. The sequence continues at coordinate 91,941,255 of CAXIVR010000007.1, forward strand.
GGAATCTCTGGCCCAACGAATAGCCAACGGGGATGTGCCTGGTGAACCGTCGTGGAGCTGCCGCTGCTACGTGTCACGTGACAACTTAGTTGTGTTGGAGAACATCGCCAAGTTGGGTTATACTTCCGATAACCCACGTGACGTGTACGACTACGAGCACGTTCTCTTCTGCATGAAAATGATCGCGAAGTTCCATGCCGCCTCCTTGATATACGAAGAGAAGCTCTCCGCGGAACGTAAGAAACCGTTCCGAATCGGGGAGGAGTTTCCTGAAATGGTGCAAGAAACTTTTTATCTCATCAAAGACGGCCACCCAGGCAAGAAGTCGACTGAAGCGGGCGTAATCGGGCTAATGGAATGCGTGAAGAAGCTTCCAGCGTGTCAGGACCCGTCCGTGTTGAAGCTGGTTGAAGAGCGCTTGCCGGAAGTCTTGCGTCGCGTGTTCGACTCGGTGAAGGCGTCCGCCCGCCATCGCAACGTGCTGTGCCACTCGGATCTCTGGCAGAACAACATTCTCTTCCGGCGGGATGCCGGCGGCCGGCCTCTGGACGTGGCGTTGGTCGATTTCCAGTTGATGCGGTACGCGCCGCCGTCGCACGACATCTACGACCTGCTGCACCTCACCACCCGCCGTGCGCTGCGCGACCGTCACGAGCACGAGTTTTTGGACGTGTACTACGCCACGCTCGCCGCCACGCTCCGGGCGTTCGGGTTGAGCGTGGAGGACGTGCTGCCCCGTGAGGAGTTCGACGCTTCGCTGGAGGAGCAACGCCTGGCAGGGCGGCTCGCGGGCCTCTTCTGCCTGCACTTCGTCCTCTCCAGCGAGGAGACGCTGAGCGCCGTCTTTAGCGACCCGGAAGAGTACGAGCGCACGGTCTCAGAGGGGAAGTACAGAGCTAAAATGATCTGCACGCAGTTCGACAGAGACCAGGAGTACCGAGAGCGATTGGAAGAGTGCCTTATGGAAGTGTTAGAGAAAGATGTTTTTTAGTGATATTTCTTCAACACACGAAACAAACTTTGTGATATTCATATTCTGAAGTCAGTTGGTTAGTGATTTATATAATACGTGAATTGAAAAAAGTTTTATAAAAATTTCAGAGTGTATTTCGTCGATTTTTTCTTCGGTAAATGGTGCATCCCCAGAAAGTCTGTGAAAATCATCAATACTGCCCCGAGTATGATTTTTTGCCAATATGTGAATGATTTTGTTTGTAAATTGAGATGTTAGTTGATTGAATTGATAAATGTTTATTTAACGTGAACGTTATTACATTCACCCTAACGTTATTACAAAATCACTTCCCCTTTTAAGTTTTGACAGTTTTATCGAAGAAAAAATGTGTGCTCATGGTAAGATGTTTTCAATATATTGAGGTGGCCAAAACCAAAGTCACTGCGACTTTTTACGTCTTTACGGTCTTTTCGGAGAGCAGGCTCTTATTGTAAGGTAATTGTTTTCAATTTTACCAGAAGCTACATGTACGTCATCCCAGAAACCATATTTCTGTTTTGCAACGTCATAATCCAGGGATATGAAACATTACTAAAGATTAAATATAGCCTTGTAACGAAGATAATAGTTGGAATATTACAGTGAAACTTCTTACAAACAGACATATTATGAACGTCAAGAATAAAAATTAAAATAATTTAAAATTTAAAGCAAAATACGAATTATTGCTTTGCTAATGATTTTAATATTATATATTGCTAAGAAGTATTAGTTTTAATTAATGTTTTTTAAAGATTCCATGTTTGAATTAAATATTTAACAATTCTTACAAGACTAATGGGATATTGCATCAAATACACGAGCATCTTTGATTAATAGATCGATAATATAATTCTCAATTTAACTGTTGTGACAGTGATGATAAATATTGAAAAAATCTTTTTTTGGATTAGCAACAAGCCTCATCCGGAGAAATCTCGCCATTTCCGTTAGAATTGTTTCGTAATCCAGGAGGCAGGCCTATTACCACAAAATACATTAATACATAAACAATTATTTAAGTATACATTTATTTCTTGTCAACAGTGATTAAACGTTTCATTAATTAGATGTTAAGGCTATGCTTTTTTGTTCAACTTTCGAATTCGTTTGTGCAAGACACATTATCTCAATTGTACTATTGTTCAGATAGTGAATAAATTAATGATGAAAATTTATTCCCATCATTTAATTAGTTCTCTGTAATTGTAAAACATCCAGGCGATTTTTATAAGATTGTTTATTTAACTAATTTTTTTAAAAAAATAGTTATTTCAGTTCATATTATTTGTTTCTTTTATATTTTTAGAGAAGCAACATTCTGAAACTGGGATTTTCGAATGAACAAGAGTTAATAAATCCATGTGCAATGTTACTTTTACCTTTGAATTCAGAAAATTCTCTTTTGGTTTAGAAATAATGAAGAGACATACAGATTGTATGCTGAAACGGATTGAAATAAAAAAAATTTACTAATATTTTTATAAGTGAAAGCAGAAAAAATTAACTACAGAATCGTACGCTTTAGCATTTTCCAGACATACATTGCACTGTTTTAAAATAGGAAGGATGATACAGTGAACGATGATAAATGATTTCTTTTAACCGAAGCGTCATTCAGTCTCATTTCTCTAGATTCTTACGAATGTGCTAAGGACAAAAAAATGTACTCTTGGAAAGGAACTGTAGAAAAGAATCCCCTTAGCTTTTCCAAAAATTGTTCCACCAGCGATTTCAATTTTCTGTTTGTTTAGTTCTACCATTAAATCTCGTGCTGCTCCTATTGCTTTTGTTTACCTCGAAAGACAAGTAAAAATAATAGAAATTCAATTGCTTGACAATGTTTGTTTTTGCTGTAACCCACTGTACTCATGCAGATGTATTAAATGAACACATCTCGTACGTTTACATTTATGATTCTACTGGGAAATTCCAACGATGATAACAATAGAAATTAATGACCAATGGCTAAAATGAAAATGGTTTTATTGTGTGTATTTCTCTAGTAAATCACATATTTTCAATTTGGCACTCATTTAGAGAAAGGGATACCCAAATTTGTGAAGTAAATGGTTTCAGACAATATTTTTGCCGAAAAATCTTTCTAGAGATGTTAATAATTTGAATACTCGTCAGCTTTCAACAGAGCTTCCTTTTTTCTCGAAATTTATATATTTAATCCAATTCCGTCGTTGGCCAAATTTTTAAAAAGTTTCTTTTGAACAACAAAATCCTGTTGTTGTCAGCATTCTTGTTAATAATGCCCCTATTTCTTGTTCTAAAATTGAGAACAGATATTTTGGACACTCATGTTTTCCACACTATTCCACATGTATTACGTTTGGCCCCACCCTATCCAGAACTGTCTCTTAGATCTCCCGAAAAGTCTCTTCACCTATATTGGAATGTGGGGCATAAAACTTTAAATTACAAGTACTCAAACTCCATTCGCAATGCTTGACGATAGTAGAGCTCTTGAAAAAAATGGCAAAGACCTACACAGCCTACACTGGATACTCGCATTCCGGTTTGATGCAAATCCAGCGAGGGGGTGGAGTAGCACGAAGGCACGATTCAAAGGCCAGGATCGACATTTCGGAAAGTTTTGCAAGTGATTACAGAGACGGACACAGCCTTCCGCAGCCTCTCCTTGCTTCGTAGTGGTGCCGAGCGGGGGATTGAATGTAACGATATCTAAAAATTTTAAGGTTTTTTTTTTTCAAAACGCTCATGGCTACTTCTATTCATAATTGAACTTAGTACATTAAAAGAGAGGGGAAAAGGTTTCTGGATATCAAGAAAGAATCTTCTATTTTTCCCCCACATGACACATTTTAAATAAACAACATAATAAATATTTTACCATAAATATATAAATACCTACATGAATACCTAACTAAATACCTAAATGAACACCTCACTAAATACCTAAATAAATACCTGACTGAATTAATATTTTACTTACACGGAAAACAATTGAATATTTGCATTATCTCTTCCAAGCAAAATCCATTTACCATTAAGCTATCATAACCTGTGGTTTAAGTGTTAAACTAAACACGAACGTTCAATCGGGACTTGAAAAAGAAAGAGTTTCTTGATGCTCGTCATGCATTGAGGCTCACACAGCGTTGGTCACGAATTTTCTAAATTCTTGTAATACAATGCTTGTTACATGATATGATTGTGTGATGATGATTCCCAGTTACGCAATGATCATATAACAGTTTCATTACAATGTAATTCGAGAAATACATGCCTAAAGTGAAATTGTTTGTGTCGATTTACAGTATCTTTCTTTTTATTTTTTCTATGAATACAAAGTGAGATATCTCAAGAGAGATATTATTAAAGAGATATTGTAAGTCTTTAATGACGTAACAGATTTCACGTTCCAGCTGGGGAGGGTCACTGCCACCTTCCAATTGTAACAGGCACTACACTGATAGAACTAATGATGTAAGTAAATGACGCGTCCTGAAACACTTCTTACACACACTTACGCTAACATGCACTACACTACCACATATTCCGGGAGACCGGTCGGGAGCTTAGAGCTCGTCCCGGCTGGGGCGGTGCCCCGCTGGTGGGAGAGACCTGGTTGGGAAAAAACCCGCTTGTCGGCTGTAGGTCGGCGTTGGACTTTGCCATTCAGTAGAGGAAGATCGCCGCCACCTCCTGATGAAAAAAACATGCACTGCACTTACGGAACTAATGACCTTGGTAGCTGACGTGCCCGAAATCGCTACCAACCAGCTAACTATCCTGAAACACATTTCTCTCTCACTCTCCGCGTGCACATTGGTGGAGCGCCAGAGCCTGTGGTGGAGCGGAGGAGAGCAGCGCTTGTGCAATATGCAACTAGAGCGGAAAGCACAATGGCGACAGGACGCAGCAGAGACAAGGGTTCTGCCGAAGGCGATGAAGTCCTCACTGAAATCAAAGCGCCGGTTGTTTGCAAAGACCAGCCTGACAGCATCTTTCTGAACAAATAGCCTTATCACTGCTGTTATTGTAATCATTCATTCTATTATTAACTTTCTACCTAAGAATGGCTGAATAAGCATACAGAAATAAGAATGTGAATAATATACGATTCGGTAAGTGAATGCTGAACACACAGTACTGGGTTAAGTAAAAATTTTTCTCCTTCTCCTACTCTTTCTCTTTTATTCTCTTTCTTTGTCCTCTTCCCTTCTATTTTTATTTTTTCCCTTTCTGTTTTTCTCTTCTCTTCTTCTCCACTGCTTTTTTCTTATGGTTCTCCTTATTTTCTCTTTTTTCATCCTCTTCTTTCTTTCATTCATTTTTCTTCTTCTTCCGTAGCTGCTGCGGCTGTTGCTGTTTCGCCACCTCTTCCTCCTTCTCCCCCTCCTCTCCCCTCCTCGTCCCTAATAAATGTACTACAACAGAGGACGCTGCATCACTAGAGCCCGTAAAGTATAAATGTGAAGGGTGGCATAATTGACAATTGACAGTCGACTATCGTTAGCGATTCGTCATGTTCCGTCTAATATTATTAGCAAATTTTATCAGGATTAGTATTATGGTGACGACAAAATAATGTTTGTATTTTCTATTGAGTACTTACAACTCCAGTATCTAATAAGACTTATTCTCGAGTGATTTATGTGACTTACTAGAAATTGGCATTTAAAAAAACTATTTTTGTTGTGGGTATGATGTTCCCATCATTCCATTCAGAATAGGAGTTTATTTTCAGCATCTTTTAATTTTCACTTATTTTACCCATTCATATACATGACAAACATTTATAATCAATATTTTGACACGTTTTTTAAAAGTGTTGAGAATTGAAAATTGTAGATAAGTAAATGTTTACTAGACTTGTTAAAATAAATTACACATAGAGAAAGTGAGAATGCAATTTGTGGTTAGTAAAATAAGAATCTGCTAACATCTCTGTCTCGTCGATGAGCTTTATATGAAAGTCGAATTATCGATCATCGAACAATCTTTGTATTTAGGTTTGTATTTGGAGTGCGAGGCGGTGTCAGATCCCTTCGGTTCGGTTTGGGTCCTGCGTGCACATGCTCAAAGATGTGAAGATAGACGCCAAGAAGCGACGAAGTGTATGAAATGGGCGTAGGGTTTGTGGGGTGGGTGGACGGCGCACCGAGCGCGAGCTGGGACAGAGACGAGGACGGAGAGGACGAGGGTGGCGGAGGTGGGCCCCGAAGGAGCGGCGACTGCAAGGGCGGGGAAGGTGACGGTGGGGATGAGGAGGGACGACAAGGGCAGGGAGGGGATACACTATGGTAGGCAGCAAGACCATGAAGGAGTGCCAAGAACATCGTTATATGTTATTTTTTATTTTCACATAAAACTTTTTTGTTTAGAAAAAATATAAATATGTTTTTGACAGAGAAACTGGGTTCTGGAGGGTCTTCAAAGCTCAATGTGTTACACTTCACACATACATTGCCTTCCTCTTCCATTCTCACCGCTTGATCTGTGGGTGCACTGTCTCCATTCGTCCCCTTCCCTTCGTCTATCTTCCCCCGGGATCAGCATCGTCACCCTCTTTCCGTCAGCCACCGCCCGTTGCCTTTCCCGCTTCGTCGCTGCGCGTTCACTGGGTGCGCGCGCGGCTGCTGCTAATGACGCGTGGCGACGCAAGCGAACCAGGGCGGAGGGGGCGGGGCGGTCCAGGGCGGAGACGATTTTGGACGGGGGAGGAGCCGGGGCCGAGGCGGGGCATGGCGTGGAGATGGGTTTGAGGAACACGTTGGGGCGCAATAGGGACGGGGGTCGAGCAGATGTGGGGTAGGGTGGGGTAAGGTGGTGGGGGGGCGGAGACAAGGAGGGTCTGGATGAGGCGAGGCTGAGCCTAGGTAGTAAGTGAATATGGGAGGGGAGGGAGTGGTTGTTGTGGCAGAGGGGGCGGTTGTGGGGTCGGGTGGTGGCGGGGCAGAGGCGTCAGGATGGAGTTGGGACGGGGAGGAGGCGATATTGAGTCTAGCCAGGAAGTGGAGATGGGGGAGACAGGAGTGATTGTTGTGAAGTAGGGGAGAGGCGGGACGGTTATGGGGTCGAGCGGTGGCAGGCCGAGACGTCAGGATGGAGTTGGACGGGCGAGGCAGCCAGGGAGGGGCGAGGGGGGCGAGTGGGAGTGGGGTTGATGCAAATGGGAGTTCGGGTGACAGCTCCCCGGAGGCCAAGCACGCGACATGGAGCTTTTGGACCGTAAGCCATTGGTTGAGTGCGTATCACAGGCTGCAAACGCTATTACTGAGAACGAAAGCGTTGTACTAGGTGGGTTTGGTATATTTTTTTCTAGCAGTGAATTCATTTCTACCTTTTCCGGAATGGTAGTTATATCTGGTAATACGAAATTTCCAAAAAGTTTTTACTCTTAACTTAATTTAGATTGGCTCATGATTTCGGAAGGCTGAGTACGTGAAATCCACGAGAAAAACCTACAAAACGCAAGAGTGCCAATCATAACTTTAGCAAATATCCATAGTATTTGAACCAGATATACAAACACATTTGTAAAACTACTTTCACAAAATGATTTTTTTAATAAATTATGCGAAGTAGAAGAAAAATAAGTTTTTAAAAGGTGATATGGACAACATAGCTATTGACAAAAGCGTTTTCGGAGAATATATAAATTTTGTTTGAAGGCAAATGTCAACATATGAGTATAGAAAGTCATGCCATTTTGTATATGCCTGAAAATAAACTTATTGAGCTATATTGTGACGCCAGCAACTAGAGCTACTGCTCTACAATTTACAAAAAACCAAATTAATTCTGTACATCTAATATATTTTTATGCACTAAGAATATAACAACTAAATGAAAAAATGGCATAAATATCTAGACAGCCATGAATCAAACCCACGAAATGTGTGACTACATTCCAATATGTTATCACCTCAACCTCTACAGCTGTGCTATCGCGAGTCCATATTAAGGGTAAAGCGCAAACTAAATGCTGATGAGGCTTTGACCGGCAGGGTCGAGGACTAAAATTCAGCTGCGATGAGAATTATGCGCCGGCTGCGGTGATGCTGGTGATGGCGGAGGCGGCGGCAGCGTCAATCGATACGCGGCAGCCACAGGCAGCGCCGGGCAGTGCGATGGGAAGGGCGTGGAAATTGGGCGCTGGCAGGGCGTGGCAAGGAGTACCTTGGCTGTTGTGCACCCACCTGCAAGGGCCTTCGCACTTCTGGCCTCCACATGTGAATTGAAGCTACCACTGAATCTTGAATTTTGCCATATACATATAATAATGAAATTCGTTCCAAGAATTAGTCCGACCGCTACCGATACAACCAATTCTTTGAACAGTTTTCACGAGCACGATTATCGCTCCATTGTATATAAATAATTGTACGGGAAGGTGACAATTATATATATATATATATATATATATATATATATATTATATATATATAAATATAAATGGATGCTGGTGTATATAAGAGCGGTTAACTCCGATACCGTGTGACCGATCTCTATGAAAGTTGCCACATCAACGTGTTTTTACACCCACAACGATTATGTGCTGTTCATTTTGTTGTAACTCCATTAGATGGCGCTGTGAAACAAAAATAAATATCACTTCTAATGCTACCCGCAACACTCGGCCGCATTTTTAATCTATATCGTTAAATAACTTCTAAAAAAGCTTTAGTATATTGATTCAGTGGTGAGGTGTAGTTGACATTTACATAATTGAATGATTGACGTTGTATTCAAATAGACTATTGTTGACAATGACAACGCCTTCAATTATTTCTAAAAAAGCGTTTTAGGGTATTAAAAACTTCAATTTTGAGGCCAAAGACTTAAATGAAAAGTTTCTCGCATCTTAATCTGCAGGAAGAGATTTTTGTGAACATTTTATTACAGTTTTTCTGGTCCGGTGCTTCTCAATATTACCCCACCTGCTCAGAAACGTGCATAATATGCAACTAAATGAGAATGAGAGGGTTAGAGAGACAGACAGACAGACACACGCACAGAGACAGAGTCAGGCAAATTGAGACAGAGAGAGAGAGAAGAGAGAGAGAGAGGGAGAGAGGGAGAGAGGGGGAGGGTGGGAGGAAGAGGGAAGGAGAAAGAGGAAGATGAAGGGCAGAATAACGCTTACCGGGTTCAGCGAATATTTTTTGCTGTGAATCTCAAATCATCCATAAGAGAACGCGTAGAAAGTATTAATTCAGGCCTTCATTGCTCAGCAAGAGTGGTACCTCCAGTTATGGATTAAATCTCTTAATTTCAGCTAAAATTCCTCCCATTTTTTCATCAATTACTTCTAGAAATATTTCGTCTGAGAACTAATGAAAACCGCAGTGATTATGGGTCTTCCAGATGTGAAATAATCCCCTTACTAGGCCTGTATTTTCTCCTAAATTGCTCTCATTTTTGTTCATTGAATAATGTATTTTAAAAATAGTTCCATAAGAGATACGAAAAATATTATTTTTAGTCCCATAAACTGTGTCGTATTGGCTCCTCCAGATGCTAATTTTATCTCTTCATTGGTACTATCATTGTTCTGTGTTTTTCATCACTTACAGTTTCAATCCTCTTCAACGAGGTTTTATATTATGAAATATTATAATGTCGACTATTCGGATTTGATGTTTTTCCAAATAAACCGACTGCATTCATTCGCTCTCTTCATATAGGAGAACATCCGTTCTAACTCAATAAAGCACTCATTGCCATACATTTTTTTTAGAGGATTTACACTTATTTTACGTATCCCACATTGGGGAAAAGAACAAAATTATACACAAAAATTTAAGCAGATTCCGAAAGCGGAAACATTCCAATTATGAATTAAAAATTCTTACGGTTTCTTTAACTTTTCTCAAACAATTCACATTTTTTTCAATTAAGTCTACGCAGAACTGAGAAAAATTACACTGAGAAAAGTTAATTAAAACATGGACCCGCAATTCATGGGAGAATGGATTGAATGACGTAAGGAACAACAAAATATGATACTTAAAGACAATAAATTAATCTCTAGTAATTCAGAAATGTATTTCTAATCAGCATGGGATCATTGTGTTTCCGAAAAACGTTAGGAGCTGAGATGAATAAATTGGAATTTTAAATATTTTTTCGTTTAATTAACTAAATGTGCTCATTAATTCCATAAAAAATCGTTGATTACCTCTATGTTAATAGCACGCGTGCAATTAAAATTCCATCGTGGAATTAAAAAATGCATACCTACCAATCAGAATTCAGAAAAGAAGCCAAATGTTATAATTAATGAACTATAACACAGACGTAGTTATTTGCAGTCGGTCACGAAACATGTACAAAAATGTACATCACATATTACGTACTTACAACTACATATAAACAACGAATGAATAAAGCTAAATAGGGGAAGTAAACCTTAAGATAGCTGACTTATAGAGCAATATAATATATTTAACGTGAATGAATTAAATGTTTTACGTATAAAGCTTTTGGTCTTAGGATTATGAATGAAAAAATAGGTCAGTTGTGTTTACCAATGTCCTCGCTCCTATCATTACTATAATGGAAGAACCGCATTTTATACCCACGAATAGAAATCTTGAAAGAAAATAAGAGATTTCATAAGTGGGAAGTATGTAAATAATTGGATCAAATCATTAATTTATTTTAAAAAATCTGGGAATATGTCAATTTAATTCATCGTGTGTAATCGTTATTGAAATTTCTAATGTTTCTTTTTTGAATTCCTAAACATTATATTTGTCGAAATACTGTAATTTTTTACTGCAACCTTACGATCCATCTCCTTTGGTAGAAATTATAATTAGCTTTGATTTCTTATTTGCGTATGTATTTATTTTGTTTGTTTGTTTGTTTAGAAAGTGAAACAATCTGATAAACTGCGGATTCTAGGTAAATGCACAATGAAAATAATTATATCTGCATTGTTTCATTAAGATTCAATGCATTGTTTCATTAAGATTCATGCCGGTATTATAACTTTACATTGGAATTTGAGCGCATTGAGCAGATTATTACGTACAAAAAGAATTGAACCAGTACTAATATTAACATTTTAAAAACCAGAAATAATTATGCAGCTGTGAACATTTTGGTGAATTCGGTTGTGACCTTCATTAGGACTGCGAACTTTAACCTTATTTTCAATCTACATATATGGTTAAAGTTATAAATTTTAATGTAGGCCACAACCCAATTCACCGAAAGGTTTGATTTCATTTGATATATATGGCCAAAAAAAAAAAACAACAGTAAAAACTGTATATGACGTATGGGGGAGAAGAATATTTGTTTTCTTGAGTACCAGAATCCCTTCTCAACATTTTAACGATAAATAGTTGGAAACGTTAAACCAATAATAATAATAATAATAATAATAATAATAATAATAATAATAATAAAATTTAGAAAAGCGGGAGATTATCATCATTTGAAGAACTAGGCATTTTCGTTCCCGAGTTATAGAAAAAGTATTTGCAGCGATAAACGAGCTGGAGATTTGATTTTTCTGCATTGCTAGCTATACAGTAACTCACGCTTTGCTCTGCTGCTACGAGTACTACAAGCAAAAGGAGACCTCAACAAAACGTGCGCCTAGTGAAGCTTCATTTAAATACAGAAGCTAAACAAGGGAACATCTCACCATTTGCTCAATGGATCAGGGAAGCTGGACAAAAACCTGATCGAGATGGGGGTCATTGACCCGGAAGATGAAGTACATTTCTTATTACAGGCATATTAAGTTTTTTAAAGAAATTATACAGTACAAATGTAAAATAATCCATTATTTATAATTTTATTTTGTTAAAATAAACATTTTTTGATGACCATTATAGCCTCTAGTTGCATAAAACATTATGCAACAGAAAAAATACTACTTTTAACTTAAATTTGTGTCCTGACTTTGTTTAATGTCATCTGACAATGCATTGTAAAGTAATGAACATGTATTGTATGTGGTTTTGTTGTAGTGAGTTGTTGGTATTGTTGACTCCTTATCAATAATTTCTGATTGATTTTAAAATGTAAATATATGTACTGGTTCAACTATAATTTATGTTATACACTGATCAATGTGATCAAATTTCAATGTAAAGTAAAATTTAAAAGCAGATTTTTATAATAACAAATCGGTTATTATAACTTGTACAGTGATATTTCTGCCAACTGAGCCAACTAAAATAAAATTTTCTCATATTCTGTATTGCCAATGTGGCCACTCTGCTCTTTCGTAATACGCGATGCGATAAGCAAACATCGTGAGTTATAAATTGTCTCCTTGTAACGGTACGGTTGCTATTTGAGGAGCGAACATTCAAAAGGTGACATGTCCATTTGGCAAAACGTGAGTTCTTCTGATGCTTTTATCTAGAATTTTATTTCCGAACAACAGTGACGTCTTACAATACTTTAAGTAGAACTCTATTCGTTGAGTTAAACACTCCATTGAAAAGGGCAATATTTATGCTCCTCATTTTTTGCTGCATACAACGATCTTTTTTCCTAGTGAATACGCACACTCGTCGCTCACGCACAGCATGCTGTGTTTAACAGAAAGACGTGTGATCGAGCTCTCGTCACGAAATCTAATAATTGTGTCTCGTTCAAACTAACTCACATGCTGATATTTTGCCCTTTGACGTCGACGAGACACACTGGTACTTGCAGTCACGTTTCCACTTCGTTTGCCGGCTTTTCACTGACTGAGCTTGAGGCAACCCTGGCCTTTCCGGTCTCTAAAGAGAGAGGTCTTGCTCAGCATATGCGTACGTCATGGCTCCGTTGTCTTAACCCTTTGCGTTTCTGATTCTCCACGCCAACTCTTACTTTAAACCTCACCGACGAGCTACCTTGACTCAAACAACCCATTTGCGATTTTTAAGTTTTGGATCACAAAAGAAAAGGCGTTTTGATTAAGAAATGATGAAAGCAGGTTTGGTTCACATAATCAAACATTTAACAAGTTAATATGCTAATAAAATCCAAATGATTTAACAATAAATATGATATGAATTTGCATCATCGTTTTCTTTCTATGTTCTCTGTTGAATGGCAATTGTTGTTCTCCACAATAATTGCGGAAAACGGTATGGAAATTAAATTGCGTTACCCCGCCTCCAACCATGAAGCTATCGTAAAGAGAAACGAAAACCATCAGTTTAGTTTTTATTACAAATATTTTTAACCAATGAGCAGCTTAATAAGCTAAAAATATGATTTGTTGCATAATCACAACAATGGACATGATAGATATCTACCAGTTGTTTTCTTTAGAGTTGTGCGCATTCTGTGGAAGTTGAAACGAATTTGGAGCTTAAAAAAATTATATGTGTACTCGACATCAGAGCGAATGTTCAGTTGTATTTGATATCTTGAACCCCACTCAACATGATGGCGCAAAAAATGTATCCCTCCTGCAACGTTGCAATGTTCTTGTATCGCTGGCGTTTGGATTCCTTCTGGCGAATCATCCTGAGTGTTGCACTTGCAAGCAGCAGTGAAATATCTCAATTAGATAAATGTATGCTGTCGTTCTATGTCAGAAGACTATGCTATGAAAGATAAAATGATGTTGTAGTTCTATGATAAGATGGATCAAATCATCAGGGTGACTGGCTGTATGGTGAAAGCATAAGGAAGAAATCGGTACATTAAGAAACTTTAATTTGGAATGAGTTCTGAATCTTCATAGATGAAATGGAAATTGAACCTAAAGTACAATAATAAGCAGGAATAGTGAATCTTAAATTACTGTCAGCAAGAGGTGACAATATACTGTAAGAAGAATCCTAAAGCTTTAGTATATGCAGCACACTATTTAATTCCTAAATAAATGTACTTTTATAAATTCTGTAGCCCATCCTGTTGAATTTTTTCGTTAAATACACTTTATACTTTTATTTTTGAACATTTATTCGCGTACCATTTTAAATGCTCAGCTGCCACAAAAATCAGATATACCCCACGTAAAATATAAAAACGCATTTCCGAAAGATTGCCAAGAACGCGAACATTTTCGAATTCACACACTCGATTTATTCACATTTTTCGAACTTGACGGCGCCTGCTGGGAACTGAAATTCCGCCGCATCAGGTGTGAATCGCAGCGTCCTCGGCGAGGGCGGACGGGGCGGGGCGTGGAGGGAGAAGGGAGGGGAGGGGGAGGGGAGGAGGCGCGGGCGGCCGGGCGCTCGCCCGAGCGAGAAGGGCTCGTCCGGGGCGAGCAGCGGCAGCGGGCGAACGCTCGCGCCATCAGGACGGATGAGGAAGCGCGGGCGATGACATGGGTGAGGGCGAGGGCGAAGGCGCCGCACCGGTGAGGTGAGGCAGATCGGAAAAGATGGCGAGGACTTGGACGAAGACGTCGGCGACGAGTGTAGACGAGGCGGGTGGTCGAGGGGGGTGGACGAGGGGTGTGGATGAGAGGGGTGGACGAGGGGGATGGACGAGGGGGATGGACGAGGGGGATGGACGAGGGGGATGGACGAGGGGGATGGACGAGGGGGATGGACGAGGGGGATGGACGAGGGGGATGGACGAGGGGGATGGACGAGGGGATGGACGAGGGGATGGACGAGGGATGGACGAGGGGATGGACGAGGGATGACGAGGATGGACGAGGGGATGGACGAGGGGATGGACGAGGGATGGACGAGAGAGTGGTCGCCTCGGACTATGACAGAGACGGTGACGCAAAGAGGACGTTGATAGGGAAAAGAAAGGGGACGAAGGCGAGGGCAGTGTTGAATGCGGAGAGTTGCAAGTTACGAAAGGCACTGAGAACAAATGCGAAAAACAAAGCGGGAAAGGAGTTGGGCGACGGCAAGATACGAAGAATTTCGAGGTGGAGGCAATGGGACTCTGAGGGGTGATTGCGAGGACGAAAGCGTGAATTGCAGCCATGGACGAGAACGAGGAAGTAGCTAATGAAGTCTAGAGTAACTTTTACTATTAAATATTTAATTCCCAATAGCGGCAGAACTGCAGAAGTATTATTAAATCCTGTACAGCAGAGGCGCACTTAAGATTATTTTGTGTGTGTGTGTGTGTGTGTGTGTGTGTGTGTGTGTGTGTGTGTGTGTGTGAGGGGAGGGGAGAGGTTTACAAGTATCAGTGTCCAGCCAACACCTTTTCTTATAAAGAATTTTTATTTATCCTGAATAAAACATTATTTGCTAACTTATAGATAATAGTTATATCATAAACATATATAATGACATTCTTTAGTATAGAAAATGAGTAAAAGCTGTATTTGTACTATGTATTATGGCTTGAAGAGAGCTGAAGTCCAGCAAGTGCCACCTCTCCTTGGAGGAGGAGAGGGAGGGAGGGAGGGGCGCTTCTACTGTACAGCAAGGGCAGGGGAGATACGAACCTCCTTGAACAATGGGGTGTTTTATCAGAAAAGTAACAGAGAATGGCATGCGTAGCGTAGAACATAGAATTTGGAAATGAAAATGCGAGAAAGAGAGTGATTGAGAGAGAGAGAAAGAGAGTGATTGAGAGAGAGGAAAGAGAGTGATTGAGAGAGAGTGATTGAGAGAGTGATTGAGAGATAGGAAGAGAGTGATTGAGAGAGGAAAGGAGTGATTGAGAGAGAGAGAAGAGAGTGATTGAGAGAGAGAAGAGAGAGAGAGAGAGTGAGGAGAGAGAGTAAGAGAGTGATTGAGAGAGAAAGAGAGTGATTGAGAGAGAGAGAAAGAGTGATTGAGAGAGAAAGAGAGAGAGAGAGAAAGAAAGGAGACTGAATCGTCCAATGAGCTGACTGGTTCATAGCACCAACTGAACGAAGGTGCGAAGGCAACGATCTCGATCGCAAAGGGCAGGCGCGGCCGGACGCGGACCGAGCAGCCCCCTCTAGGGCGGAGACGGTGCGTTGCAGGGGCCGGGGCCGGGGGCGGCGCGGGTCGTGGAGGCGCGAACGCGCGACGGATCAAGCCGCCTGGTTCCACACGATAAGACGCGCAGGTCGCGCTCCACCAGCCTCTTCCTCCCCGCCCCGCCCCGCCCCGCCCCGCCCCGCCCCGCCCCGCCCCGCCCCGCTCGCCTTCCGCTTGACCGCTGCACCTGCGTGTCCCGCCGCCGCCGCCAGCCAGGCTCCAGCCTGCTCTCGCTGCAAGGGCGCGTTCGACGCGAGACGTCTTCAGAATCTCCTCCCTTTTCTTACTTCCACTACCAAAATTTTTGCAGCCATCAAACATAAAGCAAGTTGACGAGGTTACCATATAATAATAATGATAATAATAATAATAATAATAATAATAATAATAATAATAATAACAACAACAAGTTCCACCCTTTTGTACTGGGACAGACCAGTTTGAACTGATCGTACTGTCGATTATAATAGGCCAGATATTCTCCTTATAGATAAAAAGAAGAAAGAAGGAGTAATAATAGACATCGCAGTACCATTATCCTACAATATCAAGCAGAAAGAAATAGATAAAATTTCGAAATATGAAAACTTATCTTATGTACTAAAACATATGTGGAAATTAAATTCTACCAAAACATACCCACTCGTGATATCGGCGGAAGGCCTGGTCAGTAAAAACTTCCTTAAAAACTTAACAGAACTTAAACTACCTAAAAACGTTCTGAACATGGGACAGCGCGCAGTTTTGTTGCAAACTGCCCATATCGTAAGAAAATTTTTATGTTAAGTCCAGATATAAGATAAAGTTCTTCTTCTGTGACCGAACCTGTCCCCAAAACAACTCCGGGGAAGGTGAGCATTTCTACCAGCAAAAATAGCTGAGAAAAGTAGGATGATGATGATGATGATGATGATAATAATAATAATAATAATAATAATAATAATAATAATAATAATAATAATAATAATAATAATAAACTGCAGTGCTTACACAATAGCGAATCCACCGAGGAGACCGACTAACAATTGGATTGAGCAACGACAAAGAAAAGATAACTGCGAACCTGCTTGGAAAAGCCGGATTGAGAAACGGATAGCGGATATCCGGCAAAAATTGGGACGATTGACTCAGTATCGAAGGAGAATACGGACAAAAGCTTTGAAGAGAATAGTTTCAAATATAATAAAACCAAGAAGTCTACACCATCTTCATGACAATGACATCTTAGAAATAATTGATAACTGTACCCAGAAGTGAAATGTATATTGCCACAGACTATGCAGATACATGACATCTCTGAAGCGAAAACAACAAAATAGAAATTTTTTGGAAGAACGAAAATTTTACAGAGGCTTATCTCAAAAACAGGTTTCCTTCTCTAACAAAACACCTGCCCTTGAATCTATTACAAACTTTTTGCTGGACATATGGGAAAATGGCAAAATACACAATACAATCACTCCGGTTCTCCTTGAAGAAAAACGCAAATCGCAAAACCTGTCGGAAGTGCTCTCCACTAACATTTCTTCTGAGGAAATGAAGAAAGCAATTTGTGGCATGAACAACTGGAAATCTCCAGGGCCGGATGGGATACATGTCTTCTGGCTTAAGTACTTCACCAGTGTGCATGAGAAGCTGGCAGAGTGCTATAACAGCTTATTGCATCAATCAGACACTGCACCAACATTCTTAACTACCGGTAAAACTCTGCTCCTCCCCAAAACCGAAGAAACTACCAATCCTGCTAACTACAGGCCAATCACGGGCTTATCTGTCTTCTACAAATGCTTGACAAAGATAATCACCGACAAGATTAATGAACACCTCGAAAATGCAACATTATGACAGAAGAGCAAAACGGTTGTTACAGACATTCAAAAGGTTGTAAGGAGCTAATGATAATTGACTCTGTAATCACTCATCAATCTATGAAAGGAAACAGGAATCTTAGTTTCACCTATATTGATTATCAAAAGGCATTTGATTCTGTTCCGCACTCCTACCTTATAGAGATTATGCAAATGTATAGGGTAGATGCAACACTAATACCGTTTTTTCAAGAAACTATGAAAAAATGGACAAAAGTACTGGAAATGATAACCCCCTGAGGTAATGCTGACATCAACGACAATACAAATTAAACGGGGTATTTTTCAAGGTGACTCATTCAGTCCACTCTGGTTCTATATGATCCTCAATCCATTAAGTCGAGCTCCTAATAAAACGAAGTACGGTTTCAAAATCAAAACATCTAAAGATTCTCATACAATAAGTCATTTACTCTACATAGATGACATGAAAATGTATGCCAACTCTCCTACACAATTGCACAAAATGCTGGATATAACCACAAAGTTGAAGATGTGCAACGTGTGACGATGTGAAGTGGAAGATGTGCAACGTGATGATGATATTAAGTCCGTGCACGTGCATGTCCTACGTAGTCCCAGATGGCCTTATTCGCGAGAAAAAAATTATTTGTGCCATAAATACCGTAATTTTGGTTGTGTTTAGTCATAATGAATGAGAATTTGTATTATTGATTAATTATTTTTGGTGAATTTGACAGAATACTTCATCGTATTTTAAACTTCGAAGACCTATTCACAACAATTTGGTCATATATTGCAGGTGCTGACATTATCCAAAATAATCATACACCATCATACACAACACCAAGTGGATTATATAAAAATAAATACCAGCCGTAATGAGACTACTTGCTAAAAGCTAGCTTTTTCCATTAAATATTTTAGGAAGTTACTAAAAGAATAACCAAAAAAGTATGAAAGTTGTAATTAAATTATAAATATATGTTAGGACAACTGACTTACTGCACTCGGAATAGGAAAAGTTGGGATACTTCAGAGAAACATTTCGTAATACTGTATGTAAATAAGATTAATACTAACATCGCTGTCAGATGGACACCCTGGGGGGCACAATGCTGGACAGATTGACGGACGGGCTACTGGGGATTTGATAAACATTAGATTTTTTTTCTTATCAGAGACTCCCAAAGCGTGATACAGATGGATAAATATTTTGAAACTTTGTCAAAGCTTAAAAAACCTGGCGGTTTAGCTCATTAGTCAGCGTGCTCGCATTCCATGACGCGGCCCCGGGTTCGATTCCCGGTCGGGCAAGACTATAATATGCATTATCCTTGCAATGTTCCAGTATATATTGCTGTGTGACGATGAAAAACTCACTTTTCTGTTGAGAAGACCCATATGGCATGGGAATTTCTTCGTATCCCCTTAACCTCTGACCACGAAGCCGACACGCTGCTGGTAGGCCACGGCCCGTACGCGGGCCGTCGCGCCAGGTGCTACGTATTAACAAAGTCACATTTCCCGCCAAGCACTACGTACTACTAATCTTTGAAAAAACTACGTATGTTGACGGTTTTTTACCTTTTCCTTCAATTCTTTATTTCTGTAATCTATTTTTCTTTTGGGAATAGGAGACATTTCACCGCAGATGTGCATACACCATATCTACCGAATTCAGTTTTTCATTTCAGGGGGTGAAATTTCTTCAATCTTATTCACCCTAAAGTTGAACATTGATTAAGTGCTCCGGACAAATACTACAATCAATGAAATCAGGCAGAAACCTGCATTGTTAATGTAAGATTTACTTAGGAATACAATGCCGAAAGAGCTGACATACTGCTGTTAAGAAGGAAATAACAAATTTCACCCAAGCTGAACATTGCTATCTGACACTTCTCACTCGTCATGATCGATAACAATTATAAAAGTGCTCACAAGTATATGAAAATCCAATGTACCAAACGTACCTTAACATTACATCGCCTAATACTGATTAAACAAATGATAGTAAGATCCTAAATACAATGTGAAAATATATTCTAAACAAAGTAGAGTAGAAGATGATCCAGTGGCCGAAATCACTAAGGCGGTCGAGTTGTAACGATCTCGGACCAAAGGATGGCGGGTTCGAGTCCCGCCTTGGGCAGGTTGTATTTGTGTTCGACCTTTCACCACTTGTCACCACCATATCATTTCATCTTCACAGTTACCATAACGTTAACGCCAATTTTGGTTACTAATGACCTAGATGTTGATGAGATCTTAAATAACAAACAAAGTAGTGTGTAAATTAACGATCATTATCAAATATGGCAAAATTTACGTGCAGTATGTGTTTGTAAAATGTACAATGTAAATGATAATCGATTATGTTTAATATAATATATACACAACATGTACGAGTGTATTGATGTAATTTGTATGTGGACATTGGTTTGTAACATTTATACAGTCGACGGCAATATGAAAACCATAACTCCCAAAAATAACATGACTAGGTCGTTAAGAACTTTCTGATCGCAGCAAACGTACAACTGTTGAAGAGGCGATAAAAAGTCATACAAACGTTATTTTCGTACGTACTAATTGTACTGATTTCCTTTCAATTTTAAGGATTTTATTCGCACAGCACCGAATGTAACAATGAGTTATTTTTTAATTGAAGCTTGAAGTAATTGATTGAAGCAAAATCTTTTTTAAATTTGTTTTTATGTCTATATACACTCTTCAATTATTGCGTCGCTTAATATTCTAAAAAAACTTCGTCTCACTATCCTTCACTCAGTGAAAATGTAAATGAACGTACGGAAATCTGTATATTTAATTTCTTATTTCTATAATATATTAATAATAAAAACTATTATTCGTCATTAAGTTATCGAGCGAATTCACCAGCGAAAGTGCACATGATTATTCTAATACAAGTTCCTAGAATTCTTAATCTCCCTTTTATTTTTCCTGTAGTTGCCCATTCGTGTTGAAGTATTACAACATGTTTTCAAATTACTTATAGTATGTATTCATCTGACTTTTATGTAGTGATTTAATTTTATTCGAGACTATTCCCAGGGAGTACGTGATAAACATGCATGTTACTGCGCCTATCCACTTCGTTCCGCTGTAGCGGCCAGTGACAGTTCGCCCTCGCGAGCGCCGTCATCAAAGTGCGGAAGACCATAAAAAGCGCTATCTGCGAGCTTTACACCTTCCCGCTGGTATCTTCCACCGTGGCGGACTTCGATCGCCAGAGTTACGGCTCATATTTCTCCGTCGATGTGCATTTTAAGTGCTGTTTTTTCTACCTTCGCGCCCAAGTCGTACAGAATCGAGCACTCTGTCTACATTTCGATTTCACAAGACTGCGCTCAAGTCGGCATTTTAAAGTTGATGGAGATTTCACTCGAAGATCGAGGAAGATATTTGAGAATTCGTGAACACGAATTACATTTTTTAGGGGCAACAGTAAGTCTTGTCGAGGTCCTGTCTAATTAGATCTCGTTTGAGTTCATACAGGGAATGCTGCAAGTAAATGTTGATGAACTGCGAACACTGATGTGTGAGGTTGTGATTCTGGTGGAGAACAAATGTCGGTAACGTTTTGAGTTCACATGGTGAAAAGTTCAAAACCGCACAGCAATACTGACCATGACGCGGGTGTACTAATTAGCAACTGACATTTCTTCAGCACGGCAGTCCCATTCGTATGATTATTCGCCTATTGTAACTCTTGAAATTGAAATGACGGAGATCCTAGAATCGCAGACCATATCGACACATCACCTTTGCCAACCCTTTGGTTATTTTCGGTGACGATGACAAGATGGCATTAATGAAGTCTGTAGTAAACATTGGTGTTTATAGGGGCTTCGTGACGCTGTTGGGAGAGGCTATGGGTCGGAGGATTTCGGTGGAGATGCCGGGGGGTGGAGGCGGGGGGGGAATTGGGGGGAAGGGGAGGCACAACGAACGTCGAGATAGGAGTAGGAGAGGCTATGGGAGGAACGGTAATAATGGGAGCGGTGAAATGTTAAAGGAGACGTTTCCGTAGAAGTAGCAGAGGCGGTGAACGAGGGATAGATAGTGGGGCATAAGTTGTGCAAAACCTGAAGGACCAATTGAATTTATCTCAGAACTAGTATTGTTACTGTGTCTGCAGCAAATATAACCGTAGTCCTATGATTCGTGTTCCGATGGTGGCGAATTGTCGATACTAACCAGATGCTTCAATCCAATTCATTCGCTATCTGAAAGGGAACCCTACCGGCTGTCTGCTCTGATCGGTATTTTTCTGTGGTTTCGCAAATCAACACCAACTGAATGCCGGAGCAAGTGCTCTGACAAACGGACCTGGGTCCGTACGCGATCTTCCTCACTATTGGCTCTTGCTCTCCCATCATACAAACATTCACATGCATTACACCATCGCACATGTCGGAAGCTTAGAGTTTGCCCCGGCTGGAGCAAAGGCCCGCTAGGGAAATATGTGGTGATGGAATTCCCCAACAAGCACCGTAAGTCGGCGCCGGATATCTCGCACCAGCGGGCAAGGAACACCGCCATTTCCCGGCATAGAAAACATTCAGTACAGTGACGTTGGCTTGCCCACAAACATCAATCTATCAATCCAAGATGTAAGGGTGGTGGAGGTGGTTGAGTCAAGGAGGCCATGAGTATGTGGGGCAGTGGTGACGGTGTGCGAAGCGCGGAGGGTGAGAGCTCCCGACCGGCACGATAGTAGGGACAGACGGGTGATGCGGCGCCAGTGGAATCGGTGAAGGCAGTGGAGTTGGTGGGAGTGGGCCTGGCAGGAGTGGAAGGGGTTGCGGTGGTGGTGGCGAGGCTGCCGGGGTTGACAGGAGTGAAAGAGGTTGCAGTGATGGTGGTGGTGGTGAGGCTGGCAGGGTTGGCAGGAGTGGAAGGGGTTGCAGTGACGGTGGTGGTGGTGAGGCTGGCAGGGTTGGCAGGAGTGGAAGGGGTGAGTGGGTGGTGGTAGTGGTGGTGGTGGTGGCGAGGCTGGCAGGGTTGGCAGGAGTGGGAGGGGTTGCAGTGATGGTGGTGGTGGCGAGGCTGACAGGGTTGGCAGGAGTGGGAGGGGTTGCAGTGATGGTGGTGGTGGTGGCGGCGAGGCTGGCAGGGTTGGCAGGAGTGGGAGGGTTGCAGTGACGGTAGTGGTGGTGGTGAGGCTGGCAGGGTTGGCAGGAGTGGAAGGGTTGCAGTGACGGTGGTGGTAGTGGTGGTGGCGAGGCTGGCAGGGTTGGCAGGAGTGGGAAGGGTTGCAGTGAGGTGGTGGTGGTGGTGGCGAGGCTGGCAGGGTTGGCAGGAGTGGGAGGGGTTGCAGTGATGGTGGTAGTGGCGAGGCTGTCAGGGTTGGCAGGAGTGGAGGGGTTGCAGTGACGGTGGTAGTGGTGGTGGCGAGGCTGGCAGGGTTGGCAGGAGTGAGAGGGGTTGCAGTGATTGGTGGTGGTGGTGGCGGCGAGGCTGGCAGGGCTGGCAGGAGTGGGAGGGGTTGCAGTGATGGTGGGGGTGGCGAGGCTGACAGGGTTGGCAGGAGTGGGAGGGTTGCAGTGATGGTGGTGGTGGTGGCGGGAGGCTGGCAGGGCTGGCAGGAGTGGGAGGGGTTGCGGTGGTGGCGGTGGTAGCAGAGGTGAGAAGGGTGGCGGTGGTGGCTGAGGTGTGCGGCGGGCAGGGACCCGGGTGGCCCGCACGCATTATTCAGAGGGCGTGACGCGCTTAGCATAACCGCGACGCGGCGAGGCGGGACACCTCTTGCAGCGCCCACAACCCAAAGCCCCCGCCCTCCCCAGTCACCCGCACCGCGGCCAGCATCTCGCAAACGCACATACATCCCGCTAGACCCTTCAGATTCGATACTCTACACTCGCTCACTAGCTTTTGGCACTGTTCGAGTCTTTTGGCTGAAGAGGAGGTTATGTGCGAATGAGTGCGACAAGACTCAATCTCTTCTAATTTTTACTTTCTCACTACGAGGTAGAGAGAAAGTTATGTAATGCTGCGCGAAAAAAACGAGAATTTTCTGCAGAGAGACTCTTATTGCAAGGCCCTGGTAAAGAAAAAGTGAATAAATCCAGAAACTTAAGTTAGAATAAATCCTCCACCACATGGTGTAGCCACAGTCTATGGTTTGTGGGTTCTTGATACCGAAAAAAGAATAACGTTTTTCATTAAAATTTTTTGTTGGATAATGTGAAAGACGTTTAAGAGAATGATGCTTGTCTCATGTTTGTTGATAAATCCTGATTTTTCGAAAATTACAATGGTTTTAAGTTTATTTGGCGTCTTCCTACAACGAATATATTAAAGATAGAATTTTTCTCTTAATGAAATCTGTACCTTAGTGATAGGTTTTGAAATAAAGTCATTACAATTTTTCAAAAATTTGAATACTTTTTGCGTAATTTTGTGTGAATATACAGACGAAGAAATACGTTCCTATTGAAGTTACCTTCCTTGATGTTGCAAATATTAGAGGGGCTTGGTCATGCGCTGTAAACATGACTTTCAAAATCTAAACCATCCGTTTGACTTGCTATTGAGAAGACGATATTTAAAGTTCACCACCAAATCTTCATTTAATTATCTATAGAAATTATTATTTTCATACAGTATTATTCGGATCATATATTATAGTTTTGGAAAATTACCTTTTTATGATTTTTTTAATACCACACACACACCTCTCTCTCTCTCTCTCTCTCTATATATATATATATATATATATATATATATATATATATATATATATTATCATTTTGTCAGTAAATTTTATGTTTCCTGATTTCCTCTCCGTTTCTACTTAAGAAGGAAGAGATCCTTAGCTAAAGATTGAAAGTATGTTATGGAAACCAGTATTATTAAGAAAGTAAAAGTAAGCTACATCAATATATATATATATATATATATATATATATATATATATATATATATATATATATATAAAACACACACATGCATGCCTAGTTTGTTACAAAAAAACTTTCATTCACTAGGCGGCATGTTCCCTTCAAATACTATTGATGTAGCTTACTTTTACTTTCTTAATAATACTGGTGTCCATAACATACTTTCAATCTTTAGCTAAGGATCTCTTCCTTCTTAAGTAGAAACGGAGAGGAAATCAGGAAACATAAAATTTACTGACAAAATGATACCGTGGGAAAATAATAATAATAATAATAACAACAACAACAATAACAATAATACAAGAAACAAAGTTCGCTTTATAATTGGGGAGTATCTCATCGAAAACCAGTTCAAACGTAAATGTTTTTTACTCCTTGTTCAATAAAACTTAGAAGTCTTTTCTCTTTCTTCACTCAACATACTAAAACGAACTTACTTCGCATTTGCCACGCCAATTTATCTGCCGTGTTGTTAAATACCTCGCCATTCCCCCGGATGTGAGGGAAAACCCTGACTAAATGGATGGAGTATTTAATTTGGCCATCGATGTGTTAATGTCCGAATTTCTAAGTCGGAGAATTGTGCTCGAAAAATCCCAAGTAATCCGATCACAATACAGTCGTCCTGCGTCGCAGGTGATTTTGTGTGCGTGAGCGTGCACACCACCGAGAATTCATCCCTCTGCCCCATTTTTGTGTGCCCACCGTATCTGTAACTCAATGAACTTCCATCATTGTGGCTCAATTGAAAAGTGTTAATAAATAGGTGTGTGACGGTTTTGTGTGGTCGGGCGCACGCGTGTATTCATACACAGGCACCTAAACATAACGCGCGACGCCGCATTGAAAAACGCAGCCATGTTGCGAGGGTGGCACGGGAGGGTTTTGGGACTAAACAAACTAGTTTAGTTTGTTAGTTAATGCCTTATTTTACGTGGCGAGACTCAGGCCATGAGGCCCGCTCTTCTGTCTAACTACGCAAATTTCGCTACGCTCCTTTCACCACCTAGCGGAGAAAGGAGGTATTATCTTGGGCGACGAAACAGGCGGATCTCAATTTTGCTCAGAGGCTTCATTTAGGCTTGAGGATCTTTTACCTGCAGTAAATCTACTACATGGGACAACCGGCTTCACTTCCCCTTCGAAGGAAGGCGTGCGAAGGATTTTTTCGCCCTTAAAAATCCACGGTTTCGATCGGGTGTGAACCCGCAAACTCGGGAACAACAGTCCGATACGTTAACCATTGTACCGCCGAATACGCAAACTCCATGTTGGGCGCTTTTGTCTCGGGACGACGGAGCAGTAAGGGTGAATGGGGATAATGAAGGGAAGGTTCTTGTGTCTTCTGGATCGTTAAGGTAGGTGTCTACGTCCAAATAATGAAATATCCTGAAATTTCATCTTTTCCTATTTGTATTGTCTCGTATGCCCTTTTTTATTCTCTTTTAACCGCTTTAAACGCATTATTTCTACATTTTTTAGTTTTTGAGTTTTTTAGTGTGTCCGCAAGTGCCATTTATGTTCCCAATTGTCTACTGTCAAGCTCTTAGTGAATTTTAAAAGCATTTTTCCTATATTGGGAATTTTGTACACATTCATTTAAGTCAAACATCGTAAATAATAAACCACAAAAGATAATGATATATTCTTGCAGATTTCTTTTTCCAAAGGAAAAATTAAAAAAAAAGTTCCAATTAAATTAAATGAAATATCCAGAAAATACTTTCAAATAATTATTTTTCTAAAATAATCGAATCCTCACTCTTTAGTCATATGTAACATATAAGATATGGCCAACTTACGAAAATAAAAAATAATGAGGGAAACTAAATTTATTAGTAAATATTGTTTTTCTAGAGCAACTATTCAATACTTCTCTATTAACTATTTACAAATAATTATTTAAATGCTCCGTTCACTATCAACTATAGATAATATATCGTCGGAATACTTTTTGACTGAACAGCGATTTGCAGGATCTTCCCACCTTTAGAAGTAGCGGAATGTTGAATACCTAGAGGAATATTACACGAGTGACGCAATACATGGCGAAGGATCATACTGGTGAACCTCGGATCTAGAGACTACGTGAATTGCTGCGCTTGGGAATTCCCTTGTCCTCCTTTAAATACTAGTACACACTAAAAACCAAACATTCCATCCCCTCCACGTCCATGTCACTCATAAATCAGCATAGAAATAAATCTTTCGAATCGATAGTCGGACCGTTCACTCCCTAGAAGCTGAGCTGGAATTTGATTGTTTGGTGTTCACAGAATGTTACACAAGAGTTCAAGTAATAGTGGCACAAAATTGCGATAATTTGCGAACATATGCTGGCGTATTTGCTAGTGGAGACATTTCGTAATTGCAGTTAGTTTAAGCTTTTTAAATTTGAACAGAATATCTGGCTGTGAAGTTAAATCAGAAAATAACAGTTAAATCTTTTGAAGTGTTTCGCTTAAATGATTCAATATTGTAAATTATAACTTAAATTGGATTAAACCACAACACACAAATAAATAGTTCATTTATTTATATTTGTTGTAAATAATTTACTCAATTCTTACGAGTTACAAAACATTGCAGGTCCGTTTGTATTTTATATTATCTGTTATTTAAAGTTGGTCTTCCTAGCTCCCTTAATTTTTACTTTATATTACATATCGTAGTATATTTGGTTTTATTACGCAGTCATACATTGTTTATAAAACGAACAACTCGTTTGTCATATCATATATTATTTATTAATAAAAAAAATTATTTTATTAATTTATTAATAAAACTTTAAATGAATATACACACAATGTAGAGCTGCCTAATAAAACCATATGTAGGACATAATATAATAGTAATTATCTGTTTCTGGTTATTTTTGTGGAGAATGAGTGTATCACAGAACACGACTTAAATTGTTTGGTTTTGGAGCGTTGAGATGAAAAAATAATATTTGAAAAATTGACGTGGAAATGTATTTCAATAATGTGTTTCTGTTACTGTCTAGCATCACGACTGAATTAGTAAATTATACCCTTCGTTATTGAAAAAAAAATTCTATCTGAATGAAAAATTACATTTAAAGAACTAGAATAATTTAGTGCTAAAGATACTTTAGGAATATATTTTGAATACTGTGAATTTTGAATTCGCATAAATTATTAAAATGTTTTTGTTAAAATGTTACTTGTTAAAATGTTTCCGTTTTGTGCATAAGTGTAATTTTTGGCCTTAACGGATTTCTGCAGGAAGTATCATATGGTTTCCAATCATGAAAGGAATCATCAGATGAATGTGGTGTAGAGAGCAGAATCAAATCGCAGCATATCTCATTGATATTGGAGTTTACAACTGACAGAGAGAGTCAAATAGCAATCCTCTAATACATGATTTCATTTTAGCTTCACACATTTATTTCAAGCAAGGGATAAAAATGAAAAGAAATAACTATATTGTCGTAGTACCGTATGAAAGAAAAAAGTGTTAGAATCATTAATTCTGCTTCGATTACATTAAACAGTTTGGTGATATAAAAATTTTGAACTGCATTAATGAAAATGAAATGCATTAATGTTCCATGATGTGAATTACTTTAATTTTTTCTCAAGTTTTGGAAATATTGTCGATAGGTTATGTGTGAAAAGAAAAAAATAATTTCACGAAATTATATTCAATGAATATTATTTCTCGAAAGCTGCTTAACTCCAACAAAAATTCAAATCATGAAATACACATACAAACGTATGAATTCAGATTGATCGTTTCTCTTGACAAACAATTTTTTATAAAAAGATTAAACCAACATATCAGCAAAATATCAATTGCTTATAACTTCACAAAACACAATGATAGCGTTGAAGCGCTCATACGACATGAAAAGGGGTCACTTTTAAAGCAAATTAACATGCTTATTTGATATGTCCAATAATGGAACATCCGAAACCATCACAATGAACGAATCAGGAACAAACATTTAAATAAGAGAAGCTTATCAGCACGGGAACGCGCCCCAGGACAACAAAAGCGGCACAAATTTGACCGAACTGCCCATCGCAAACAGTAAACTTTAAATTAGTTAACATCTTTGGTGTCATATGCCATACGCCAAAAACAGACGGCATAATAATCACAAGACACGTTGGAATGGAGGAAATTAACAAAAAAGCAATTATACACTCCACAGAGTGCTTATGCTTCTAGAGTTCATTTTCTATTTTTGAGTAGCTCTACCTGCCCGCTTTATTAGAAGTACTGAATTGAATAGAAATCGAATTAACCGTTCAAAATTGCTAGAATTTGGAAAGAAGACATTTTGAGTGAAACCTTCGTAAGTATTTTCCTTGTTGCGAAGAGAGTTTTAATAGGTTATCGTTCAACATTTTTAAGAATATCTTCTATTGTTAACTGTATTAAAATATGAGCACTCATTCCTGTGGTCCAGCTCAAAACCACATTAACAACTTTCTACAAAATCAGAAATGTCTTAAAGAGGCAGGTAGACAGGATAGAAGAGAATCAGTTCCAAGGGAAACCATTATCAAGAATTTGAAATAAAAGTATCCGTCAAATTGATTTTCCGTCGTATTATTATTATTATTATTATTATTATTATTATTATTATTATTATTATTTTATTTGGTCTTGAAGATTCAACATTTGTTTTTTAGGTGACATACTAGGTCACATACTAGATTACTGCTCGCAATAAATTCAGCACTGTTAGAACTATTCATAATATCCATTTTTATTTTTAAAATATGATATCCATATTTTAAGTGGATCTTCTTTTACACAAATAGTTAAATGTTCGGACTTAATCTGTGTTCTCTTTATGTGGATATATCATAGATGATTCCTGAAGTTCGAACCCAAGTAGTGCTCCGAGTAGTGCACGTGCATAGCCTACCATTGGAATGGGATGGTAAGTTTTTAAGTAAGATCACAGTCTGTTGTTGTAACAAAATCTTTAAAACTAGTGAGCCGTGTAGAAGAATATAGTTGACCAAGACAGTTACGTGCATTTAAAAAATACAAAATTAATTTTCATGGAGCATTAATAGCCGACCAAACAATCGATATGATGAGATCTTATATGAGACGATTACGTACGGGGTATCTCAGGAGTCATTGATAACTGTGAAATCGTCTTTAAGAAGTTTACTTTTAAACATCGTTAGTTACATTATTTAAACCATGGATAGCACGTAAGTGTGTGTGTATCTGTGCATTTGTAAAGTGAGAAGAGAGGACAATAATGAGAAAGTGAAGACCACGAGATGTCTCTGGCCTGTTTCTGAAGGTACTGCTCCAGCTTTTACTGGCTATTCATTGAAGAAACCAAGGCAAACTACCGATTAGAGCAGCCGGCAGTTCGAATCCTTCCTCAGATAGTGGATGAATTCTTCACAGATAACTTCCTGGGGTTCATAAATTCGCCACTCACGGGATTCGAAGCATAGATCAGTGCAGTGTGAACAGTCGTTGCTCTGAGTCACCTCAGCCAATGGCGTAAGATAATAAGTTGAACAATGATGTACCTACGCGTCAGAGGTCATTAAAGACGAAGCCGACTTTGAGGAGTTAGCCCTCAATCATCGTTCGATGCATTTGTTATTACATAGACTACCGAATACAATTGAGACGTTTCTAGCCGAAGGGACCCGAGGGCACGAGGTCGGGTGCGAGCTCTCCGTGAGCGCAATTATTCTCGGAGGCTTTGTTGTTTTTCATCTCACCGCCTCGCCGGGATGCGCCGTGCGACACTAATTGGATGGGTGACGCGCGGCAAATTTCGACGCAACACTCCGAGTGGCTTAATGTATATTGGATAATGCCGCGTCCAACATGGCGCTGTCGGCAGACACGCCGGGCTTGGGGAGGGAGGCGATCGTGTTGGAAACGCTGAACGTTGCGGCAAACGAATTTACATGGACGAACTAATAGTTGCATTTTTTATTAGCCCTTGTTTATTTTCTAGCGCTAATAATGTTATTAAAAACAATATAATACGTGCAGATTGTAAAAAAGTTTATCAGTGTAAATAACAAGAGAGACAATCACTATCAGTGCCTGTAGGAAGATCGTTCAAACCTTTCGTTGTCAGGGATTGACCACCTTACCGCACTGGAACCTGGGCATGGAGAATAGCTCGAAACCAATCATTTGTGAGAACAAGGCGGTGAGAGCGATCACTAAGAATAAGTTGAGGCACTAGGGGACCCAAAAGACTTCAAGATCCATCTGTGCACCTTTGATTTCGTTGCGAGCCAAGCCTACCAACTGCAAAAGATCACACTGTTAGGCAGCACTCATACTGTACATGTGAACCTGTAGAATTCTAAGGTCTTTGTGGCACATGCATTCAGAGAAATAGCTTCCGGGCTAATAATAATAATAATAATAATAATAATAATAATAATAATAATAACCCGATTATTATTACTATTATTCTATATGTAATACTATACATATTACATATTGTGAATAATAAAATAGAATATTTGAGGCAGGGCATTGCTCAATTGGCGGAATATGTAAAAGCGGTAAGATCTAGGGAATAGAGAAAACAATTGAAGAAATTAACGCAGACATTGTACCCACACGCAACGAGAAGAACCCAACATCTTCCCTTGTGAGTGCCTCCATACAATGAAACAGAAACTATTGGTATTTTCGTCTCGCCTGACGATACAAACTGAGAAACAAGCGTAAATCCGACTTGCTGTGAATTGCTTGTTTAATGTCTGCGTAAAACCGACTTGCTCTGAATTGCTTGTTTAATGTCTGAAAAAACCTTTCACCGAACAATGAGACGGAAAAAAGCTCAGCTAGCCGCAGGTATCCAACCTTACAAAGTGTTCAAGACTTTTGGAAAAGAGAGCTCTCAGATGACAAATACTACAATTCAGAGGCAAGCTGAGTGGAAGGAGAGCAACAAAAGTCAGAACAACAACAGATGGAAAATGTTTCATGCACAGCCAGTGATATTAAGGATGCTGTTGGAAAATTAATGAATTGGAAGTCACCTGGACGAAATTCAAAACTGCCACCGGGTCATTTAACTGGCACCGGGTCATACCCAATTTGCAGTTCAAATATATGTATGTATGTATGTAAAACTTTTGGATAAAGAGATTGACATGCATACATGAAAAACTATACTCATTAACTGTCTTAGATGATCCCATAAAAATGCCTGGTTTTCTCACTCATGGTATGACTTTCTTGTTACCTGAGGACATGGCAGCACCCGTCAAAATATCTACAAATAATCTGTTTGTCAACGGTATGCAAAATTATAACATCGCGTTTAGCTAAAAAAATGTAGTCATTGCGAACAAAATAACATCATTGCCCCTCAGCGAAAAGGCTGCAGCAGAGGATCAAAGGACTGTATAGACCTAATTGACTCAGTTGTGTATGGCCTAGCATATGCAAACCATCGTAATATATGTATGGCTTACATTGATTATAAGAAGGCGTGAGATTCGGTACCACACAGCTGGCTACTGTAGGTTCTCAAAGTATATAAAATAGAAACAAAAATCGTTAACTTTCTGTCTCGTGTTAAGTCAACATAGTGCACAAGAATGACCCTGAATGCTTCAAAGGAAACTATTGAAACGAATGAGATAGCTATTCAGCGAGATATGTTTCAAGGTGACTCGCTGAGCTTACTACGGTTTGTCTTGGCAATGAACCCGCTCATCCATATGCTGAATTCTACTGGATACGGCTGTACTATCAAGAACGGGACACGAGAAGGATACCGATTAAACCATCTTTAGTACATGGATGACTTGAAGCTGTACGCTGCAAAATATATGCAACTAAAACACCTTGCGAATTGTTGAAATGTTCTGAAGGGACGTATGTGTGGAATTTGGAAAGGATAAAAGTCGGACAATTAAAATAGTGAGAGAAAAAATTCAAGATCATGTATTCCAGCTAGAAAAAAATGGACGGCTTATATGAGCAATGCTTGCAGATGAGACCTACAAGTACTTATGTGTCAAACAATCTAGATTTGTAGATCATGCAACGGTTAAAGATGAACTGTCAACACAGTTTGCAATAGCAGGAATATGGTCAAAGAAATGGACACATATGCCGTTCCTGGGCTCGGGTACTGTTTTGGGATTATGAAATGGATTACAACATAAATCGAAGGTCTCGAAAGAAAACTGCGTACGTTGATGATTAAAGAACGCAATCACAATCCTAAATCAGCAGTCGAAAGAATAATTTTGCCACGACATTTGGGTGGTCGAGGTGTCGTGGACATAGGCAACCAACAGTTCCAACATATAAAATCTCTATCAGAATACTTTCACAAGGAAGCATAAACATCTAAATTACATCGTACTGTGTGTTTAGGAGATGGATCCGCACCGTTGAAGTTAAGTTATCAAGAATTCCACGGAAATAGTTATTCAGAACAACAAAAACTGGAAACTTGGATGAGCAAGCCTCTACACGGAAAGCATCTGTAAGCAATTACTCAAGATCATGGCAACATGAAAGCGTCAAATTACTGGTTCTTGACAGGTCAGATGTTCCCAGACGCGGCAATACAAGATCGTCATACCCACCAAACGTTATCTGAAACAATAGTAAGAGATCCTGGGGTACAAGATGATAGATGTCGATATGGATGCCAGGCACTGGAAAACGTCCACCATATTACATCTGGATGCACACATTTCTCGGGAACTGATTATAAACAACACAATGATGCAATGGGAAAGATCCTGTATAAAGAGATTGCTTACCAACACCAGCTTATAGAATGCAAGTTACCCTACTATAAATACATACCTAACGATGTTCTCGAAAGTGATGAATGCCGATTCCACTGGAACAGAACAATTCTCACAGACCAAACAGCCCCTCACAACCGGCCTGATTTGCTTCTAGTAGACAAGACGAAAAGGTAAGCCTACGTGATCGACATAGCCATACCAAACACGAAAAACCTTCAAGAGAAGTACGTCGAAAAGATCACAAAATATGCTCTGATAGTTGAAATTATCAAGAGACAGCATACGGACCATGTCAGAATCATCCCCAATGCCATTTCTACAACCGCAGTAATTCCGAAAACACTGTTAAAAGGTTAAAAGATCTTAATATTAATGTGAATATTTAGAAGACTATGCAGACGGCTGTGATCATCTCAACAATTGGAATAGCTCGAAAGTTTATAGGGATAGAGTAGATGTGAATTCCTAACAAAAAGACATTGACAAATATGCTTTGATCATGGATAACCTGTGTATTTTTCAATATGAAAAAAAGAAAATAAAGGAAATAACAATAGTAATAATAGTAGTAATATTATAGCTATAATAAATAATAATATAAGAATATTAATAATTTAAAAAGTAAAGGTGATGGTAGTAGCGGAATTCTTTTCATTTGACCTAATTTCATGCACTTTTGTGGCACTCTTTTTTATCGACGTTTTTTTTATGATCTGAAAAAAGATTAGCTTGTGTGCTAGAATAACCTTTGGTAATTAAGAACCATACATAAAACTGGCAACTAAATATTTCTCTTTTTGCGAGCTAAGATACTTACGTTGATTTATGTTTCTCTGAGAAATAAACATCATATAAAGTAAAGTATTTAGTTCTTAAAAAATGTGGTTAAAAAGTTCCTCAATTAATTATGTTATTTCCAGACTTTTCTTTAGAGCTAGATGGAAATATGAAATATAGGAAAAGCTGCATTGTTTTGCAGCGTTATAAAGTTTCCTTGTAGTCATGTCTAATTTAATGTCAAAGTAAATTGTATTGTACCCAGTAGTACTGCTTTGTAATTAAGGCAGTTAATTAAACGCGTTGTTATTGTTTTGCCTACAAACAACGTCGGCTGGCGGCGTTTCGCGCCACTTTCATTACGCATGTTGAAAAACCAACGAATGAATGTCACGAAGAGTTCAGTTTTATACACTGAATATATTTACAATGAGAGGTCTGGATTTTGGTGCATCTGAAAGATAATCAATAAATTAATTTGTAGTAGTAGTAGTAGTAATAGTAGTAGCATTGGCGTTGAAACTGCACAAGGCAGACGATAAATCCCGAAGACGTCGGACTCCCTAAAAAAAATACTATGTAGAAAAAAACACTATACTCCACAAAAAATACTATGTAGAAGTAGACAGATAATAAGTTATAAATTCAGTATTGCTAACCATCACAACTGGTTTTCGATGGTTAGCAATTTCAAGAAACAACAATGTACATTATCTCTGTAAAACAAGTTGGGAATAAATATTATTGTTATTATTAATTTAAGAATTAATGAATCAATTCTCAATTTTAAGATTTTCAATATTTTAATGTACTCCCTTCATTTTTATTCGAAAATATAAAGTATGTATTAACCAGTTACAACATTAACGCCTCTAGAATGTAGTACTTAGAAAAGTTTAAGAACACTTGAGCATTGATTAATCACAAGTTTGTATTATTATTTTTTACTTAATCACCCCCATCCTCATCACCATTACAAGCTCCTACACTATAAAGCATGTTTTAGACAGATAAATTTTAAAATTTCCAATTAAAGAAATAACATTCAGTTATATTATAGAATTAAAACTATATACGATAATCCATAGATATTAAATATTATGAGTTAAGTGTATATATAATTATTTATAACATTTTTTAACAACTAAAGTCGTTCTGAAATCTATATACTATATATACGTTTTACGTATACGTGAGCGTTTGTGTATCTGTTTGATACCTATTAAAACACATTTTATTGATTTTTCCCTCCCTGATTTTTCTCTGTTGTACAAATGTAATGCATTAAACGTGAAAGTACATCGTGCCTCCTAATTGTATTGTGATAAGGCAGGAGACCCTCCCACGTTGATATAAACGTTTAATATTGCGTTATTGTCGTTTATTTACCCATACCGAGGGAATGGAAGCGAAAACTACCAATCAGAGCAGTGAGCCACTAGAATTCTCCTCCACACATTTGAACATATAATAAAATATTTTACATCTAAATGTGCATTTTCTTCTGTCAGGCAGAAAACTGGGTACTGACTCATTTATCGTATATTAGAAAGTTAATTTTCTTTTAAACTAAATAAAAATTCTCCGTCTGTTATTAGTGTATTTTGGATTTGGAAGTATTTCCAGTATTTTAGATAAATTTACGAGCAATGTGGTCGAATTATCTACTTTAAGTACAGAAACATCAAATTTTTTCGCAAAAATATTTAAAGTTCACTTCAGTATAAAATTTCCCAATTTTCTGACATTGATTTTTCACCTTTTCAAAATCTACAAAATTCACAAATCTTTACTACGTTGCTTGAAATGTTTAAACTAAGGTACGTAACTTAAAAATACAACTAGAACGACTCGGCTGACACTTTCTGTTGAGAACGTATGACTGATTTATTGGTCGTCAAAACTGAATTTCGGAACCCTCATCGGAACTCAATCTTCTCCAATATGTAAGCACAGAACTTTCAAAATATACGACTAGTAGACGACAGTATTTTTATGTAAAAAATATTCACTTCTCGGTATCCCATTTCTTTGGCAATAAGAAATATTTGTGGTCAACGAAAATGTGTCATCGCTAACTCTGCCGGGTTCTCGAATGATATTAGCTGATTGTACCAGGAATGGAAAAAACCTGCAAAGCCGACGAGTAAATCGGTTCCGAATCTAATGTCTAGAGGGGAAAGAACACCCACGCTTCCTAGGATATAACAAGCACGACACTTACGGGATTCATGACGATAAAAGTTGACGCGTCCGCAGTAAGACTTTACGAAAGAATGATGTAATGATGGATATTAATACACTAGTTGTGATATTACAATACGAGCGAGTATGATATACTTTTAAGGAGTGTATTAATACCCTTTATCCACTTTGGTTAGGTAAAGTCAAACATTACGACATTAGGTTCAGTGTCGTAATGAAGCTCTTTACCGCACCCAGTGCGGTAAAGTACTTCATTACGACACTCGTTTTGTAATGGGTTATTCCGCGACTAGCTTGATTCCTACTATTAAAAATAACAACAATTGTTCAAAGAATTTTTATTGACATAACTTTTTAACAGAATAAGAGTTCAAATTATAATAATAGCTATGCTTATTTGTTGTAAACATTAATTACAAATTTGCTGCAATTTGATACCGTAATTCCCGATGATGTTGAAGCTGTACAATTCATATTTGCATTTGAAATATTTGTAGATTCCACATTCGAAATATTTTCCCCCATAATTTTCATAGCTATCTCTTTTTTATTTTGCACTGATGTTTCGACATAACCTTCAGCAACAGAATTTGACTTCCATCCACCGTGCCTCTTTAACACATTCATGTCAGCACCTGCATCGGCGAGTAAAGAAGCAGATGATCGACGAAAGCAATGTCCTGTAAAAGTTTCAGAATTCTTCAAACCAAGATACATTGCTATTTTTTTGGAATGTTTCAAAAGTATTTATCCCAACTGGTTGCGAAGAACATTTTCCATTCTTGTAGGAGAGAAAGAAACGATCGTGCTTGACATTTTCCGGCCGAAGGCGAAAATATTGACGAAAAGTCTCCAAACAGTTGAATTCTTTGACACTTCCTTGAGTAATAACAAATTGTCTTGAAATTAATGTCTTGGTGTTTGGTATATTAATTATAATATACGTATTCTTATCCTCTATATCACTTAATTCTAAATTTTTCAATTCCTCTCTACGGCAAGCTCCAAAAACGCCAACTATTAATGTCACCTTCATCATTAAATAAATTTCATTATCTGCCTCTATTAAAAATTTATGTATGTCATCTTTCGAAAATATTTTAGATTTCTTGCTCATGTATCCTTCGCTCTTTCTTTTAAGAAAGCTATCAATTGTGTGAACTTACTTATGTCCACATTATCATTAAGTAATATTGTACTCTTTAACATGGAATAATGTGACCATAGACTTGAGGGTTTCTCTTTTAGACTTACCAGAGAAGTACGCCATCATAACTTTTTCCGAAATGGTTTTAATATGTTTGGTTGCACTCCAGTCTCTAAATAAAGTGTATTCACGCTCATATTTTTTTCGTGATTTCTCTGGTAATAGCGTGTCTAGAGCAGCATTTGCTGTTATTTCGATGTCAGAATCACAGCTGCTGTCACTCATATTGGAAAAAAATACTCTTACACCGTGGAAAGAATACACAAAGCTTGAGGTTGACACCAAATGTGTTTCAATTGTTATCATTGTTAGAAACAGTGTCGCCACTTCTAGAAAATAAATCGTTAGTACTAAACGAACGCGTAGGACGATCTTTTAGATTAAATCTAACTAATTTTTACAAAGTGGATAAAACGTTGTACGATATACGTGTCGTAACATCTTATTACAATACTCGATTGGTTACCAAACTCGGCCTAACGGCCTCGTTTGGCAATCTTCCAATCTCGTATTGTAATAAGATGCTTTACGACACTTATATCGTAAACTACTATTACATCGAGTTTCATACATAACTTTTTCTGCAACTTATGGTAACTTTTATAGGTTAAACATTTACATTGAATCGTTACGTGGCACATGACATGCAGGATTCAGCTAAGGCCACCTAGCGGACAGCTTCTCTACTCTTCTGCAGGTGGCTGTAGTTTTCTAGTCCGCCTACGAAAAAGTACAAACGTTGCTGCAATAATTATGAGGTCACCATTTTTGCCTTTTCTCTTATTTCTGGACTGAACATCTGATTCACTTAAACTAAAGAATTGACCGGTTTTTAAGGGCAGCCACACGGCAACATATAACACGAAATGACGCGTTCTAACTCTTAAAGTCAGTCAAACGTTCCCTCTACCACTACCACTGCGCTAGTCAAATAGGAATAAAGGGAAATTACGATACAATTTATTTTTTCTATTCCCATTG
Organism: Teleogryllus oceanicus; assembly: GCA_964035755.1. Taxonomy (NCBI): domain Eukaryota; kingdom Metazoa; phylum Arthropoda; class Insecta; order Orthoptera; family Gryllidae; genus Teleogryllus; species Teleogryllus oceanicus. Next base: position 91,979,812 of record CAXIVR010000007.1, read on the forward strand.
TGTAATGCTGTCATTTGATGGCTGCAACCAGTTGCATAATGATTCTCATTACGATACAGATTTCATTATGATACAGGTTCTTGACCAATCATAGAGAAGTTGTTGAGAAACTAAGTATTGACAATTAATCATTGAAAATCTCTCTAGTAAATGTTCAGTTTGATTGTGAACATTAAAGTTGCAATCGATATGATATTATGCTTGTCAATTTTAATTTCTTTTAGTTTTAGTATTTTTTCGTGAAATAAATTGGAACGTAATTTCATATTGATCCTATTTGACTAGCGCAGTACTCTGTCGCAGGCGGACTGGTATCCACAGAGACCTGCGGGAGCATGCGAGAGTGGAGTTAGGGAGCTGGTCGCTAGGTGGTCTTGGCTGAACCCTGCATGTCAACTGCCACGAAACGATTCAATGTAAAAGTTTAACTGATAAAAGTCATATTTATTTATTTATTTTACGTCAAAAAACAGTTGAAACTGCGTATGACGTGCTATGGAAAGAAGTGAATTCTGTGCACATTTTCAAAATTCTGTGATCCCTACACTGAGTCATATTCTATATAAATTTTGAATATTTAAAAAAAAGAAATAGTACCATATGAAACTCGATGTAATGGGTATTAATACACTCGTGTGAAGTTTACGATAGTCGCTCGTACCTCGCTCGTATCGTAATATCACACTCGTGTTTTAATACCCATCTTTACATCATCGTTTTATATTGTACCATTAAATAATATTCCACGTAAAAATTACTAATAATAAAAGAAATTGAAACTGACAAGAATATTATGGTATTAAATGCAATTTTAATGTACATAGTCAAACAAAACATTTTAGAACGATTCTCAATCATTAATTAAATGTCAATACCTGGTTTGCGAACTTCTCTATGATTGGTCAAGAATCTGTATCATAATTAGTATCATTATGCAACGGGTTTCAGCCTTAAAATGAGAGAATTATACAATGGGAGTAGAAAAACACAAATTAATCTTTTAATTAATGGCATGTAATTCTCCTTTTTAGGAAATCTAATGACCGGCAACACTAAAAGTACTGTTGTCAAGGTTGTGGAAAATGGGGCCTTGGAACTGCAAAATTTACCTGTAGTACACATGAGAACTGAAGCTTGTTTCTTGCTCGGCACATGACGTTAACTGTATCGTAAGCGGTCCCGTAGGCCTACTGAATGTGAAAATATAGTTGTAACTTCAGATAAGTGAAATTTCGGATTAACGTAATCAAATATTTACATTTTCAGTCGAAATCGAATCTGTTTAATAATTTTTGTATTTTTTCCATTTTCTTGGGTGACTAACGAAATTTCAACCTCTCGCAAGACCAAGTATTGCTTAGTTTTTAGTTAATTTATGCGTGAATTCGAAGTTACTAATATAGATATTTGGGATGTTTCTCATGTAAACATCAAGGGAGAAACAACAAAATTCTAATCCAAAGATTAAACTAATATCACCATTAAATTAATTTAGGAAATCAGTTAAAATATGTTCACGTCAGAAATGAAATTTCTTCCTTTTTTGAAGTGAATGCTCTTCGTATCCAACAGAATTAGGAATTCCAAAATATCAATTGTTTTAGTACGTCATTGCGTCAGTGAAACTGATTGAATTCTACAACCATCAACTCATATATTTGTATTTAGCCATTACGTGTCCCGTGAATGGCAATTTGCCTCGGCTCCGTTATATCCCGGGGTTCCTTGTTGGTCACCTTACCAAGAACCCGCGATGTCTCGAATTTGCCTATCCTTCGTGACTTCATATACTTAAGGAATTCAGCAAGCGACGCCGGTTTCACGGTCGTGGTGTCTCAGCAGAACCACCCCAGCTTTCGCCTAGATAACAGAGGGAAACAACGAATACCCCGGCCACAATGGCCGTCGTAGGGGTTGAACCCGGTCCTCCAGTCTGTGAGGTCAGCGCGCTACACCCTGAACCACTTCGCTCGGTAACTTACGTGTAGTGATTTTTAAACATAAGTTAAAATACTATTTTTATGTACACTTAGAATTATCCTGTGTGTTTCAATAATATAATATATCATGAAGTACTTCTTTACACAACTAGTTCGAATCCTTTGGTTTTATTTTACCCCCTTAACTGGATTTTGTTATCTAGAAGGTGAATGGCTTCTATACTAGCATAAGTGAAGTCGTAGGCTTCCGCGGCCAGAGTCATGTAAATGATCTTGGCTGTCCAGGTGACGCCGCGTCGAAGGCTGTGTTGCCGACGTTTCGACCATCTTGTCGTGGTCTTCCTCAGGGCTGTTGTGCGCAAGTGTGGTAGGCGCTCGGGATTATATAGCAATATATATAGCAATATATAGTATATATGCTGTATAATCCCGAGCGCCTACCACACTTGCATCAATTCTGAACAACAAGTCGACGTCGGCAACAACTTTGAGCATCTGGACAACAAGATGATTTACATCTATACTAGCACGTCATGTCAATGCAGTCGTATTTCGTGTTTGGCAGCTTAGCTTCCGATTTCACTCGAGACAAGGGAATCTAAGTTCACACTGTGTCACTATTTTTAATGTAACGTGGCTCATTGATCATCCTTTGCAATACTTAGTTTTAAAAACGTATTATTGTATATTGCTGGATATATTTTATATTGTTTTTGGAACAATCCTAGGTTGATATTTCATAGATCCAAACCGATTTTAAGTAATATTTAGTTTTGTATGTACAACTTAGAATTCGAGGCAACAGCAAATACATATACATATTTGATATTAAGTTCGTTCCTTTGTCTTATTAACCTTGCACCACAGTTTAACATCTAAAGGCATGCTTAAGTGTTTTGCTGTGATTTCAAAAGGACTTTGAAAACCATTCAATATAATAAGAGGACTGTATACAATTCTCTTGTTCTTGAAGTTAACGTACACATATTTTGACGAATTCTGTTTGATCTTTCACTTTTACTCCAAAAAGTGAATCAGATCACAAAAAGTTTGAATTCTCTTTGAGGCTTCTTCCTTGAACATCTGAATGCATAGCCACAGGGATTATGTCATCAGAAAATGTGGCCATTGATACATTTTCAGTTTGTGGAATGTCACTCATATACAGCAATTAGAGAAAGTCCCAGTACCCTTCCTTGGGGTACGCCTGCGATTATTTCTTCCAGCTATGAATATTCTTCGTCCACTCTGACCCGAAAGAGTCTCTGTGTATACGTATATATCAGCTAACAATACCACGTACTGTCTAGGTAATAGCTTATTTAACTTCAAAAAACATATATTTTTCGTCAGTACTAACCTTGTTTTCATGGCAAGTAGCGAATGCAAGGGACGGTACCTGTAACGACATGGATATGTCCGCCGCTTTCCCTATCGGAGCTCACATGAGCGGAGCGGGCCACGCAAAATATTTACGCGAGCCTACGCGGAGCGGGGCTGTTGCGTGCGAGGCAACACGCACTCTGTGTGTGGTCGCGGCGGCTGTAGATACGGCCAGGCAACACACACCCTCTCAACCCCCCCCCCCATCACACCACTGCCCGTGCATGTTGACGCCCGGTAATACAGGCTGCGTCTATGTTTGCGAGTTTTACAACGAGATTTTTGAGCCGTCTGGGTAATGAATTCGGTTTATTATACTCATTTACTGCTTTGCTGTTGCGTTATTTACAGCGCTTGATGAAGTCACTAATGCGTTTTACAGGTATTTACTTGATTAAAATTTGGCTAATGGTTTTAAAAAAGCTTTTCTTCTAATATTCTTTATTTTATGATATAATAATATATTTTGTCTTTTCAATATTTTATGTGGCAAGGTGTGAGACTTGGAGTATAAGGAGAAAAAAATTGTCCTTACATTCATTACTTTTCGTGATGAATTCAAAGTTCATTACAAATTTAAATGATTCTCACCTGGCATAACTATCTTTATTAACTATTATTCGTTTTTTATTTTTTTCCTTTTAGTAGACTCACTTATTTTTCATCAATCTGAATTAAATATATGTTTCACTTCTTACCTATATTAAAATATTCAAGGAACAATAACGAGATATTCCTAGTTAACCGTTGGTGAAATCAAATGCAGAAGGATTCCTCCATTATACGAAATTCGATGGCTGAATAGTTAAGTAGTGTTAGATAGTTTGATATTTCTATGTATTCAATAACTTTATTTGACTCAGCCTTCTTTAGATAATTTCTTTTTAAAGTAAAATTTCATCCCATTCGCCGTGGCTTTTATGCAATTTTCTAGGAAAACACTAAAATATTCACTATGATGTATAACAGTCTTTGATGCGGTCTTTGCTTTACGTTCATGGCTCTGGGACCACATCGTGGTAAAAGTTCATATGCCTTTGATGATTTTTCCTTTCGTGAAAGATTCCGGAAAATCTACTACAAAATGTTGCGAGGTGCTCCGTATACAGGTCATGTTATTTAATAGTTGAAGTATTATATTTTTTTGTTGTTGTGTTATATTACTTTGCTCTAATACAAAACTATAATGTAATTTATCACAACAAAAAAATATAATACTGAAATATAATATATAAACTATAAAATATAATTTATAATATAATATATATTATAAAATAATATTAATTATAAATTATAATATAATATAATATAATATAATATTCAAATATAAAATATAATATATTACTGAAAAATATGAACTGATGATACGGGGAAAACCATATCTTCGAAACGTTGTTTTTTCTTTTTACACAGTGTATATTATTATAACTAATAGCTTGCATTTATAATCATGTATGCGTAGTCAACGGTTTTAAAAAAAAACTGTCAAAAATAATATGTTCATTCATTTGAACAAAGTACGTATTTCTTTTTAATTAAAATCACGCATTTCGCACCTGTCCCATTTATCCATATATTTTAGCTGTCAAACAAATAACCGTGTCCCACCATCACTTAGGCAAAGTGCTCATTATATTTTTAATATATTAATTGCAGAATGTGGTGATAATACAACACTCAACCGTACGGCTTCTCAAATGTTAGGAACGTACATTTTCAGACGAAGATGATATTAACCGGGTGGCTAAGGCAACTTCCCACAAACATTGAGCAGTGGCGAGTTCAAAGAGGTAGCATGCGTATTGTTTACTGTTGATAGGAGGAATGTATATTTCATTACCTAATCTCAGCCAGATTGCGGAGGAAGATGTGAGAGGGTGGTCGGTTGCGTCGACGAGGTTCAACGGGATGCTCTTAACCGAAAATTGAAATGTCATGCGCCGGAAACTGTGGATAGAGTTTGGAAGACTACATAAAAAATGTTGGTGATGAATGACAAAACGGGTTCTACGGTTAGGTGTGTTTGTGAAGATTTGTGTTGCTTGTGTACCAAGGAGCGTTAACTGCAGTTCTGAGGTTCTTTTTTTAATATTTTATTATGCTTGTTCAACAAAATTATGTCTTTGTAAGGTTTTAGGTTTACATAGGCATATACAGGATTTTGGAACTTACATTTCAATAAATATGTACAATATTGGAAAAAATAGAACAACTAAGGATACCCAGGATGGGTCCTTAAAAAATACATAAAACATTTGAACTACAAAATACATTTAAATTAAGTCATATTTGAACATACCTGAGTGTCTTATTTTATAATATTCAAATTTTGAAGCGCCCATTCTCCGGGTGGGAACAGTTTGGCCGGCGCCACGGCGCCGTCGGTTGTCGTCGCCTCGGCCTCAAAGTCGCCGGCGCATTGCGTCTCCTACACGCTCGCGGCCATTCTCCGGCTTTCATTACGCCTGGCCCGCCTTGCGCGCGAGGTAATTCAACTGTTTCCCCGGGCCGTGCGCAAGTTCACACCGAGGTCTCCGGAGGTCGGAACTATCCTCGTACTTCACGTCCTCACCTCGCCTTAAGTGCCCCGCCCCGCCCCGCCCCACCCCACCCCGCCTCGCCTCACCCCGCGCCGCCCCGCCGCGCTCCGACCCGCTCCGCCACGCCACTCCCCGCCCCGCCCCGCCCCGCCCCGCCCCGCCCCGTCCCGCCCGCTCCGCCACGCCCCGCCCCGCCCCTCTCCGCCCCGGCGCGGTGGCCCAGAGCTTCGTCGTGCCTTTGGGCCTTTCCCGCCCGCCAGCGAGCACTCCTTCACTCCGTCCTCTTTGTCCTCCCCGACTCGTGTGGGAGCTGCCTTGTCGTCACCTCCGGTCCACAGATACATCCCTTTCTGTTGATGGAACGAAGGCATCTCCAGGTTGCGTGTAAGGTAACTAGCTTACTAGAATTACTCTCAACCCTGCGTGAGGTACTATCCCACACATCTACTTGTTCTACCAGAGGGGTGAATCCCCGGAGTGGGCACCGAGGCTTTCCGTTTTTATCCTCACCACCCCGCCGACGCACAAGTACGCTGACGGGCTGGTATCGTATCCGGATCCCGCCGGAACGCAGTTTGCCATCACGGCAACCTCCCCAACCAATGCCTGGGTGGACTGCCCTTCTGGCTTACTAGAGTTTGCGAGTATTGCGTTTAGAGAAACTGGCGCGAATTTTAAAATTCAGGGTCTTTCTGTGTGTACTGGCACAACAGCTTTTGACGAGGCCAAGGCCTACCAGCGGCGTCTTCGTCTTGCGGCCGTAGGTTAAAGGGTACGTGAGGTTAGCGCATAAACATCCCTACGGCGTATGATGGTCTTCTCAGCCTGAGAAGTGAGCTTTCTCGTCGTCACACAGTAACAGATACTGGGACATTGCTAGGACAGTGCACACTCTGCCCAACCGGAAATCGAACCCACGGTCGCCTCATGGAAAGAGCACGCTGACCAATGAGCTACCCGTGAGGGCAAAAGTAAGGGTAAAACGTAAGTAATAATAATAATAATAATAATAATAATAATAATAATAATAATAATAATAATAGGGTAAAGGAAAAATGTTGTACGAACACGTGTGTGTTAAGATTTCAGGCAAGGTATGACTACCTTCCTAGAGTTCTCGGGCGCTGCGTCCAGAGTAACTTGCGCGACATGTAAATGTGAGGGTAAAAAGCAAATAACAATAGGACCAAGATGGTGTATGTAAGAGGAACACAGGCCTATAAAGATGACGACCTAGGTAAATTTCTGGGGTGGCAGTACAACATCGGATATCTGGCGCATGGCAGTCTCTTGGAGAAGTCAATTGACATTTATTTCCCCAAATACAACTCTATTAATTCCCATTTTCTCTATGAAAGCAAAGAAATTAATCATTTAAAATAAATTTAGATTTCAATTTCTCAAATGAAAATGAAATAAAACTCTTTGAAGGGAAAGTGTCATGATTTCGTTGTCTGTTTACAAAGATTTGTTCCTGCTAAAAGAACTGACCATCTGTAAGCAAGAATTATTAATTTATGGAAACTTTTTAATTTATTTTACATTATATACCACAAATAACTCAATGTAACAATGTACTCAAATGAGTACATTCAATGTAGAACATCAAGAACCGATTATGAGAAAATCAGGACAATACGAGTACATTATCGTGGAGTACTTATAAGCGACACAAATGAATACATTAAATATTAAATAATGATCTTCAGGAAATCAGAAAAAATCATAAAATAAAGAAAATCATGTTTCAGAGGATTAATATAATATAAAACAAGTCAAAACCAAAATTCGGAAAGCACTTGCTCCTTTCTGGATTTGAAGGGGAAATACGAGCTGAGACAGGGGAAGTTGCCTATTCTCACAGGAGTGCCGGGCTCCCCAGGGGGCAAGCAGCTCGTGCGGTTTGATATTCCTACTTTATTACGCAGAAAATGTGCAACATTTTCAACATTCAAGGAAGGTAAAAATACAGGTGTACATGGTATTTTGTAAACAATCGTCAAGAAAAGATAATTAAATGAAGATAATTATGAGAGAAAGGTATAGGATTTTATTCTAATACAATCGCAGCAACTAGCGACTTAAGCAAGAATATCATTAACCACGCCAAGTGAAAGGATATAAATAAAATTATGTCTCGGCATGCTGTATTCTGGTAAGCCTACAAAAGGTTATTAAAGGATTATTTTGTATTTAGCTGCAATTTTTTCTTACAGAATTGAATTAACCAGTTTTTTATCCTTAAATACTGTGACGAGTCAAGGACTGTCGCCTTTTAGCAACATAAACATTACGATATTATTTACTAAATAATATATTGATATGTTTGGGTTTGTGTATACGCAGGAAGTGGAGCCATCACGGACAGGTTTTTATGGTATCTGGCGTAAATAAACAAACCCGAAAAAAATGAATGCACGCAATACAATAACATAGTGGGAGGGGGAATGAAAGCCCTTTGTAATGCAAAGATGTGATGTGTGTAGGAGGCGTTTTTATGAATAGAAGGTTTTGGATCTGCCCTTCTGACTGCTGATAGTCGAACGGGACACAGCTTATTTTGTACGTTGCGGTTCATTATTAGATGGGACGCGCAGTGGGCGATGGTGTAATGTTTTAGTACAGACAACGTTGAACGTAGGAGGGGAGTGGCCTGTCATATTATTATCGGAATATTATAAAAATAATTTGAATAACATTGATATATACTTCGTGGATTGAATAGAAACGGACATGTCTATGCGAAGGCAAAATAGATTAGGGAATAAGTCCTCACTTTTTTATTCCTTGAACATTGTTATTTGTGAATATTCGGAAGTGACGCGGTAAGGCGCCCGTGACAAATAGCGAAGTTCGCTCGTGGCACATAGCGAAGTCGCTAGCCTTTCACCACTGAGGTCCGGGTTCGATTCCCGTCGAATCTCATGTGAAATTTGTTCCAACAAAACGTGTTTGGCCGCTTCACAAGGGCTAGTCCAACCTCTGTGAAGTGTCCTAAACCCTACCCCTTTCCTAATTCCTTCCCAATTCTGGCCGCTGGGTAGTGACGCAGGGGCGCTTGAAGTAAGAGGCGCGTACGCTGAGATGCTACCTGGCGGTCCTCTTTGGCAACTGACTAGAGGAGACGAGACATAAAAATACAGCGTCCTCTGGAATAGAGGTATAGATAATGGAGTATTACTCCACGCTCAGCGCTCGATTAGGGGTGAAGAGACGCGTTGCGTCGATAAGTTGAATTAAGGGCGCAATGAATTAAAAAAAAACTTCTAGAATGTTTTATAACCCAACAGAAAACATTTCAAAACTTGCCGTGCACCCATTTTGCACCTAAATAGAACATCAAACAAAGTGAAAATTGTGCACTTTGCTACACTCTGTTTCAGAATAACCTGCCTCAATGTTTTTGCTCTGAAAAAGAAAAAAAACAAAAAAAGCGAAGGGCACCCATTGTCGTTCATTACCCGTCATTGCGAAAGAGCTTTCTTTTTGACCGGAAATCTTGTCAATGTTGAAGGTGCTTTGAAACGAACACCGTTACGTTCTGGTGTATTTAGTACGTTGCTATTTCACGTCTAACATTTGTGCCCTTCTGATTGCAAATCAGATGTTTTCTCAACTGATGCGTTTACTAAGAGTTCGATCGCATTTACCCAATCGTTAACTCAAGGACAACTTTCATGCAAATCCTGTAACCCATCGCACTGCATCGAGTGATTGAATTGTATTGAAAATAGTATAAGAAATAGTACATAAAGAATAAAACGTCGCTAATGAATTCACATTGATGATGAAGAAGGTGTTATTTAAATGTCCTCCAAATGATCTTGTATACACAGAAAGCACTCTCGATCTCTGTTTGCCACCTCGTGATTTGCTGAGGAACGTGGACAAACCATTGTGTGTTTTGCTGAAAACGTTTTTTAAAAAAAATGAAATTCATTAGTAACATTGACGAAGTTCAATCTGTTGCATCGAGAAAGCTGAGAAAACCTTCCCGCAATATCATTCTGGAAAGATAATCTTTGTGTGTCCACTTCTTTAAACTCCTTGGTGCATCTACTAACGTACTAGGGGAGGAGCATCTGCAGGCCGCTGATCAGTAGCGATTTTCACCGAAGCAAAGAAGAGTCTAGAAGGATTTGCTCTGCGGGCCGCTGATCAGTAATAATTTTCACAGAATCAAAGAAGGGTCTAGAAGGATTTGCTCTGCGGTTATTGGAACACCACAGAACGGTGATAACGTGAACTGATTACAAAGAACACTGATGTGAATCTGTTTAAAAAATGTAGTTTGTATGTAACTTACCCATTTTCCCTCTACAGTTCATGTGGATTTGTCATGTTATGGTATAAAACCATGTAATATATTCGTATCTAAAAATGCATTTACTTTTAATATTTTTGCACCAATTTTATCACCTAAATTAGTAGATGTTTGTACCTAAATATCCGGCCTGTAGTTATTAATTATTTTCAATGGCATGCCCAAGTGAATAAGATTAATTTATAAATATTCAAAACAGAATATCAACGTAAAGGGGTTCTTTTCAATATCTCATTACGTTCTGTGTTTCCTTCCGTGTTTTCAGATAACTTGGAGTTGCCGAAATATGTCAATTTACTTAACCGCTTCGATTCATTGTTAACATTAGTTAACATGCTACGCGTTTAGTAGACTGATTTATTTTATATAATGAATTCAGAAACTATTATAATTTTGTTGCATAACAAAGCATAACAAATTCATTTTCTAGCTAATAAACTTTTGAGAAGCGTTAATCTCAAAACAACTGATCTTATAGATTACTTTTAGATTACTGCTGGTGTAAGTAATGAACATCACAACAGAACCGAATTACGAGAACAGTACTACATTTTGAGATTAGAAATTTTGGTTATTTAGAGGGAAAACTATTTTGTACCAATGTAAGGCCACTTTAAAGTGTTGTTGCATTGATTTACAACTAACGGCAATCATTTTGTTAAATTAAATAACATTAAGAGAAGGAAAGGGTATAGAAATATTAAATCATGCAAATGCTTAATTTTCCATATAATGTAATCTTCTATAGAAAAAAGAAGCAGGGTGTTCAAAAAAACTCTACAAATCCTTTATCAAATATCAAATGGAACAAATATCAAATGGAAAAAGCACTCAGTTAATCACGATTAGAATTTTGTCCCGTGACTTCATACTCAATATTTGCAACAAAAATGAAACTTACAAACTGAGTTTTATATAGTTTGTCTTCAGCATTGTCTTCCTTTGTGCAGAGACTCCTTTCTTTTTTAAGATTGATTTCAGCTTATTGATTGTTCTCATTTTGCATTTTTCAGTTTTTATAGGACAGTATAACTATTCATTGTATTTTACTTTCGGAAATTTGTAATATACTCTCAAATTTTCAATATACAAATATAATTAACTGTGACGGACATGAAGTGTAAAACTCAGTGAAGGTTCATATTTTTTGCTTTGTAGGCAAGATATTAATTAGGTTTGTGCTTGCATTCCATATAACGAGACCCCATTAACTGGATAATAATAGATAATGTGTAAAGGTTAAAAATATCTATCTTTGCATATATGTTTAAAGGCATATATGTTTAAATGCAGGGTTTAAAAGCAAAATCCTTTAAGTAACAGTAAAAAATGTATAAAATAAAAATATGCAAAATAGTTGTCGAAGTATAAATGTTACTACAGTCAAAATTTCTAAAAAAGAATAAAATAAGTTATTGCAAAACGTTGATACGATAGAATGAATTTCCTGTGCTACGAATAAAGGGAATGCTTTACAGCGTGAAGCAGAATTGAAGCAAATCAAAGCAAAGTGCAAAACACATCTGTCGTAGGTAGCGAGGAACGCAATCGTTAACTGCTGCGTTTTCCGAATGGAAGGCCATGAAACCGCTAACGTATCGAGATCAGTGTCGATATGCTGCTCTCGACGAAAAGGGGGGAGGCATTTCGAACCACGATGGTTCAATTTGCAACAGGGATAAACACGGTGCTGCGGCAGGAATGAACGAATTCCGCGTGGCTGCGTAGTTGGGGCGGAGCAGGGAGGTGGGGTGGGATGGGATGGGGGTGCGGTTGAGGAGGAACTTCCGGCGTCCACCCCCTCCTCCTTCCGCTTCCCACCCCCCTCGGCCTTGTGGATTCTTTCTCTGCGAATACACGTGCAGCTCGCACATATGGCGTGGCTATGTTTATGGATGTTCGTGTAACTAGTATTTTGCCGGCTGTCAGATAACAGATGGTACCTGGGGAAAAACTGAAATATGAGAGATCCCGCGCGGGTTTTGTTGCGTGGCTAATTAGTATGGAATCGCGCGTTGGAAATTGAAGAGAGTGTTATCGCCGTGGTCATCTGACGAGATGGAATGCCACCCACGCCGGCGGCCGTCGTCGTTTTCAAACCAATCTCGGGCACTTGTGTCGCTTCTGAGTTTGCATTCCCCTGGGACACGCATGAAATGTTGCGCCCGGGCAGAATTCAGTGCTAACATTTTGTTGCACCGTTGCAAACTATTCAAAAACTGAATCTGCGTACATGATGCTTTTCACTAACGTGCTTCTGTGCTATCCATTTGTATTCATTGTGAATTGTTTACGTTTGATACAACGTGGTACCCTTTCATAAAATAGAGTGTTTCAGAGTGGCTTTGGTAGTGGTATTGGTTGCCTTTCGAGGTTACACAAATAAAGAATGTCTGAATTGAACTTTCCTTTTTGATCCAAATGGAAAATAAACTGTTTTATTCTTGAAAATTCTTATCAAATTGGCTAAAATAATACATCCTTTTACTGTTAACGTAAATAAATGCTTCTGAAGCTAATTAATCATCAACATTTATTTCAGGACTGGCGATTTAACTAATGTTGCACCCGTGACGTTGCTCGGGTATCTTACTGAAATATAATTTAAATAATCAACTTTTACTTTGAATAGATTGAATTATTTATACTGAATTCTCGAAAACAAAAAAAAGTCACGGAACTAAAAATAATCTTATACTCTTAACTGACCACTATTAAATAAAAAATATTGGCCCTAATTTCCAGGCGTTTCTTTTAACACTTTTAGGTTAGTAATTTAATATTATTTTACCATTTGAATAAAACGGTTTGTTTTAGCATTCAAATTATTCTTAAAATTGTTAATATCATTTGCAATAATTATCTACGAAAGCCGCAATGCGAATTATTCTGAACTGTACATTCATATTTTACCTGTTACTAAAAATTGTAGTGAATCTGTAAGTCTTCTCCGAAGTGTCGTCCCAAGAGTGGCCATTGTCATGTTTGTCACATCTCAATAAGCAAACACACTTTAAAATTGTTTACTCTTTCCACTTTAAAACCAAGCAACGGTTATTTACTCTACATAAACCTGTTAGTCTATACACGATTTATAAACGTCGATGCTGACGTCTCTATTATTCCTGGGAACTTTGAAAACTTAACTGAAGTGCGAAAACGTTGATAACTGAATAACTACAAGATATTTATTTTATTTCTACATAGTAAGAAGTGGCAATTATGAAGACTAAAGCGATAAACAACGCCCATCTAGTGAAAGAATTATATATTTACAAATCATAGACATTCACGAATAATGTGACGTTTATATTCTTTTTTTAGCACCAATGAGTTGTGGGTTTCTTCTCTTCTTCCACCGTCAGTTACATACAGCAATGTTCCCCCTATTGAGATATTCTTTATATAAAGTCTATTCTTACAATTACTTACATTTAATACTCGAACACTTTTCATGGTGAAAGTTTGGCATTCAGGGTCGACCAGTGGCTTATATTCATTTAAGAACACGGCTTCTGTGGACCCCAATGGCGTCCTCGCTCCGTTCCACCTCAGCTCAAAGAAAAGCGCGCGCACGCAGCTTCTTTGCAAAGATGCGAGCAGGTGAGATCTAGAAACTCCATTAGAGTACAATTCTCGCGGTTGAGCGAGCACCGCTGAATGCTTTTAATAAAGCTGGCTGGGCGATGCAAGACGCTAGCGGGAGTCATTTATATTACGATTCCCAAGCGCGGTCCATTACTACTCGCCTCTCTCTCTCCCACTCTCTCCGCGTGCGTCCTTGCCACGTTCACGCCAGCTCTCTCCCTCTCTCATAATCCCTCCCCTCCCTGCCGCTCTTTCCTCCATCCCCTCTCCTCCTTTCCTGCTTTATTGAAAAACCACTAGTTCTCAGCAAACAAGTGGTAATGGCAGACAATCAAACCGCTGGATCGCGTTACCGATAAAGGAGGGAAAAAAATGACGTGAAAAGAGAGGGGGAACCCCCAAGACAGTTTGACGAATTTTGTCGTCGACTTTTTTTTTTTTTGCGAGTCGCGCGAAAAGCGGCGAGGATTATGAATAGCGGCTCAAATGAAAAGCGCGTGCACGGGCGTCCCGGAGGGAAAGTTCACTTGCAATTTTAGTGAAGTTTGGCGGGCGGGTGGGCGGCGGCGGCGGCGCTGGTGGGGGCGTGGCTGGTCCCGCGTCGCCGGTGCCCGCGCGGTGGGTGGGGGCTGCAGTGGGAGAAGGTTCGGAGGAAAAAGCGGGTGCGGTGATGGTGTGTGAAGCTCGGGCCTGGATTGGACCACGCGGAACGCGGGGGGGGGGAGGGGGGGGCTTGACGGATGGAACAGCAAGGGAGGTGGGAGGGGGGGGATGGGGGGTGTGGGGGGAACGAACGCGGGGGGGCGGGGCTAAGGGTTGGGGCCGTGGGGAGTGGCGGATGGGAGGGGACGGCAGTTGCGGTTCTGACAACCACGACGTCCGAGGCGATGAAACGGCGGGTGGCGGAGGAACAAAAGCGGGAGGCGACTGGACTGGCGGGCGTGTGGGGACAGTGGCGGGCGTGTAGGGACGGCGGTGTGGGGACAGCGGCCCTTCTGGTGGCGGAGGCAGCGCGACTGCCATGTAGCAGGGACTGTGGAGGCGGCAGAAATGATGGGGTGGGAGCTGTGGGGAGGTTCTGGGACCCTCCAAATGGACTTCATCCCATTTGAAACTGCTGTGAATGGGGCGGGGCTGAAAGCATTTCGCCAAGGGATGGGGCGGATATAAGCGAAAAGTTTCTCACATGTGTACCTGTGCTGTTTTCGATGTGCGGTGGATGAGTTACGACGTCACCAACACAAACACTTTTGCTACATAATGAATTCGAATTTTGGCCTTGAATTTGCGAATGGAAAAATGTTAGAAATGAGGGAAAATGAAAGTTCTAAAATTGTTTGGATAAGAAATAGAATTTGAAAAGTTCAAAATGTTTTCTCTTTTTAAAAAGGAAATTAATACAACAAAGAAGGAATAATACATAGCAAGGTGTGACTTCAGTAATTTTTGTGGAAACGTAAATTTCGTAAAAAATATTTTCAAATTTTTCCGTCAGGAAATTGAAGGACGCAGTAGGACAAGGGGCTGCCCTACATGTTTTATGAAATTGAGAAATTAGCATTATACAAAACTTCAAATATTATTATTTTAGTGTAATATGTGATTTAAATCCAGTATGAACTTATATGTATGTACACTATGTTTAAAAGTTTAAAAATGGTCTGAGTTGCATAAGAGAATTTTAGGTAAAACGCTCATTATCTCAGAACTATGCCAATGTCGGATAATCACTTCGTCTACTGAGCTCTTCAATTTGTTTCTATAAAAACGCTAATAAAATAGTGCATAAAGGTCACGAAAGTAGGATAAGTAGTTGTTCTAAGTGTGTTCTAAAGATTTTGTTTGTAGGTTGACGGTGGGTGTAAGATTCACATTAATGAATGTGCATACAAGCACAACGCACACCAGGAAACTACACTTCATGTGCCTCCTCAAATAGACAAATTTGTCTCTCTGCCTGCATGTCCGACCGACTGCCTTCTACCGAATCAGTCTGGCGTGAAGCAAGTTACAAAACAGAAAAATATTCCACCACATAAGGACGTTCATTTCAAACTTGATCTTGTATTTGTAGCAAAATTATACTCATCTAAATAGGAATATATAGGTCAGTTTTTCCATCAATCCTTAATGGTTTCGTTATCATACATTTATAATTTCATAATTTGACCACGAGATGTTACGAAATATGGAATAGCATCATCAGTTGGGCGTGTGACAACCGGAGGCATTGCATCGTTAATTAGGTCTCCGTCGTGTATTTAAAATATCGTTGGAACACTGTTGAAGGCAGAGAATTATCTCCACAATAATTCGATATTTTATCCTCTTATCGACTGGAAATCCTTTCCACGCGCTCACATTCGGAAATTATTCTGCTCGGCTTATTATATTACGACCTAGATAAGCCTGCGGCGGCATTGTGAAGTTTATTGCGGCAGAAGGATTAATAACTCTCCAAAATATTCGCGTCCGCGTATATCCGAGCCTGGGGGGGTGGGGAGCGGGACGGACGTGTGAGATCGTGTCGATATGTGGGGCGGGGCCGAATCCCGCCACAGAACGTGTCAACACGTCCCGTGCGCTTGCGGGACACGTGACAACGCGGAAAGGGGCGGGGCCGTGATGTGCGGAGGTGTCACGGGTCCTTTCGGCTGGCGCAGAGGATCGCTGCCCCCATCCGCCCCCCCTTCCCCCCTCCCCCCCTTCGCTGTTGGCGACCACCCGCTGAGAGCGCCGGCTTTCCTCTGACGCGAGAATATTTTTATCGATGCTCCCACATGCTGCTGGTGCCCTTGACACGTCCAACACACTCGTGGTGGCTGCATCAGGGATACTGAGTGATCAGTGATCCATCAGAATGCTTATCCTGAATAGTGTGTTGCTTTGTGAGAAATGTGCAATTTTTCTGTAACACGGAAGTCTGTTTCGTAATGTATTTTGGTAATAGATGTTATTTTATTACTGAGATATTTTGAAAAATATGAAGAAATATAATAAATATGTATATTCATATATGCTATTTTCCTTCATTTATGTAAACATTTATGTAAATGTTTTGAAAATTTTCCTCCATCACTAGCATTGTGATTGCAGCTTACACTTTAAACGTTTTAGAAATTATTGGATTAAACCGACATAGTTTAGAAATTATTTTATACATATATATCTCGAACAGTATTCTATGATGATGATGATGATGATGATAATAATAATAATAATAATTATTATTATCATTATTATTATTATTATTATGTTATTTAGTTTAACTAAATATATGGGACTAGGAGGAAAATTATATTGTTTAAACTATTCTTAGGAATTTTCTAAGTTAGCAGAATATATAAAAAAATTCTTTACCTTCAATGGTACATTGATGTGTTTTCCATTTAATTAATGATATGAGTCTATCCAACAAGTAGTAAACAACAGGTAGAATTTCAAATAACTCAAAACTATTACAAATAATTAACATAACCAAAAAAGTGAAATTCTTTACATTAAGCAAGGATATTGAGTTTCAAATGTTCGTTGACGCTCGTTCCCAAGATAGTGAAAATCACGTAACAAAATACTTTGTTTTCATGCAAAAACTACTCCTTACTTTATAAAATGGAACATAAACTAGTTCACTAAATTGACACACCATTTGCGAATTTTCTATGAAATTGACGGTAGGAAAAAATGTATATCAATTTGATCTGTATCAAAGCCAACGGAATGTATCCGATAAAGCTCCGTGAAGCGTACATTTGCAATGAAACAAATTCGGAAGAGAGACGAACATTTGCATGACCGCAGAAGACAAACGAGAATCGATATCTCGCCACTGTACGAGGAATTTCAGTGCGCAAACCACTCGTGTCTCTCGGCATAGGAGCGAGTGTGGATGCAGGAGAGCGCCGAGGACGGAGTCAGCTTCTGCGCTGATTGGCTTTGTCTTTGTGTGAGAGGACGCTCGCACACGTACTCAAATTGTTCGACTGTGAAACACGTTATATCTCGGGGGAGAGGGTTATATTGATTATCCTCTCAGCCTTTTGGCCAGGAGTCTTTGCTTTTGGCCTCAGTCACTTATATCCGATGATACGACCAATGATGTTTGGTTTTCTAATTAACAATAGATATCTCGGGGGACATATTTCAGTTACCACCTCTTTGGTGGATTCTTTTCTTTCGATTCCAGATCGCAGAGGTGAGGGCTTATTCCTACGAGCACGTACATTCGAAAGAACCATCCGGCGGATCAGCTTTCGTCGTTGATTGGCTTTTGTCTTTGTGTGCCAGACGGCCCTCCCGCCCGCCCACTCGTTCGCCCGCTCGTTCGCCCGCCCGCCCCTCGCCCGCCCGCCCGCCGTCGCCCACCCGCCCCCCCTCCCCCCCGCCCGTCCGCGCCCACGCCCTCGCCCGCTCGCTCGCTCGCTCGCCGCCCGCCCGCCCGCCGTCCCGCCCGCCCCCCCGCCCGCCCGCCGCTCGCCCGCCCCCCCGCTCGCCCGCCCGCCCGCTCGCCCGCCCGCCCGCCCGCCCGCCCGCCGCCCGCCCGCCCGCCCGCCCGCCCGCCCGCCCGCCCGCCCGCCCGCCCGCCCGCCCGCCCGCCCGCCCGCCCGCCCGCCCGCCCGCCCCGCGCGCTCGTCCCTCGCCCACCGCCCGCCCGCCGCCCGCTCGCCCGCTTGCCCGCTTGCCCGCCCGCCCGCCCGCCCGCCCGCCCGCCGCCCGCCCGCCCGCCCGCCCGCCGCCCGCCCGCCCGCCCGCCCGCCCGCCCGCCCCTCGCCCGCCCCCTCGCCCGCCCGCTCGCCCGCCCGCTCGCTCGCTTCCATCCACTTGTTCTCCCGTCGGCCCACTCTGGTCGCGCCGCGCAAACGATCGTCGACCGGCGCATAATATTAGAAATGACAGGTGCGATAGATGGAAGGCAACGCGCGGCGACTTTTTTCGCTCCTCGTGAATTTGGCTGCTGACGGCAAAATCAATACTGCTAGACTCCCGGGCATCCAGGGACAAAGAATGAAACTTAAAATGAAGTAAAACGGAACGCGACGAAATGGACAGAGAAGATTAATTGAACGTTCTTGTCGCTTATTGGCGGTACTGCGCGCACGGAAATTCCCACCTTAAATGTTGGCGTAGGCTCTGATGAATGCGCGAACACATGGTTCTAACGAGTTTTCCAAATCTAGGACTCGCTGAACGACCTAAATGGAGCTTGCGACAACGTCGTTCTGATACCTTAAAAACGAATCCCTCATGAAGTGCTTTTTCATTTGCAATATGGACAACTAAGGTATGTCACTTCTCATCTTCTGATTTAATCCTTGAAACTGCATATTGGAGTCTACTAGACTCCAACTACATTTTCAATTCAAACGGTGTGGAAATTCCTGACCACAGCCGCATTCCCCTTTACGTAAATTTTAATTATACTGTTAGCTTGCCATCATGCTCCTTACAGTCTCAGTTGGTGCCAATACTTTGTTGAGATAGAGGCTAATTAGTCAGTGGTTCAACTAGGGTCTACAGGAACGCAATGTGAAGTTTATGATAGTTTTGCCACACCGGAAATAAAATAGAAATAGTTTTCTTCCTTCAATGCTTATCCAATGTGACAATGAGAATTCATAACATTTTCATTTCCTCTGCATTGATTTTTTATGTGATTTCAAAGTGTATTTGTAATCATCCTGTTAAAATATAAAAAAAATCTACATTAAAAATACCATAAATTTTACTTTTTAAATTCCATTTTTGTGGATCTTCTCGTTTCTATGCATTCTTAAATGAAAATCAAATATAACACACTTTTGAATCATACATATATTTTCCTAATCTTTTGTAACAATAAAAATCTTTGTGGTCCGTGAGACCGCAGTGTGCAGTTTTATGTATCAAAAATAAGTGTGCAGTTGCAGGGTTAAAACAGCGTAACCGTTTAAAAAAATATAAATAAAGCCAAGATATCTGTTTCTTAATGTTACCGAATATACCGAATTGTACGCCGAATATTCTCGAGACTATGACTCGAGATGAAAAAGAAGAAGAATGTGTAAAGTTAGTAACTATCTTATATGTTACCTAGTTAGTAAATCAATTCTATTATGTTTTAATGTTAATGCCAAATAGATAATGTTATTTAGAAAGAATAGCCTCTTCCATTGCAGAAGAATGAAATACTTGATTCTTTGTAGTGACAACGTCTCAACCCAGGTAAAGTCTTCTTTACCTGGTGATGAATATTAAGAATTTCATTTTGTGCTTGATCTTGAGGATACAATGGTCTTCGAAGACTGCAGACTACGCTAATAAAGGCTGACAAATCCTGGTTTGAATCTAGAGAATCCTTTCAACTCTGGCTCAGAAAAAAGAAAAAATGAAGCCTTTCTATGAAATAAATTTGTAGAGCTTCTTCTTTTCGAGTTGGCGTAATTGTGTCTTGGACTCCTTGATTAAAGTCGATACTCTTATTTGTTCTCTTCTATGCCATTATCGTTTCCACCACTTTTCTTCAATATCCGTGAAGAGCTGAACGCAAGTAGTCCTTTCTCTAGAGCCTAAGTTTCCGCATGAATTTGAGGAAGACTTTACTTTCCTTCAGTAATTCTAAGTACTTTTTAAATTAATTTTATTAATAGCATTTGCAGTAAAAATGCATTAATAAAAATGTAACAAACGTAAACAAATAAAAATTATCAATAGTTATATATTTTTCTAAGAAACTAATCCGTGCCACAGTTGTGTACGGCGATCTGAGGATATTACCTATCTTGTCCTGATATTTGGTATTCTCTGTTTATCTGTGGAGAGTCATCTCACGGACTCCTTAAAATAAGCTTCAAACGCAGTAAGGAATCCCGGCAAGTCCGTGAATTTCCTGGGCTCCGTAAGACGAACTCATTTGTTCTAGTGTTGCTTATGACGACCCATTTTGCGCTCCTGCAAATAATGCGTTGCTATGCCACTTTGGACAACTGTAAGAATTTCCATGATGTACTCACCATGCTTCTATTACAAACGAATGTTGTGATACCTATTTTTTGTATCAGAATAATTACAATGGATGATGGTAAGACCAGTTACACAAAGACGTAAATTTACTGTTGCGAAGTGCGTGGTCTGCGTAATAGATAATTACGACCATGCTTCAACTGGTTCTAACATGCGTACGGACGATTCAGGTTTGGAAGCACCGCCGACACAATTGCTCTTCCAAAGCAGGCACAATGTGCTGGAAGCGAGAGAGTGGAGAGTGAAGTTTCTCGGCGATCGTGAGGAGATTAAACGGCACCGATCTCTGCATGGAACAACTCGCCCTCTCCTTTCTATAGCTCACCCGCCCAATCGTCTTCCCGTTCAATCGCCCGCCCGTTCATCTACTCTACTACTCTCCAAACCACCAAACCCACGCCCCCGCTCACACCCAATCCCCTCCAACCCCCCCCCCCCCCCCCAACTCCCCCCTCCCCGACTCCCTCCCGGCTGGCCCCCCCAATTCTCCACCCGACTGTCCCCCCGGCTGCCCCCTGGCTGCCCCCCCCTCCCCGACTGTCCCCCGACTGTCCCCCGACTGTCCCCCGACTGTCCCCCGACTGTCCCCCGACTGTCCCCACTGTCCCCCGACTGTCCCCCGACTGCCCCGACGCCCTCGATTTCCCCCGACTGCCTGACCTCCACTCGTCCCCGGCCCCCTTCGATTCCACCCGACTGCCTGACCATCCACTCGTCCTCCGGCCCAACCAAACATTCGCTCAATCCTTCGGCCCAATCGCTCAATCATCCAACTGCCCGCCCACCCTGCCGTTTAACCACCCACCCAACCGTTCTCCCAGCCGCTTCCCTAACAAAACGCCAACGGAAACGGCGAACTTCCAACGCCCACCTACCCTCTCACCCACTAACCAATCACCGACAACGGTGTGGGGAGCGCAGACACCGGTGACAGGTCGGGAAGCAACGTTTTACCAGAAGAATGACATTAGCAGCCAGAGCTAGACCTTGGGCGCTCTTGTGCTGGTGAAGTGGGATCTAGGCCTCTGAGGAGAGGGTGGGAAATGGAAGGACAGGGCGGTCGGAGAGGGAGGAGAGGGTTGGTGGCAGGGGGACCTTAGCGTCCCAGATCCTCTGAGGGCCTGCCCTGTTTTACTTCCGGAGGAACCCTCTCTATTTCGCTTCTTTGATCGAGTGGCCGGGCAAAGAGATTTGAGTTTCGGAAGTCGATGATTTGGAAGTTGACTTCGTCTTATTTGCTTCCTTAATAAGTTGTGCGCAATCATTCTTGAACCGTTAGGAGCATGTGTTATTTCTTTTATGTCTCATCTTTCCTCTAGTGATGTTTTTGCATACTGGTTCACAAATTCGTATTTTATTTATGGTATTGTCTAAATGTGATCTAATATAATAATAATATAATAATAATAATAATAATAATGTCTTTATTGTATGGCGGGCTTGGAGCCATCAGACCTGCTCTGTCACATAATCTTATATAAATTGTAATGTGGTAGATAAAACAAATAAAAAGTGAGTGATACAAATATTATTTTAAACACAACTAATAAGAAAGTAAGAACTGCAGTTTAACAGACGCAAAAATATTGTGAAAGAAATTTAAACACACAATTGCATTTGACAATATAACACTGGAAATTGGATCTACAATTTTAAATGAGTGTCAGCTGCGCGTGCTGCATACGTCTGCGCCCTGCTTGGCACCAAGTATTCACCGCGTGCCACTATAATCTATACCTACCCGCTATGACGTTTAAACAATCTCTAGAATTCATTGGAAAGAATCTTTGCTTATTAATGGAAGTAAAATTGCTAGGGAAGTCAACGTCATTGGTTCTGGCCAGCCATCATATTCATTTTCAAATAATATTTTGGAAAATAGTTTTTTCAATATAGCTTTTCTCGTAAAATTAGAAGCTGTCGTGACCGCCCGCGCGCATTTGAAGGAGCCGCCGCCGAGTGACGTCAGCGGGGCGTTTCCGCCCCTGGCGGGAGAGGAAGGCGACCGGTGCGAGCCGGCCTGGACTGTCCGCGCGCGGCCGTCACGCTCGAGCAAGCGGGTAGGGACTCGCCACCGCCCCTACTCCGCGGCTAGTCGGCAGGCCGCTAGCCTTAGAGGGCTATAAGAGGGTTCCGACCCGACGCCAGGGGAGATAGCGAGCGACGGTGTTAGCGACTGGGTTCTGGCGAGTGACTTGAAGAGTGAAGAGTGGTGATGGGCTACGACGACGACCTGTGCAACGTAAGAGGAACTGTCTAGTGGATATTCGACGACTCGGCTGCTTTTCGGACTTCTGGACAACGGTAACACGGCTTCGCTTTTGGTACACTACTGGTGATACGGAACTTCGGCAATTGTACCTGGTCTTGAATAAAAATCTTGCCTTTTGATTGGATACTACAGAAACTACTTTACAATTTATGTATATAATCTTCGGGTTATAATGTGCTACTTATAAAAAGGCTATATTTGTAAAATTCATAGTTCTATCTGTACAGAGGAAGTCACAATTTTCATTACAGTCCTTTTTATCAATTTTTTATTAAAGAAATGCAAACATTGATTCGAGCTTTGATTCACTGTTGAAAAGTCAGCTACAATAAAACCGCAAGCTCCGTGCTTCAGAAACAGTTCATTCCTGGCTGATTTCAATCTTTGAAAAAGTGTTGTTTATTGCAATAAATTAGGGAAGTACTGACATGAAGATACACGATTCAATATTTCCAGGATCCATCCTTTCCAGGATATATGCCTTGAAGCAAAGTATATCCAAGTTCGGCTCAAAATATCTGAAATTCCTGATAGGTGAATTCTTTTACTACTCTTTTCAAACTTCATATGAAAATGGGTAAATAAAGATAATATTTGCACTGAAATTGAATTTCAAACACTATCGTTTTGTAAGTTCAAAATAAACTTTTACACTTTTAAAATAATATTAAATTATTATATTAAACTATACATTATAATATTAATATTAATAAAATGGATTAAAGAAAACAATGCAGGAGTTTTACATTTCTCGCGTAGTTGATTATGAATTGTACTTCCTTTATTAAATGTGAAACTGACAGAATCGGCAGAATATTTTGAATCTTCATTTCCATTACTTAATAACTCAGATATTTCATTCTGAATAATCATTTTAAATATGTAAATACCCAATGAAATAAAGTTTCCAAGGATTTCTTTTCATTTGAGCAAACAAACATTAAGTTATAAATGTGTAATATAAATTGTAACGAGTCAACATTCCATTTATACCTAACATCAAGAAAAAATATGTGCACGGCTTACTTGGGGCTGAGATACAGATTGGCAAGATCAGACACTATGCTGACGGACATACGCGAAATATAAAATGAACAACTAGAACAAAGGTAGACGTCTCGCTGAACGGACAAACGTTTGTAGTATTGAAAGATGGACGAAAGTTTTATGTCGTAAAAGGTAGAAAATTAAAGAAAAATCGAATGTCTTGAAGTATTGACAAGGAATATACGAGTTAGAATGTTGAACAGATTTAAAGATTTGGGAATGTAGATGATGTTTTGACGTATTGTGAATTTAAGCAAGAAGGTACGTTTTAAAGCATAAACAGACTGTGGATATTCAAAAAACTTTTAGGATTGGGTTTGTTTTTCTTTTCATTTATCAGTTGTGTAAAGATTATTTCCATTTTTATTACTGTTATTTTTGTAAATAAATGTTTCTTGAAATTGGAAAGGATTTTTCAATATAATAAAAAGCAAGTTGCCATTGTTCAAATATAGAATGTATACCGTAGAATCATCGGTCATACAAGAAAGTAAATGAATTTTTCTGTTCTATTTGTGCATCTAATTCATTGAAGGAAAAAATAAGAACCATCACAATATCTAAGTTTTTCACACCAGTTGTAGTCGAAGAAGAAAGGAGCAAGCAAACCTTAAGTGATAAATGTGTTTTTCAAACCTGTTGTAGTTTTTCGTGCGTTTGAGGTTCCAGTTTTGAATTTGATCGATAGTGGTAGTCGGCGCCAATCATTGACGGACAAACTTGGTTTCCTCTTTGTTCTATCCTTTCCCCTTCCACACACTTACCCGTACATGCTCTACACTACCACACATGGCGGGAGCTTTTCCCGTCCCGGCTAGGTGGTTCTCCATTGGGGAGGGGGAGGACTACCGGAAGGGGGAAATCTCCCTCAAGTCGACGGGGCGATCGGCACCTGATCTCACCATCCAGCGTGCAGGAACACCTCCCGCGATAAACATTCACTTCCCAAATGGAACTAATGACTATTGCATTTGACGTGCCAATCAACCACTGAACTCTCTCCCTTCTCCCTTGCCTCCCTCTCTTTCTCTGTCTCGCACACACGTTGCTCGATGTTACAGTTTTTAAACGGTTGTATTACATTAACATACAGTATGTCAGTAATATTTACGCGGTGAAAAGTGAAATTATACGATGAACAACTTCACAATAAATCCAATCGTGTACGAGCATCGTCTAGCCGAATTCTGCAAGTGACATTTTCACAGGGTTCTCGCGTCTACATGTCTGTTGTGGACTGAATCAGAATGGTGTTGATGGCTTTGCGATCATTTCACGTCCCCAGGCCAGAGCTGTGTGTTCCGCACACACGGACGGTGCCTTCCGCGCCCGGGGCCCTAGTCTTCCGGCTTGCGCACCGCTGGCTGCGTGTGCGCTGGTCGGAGGGCAGCTATGCGTTCTCTCTGCCGGCGCACAATGGCGTTTGCCTGGAGCGCTAATCGCGCAGCGCCGCCCTAGTGAATGGAGGCAAATAGTCGAAGGTCAGTGTCAGTGTTGAGGTGAACATTAAGCTTTGCGGTTCCATTGAAAATTTCCCCCAAATCGTTGTCAACTTTCATGGGGTTCAAAATAAATACCTCAGAATAATTACTCAAGTCCCATGGTTTGTTTCAAATCTACAGTTGCTCAAAGAATTAAATATTCCCTACATAATCCCGTTCATTACCAAGATCTTTAGCGAATTCTACTCGTACATCAACCAAAATGACTGCCTATCCCATTTGAACGTCGCTCAAACCCCAGATTCCCGTACAAGAATTAAAAACAGGTTCCCAATTCAAGCTTTCTTGAACATGCAGATCGAGCTGGAGAATAAGTAAGGCGCTTCATGAGCTTCCTTATCCTGAGTAGTCAGTTTTTAGAATTAAGTTAGTTTTTAAGGTTAATTTAAGCCACCAACACACACATGTAAAAGAACAATATTGCTGATCTATGTATTTTGAATGCCAATAAAAATAAAAATAAAAAAACTTTCACGGGCGTGCGCATCATAAAAGAAGAGAGAGGCCAGCTGCATTTCCCGGACCACGAATTAAATTTTCACTCAATTTTTGTAATGTACTTTGAGGTGTCGGTTTGTGAAATTCATTCCAACATAGTCGCATTTATTGATATTTTGTGTTTGGTACATGTATTTTTCGATACTTTAAGTTGTCGCTTTTAGCCAGTCGCTAGCCAGCCGCCGACCCGGAGACTACCCCGACGACGCTGCCGCCATGAAGATGTCCACCGCAGACGTGGACGAAACGTTTGGCTCTTCAATGGCAACTGGACCACGGCCTACCAGTCCGGAAACTTTCACTAATATTGACTTCGGCCGTGAAAGCCTAAAATGCAATGGAAGTAGAATTTGACGTCCGTGCCAAGAAATAAATAAATCATTTAAAAAAGTCTGATAGATTAGCATGTACTCCGCTTCTGACGGCAGGTTTTCCCCTTCAGGCTTTTGTTTTTTGCTCAGCCGTACCTTAAGGTCTCTTTTTCGCGGCTTTGATGCTATGGAGAGACCATTTGCGGTGAATACCAGTATTCGAAAGGTAAGAAGGTGGTAGGAAGTAGGTATTGTAATGGGTTAAAGGCTTTCAACCTAGCCACGTAGTATCAAGTTATCTAATTTGTCTGTGAAATAATTACCTATTAAATAAAAAACAACTTTTTGCGAGTTGTGATCTATGTGACCTCTCCTGCGCCCGTCACTGCGGCGAAGGGAAAGTGCCAGCTCGGGATGGAAATTCGGCCACTGAACGGGCGAGCACCGATGACGCAGGTAATCGGTAGTCAGGCGGCCGTGGCAGAAGCGACCGCCGCCGCCGCTCAGTGTCGTTCTACGGATGAGCTCGCTGGGGTTATGGCCGCTGCAATGGCATAATTTCGTTTGCGGCCCACATCGAACGCATAGCAATCAACAAAACTAAACACTAAAAGCATTGTACATGGGTCGAAATGGGACCTCTGCGCTTGATGTTTTATATCCGGAATTATTATCGGTTGCCAGTTTGTATGTGCTGCTATCCATAAACAAACCTATTATCTCACATTTTTTAGTATCCAAGAGAAGAAAAATATCCAGTAGTGTGAAAAGTCATGGTGGGTTGATTATTCAAAAGTACACCAGCGCTTGACAAGGCAAATGTGATGTTAGTTCTTTTAAATGTTTATACGGCAATGAGAGCTAAAAGCATATCTTCAACAAGACATTAAAGACATAAAAGCATACGAAGAATTGTATTTTGACTATTCGTTGTTCACGACCAATGAAAGGTAGAGTGAAAAAAATTGTTAGACGCAAATAATAGTGAAAAGACGCTTTGTACTCATACATGTGTTTTGGATATTGTGATATGCGAATGTAACTGACGGGTTATCTTTGAACCTATATATCGTCATTGCGTATCATTGCACATTGTCATTTCAACATGTGGCGTATGAACGGGATGATCATGCTTTTGGACGTTAAATTGATTTTTGATGAAACGCACGGCAATAAGCCGAGCTTCGATAGTTACCACTGATGCTGGCAACAAGTAAGGGCTTGCGTTTCATGAGAATATTTTTTTTCAGCACTTATTCACAGAAATTAGTTCTCAGTGTCTGTTCATGAGAAATTGTTACTTTGCGGGTCGCGACGGGCAATGTCGACTTTGCCGTACGAGTTCCGCGATGACGTCATGACCATACACGTGTCCAAGGAGTAAACGTCGAAACTTCGAAAATAAGGTCTTAAGACAATATTATGCATATTTTATCTAATAAACTCCTGGGATATTCCGAATGTCAGAAAAAAACAATCAGTTTACACAATTCAACTGCTTTTTTTTATTTTTATTTGTGGGTTATTTTCCTTTTGAACAAATGAACTGATGAGCCAAAAACAATGGTACAGCCATGCGTATTGAAATAAAGATATCTGGAACCAATCAGAATAAGGCGCTCCGGTCAACAACGGCTATACAAGACAAGCAGAGTCTGGAACAGTTGTAAGATCAATTACTGCTGCTACAACGGCAAGTTAGCACGATTTAAGTGAGTGTGAACGTGGTGTTATAGTCTGTTCAAGAGAGATGGGACATAGCATCTCCGTGGTCGCGATGAAATTTTGATTTTCCCGTACGACCATTTCACGAGTGTACCGTGAATTCCGGGAATGCGGTAAAACATCAACCTCCGGCATCGCTGCGGCCGCAAAAACGATCGTGCAAGAACGAACCGACAACGACGGAGGAGAAACATTACACGAGACAGAAGTGCAACATTTCCGCAAATTGCTGCAGATTTAAATTCTGGGCCATCAACAAGTGTTAGCGTGCGAACCATTCAACGAGACATTATCGATATGGGGTTTCGGAGCCGGAGCCACATATGTGTACCCTCGATGACTGCACGAAACAGAGCTTTACGCCTCGTTTGGGTCCGTCAACACAGACATTGGTCTGTTGATGACTGGAAACACGTTGCCTGGTCTGGCGAGTCTCGTTTCACATTGTTTGGAGCGGATGGACGTGTACGAGTATGGCAACAACCTCATGAATCCATGGTCCCTGCATGTCAACAGGGGACTGCTCAAGCACATGCAAACTCCGTGATGGTATGGGGGTGCAGTTGGTAATATGAGACCCCTGATACATCCAGATACGACTCAGACTGGTGACACGTACGTAATCATACTGTCTGATCACCTGCACCCATTCATGTCCATTGTGAATCCCGACGAACTTGGACAATTCAATGCACAGCAGGTCAATGCGACAGCCCACACGTCCGTGATTGCTACAAAGTGGCTCTAGCAACACTCCTTAATTTAAACATTTCTACTGGCCATCAAAATCCCCAGACATGAACATTATTCAGCAACATGCTGTTCAGAAGCCTTGCAATGAGCTATTTAGAAGAGATCTCCACCCCCTCGTACCCACAGGAGTGTATGGACTGCCCTGCAGGATTCATGGGGTCAATTACCTCCCGCACTACTTCTGACATTAGTTGAGTCCATTCCACGTCGTGGTACTTCTGCTTGCTCGCGGGGACCCTACATGATATTAAGTAGTGTATCATTTTTTTGGCTCTTCAGTGTTCGTATATTCATTTCTTTTGTAAATAATAAACAATTTACATGTTTCTGGAGTGTTTATAGGTTTATGCAATGCAACGTTTTGAATAAAAATATTTTTTCATTTGGAATTTTTCCTTTGGTATTCTAGAAGTTTATTAAACAAAATATGCTTTAAATTGTCTTAAGAGCTTATTGTCGAAGTTTCGACGTTTCCTTCCTGGACTCCCTGTATAACACAATTGGGAGTTGCAAAGTAAACTAAAGTACTGATGCATGGTCATTCTCGCGACACTCGGATTTGAGAACAGGATACGGGCTCCAACAATGGACCTGCCCTAGCAAAGTTGCTAGTGGTTTTCATTGCGTTCCAGGTGGTTTTGTCGAGGCTACGATATGAATACGTATTCATGATCGGAAATATAGGTATGAGAGATCTGCTGTGCCTAACACATAGTACATGTGAAGACGTATCGAGCCGTAAAATGTTTTTATATATACATTTTGCTGTCCTTTTAGAGAAAAGGTGCTGTTTCTATCTGGTGAACCGGTTTACGATTATCAGTTTGTTCTGTTTGTTAAAGGTATATAATGTTAAATAACCTGCGTTTAACGGGTCACTTTTATTGTTTGTTCTTAAAATTATATAATGTAACATTATTTTGATAGGTATTTATCCAAGAATTCTACAATATACTTATTTTTAAAAGGAGAAAGTTTCGTAGTTCCTTTCCTCCTTTACGATTGAATTGTAAAACGATGTCTTGAATAAACGAGTGAAACGAGTTGTGAATTAAAATTCAAAGTTAACTCTAAATATATTTTTGAACACCCACGTAATGCTTTTTATATATTATATTTTTTCCTATTGATGTTCACTTGCTTTTAGATGCCAAAACATTGTTATATGCACTTCGGGGTGGTTTCTATGCATTAAGTAAAGAATATTGTGTTTTATTCTTTAAATTTCTGAATGGTGGCGAAAAAAATCTCAATAAATAAAAAAACTCGAATGAACTATACAAAAACGCAAGAGAGTCGTCAATTAATGAAACATTTTAATAGCTTTTCAAAACAGGGAGGGAAGAACATAAATCTTATTTTTAATATACATAGTTAGTTTTTATTATACATAGTTTCTCTGTCTGCCATGATGTTATTTTTCTCCTTTATTTCATTGAATAAATTGCCATTCTTATTTTGAAAGTCTACCAAAACAGTTCAAAAAACCGTAATGTTTAGAATACAAGATTTTACTAATGGCTAGCAGTTTACAATTAATTATTGTTACGTTATTTAGAACGTTGTGCACAGAGAAATTCATACATATTACTAAACGAACGTGGAAAGCATTGAAAGTTTGTGTTCGGAATAGAACCCCAGGCTTGCAGTATTGCCAAATCGAATGTGATGGCCTCTAGCAAAGTATGGCCGTATCTGAGGCAGCATGAATCAACATGGCTACAGTCTCGCGTTTTGAGAATTGATTGATTGATTGATTTTTTCGTGTTTCCAGGCGCGTTAACTGCTTCGGTCATTAGTCCCGTCAGTGTAGAGCATGTTTTTTCTCGGGAGATGGCGGTGATCTTCCCTCGCTGGGTGACGAGATCCGGCACCGACCTACCGTCGGCTAGTGGGGTTTCCCCCTAACCAGGACTCTCACACCAGCTGGGCACCGCCCCAGCTGGGACAAGCTCCAAGCTCCCGATCGCTCTCCCGGAATATGTAGTAGTGTGGTGCATGTTAGTGTAAATATGTGTGTAAGGGGAGAGGATAGGACAAGGAAGAGGAAGGACAGATCGCGCGCGGTCCGTGGCCCGTTTGCTAGGGTACTGATCCGGCATTCGCCTGGCGTTGATCGGAGAAACCACGGAAAACTACCGATCAGAGCAGCCGGCCGCTAGAATTCTCCTCCAGACAGCGGCTGAATTCGACCTAGCTGAAAAGCTAGTGTCGAAAATCCTGCCGCCATCAGGACTCGAACCTCGGACCTCCCGGACAGAAGCGCTGCAATGACATCAGTTGATGCAGTGATCTACTGCTACCCGTCGTTTTGAGAATGATCCCAAGAGTATAAACTTATAATTTTCTGTGGCGACTTGTGCTTTTCGACGGCTAGTCCGCGTTGAGCGCGAATGGGACGGCGCGATGGGAACAGTGTCGGAGGGCGGGGGCGGGAGTGGCTGTGCGGCTGAGTGATGGCTGCTATCTCCGAGCGGCGGCGCGGCGTCGTGCCTGCGGCTGCGTCCCCGCCGCGACCGCGTGGGCGGAATAATTCCCGAGCGCAGCGCCCCGGGCGGCGCACAATGGGCCAGATCGCGAGGGCAGCCGGACATAATACTCTACAAAAAATGTAGAATCTCTGTCATGCCACCTATTTAATAATGTAATAACAAGGACATCAATACACGCTGTGCTGACATAAATCGTTCTAAAGGAGAGGAAAATAATCCACAATAGGCTTTTTCATACAATTTCTTCATAACAAAAGATTGATTAGTACAATAAGCAACTGAATGATACAACGGAGGTTGTATTGATTTAAATAATTAGAATTGATGATAAATCAGTACTCATTTATCAGTACATCAGTCTTCAGGGTCAACGTTGGTGCTTTACCTTTGCTCGACTCTGAAACCTCTGTTTCCTCTCATTGGTGACATTATTACTTAAAGTAAGTTTATTGGGTGCTCCTGTTTTGCAGTTAAGATTGTGTGATCAATTATTATTTCAACCACGTATATTATTTGATGGATTGTAATAACAGTTGAATCAATGCTTTAAGTTATACCTAATATTAGAACCGTCTATCCAAATAGAATGTGACTTTTGAATTTTCCCCCCTAACCGAGGGTTTTGTCTTACTGCGGGAGCCTAAAGCATTCTATGTATTTTCATGATACTCTAAAAAGTGTGTTAAGTAAAAATGTGCATGTTTACGCCCAACGTAATATATGAATGAATGCTTTCATTACTATTATTCCGATTTCAATGCGAGTGATGAGAGATCCAGTACAACGCAACCCGTAATTTTGAAGAGAATATTTAGACCAGGGTTAACCAACTGGCGTTCCGTGCTGCCATTTACTGAGGCCCGGAAAGGTTATTCGTCAAAAGTGGGCGTCCCTTACATCCATTCCCAGCGAGAACGTACGTCCGCCCCGAGAGCACGCAACCTGTCGGCGATAACACCTCCTTAATGAACAAAATTGCTTGTTTAGATTTAATACTTTTTATAGTAAATTCAGAAATTGAACATCTTCCCATTGTGTCTCACTGCTTTTTGCTTGGTAGGGCCTGATATCACGCATGGTTCCATTTTTCCCTCCCGTTTCGGAGCGGCCGGGCAAACTATCGAGAACAACAAGGAAAAGTCAGATGTGGATGACCTGAGTACTGCAAATATGGCCCGCAACCATATTAAAGGTTTTAACCGGTAGCGGTAGCTCAGTGCATCAACTGATGTCTCTGCAGCGCCTCTGACTGGGAGGTCCTAGGTTCAGTCCGACAGGGCAGATTTTCGACACTAGTTTTTCACTAGGTCGAATTCAGCGCTGCTGGAGGAGAATTCTAGCGGACGGCTGCTCTGATCGGTAGTTTTCCGTAGTTTCTCCGATCAGCACCAGGCGAATGCCGGAGCAGTACCCTACCAAACAGGCTACGGACCGCGCGCGATCTGTCCTTCCTCTTCCTTGTCTTATGCTCTCCCCTTACACACACACACTTACACTAACATGCACTACACTTCCACATATTCCGGAAGACCTGTCGGGAGATTAGGGCTTCTCCCGGTTGGGGCGGCGCCCCGCTGATGGGAGAGTCCTGGTTAGGGGACACCCCACTACCGGATGGTAGGTCGGTGCCGGATCTCGCCATCCAACGAGGGGAAAATCACCGCCATCTCCCGAGAAAAAACATGCACTACACTAACGGGACTAATGACCGAAGCAGTTGACGCGCCCGGAAACACGAAAAAATCAATCAATCAATTAAAATAATTGTCTATGTGCTTCTCTTTGTTTGTTACACTTTTTGGAATAATTATAAATCTGTCTTATAACTACGCGTTGTAAGTATCACAAGAATTGATAAATTCTTCTGATATATTAGAAACCAAACGATAGCATTGATTATCATAATAGGAATTTCATCTATAAGGAACGTTTACCTATCTACCACAAAACCACTATGTTAAAAGAAACGATATAAAAATGACATCGCGGGTTATACTTTGAAAATTTGCTTAGTATAAGCTATTTCCATACAGTTGGTCCCATTTATTCGTCCATTATTTATTTGTCACATTATCATGATTATGTGTACTTTATCCGTAAGTATTCTTATATTTGAAAGGTCTTGCAAATAATACGACTGAAAACTAATATTTAAAATGGTTGAATTCGGCGGAGTTATATTCTTGTCACTTAGTCCTTTCCATTAAGTTTTCTTTACGCAGATGAATCCTCACAAAATATTGTGATTACATCGCTGAACAGCATTCTTCTCTTTTTGAGTGCAATAGTGAGACTTCCCTGCCAAGAAGCGGACAGCTTCAACCCTCAAAATGGGACTCTTTACAGCACTATCAGCCAGCCTTCGTTCCGCGCCACACTCGTCCCCTATCTCGGATGCCCTTAACCCCTGCGGACGACAGCAGTGACGAGCATTTTACTGTGTCGAAGCGCGGGCGACCGCGGAGGTTGACGTTTTACAGTGCCGAGCTGCTGCTGCTGCTTCCCCTCTGTTCAATTTGGCGCCGTCGTGCACACTCGCCTGTCACACACACACACACACACAAACACACACACACACAGCGGCCTCCTGCTTCTTCGGCGGGAGCCTCTTTGCCTTTAAAGGCAGCGGTGACGACGTGATGTAAATTTAAGAGCAAAATAACGCCGTCCTCTGCTGATAGAGTGCTTACGGAGAAATATCCGCACTCGCATTAGCATTTTATTGGGATTTTTCTGGAACGCTGGTTCCCTGCGCAAAAAAGAAGTGGTCTCCTTGCGACCGCGTGAGAGCGTTGGTTTGGAGTTTGCGGTCAGAAGGGCGCCTTTAGCTCTTTTTCTTTCCTTTATGCACGCTGCACCTTCATGGGGAGCCTTCGAAGCTTTTCGTTTCCGTTTCTACGCATCGAATTTAAGATGAGTTATGACGGTGATCTGAAGAAATGTGTCTGCTCTTGTCGTGCATGTAATGAAATATTCCAAAGCAGTGCAGCCATAAGGAATTATTCAAAGATTTATTAAGGAATATATCCATATAAGCGATGAATAACGGCTGAGTTCCATGGTAGTTTTGGAGCACCGTTCGATACATTCAAACTCTCCTTATCATGACTTCAATATCTTCTTTATATATTCAAAAGACGAATGCATGGAAATATTTCTTTGACCCCGGCGAATAAGCTAAGTCAACTATTTGCCCAAAATGAGAGAAGTGTTCACCTACAGGATTCTCTTAATTATTTTCTGTGTTATATTATCAGATATGTTAAATTAATTCTAACTGCTGACTAAAATCAGCTTATGTTTATTTTCAAGCATAAAGTAAATTTTATCAAATCGTAAAGACTGTCTGTTCATGAGAATCTTGACAACGTATTTTGATAGGATTTTAACTGAAAGGTGCAGTATTTTGTCGGGCATAATTTAGACTACATTTGAGATCAGAATTTTCTTTTGTATAAAAATTGTTTCCTTTTTTATCCAAATACATAGTTTGCTCCCGACTTTAATGAAATTTTCTACCCTTAACTTCAAAAACAAAAAAAGTTATCGCCTACCTGATTTTTCGTGAAACTATTTTCGTACACTATCCTATCCTTTGAAATCGCTAGTAAAGTTTACAGGCTTCAGTTTCTCTCAAATATCTCTATCTCAATGAAAAAGTGATTTAAACGTCTCAATTACAAATAACAAATCATCCTGTTTAAGACTCAATTACACTGAAATCGCGGCCTAGTTTCACACAAAAAAATTACTTTTAATGAAAATATATCCTTTTTTATAGTATCTAAAAGAATTTTTATCTGTAACACACAAATATTTTTAACAGGAATATGTCATGAGTATACATTACGATAAATAAGTGTAGAGATTTATCACAAGAACTGCGCTTTAACTTGAACTCCAAAAGTGACTATCAAGGTTTGTGTCTGCGCAGTACTAGTTTTTAAATGTGTAACTAAAACACACTACAAATGAGAATTAAAATGCTCGTAATTACTTCGCGTTTTCCTATTTTTATTGGTAATGTTTATTTCCATTGTTTTGTTATTGAATTCATTACCATGACTCATAAATAGTCCAGATTTTCAGAGGTGGAGCAATTTTCTTACATTTGAAATGAAGGAATTTTACAATTGAATGTGCTTTTCGCATACTTGACAATTTCTTGCCATTCTATAAGATTTATAAAATAAACATTAAGTGAATAAATATTATATCTACCTCAACTGCCTCTTATGTCACATTATTTTTAGCGACTTTGTAATGTTTTTGTTCCTATTTTATAATGTGATATAGAAGGAAATTTAATGTGTACTTCAGTTTAGTATCTCTCGAACGTTTGACCATTGAACTCGATCAATTTCATATGAAACAAAATAAAAGGTGAAATTCATATAGACCTTGAAACAATTGTTTTTTCATATATTTATCTCTTCCTTTTTGTAAGGTTCTGATGTTTGATTTGAAGTAGTCAATTTAATTTCTCATGTATTGGTTAAAATGCATACATTAATATGCTGACTCAAAGAGAGAAGATGAACTAGTTTTATCTCTAAAAACTTGAAACTGGACACTTTTAGTAATGAGTTTCCTTCCTAAATTCTATAAAACTAGCGTACCCCTAGGATAACTCTCACATGTTAAACCCCACCCTCTTCCCTATTTTTTTCATTTCAATATTAAGCCTGTAATACACATTTTTCTTCAAGACCTTCTCATCCTCCGTCACTTGTTCTAGGTCTCTTTGTATTTGATAACAATGAAATATACCCTTGTCAGTTGAAACTATTTCTATTTAATATTATTACCGAGAAGATATATACCCTCGTGTAATGTCGATTCATTGATTTAATTTCACATATTGTTGCAGATGCTATAGACAATGAACAGGTGGGGTAGAATCAAGAAGCGTCTAACCATTAAAAATGTAATAGAATGTTCAAGAAGATTTCATCTTGTGAATTACAATGTGAGGAACGTTTCTTTAAAACCTTTGACCTCAAAATTTTAGTTTTTAAGGTCTTAAAACGCTTCATTTAGGAATTATTTAACGAAAGATTAAAAAATGCTAATACATTTTACAGGTTGCATTGGTTGAATATTTATGTTGTTTTTTGTTTTTTTTTTGTTTTGTTTTTTTCAAAAAAATTCTTCATATTTATAAAGCCAAAATGCAATTCGTCACATCGCCGTGAAATTGTCATTCTTTAGAGACCTCATTTATAAATATTAGTTTCTTGTAAGAGCCGCAAAAGGTATGTATACCACTGAAATACTATAGGAGTCGATAATCTTTAGTATTATGTATTTATTGGCACTAGTTATCGCATACAGTACATCGAATTCTGAAGCGGTTGTACTCTCAAAAAAAAAAGTTGGTCTTTCAAACTGAAAGTAGCCGAGTCATAAACCAAGGTTTCATGTTGCGTGGCCCTTCCGTTATGGTTCCGTTCGTCCTGCTGTTGCGGGAATTTTGTTGCGGGTTATATGGCAGGGACGAGCGAGCGATCCGTTTATGCCATCAACACCATTCGAGCGAAGGGGCTCTTCGGGAAGAGATGTACGCTGATGGAAGTCTGAAAAGAGGCCCTTGAGCACACATTCGCCTGAAAGGTATCCTCTCATGTTTTGATCATTAAAATCACGAAACCCACAGTGCCCGTTCAGACACTGACCTCAAAGAGTAGAAGTTACCCATTCTCAAAAATGCAAATGGTTTGTACCTACGGGTGAACCAATACAAAATGAATGGAAAATGATGATTGAATATTCCAATGAAACTATGTTCAAAAATATACTTCAAGAACACGTTTATTCCCCATAAACGTGATACTTCATTCCTATGCTTCAAATCACAGTCTTTCATGTATACGTATGTGTCATAGGATTTTTGGCTTTAAATGTCTTATTCAAGCGTCTAAAATAGAATATTAAATGACAAAAAGAAGCTGAATATAATATACTTAATAGTAAGAAAAAATTCAATTTTTATCAATTCCTTTGGAATTAAAACTCTTTGATGAATGACATAAGCCTGAGAAAGAATTATAAATAATAATGTAAATGATAATATATTTTTAATGATACAGACCATGGGATGACGCCATCAGTCTCTCTACATTTTTCTTTTCTGTATATACGTCATATTGTTTTAAAACACGGCGGTATTTTTAAATGAAGGAATTTATTGTTAGTAGAACCTATTTCATCTGTCCGGCAGCTGGAAAAGTTGCCTTCCTCTTTTTGCATTTGTCCTTGCAGCTGAAAAAGTTACATTCTTTTCACATTTTCATTTGAAGATGTGTTAGCTGTAAAGCTAACAAAAAGGAGAAAATTTATAGCGACTTTCCACACAGACCTGCCACATTTGAAATCTTTGTGGATATCTAATTAATCTCAAGTCTGTAGTCCTTGGATTCACTTGGTATCTGGGAAAATAAGATCAGATCGCTTTGGCCGCCGAAGGCCGTCGGCCTCTCGCAACAATGAGTTGCGGGAAGAAATAAAAGAAGTCATCTTCGTCAACATATCAGCTTTATTAAGATAGCCGGCTTTCGACGGCTTTGCCGTCATCGTCAGTCTCGCTGCTGTCGGCAAAAGTCGAGCGAACTGATATGTTGACGAAGATGACTTCTTTTATTTCTTCTTATAAGAACGTCAACAACATCCAATCAGAATTCCCACAATGAGTTGCGGGTTGCTCATGTTACGAGCGGTGATTATATTATTTATCGGGGCCTGTTTGAAACATATTTTGTGTGCGTGCGCGTTTGTTTTTAAATTACTAAAGGAATAGGAGAGCTTTCGGTAAGTGTTTAATATAACGCCAAAAGAGAGCTGCAAGATGTTTTGCATATTGAACTTAGGTTGTAATTAAATAAGAGCGCCATTTTGATTACCTACTTATAGTGCCGCTAAACGAAACGGAAACGTTTTATTATGTATTAATCACATTAAGATTTATGAAATATACATAAGATACATAAAATGCAGAGAAATTTTCGTGTATGTGGAAATTTTCGTTTTCTCATATAGCGTTAAGAACATCTTTATGCTCTGTTTTCTCTGATTCTGAAATTACTTCACTAATATCACTAATAAGGATAATTTCTCTGTAATGGTGTCGCTGTCGCTTGTCAACTCTCGCTGTAAATTGCGAATGAATAAGACTGGATTACAATAGTAATCCAGGCGACCACTGAAGGGTTAATTTAATGTTACTCTCAGGGTTCACAGACAATGGCATATCCAAAGATCTCATATTCTCTCTACGACTGCCGATTATACTGCCAGTGGGGTCTCAAAGACGTATCGTACGTTAGCTCTCTCGCTCTCGGAGATTTGCGAACTATACAAGTTTCTCTCATGCTTCAAACACCAATTTTTCTTCACGACGTCTACGAATTGAGCTGGGACCTGAAATATAATTTTAACAGAACTCGATGACTTGTAGACGCCGGTGATTTCTTTAGCAAGCCGGTCCGTCAGAGCCTGTCCGTTGTTGTTAGTGAAGACGGGAAGAATTTCGAGAAGCTGAATGATCCCGTAAATGATGTATTACATTTCAATGTCTGATGATGGAGATATTGATTTAGATACTAAAAATATTAGTTATTACCAAACTTTTATATTCTGTGCTTGTGCAATGGCATGTTTAGAGAAAAAAAAAGGATAATATATTTCTTTTAATAAAAAAAAATTTTTTTCATTGAATATCCTTCCTCCAGTATGTTGAAAATGATAGTTTACTATTGAAAAATTGTTGCAAGAATGGCCACATAAAATTTAGGTTTCTCTTTTTGAAAAAAAAGTCAATGAAATTCACTGTAAGTTTTAAATAGCATTGGAGTTGTAGCTACAAGTTTATGTAGCTACATATACACAAGATAATGCATTATGCAAGTTTTCTAGTTTATTAACTTCTATTTCCACTCATAAACATTTGTTTGGATATTTTATTGCATAATTCTTTTTAGGAATTATCTTTTTGAAGTTAAGAAAAGCAAAAAGTCGATCTTGAGAACGAAAATGCAGAACATCGCGGAGTCTTGTAGTCTCAGTAGTACCAAATACGTCATTGTACTAGTTAAGGGTTACGAAAAGAGGGCATATGGTTGAAGGGCCTCGTCACGAGTGGATCAAAGATTAAGGGGCTGCTCTTCGCGTGATAAAGTCTGGAAGCTAACGACATCCCAGCGCCAAGGACAGCCAATCAGCGCCTCACCCACCCCCAGCCTCTGACAACTACCCTCCCCCCATCGAATCAACCCCCTCTCTTCGCTGTGACTTCGCCGCGCTGCATTCCACTTTCCCTCTCTACCCTACCTCGAACCAATGCTACGCCGTCCCCCATCCTTGTTTCACACCATCGCTTCGGTCCATCTCTCCGTGCCGCTGTCCCGCCCCGCCCGGTCCCTCGGCCCTGTCCCGTCGCCCCGACTCAGCCCCAGCCCCCCTCTGGCCCACCTACCTACCCCCACCCCCCCCCCGTCCCATTGCTTCGCCTTGCCATCCTGCACCCAACCCCACTGCATTATTTCACCCGACCGCGGCCCCCCCCTCCGCCCCATCCCACCGCATTACTTCTCCCCGCCCCATCCCACCGCATTATTTCTTCCCACCCCATCCCATCGCATTACTTCTTCCCGCCCCATCCCACTGCATTACTTCTCCCCGCCCCATCCCACCGGCTCCAGCCTCCCCCTTACCCTCCGTCCTCGCTCCGCCCCCGCTCGTCAGCGGCCCCGCCTCTTCGCGGCGTCATCAGCCGTCAGCTGCTCCAGAGGCGGCTTGGCGCGAGCACAATTTTCCTCCAGAGATTGCGCAGGGCATATATCCCTCCTTTACGACGCGCCCGCCGTCATAACAAGGTGAGCGGCGTGCGCACCGCGGGCTGCAGCCTTGTGCCTTTGTGCGAGCAGCTCCCCCCGCGCCCCGCCCCCCGCTCGCCGCCAGCTCCCGAACCGGAGACTTCCAGTTTATGTTTGACTTTTCAGCCCCTTCGCGCGAGGGTCATCAAGGGGAGCGCCCGGGCGGGGCCGGCGCCGCTGACGGGTTATTCCGTTTTATGTTGATAATTTTGGAGATGAGCTTTAGATTCATACAGAGTTAACGTGCTTGCAAAGTTAAG
The DNA here is from genome assembly GCA_964035755.1 of Teleogryllus oceanicus. Lineage (NCBI taxonomy): Eukaryota > Metazoa > Arthropoda > Insecta > Orthoptera > Gryllidae > Teleogryllus > Teleogryllus oceanicus. The sequence goes on from CAXIVR010000007.1 coordinate 92,020,316, forward strand.
GGTCTGATACAAAAAAAATCCTTTGAAAGAAAAGAGGCAAAAACAGCAGCACCTTTGAATAGATTTTTTTTCGCCTGATAACGTGATGCGTATCTATGATATTAAATGTGAGATGGAATAATTTGTATCTTTACATGAATCTTTAATATCGTTCTTCAACGCCATATTTTAACATGGTAAAACTAGGATGTTCTGTACGTTAGGGACTTTTGGGGGACTTGTGAAGTTAAAACAAAATATAGTAAAAACACCATGAAAATCACAGAAGAGAATATTCAAAATTACTTTGAAAAATTGGTAGTGGTTGAGTGTTTTAGAAGCACAAAAAATGGAGAATTCTTAATTTTTTGAATGAAAATCGATTTTATATAACGAATTGCTATAATATGCTTGTTTACACGTTAATGATGAGTTTCTAAAAAACCGTGTAGTTTTTAAATAATAAACCCTATTTTAAACAGTATAAAGATGATTTTCATAACAACTGCTCCCTAAAATGTAGTTTCCTTACCTTCTCGTCTCCAGCCTTGACAAAGTCGTTCAGGTAAATGACCCAGAGTTCTGAAAAATAGAGAAGCAATGTCAGTTATAAACTTAGTCACAATTATGCACACATTTTTATAATAAAATGTATGCTAAATTATGAAGAAAGTGAGAAAAATGTGTGGGTACTCGTAATTTTCTTAAAGAATAAATTGCAACATCTGTGCAGCATAACAATGAATGAAAGTATGACAAATATTGATCGCTTGAATCATATTTCTAGTTACCACAAAAAAGACAAAACATATTAAGGACATGGCACAATGCATTCATTTCATTAAAACTCAGCTCATGCTTTCATAAATATAAATTGCTCATATCATGGCTCCGAAGGAGAGATGAGTCTACGTATATAAAGGAAAAGCTCGCAAGAAAGCGCAACTCTACACAAAAACTTTGACTTTTTGTTCCTTTTTCGTGTTTTAATTCCCAAGAAGAGAGTGTAAAATCACAGGCAAAGGAATATCACAAGGGTAGGAAAGAAGCAGGGAATTCATTAAAGAGGTCGAGAAAGCTGGGTTGCGTTCTGACGCAGAAATCCTGAGAGATACCACCGGAGTCGTCGAGCAACGCCGACCCCTCTATTTCCTTCATTCCGTTTCATTCTCCGGGTTATTGGCCACGTCAGTAATTAGATCTCGCTAACATTCCCTTCTTAACTTTTTACATTATAAATTTCCTTCTTCCTTAGCGAAATATTAAAAAAATGGAAACGAAATGAAAATAAGAGTAAAGTTTTTCTTCATCTTCTACCTATCCGCAGAAAAGTGGATTCTCTCTAATGCATTTATCTACTAGTCATCTAAAATTTCTTTGATGTTCTCGCCAATTTCATTAGGAAGCTTCAGAGTTTTTGCATTATAAACAACTTTTCATTTTTCCCGTCGAAGAGTTTTAGAAAAGTTTGTTTTTTTGTCACAAAACGAGCAATTTCCTTGTTAGGTCTCTTATAAGAAATGAAGCTTGAAAGACATTTATCACGAAGTTCATAAATTAACAACACATCAGTGGTTATATTCCATCTAATATTTAAGATTCACAGAGAAGATTTATGAAATGAAATCACCGCGCGGGCTATTCTTCCGAGAAAATTTCCAGTAGATGGACGCAGAGTTTCTTCCTGTCACATGCTGACAAACGCCTTATTGCGAGGAAGAGAAATTAAGTTGATAGGCTTTGGAGGCACTTGTGGTTGAAAATTAGCCCTGACGACAAGGTGGTTCCAGCTGGAAGTGACGACACACGCTCCAAGCTCATTAATCAAACTCCCCGCTTCATTATGAAAGCGACCAAACCCAATTTGCTCAAAGTGAAATCGAATTTAGAGCATACCTCATCTTAAGTTTAAATTCTTTTTTCAGATTGCTTTTCACTACTCTTTTAGTAAAAATATTGGAAATACATCTATGAAATAATAACTATGCAAATGAAGAACGACTTCAAAATCAATTAGGTAAAGAATTTCATTGGAAATGTCGATCAATCGGATTTACTTCATATTCTATCCAGTTCCATTAAACGAAGTGTGGTGATTTGGTATTGGATGACAAAATTATTTACCATCACCCAGAATGTACAGTACGAAAGTTTCAAAGTTTCATTTGTGGCTTTTTCCTCAATCCGCCCATTAGAGCGCGCAGGTGATACTGAGTGTTCGTTTCTTATTACACGATAAACGCGAAAAAGGGAATTTGATTGTAAACGTTTCTCAGTGCAACCGATGTGTCTTTTGGACATAATGTAGAATAAAAATTCTGTATATATCTTTACTGTTGACGAGAAATATATTATTTTGGAAAACAAAACAATTTTGCAATGAAGATTTTCCTCACGTGGTTTCCTTACTCTTTTCGTGTCGGTGTTGTGTTTTTTTGTGCGTTTGCAATACCATGGCATGTTTTGTTTTTATTTTGTAAATATTATTCTATGCAACAGTTAAAATTCCAAAAATATATACTAGATATTTTGGTCAAAATTGCCAAAGCCTCAAAGATGCAGATTATACTATAGCATTGCGGCATATTGTTACGTGGCTCATAACTTCAATTGGCCAGCTCAGGTGAGGCTAATGGAATCTGTTTGGCCAAAGCAGCTTTGTTTGTGATGTGATCACAAGAGTTCGTTCCCTTCGTTACTTTCTGGCTCAAGAGTTCGTCATGATAGCATATATAAATACAGAGAGAGAGAGAGAGAGAGAGAGAGAGAGAGAGAAAGAGACAGAGAGTTGGGCTACTCTGCATGGAACATCATTTAATAATATTAATAATAATAATAATAATAATAATAATAATAATAATAATAATTGCAATAATAATAATTGCAATAATAATAATTGCAATAATAATAACAATAATAATAACAATAATAATAACAATAATAATAACAATAATAGGAACAATAATAATAACAACAATAATAATAGGAACACATTTCCACACGACTTCCATGCCATAAAGACTTCTAGTACGACAGCTAAGGCGGAATCCGAAGATCAGAGTTGCGTGCATACGACGGGGTGGCTTTGTAGAACGAGTACTGTGCTCGACAGGGGCGAAGATACTGTATGGCAATGCTTGGAGTTGGAGGAGGCAACGGTGATAGGTACAGTAGAGATTAGAGTTGGCGTGAGATGGAGATGGTAACGGCATTGTCATGGAGTGAATGTGTAATGGTAGTCAGTGCGATAAAGCGTAAAGCGACATGGTGGGTCTGGCAGAAAAGAAGAGAATCAGAAGATAATTAAGGAGAGACGAGAGGAAAGAAACTCCGGAAAGGAAGACAGAAAAAAATGGAAGAGAAGTCGGAATAGGGGAGAAGAAGAAAGAGGAAAAGATGGACAGAGGAGATGGGAAGTTGAAGACGGGAGATAAAAATAGCAGAGGAAATTATAGAGGATAAAATTAAGAAAAGGAGAAAAATACAAAGAACGAAAAGAAGTAAAATGATAGAGAGGATTACCGAGGAAAATGAAGGAACTGAGGAGAAGGAGTAAGGTACGAAGGAGGAGGAGGAGAAGGACACTGAAGGAATGGACGGGTCGGTGGAAACTAAACATGGAAGGAGGGGAAAAAACAAGGAAGAAAAGTCGGCAAAGGGGGAGGAGGCGGACGAGGATATGAGAACTTGGCTCGCAGAGGCCGCAACGCCAGCAGCTGAAACAGAGATGAAGTCGGTGGCAGCAGAAGTGCAATTGAATGTGTAGACAACGACGGGGAGGCACCGGTCACATCCAAATTCTGAGACTCTGCCGCGAGGACCAACGTATCTCAAGTCCAGGCAGGCTGCACGGCGGGGGCGCCGTCGACAGACCACAGGGTCTCCCCGCACACACACACGCTCGCCGCACTCGCCCGCCTACTCCCCCGCCCCCCACGCACCTCCGCCCCCGCCCGCCGGCCCCCACCGTCGCCCACCGTCGCCCGCCGTCGCCCGCCGTCGCCCGCCGTCGCCCGCCGTCGCCCGCCGTCGCCCGCCGTCGCCCGTCGTCGCCCGCCGTCGCCCGCCGTCGCCCGCCGTCGCCCGCCGTCGCCCGCCGTCGCCCGCCGTCGCCCGCCGTCGCCTGCCACACAGGCGCCCGCCGCTGTCGCCCCCTCCCGCCGTCCTCTCGCACGGCTGTCGCCCCACCGCTGTCACCCACCACTGCTGACGCCCCGTAGTCACCGCGCTCCGCTGACGCCCGCCCCGCTTTCGCCCGCCCACAGCTCTCGCCCGCCCACCGCTGTCCCCCCACTGTCGTCCACCCACCGCCGCGGCGCCGCCGCCCTCGAGGCGACATTAATCAGCGGCGGCGACGCGAGTGGCGGGCGCGCGCCGGCTGCGACGCGACGCCGGGCGTCGTCCCCCCCCCCCCCCCGGCCGCGCCCTGACGCCCTGATGACGCCAAGGACGCGCGCAAGACGAGCCGGCGCTCGCCGCGCAAATGAGGTGGAAGATTACTGTGGAGCCCCAGAAACGCGCTGCTCCGAACAGCGGCCGCTCCCTCGCACCGGCAAATGAAATTGAAATGCTTCGCAACGTTTAATGAAATTTGTGCAATGTAATTTAGTGTGCGATAATCCAATTTATGCAGTTATTTGCAGTGTTTAATATTATTTTTAATGTGCCCTTTTGTCTTCTGAAACACGTTTAACAATTTTTTTTTCGTCTTCAATTTTTACTTTCTCACCTTGCTACGTACAAGTGAATAGAAACTATTGTAATATTGCGGCGAGAATAGGCGATTTTTTGACAGAAAAATGGGTGTTCGTAATGAAAGTGTGAATAACTCTTGTTCCTATATATAGTAAATTACTTCTCCAAAACATGTAGTCAGAATCCATGTTTTTGTATATTCTTGATAAATCGATTAGAGGAAAAAGTCTGCCATCCTTCCGTCAACACTAGCGCCTAAACCGTTCAGACAACTTTTTCCAGAATTGATATTCCTGGCTCGAGGCTCTGCAAATTTCCATGGAATATTTGGCTTTTGGGAGTACTTTTCAAAGACAGATATTGAAAGAACGTCTTACACAAATTTTCGAAAATAAAAGTAGTTTTTGAGGAATTTTATGTGAAATATAGGTATTTTTTATACAATTATTTACTAAAAATGGGCTCCAAATTTAATTTTTTCCTTTATTGTTGTGGAACTCCATCTATTTTCGAAATTTGTAAAAAGCATGAATATTGTTAAAGTACAGAATTGATGATAGGGGTTCCTTCTTCAAAGAAATCTATTCTAAAAATATAAATTAAAAGCAGGTCATACTATTTTTAGAAAAAACGAGTAGTTTTCGCATTATTTGTACTTGAAGTTACTCCAATGAATTAAAAAGCTAAAAAAGTTTTCAAATGTTTTCGTTACATTTTTCTTCGCACGCTTAAAAGTTGCACAGGTTTGATTTTCGTTGAAAGTTTTTAATGGTCTAAAATTGAAAAAGTTAGAAATAATGCGAGAAAGCATATGTTGAGCACTATTAGATTAAAATAAGTAGTAAAACTATGAGAATGAAAATTCTCATATAGTTTGCATGCAAATACACGAAAACAAAATAATTCTAAAAATAAAACCATTTTGGCAGTGTCAGTACTTACAATTAACGTTCAAGTAACTAATTATTCCTATACATTCATCTTGAATGTACTCGTATTCAAGAATCCCTTTAGACATAGGGAAGAAAGGGACGGTCATGAACATTTTATCGAGGCACCTGCCGAGGTCTTGAATAGGGTTGTTGGTGTTAGTCTTGTATTTGGCATGATTGTTTCTCTCTCGTGATAGTTGCGGGAAGAAAAAGGCGATGAAAAGATGGGATATCCGTATAATCAAGTAGAACGGACACATCCTTTCCCAGCAGTATAAGAAGCGCTTGCATTCATTTTGAGCGTGGGCGAGTCTGAGTTGTCCTGACCTTCTATTTGAAGAACATAGTGGATAGATCCTAGTTTGAAGCCTTAGCAGATGCTATGGGCGAGGGGGCAAGAGAGTGTGGCTGTCAAGGGAAAGATGAGAAGGCGCGAAGGCGGAAGTGTGTTCGGGAGGCTGTTCGAGCAAGAGAATGGGAGAGGCAAGAAAGTTACTGAGTGGGGGAAGAGGGAGTGGGCGGAAAGATGGCTAGAGGGTGAGAAGGCTGGAGGGTGAGAAGGCTGGAGGGTGAGAGGGCTGGAGGGTGAGAGGGCTGGAGGGTGAGAGGGCTGGAGGGTGAGAGGGCTGGAGGGTGAGAGGGCTGGAGGGTGAGAGGGCTGGAGGGTGAGGGGGCGGGAGGGTGGGAGGGGGCGGGAGGGCAGGGGCTGGAGGGTGAGGGGGCTGGAGGGTGAGGGGCTGGAGGGTGAGGGGGCTGGAGGGTGGGAGGACTGGATTATGGGAGGGTGCGAGGGCGGGAGGGTGCGAGGGCGGAGCGGGAGGGGTGCGAGGGCGGGAGGGTGCGGGCGAGGGCGGGAGGGAGGGCGAGGCAGGGGAGGTGCGAGGGGGAGGGTGCGAGGCGTCGGACGGAGGGCGAGGGGTGAGGAGGAGGCGTGCAGTGGCGATGGCAAATGAGGGCGGCAGCCGCGCGCTGGTGGTAGGCGGGAGAGGGAGGCGTGGAGGCGAGGCGAGGCGAGGCTGGCTCTCCGTGCGGCGCTGTGGGAAGCCCCGCAGGAGCGTCTGGGCTAATCGTCACCTTCCGTGCCTTTCCGCGCGCTACACGAAAGCAGCAACCACCGCCACCATCGTCACCGACGCCGCTGCCACTTGCTGCTAGGTGCTGTTCTTTTTTAATTTGCTGAATGCGGCGTGGTCGATGCTTTAAACTTTTAAAAAAATCATAAGTTAAAAAACCAATTTCTTGTTCTTTCATCGTTGGGGGTAGTACCAAAAATATTAAGAATTAAAATAAAATTAAAAATTCAAAAGTATTCTGGATCAATGTTGTCTGACATTCTTCGATTTTTTCTGTTTTATAATATGAAATGTAAATACTACTATAACTGCTGATTATACATTTAAATACTATTGATTATATAATATAATTTTAATTTAATAATAATATTTAATATCATTAATATGTATCTATATTTCTACAAATTTGACATTTTGACAATTATTCTAAGACTAATAGTATATTAGTATATAGAATGCTGTTAATGTATTACACAAACGAGGCCTTGTCCGCTATTGGAACTTACGTAAAACACTTCGAAATTTATAAACATTGTAAGTATATTCATGTTGAATATTTTAATTACGTCATATACTTTTTATGCTACGTGCTTATACAGTAATTTATACATTTGACTTCAATTCTTAGAACTATATTCTAATATTACTAACTAAACTAATTTCTAGAATAATTGAAGATTTTAGTTTATTCAGTTAATAATTGTTCTGTGTGCTAGACCTGATCAATACTAACAGTATTTATATCCTTCTAGGATAATCTGTTTTATAATAGTCCTTTTAAACTTTATGGGCTTAAATATTCGATTTTTAAATATACAGTTAAATAAATACATATTCATGTAAATATTCAAAACTTATATCTCGTTAATTGTTTTATACCTGATACATAAGCACATGATTTTTATATATTGGATACTATATCCTAAATGCTAATAACTCAACATTTGATTGTTATATTGAGTAGAAATAAATATAAGATTCATTAACTTAAATATTTTTTGAACTATTTATGATAAACTGATTATTTACAGAATTTACGCAGGTACTTCACATATTCTTTAATTTGCACGATCAAATCAATTCAACTATCATGCAGTAGTAATTAGATTCACAGTCTGTTTTGTTTATCTGACGTCACATTGTCAAATGACCATTACAGTGTCTCTTTTAGTTTTAGAAACAACGAAAAAGTCCAATCGGAGGGTCTCTGGAAAGAAAGGTTGAAAGTCGCGTTTGGGGCAGAAACTATCTACTTAACGCTCTAGATACATAAATAACTATTTTGCATATTTTTATACGATTCAAGAATGAAAAAAATATGTTCGTTACACATTGAAAATGCAGAACAACTCTTCTTCTCGTGCTATTACTGTCTCGTGCTATTACTGAATAAAAAGTAAAAAATATTAATTTTGAATGGATATTCATTAGTAAAGTATTTGTACTCTGCATTTTTTCTATCTGAAGATATGACACAAAAGTGGTTTCGCAGTTTCTTTTTTTTTAGGAGAGGACAACATACGAAGTCACCGAGATTCACAGACACACAACTTCATAGAAAATTAATTTGAGACTCATAATTGTTATGCACCTGATTCATATATTTGTAATTCTTATATTTGTAATCTTAGCAGAAAAGAGTTTAATAGTTTTATCTACAAGATAAATGAAGAAACTGACAAAATATTTCTTTATTAATCATGTCTTTTTTCTATTAGTGCAGTTTTCAGCTTTTAATGGGCTTTCCTTCTTTTGTGTCCTTTCTGCTCCCGACGCGACAACTGTGATAAACTTGAGCGAGTCGATCGAGCAACAAGTGTCATGATCTGCCTGAGAGATGAATGCAACGAATTCCTAAGAGTCAATTTGTCACTCTCCTTTGGCGGCTAACCAGGGCCTTTGGCGGTAGTGAATAAATCAGGCAAGACGAGCTGGACAAAGGTGCGAGGTCGAAAGATAAATAGGCGATCCCCTCGTAATAGACAAAATTTGTCTCTCCGTTCCGGGTGTAGTCTCAATTAGTCACTGAGTAAAGATTTACTACCAACAGATGAGAATTGGGACTGCTGATGATTCCACTTACTTCCGTCTGCAATATGCTTCAAGTCTTTGAAAAAGTTGTTCCACTAGTTACACAGCTCGTTCAACCAGTTACACAACTGAGCTTACTAGGCTCACACCGACAGTGACAAGTAAATGTCTTGTGGGCTTCGTAAAAAATGATTTTCAGGTGTTTTGCAGGAATTTATCTTGCCTACAACATTTCGCGGTACTTCTGGGAGCTATTTTCTGCAATCTTCATCGGTGGTTCATAAATGGTTCAAATTTTGTACCTCACAGCTGATGAATTACGTACAGGGGTACATATTTTGTACCACTGTGCTGGAAAGAATTCAAATTGTAGCAGGAAACCCTGCTTTAAATTTCTACACTACCCAAGATCATCAACTCAGTGACATTGGTATTCAAGTCCATGATTCATTCTCCTTCAGTTTGGATATCGCAATGATGCTTTTCTACTGCATTTACAATCCATGCATTATTTCATTTGCTTAAACTTCAAAGGTTTATTGCGTTGGCTCATTAATCGAATATTGAAAATAAAATACGGCCTTTAATTTGGGTTTCATATTTGCATCGTTGGAGGGGGAAACAACATTATTTACTCCAAAATGAAGTTATTTTCGTTTTAGATGATTTATTAGTGTAATGTAATAATACGTAAAAATACACAATTATTTAAATAGCTGTAAAGCATGGAGAAATGGTGAAAAATATTTCACAAAATTCTTTCACTTTGGTAACATACTTCTTGTAATTTCTAAAGGTATCCTTTAGGTATTTAAAAAATAATGTAAACTTATACATGTAGAGATGATTCAACGTTCTATACGCTCAATCGTAAAATAATCGGGGGGATAACAAAAGAAGTGTGTATCTCCTCGTAATTCAAGTTTAAGCAAAGGCTTCTTATGTTTGACTTACAAAGTATACAAACTGCAGACGGAAATTGGAAAATGCGAAGTTATGTTACAGATATTTATGAATATTACTCTGACAATAGTGACGTCAATTTTGACGGGGGGGGCGGTAAACTTATATAACCAGCATAAATGACCTTTCAGTCAAATTGAAAACTGTTCATCACAAAAAATCTCATTACCCTTAAATAGAGTAGTAGTAGTAAAGTAGTAGAGCAGTATTAGTGGAAAAAAATATGCTTATTGGTCCTTTTCGAGCGACATGGAAATGCAGGCTCTTCAGGGATCCCTACATCTACTCGCCAGTTCAGGAATAATTTCGTAATCTTCCGTTCTCCCATCTTTCTGAGTTTTCGATTAATAAAGGATGTAAAAATATTTTCATGACATAATATTACGTGTAGTCTAGATGTTGGAAAGAGTGAATATGATTCTTACATTAAGTTTTACCAATTAATTACCAATTAATTCTCTTTAATAACAAAATTAAATTACAATAAATCGGCATGGTAAGCTATTAGCAAAAGACTTGAAATGTCATATTACTTAAGAAGGGGCGACCTTTCACAAATAATAAAATGCATAAAACAACGCATTGATATAAGGCAATGGGGCTTTCCAGAGAGAACCTTTATTGACTGCAACAATTTACCTGCAGAGGTAATAGTGACTGTTTCCAGGAGCACACCAAATTTTCAGGAGCGTAAGTGTAAACTTACGGAGAGGAGCGTAAAGGATAGGAGAGTGCAGCGAAGTTTTTAAATCATAGTTTTGCACTTAAAAGAGTGAATTGTTTTTATATTGTTTATAATATTGAGAAGTTCAAAATATATCAATATATTTAATTAATAATAAACTAAAATGTGTCGACGAATTTCGAATATAAAGTCAAATAAGTGCGAGAAAATTAAAGCAGGAACGCCATGTTGTGGACTTAGAAATCGCCAAGGATTAATTAGAATTAATTTCCATGACGTATTGAAAATAATTGAAAAATATTTTAAATAATTAAATATTTTTATAAGAGGGAATTATTGACATAGACAAAGGAACTCAGATGGTTCAGTAGCAAAGATAGAATAGCATCGAAGAGGTGAAGGAAACAATGAAAAACAAGTTACAGACGGGTGCAAGATAAGCTTCTGGAAGTAAAAATTTGATCACAAAGAGCCGTAAATTGCTTGGCAGCGGATGTTAGATTGTGAGCAGAATAAAGTTTATGGAAGTTTTAAGTTATAACGATTCGTGTCTCGGTAAGCGGTGGACAAAAGGTCGCGAGTATAATGAAATTTTAATGAGTTAAAATTATTTGAAAAACAGCGCAAAAACACAAATTTGCGGGGACTAGATGTCGTATAAGAGTAGCGACGAATAATTTTCGGACGACCAAGTCTTGGATCTGTAAGTGTGGACCCCCAGAATGGAATTTGGACGTAGGGAGCAGCGGGGACGACGCCCTGCACGAAGCTTTCGACGCAGCCCCAGATGTACTATTTTTTAGGACGAAAGCAAACAAAAAAGCTAAAACTAAGAATTTTGAAAGATATTAAAAAAAGATAATGTTCAAATCCAAGAATGTTACGTAAAAAATAATTTAAGTATCGGAAGTAAAGTAATGATGACCATCATGATCATAATAAGATAAGGATAAATATGTAATATGTTTGCATAAAAGTCAGTAAAGGTAAAGATGTCAGCATTAGAATAATTTAAAGAGAATTATTTTTGTTTAGCAGTGTCAAAGATAAATATTTAATTTTTCACGAACCAGAAAGGAGCAGATACTATAAAAACAATAGTTACATTCGGTAATTCAAACGCTGCGGTAACTTTAGTAAAAAGATCAATTATTATTTATTAGAAAGTGCATGGTAAGAAAAAAACCAATTTCCCCATTAACATACAAATCACTACCAACCGTAAACTCGTACGAGCAGTTATTTTCAGGATGGCGAAGAAGGATACAAGGTATTCAGATCCTGAGAAGTGAGTATTGTTGCGCCTGAGAGTAAAAACCTGAGCTAGCCAACATCAAAATTAAATATAAACATAATTAGAAAGAATTATCAATAAAATAAAAGTAAATAATAAGGATAAAAATGAAGTATTACAATATAAATTGGAATTGTATATTCATATATATCCTACACCGAAATAAAAATATTGTTTTGGAAATTAGCTTGAAATTCTCTACAACTATATGACAAGTAAAAGAAGTGAAAATTAGTATTCCTGGAAGTGCGTATAGAATGAAGCTTTTCAATAAGACATTTGATTGTATTCTTTGCAGTTGTTTATTTAAATGATACCAAGAATGAACAATGTTTTCAAGAGCTGACAAAATGTTTGAATTTGTACAGAGGAAATTGAAAAGCTATTTTCCAAGTAACATAACTCCGTCTGCGTTTTTTACTTGTATGTATCAATATAATCGTAAGATGAGCTCCAACGAGTTTCTGTATCTTGTCTTCAAAAATCGCTTTCTCTTATTTTAAAAGGTACCCGAAAATCGTTAAATTCTATCTTGAACTAAAATATTGAATACGAATTTTATCCTTTCCTAAGAAATTTGCTGTATGATGATAAGTCTCTTAAAAACAGTTCTTAATTAAGTTTTGAATGATTATTATTTGTCTTTTGATCAAACTATTTGCTACAGAGCTTTTATTTTTGTATAAAAATTACGTTTTCAATTCCATTTAAGTGCACTAATTGCGGTGCATTTAATTTTCTAGTTCTAGCATTTCACAGTGATATGATGAGTGTAGTCAATACAGTGATTAGCTGGGGCACTTGACTTTTTTCAAATTAAATGTTTGGAATATACCTGTATTTTATTATTTTCTTTTGTTTTATTTGAAGGTGACTGACGTTTATTTCCAGAGTTAAATGGCTTGTTATGTTTTATTAGTCTGTTTCGTTTGGAAGTATAATGCATCACAGTTCGTAACATGAGTTGTGCTATGTTACGTAACCCAATCACGAGCGTCGCATCTGTGCGGTTATTAAAAGAAGTCGCATGCACCACTTACGCTGGATGCCATGTGAAGCAGTTCTCCTTAAAGTGTGTCATGGTCAAAGAGCAATAAAATAAATTGCGTAATGAAAAAGATTTATGCAACTTGAGCAACAGTAGCTCAGCTGTTGCTAGATGAGAACACGTGCGAGTCGTATAATTGGCTTACGAGTGAAGTGATTGAAGAATATTAACGACAAAGCCAGCAGCCCTCAGAACAAAAACACACTTTATTTTATAAATAAAATTAAAAATGTCTTAGTCGCCGCAGGTGCTTTCTAGTGCCACCTGAATTCAAGCAAAATATCCTTACATTCTTCATAACTTATAGTACATAACCTCCGTACAATAAGAAATATAACCAATATTTATGTTGTAATATTTATAGTGCAACATTAAATATTAAGTTATATTCCTAAAGCAAGTTTTTCGGCGTAATGTGATATCACACTTTCAGCATTCCGTTCGTTTCAAATTCAGCATTCAGCTTTCAGCATTCCGTTTCAAATTCCAACGTGTATTTTCCTACTCCACTCTGAGCTCGTTTTATTTATATAAATGCGGACTTACTATAGTGATAAAATAAAATCACATTGTTTAAATTAAGTGCGATACAGATTCGTATGAAGGCAACATAATTAGTGAGCTGCTTCATATTATTGCATTTTTGATAATCAAAGAGTTCGATGCACCCTAATATTTTTGATGACCCATACAGTAGTCTCTTCAGTTATCAAAAATTAACATGGGCATCTGCGTAACACATAATAGACGGATTTCTCTAGTGAGCGGTGGTTTCCTGACTTGGTTGTAAGCCGCCCACAGCAGGCGATTAATAAATTAATGGACACGCGAGTTACAAAGCTGCAGCGGTAGAACTTCAGCGGCCGCCTCGAGCGTCGGCGCGGTTCCAGGAAGAGCTCCTTGGCAGCTGTTTCCTCGGGTTGCCTCACCTCAGGACCTGCGGACGGCGCAAGGCGGACGAAAATCCAGCTCTGTGCACCCGCACACCGGACGCCCTCCACTCACTGCCCACTGCCCAATGGACGTCGTCCACTGCCCTCTACCCTCATCACTCTCCACTCGCCACCAAGCGCCCTTTACCGTCGCCTTTCGCCCCCCACCGCGGCAATCGCACACTTTGCTTCACACTCTTCGCCCTCGCCGACTTCACCGCCCTCACCGCTTACAACGCCCCCTTCTCCCTTGCCGCCCTCGTCGCCCTCGTCGCCCTCGCCGACCCCACCGCCGTCGCTCCCTCGTTCGCTTGCCGCTCTCCGCCCCCGCCACCCCGGCCGCCTCCGCCGTCCACAACTCCCCCGCCCCTCCGAGGCCGCGCCGCCTTGCCCTCGCCGACCCACACTCGCTCCCGCCCTCGTCCGCCTTGCCCTCCACGCGTTCCTCGCCGCCCTCGCCGCCCTCGCCGCCCTCGCCGCCCTCGCCGCCCTCGCCGCCCTCGCCGCCCTCGCCGCCCTCGCCGCCCTCGCCGCCCTCGCCGCCCTCGCCGCCCTCGCCGCCCTCGCCGCCCCCGCCGCCCTCGCCGCCCTCGCCGCCCTCGCCGCCCTCGCCGCCCTCGCCGCCCTCGCCGCCCTCGCCGCCCCCGCCGCCCTCGCCGCCCCGCCGCCCCGCCGCCCTCGCCGCCCTCGCCGCCCTCGCCGCCCTCGCCGCCCTCGCCGCCCTCGCCGCCTCGCCGCCCTCGCCGCCCTCGCCGCCCTCGCCGCCCTCGCCGCCGCCGCCAACGCCCCACGCCCTCCCCGCCCCTCCCCGCCCTCGCCTTCGCCCGCGAAACATCAGGTCGAGCGCGCGCCGAGGCCAGGGCGGGCGGGCCGGCTCTTGTGACTTGCAAATGAGGCAGCGAGCCGACTAATGAGCCATCAGCCCCTCTGCCCCTGCCTCGCCGCAGCGGCTTCGGCTCCCATGCCGCCCCACCCCGCCCTCTTCGCTTTCAGCGCCCCCGCGCTCACCTCGGGTGAGCGATGACGCCTCGCGCGGCGCGCGCACGGGGCGAGGCCCCTCGCCCTAGGCACAGCCCTTGGCCCCTGCCGCCTCCGTGCGTCCTCTTACCTTAGGTGAGGCACTTGCCACCTTCCATACGCACGTTGCTGCATAGCACGCTACCAACGATTTCGGAATTTCTCTCCACGCAGTTCGCACAGCTCTCAAATTTTCCTCTGAACCTATGTTGGGTTGATTACTAGTTACTCCGGCCGCGTCAACGGTTAAGCTAATTGTCCCGTAATTGTAGTGCGTCATGGTTGTTGCTCGGGAGACGGCAGTGAACTTGCCCCGTTGGATGGTGAGATCCGACGCCGACCTACCGTTGGGTAGCGGGGATTTCCCCAACCAAATACTTTCCACCAGCAGGGTACTGCCCCAGCCGGGACAAGCTCTAAGCTTCCGACAGGTCTCCCGGCATGTTTGGTAGTGTAGTGCATGTACGTGAAAGTGTGTATAAAGAGTGAAAATAGGACAAGGAATGGAAATGAAATATCGTGGGCGGTCCTGTTTGATAGATTACTGCTGCCGCATTCGCATGGTATTAATCGGAGTAACCATGGAAAAAATCCCGATCAGAGCAGCCAGCCGCTAAAATTCTCCTTCGCACAGCGACTGAATTCGACCCAGCTGACAAGCTAGTGCCGACTATCCTGCCATTCTCGGTACTGGAACTCCACGACCTCCAGGTCAGAGGCACTGCAATGACATCAGTTGATGCCCTGAGCCACCCCTCCCTGTTCTATTTTGAACTTTTAACCTGCGCTGTCTCCAGCCTTACATGTTCTCTCCACAATAATTTTCTTCCTACAGCCTAGTATCATTTCTATTTATATTCTCGTACTTCCACTTCAGTGTCCCACTTTTTCCGCTTCACCTACATCTCTTTTCCGCTCTCGATTAGGACTGTACGTCCCCACCTCAAACACTTGCTCACCGTAGTCACCTCCCTAACACACCCAAGTCCTCACCACACACCCGATCAAGCCCACACGCACCCGTTCTCTCATAACGGCCACCTGACATGACGGAAAGCACCGTACCTTACCATCACTGGGTTCAGGTTCAATTTCTCGTCAATTTTCGCGGAATTGAACCGGGAGAGGTGACTCAGGGCATCAGCTGATGTCACTGCAGTGCCTTTGACCCGGAGGTCCTAGGTTCGAGTCCCGACGGCGGCAGTCCCGACACTAACTTTTCAGCTATATCAAATTCATTCGCTGTCTGGAGAAAGAATTCTGATCGGTAGTTTTCCGTGGTTTCTTCGATCAACGCCAAGCGAATGTCGGAGCAGTACCCTAACAAACGGGCCACGGGCCGTGCGCAATCTTTCCTTCCTCTTCCTCGTCCTCCTCACCCCTTACACACACACTTACACACACACACACTTAACATCCACACATCCACTGCACTACCGTACATTCCGAGAGACCGGCCGGGAGCTTAGAGCTTCCCCCGGCTGGCCTACATCCAGCGGGGCAAGATGACTGCCACCTCCCGATGAAGAAGCAGGAACTACACTTACGGGAATAATGACCACATTTGTTGTCGGGCCCGGAATCTCTAAAAACAATCAATCAATTAATAGTGGAAATGGGTAATGGGTGACTTGTCCACACCAGATTTCCCCTGCATCTCGATTTTACCGTTTCTCCATCGTCGTTCCTACTAGTATTATAATACCAGCATGTTATTTTCAAACGACTAATTAAATGAATAAACGTAACATACATAAAAAAGAGTGTAATTCACTAAGAAGAAATTCTATCATAGTAATACAAACGAACCTATCGCATGTAATATTTTCTCCATTTTAGGATATAAACCATTAAACATTTTGATGTTAATTGTTTTCAACGATATTTTATGACAGTTAGAAATAACGTGGTTATAAGTACATCATGGTTTTCTAATGGTTAAATAGTGTGGGTATGTACATCATGGTATTTATGGCAATCGCAGGCGTCGATTTGGGAATAGAATATTCTCCTCCTCAACATTTTTCCAGCTCCACTCGCGTACCACACTCCCTGAATACTTCCATTTCCGCTTTGCATTGAACACCTTTCTGCTTTTATCACGTCTGAGACGATTCACTTTGTCGAGAGAATTGCTTGTCCTGGTTCGGATGAATAATTTACGATCAAGGACATCTTCGTATTTACGCTTCTCGTAAATGATGCGTTTCTTCTTTGACAAAACAATCTGTCAGCTACCATTCTATCGTTTCTCGTGTCTAAAGATCCTCACACTTTTTACTTTATCGCATACTACATACGCAGTACAGAGAAAGTTATGTAAAGCTGCGGTGAAAACTACGATTTTATGCAGAAAATTTCGTATTTTAGGCCCCTGATACCGAAAAGTGAATTATTCTCGAGCCTCTATGTAGTAAATTACTTCCTTTGACACGTCATGAATTGACAATCTAGGTTTTCTGGATCATTGATACCGTAAAATTTGTTTAAGACAAAACGTCTGTCTATTAGGATGTATCTGTTATCAGCGCTTACGGCTAAATCGTAAACTGAATTTTCACCAAAATTCATGTTCTTAATTGATTGGACTGATGTTGGGTGTAATTTGGGCGGCGATCGATGGCAGCAGGCAAGACTGTACAGCATCAGTTCACACAAAAAAATTAGAAAACTTTACTACGAGAAAGACTGTGCCATTCTATAGCACCTCTAGTTTATTTGTGAGTAATACGTTATTTAAATCCAATATGGACTTACATGCAAGTGTACTACGTTTAAACGTTTTAAAACGGTCTGAGTTATTTGACGGAAGTTTAAATAAAACCCTCATTATCTCAGAACTATGCTGATGTGGGATAGACCCTTGTTCTACTGAGTCCTTCAATTGTTTACCCACATGCCTTTCTTTTAACGCCTGAATTGTTCTTTTGTCTTTATCTTTCGGCCACCTCAACTCTTTGGTATGTTAGTTCTCTTTGTGAACGTTCGCCGGCCTTTAGAGTACGGCCACACAACACGAAGCGTAGGCAATCAGGCAGCTCTGATGTTGCTACCCCCCGCCCGCCCCGCCCCGCCCCCCGCCCCCCCCGCCCCGCCCCGCCCCGCCCCCCCCGCCCCTCCCGCCCCGCCCCGCCCGCCACCCCCGCCCCGCCCAGGCATCCACTGTCCTCCCCCGGCCACCGCTTCAGCCACCTTCGCCGCCCGCGCCGCCTCCGCCCTTGCATAATGGATGGATCTTGAGGTGCGACCCTGCAGGCGGCTCCGTAGCGGTGGCGGTGGCGGCGGCGGCGAAAGCGAAGGAGGAGGCCTGGAGGGACGGCGCGGCGAAGGCCCTGTAGGTGGTCGGGGATGAGGTTGCTTGGAGAAGGTGGAATCTCAGAGAGAGAATTACTGTTAGGAGTGTGCTGAGTGATAGGGACGAAAGGAGGAAACAATAGGCCGATGGATGCGAGGATTGGATGTTTGGTTTGTAGTGTGAGAGCGATGCAGTATCGGGACCGAGATGTGCTTCAAGAGACGGAATCAATTGAAACCATATCTACGAGAGTCGACGGCCTATAAATAGTCACTTCTCATTTTGTGGCGTTACTAGCCGCGTAGTGGGACATGAATTACTCGTATGGCACTGAGAGAGGGAGATAGGGAGGGGGGAGAGTATAGAATAATTTTTGAAGCATAGCATGTTCTCTATGAAAGTGTATTGTATCTATTGGTCGAAGCTGTGTAAATTTTTAAGAAAAACAATTAACAAAAGAGGTTGACAGACCTGTGAGGAAATCAGCAAGTTTCTGACGAGGAAAGCAGCATGTTTTTGGAGTAGTTTTATGTTGGTGTGTTACGGGTGGTTGTATATATGTTTGTGAGATTTCTAGAAAACGGATCAATTGCCTGCTCTAGAGATCAGTGATTATTTCTTGGTTCCGGGCATGCCAATTGTTAATATTATTAATCCTGTAACAATAGTGCATGTTTTGTCGCATGAGGTGGCAGTGATCTTTCCCCGATGGATGGTAAGATTCGGCGCCGACCCATACGACGGCTTACGTTTTCCCCACTAAGTATCTCCTACTAGCGAGGCATCGATCCAGGCGGGGCAAGCTGTAAATCGTGCGCACATGTTGGGATGGTGTGAGACAAGGCGAACGCGGCGGTGCGGAACCGTTCTCAGTAGGCGCGTTAGTCGGTCGAACGTCGCAGTCGCAGGGAATAAATAATGTAGGATGCCACGCGCCTCCGTCGGGGCCCCGCCCCCTCCTCCCCAGCTCCCGACCGCGATCTGGCGTTCGCGCTCTAAACCTCTGCGTGTGCAGGGCCTAATGAATGCTTAACCAGCCTCCTAAGGCGGAGGTGCTTGGCTTTGTGTTGCGAGATACCCGCCTTCTCTACTTGCACGTACCAAACACGTGACCTACCCTCACAGAGAAGACCGCTGTGGAAGGAGGAGGAAATAGCGTAGGAGTTTTATAAATATTGCACAAAGAAACTTGAGGGCGTTTGTACACATCCTAGCATTGCGGCACATGTGGTAATGAAAACAATTGACTGGAACCTGCAGCCTCTTCGGCGCAGACCACATCTGCCACAACCGCCTGTGCCACGGAACAGCTATTATTATTATTATTATTATTATTATTATTATTATTATTATTATTATTATTATTATCATTGTTTTTCTCGGTATTGAACGGATTTTTATTTGACTTTGTGTCGGATTAATAACCAAGACACAGGTCAATTCATGTTTCGTCACAATTTAGGAATTTTGGAACAATCCTGCATGTAGGATACATGCAAAATTATGCTGATTGATTTTTGCATAATTTTATTGGTATATTTTGGTATTTGAACAAATTTCATATTTTAATGGATGTTATTTGGTATAACTCCTGTGCACGAAATGACCAGAGGAACAATATGAACATTTTGGAGATGCCATAGTGCCTTGACTTCAGCTGCTAGTTCGTTATTTTGAGTCTATTATCGTTTGTCTACAAAAGTTATGTCTGGTCTGTTATGGTGAATAGTTTTATCTGTAATAATTTCTCTGTCATAGTACAACTTAAAGTTTGAATTTTCAAGTACAGTATCGGGAACATATTTGTAATATGGGCAGGTCATTTCTTGTAGGTTGGATTTCGCTGCCAGTTTGTGGTGAATAATATTTGCAACTTGATTGCGCCTATACGTGTAATCTGTATGGGCCATTAATTTGCATCCTGATGTGATGTGCTGTATGCTTTCAACTGTTGTATGGCATTTTCGACATTTGTCATCTATTGTTTGTTTGAGGATATGCTTCCTGTAATAATAATAATATAATAATAATATTACTATTATTATTATTACTATTATTATTGTTATATTAGCCATATTCGGACTGCTTTGGGATGAAGACCTCTTCTCGTGCTGTAAATAACACCGGTTATGTCGGCATTTAGATCGTACGACGCCAAGTTGAAGAGATGCAGTTGAAGAGGTGAGGAAGGGAAAACAACGAGAGTCGAGAGATTCATAGAACCGTGGCACAGACTTGCGTTCCAGCCCAGCCTGTAAGTGGTCACGAAAAAAATGGAAATCAGTCATGGGTGCAGTCGACCAGAAAACTCCATGCCGGCAGGCTCCTTACACTCAGCTTACATATACGTATGTACGAATATAGGTACTTAACGCTAATACCTATGAGTTTTGGAGTAATTACATGAAGTAATAAGTAGTAAGTAGCTAAATACTCTCGACTAAATTCTACAAAGTTATTTACACAATTCAAATTTTGAGATAGCTGCCTTCCTAAGAATCCTAAAAAATAGTGAAATTTCGCGTTTTTCAATTTTTATTGGCTTGTATAATCGGTTTTAGTCTCTTTTAATACTTCCAACCGTTTCTTGCTACTTTTCTTTGTTTTTGAGAAAATATTTTTTTCTAAGCGAGTGTCAACTGCCAAACCCTTAGTGAGTGAACTTCAGATGCATTTTCTCGAATTAGGAATTTTCAGCACATTCGTGCATGCAAACTTCATAAGTCATAAACTATTAAAGATAATAATATAATTATATTTGCAGCATGCAAGCTCTAATGAATGAACGGGAATAGTTGCATTTGCTCTAATGAATGAACGGGAATAGTTAATGTCACTAAAAGTTTCAGTATTGTGAACTAAAACGTCCATAATAAATTTATAAACAATTATTTTTTCTCAAATAATCAAATTCTGACTCTTTAGGATTCACAGTACCTTTACCACTCTAGTTCATTCAGTTGGATATTTATTTGTGATTAATTAAAAAAATAGCAACATATATCAATTTGTGGTAGAGTTATGATGTTTCAAGTAAAAACCTGTTTTTGCCAATTCTTTACAAAAAATAGAAAAAAATTTTAAAATTATTTGATCTCTACAAGTATAAAGAAATAAAACAAACAATTCAAAATAAAACAGACCCATATAATTCTAGAATTTTTTTTTCTCAGATAGAGAGCTACATTAATTTACGTGGGTGTACGAACTCCGGTAACACGAGAGTGCATTCCCTATAACGACGAAATGTTGCCCCTCGGCTACTGGTCGCCGCATTTTCCGTGAGTTGTCCGTGGGAGCGTGGGCTGAGGCGCTGGCCCTCGCAGCGTGCGAGGTCAAATGAGCGCTGCGCAGCCTCTGCGGAGAGTGTTTTAGCCTTATTGACGGGCGCGCCGTCGGGGGCGGCTGCCGCCACGTCCGGGGGGCGTCTTTCTCGAGGTCACGTCTCACTCCCGGACGTGACGCGCTCCACGTATTTCTGCCGGCGCACAGTGGGCTCAACTTGGTTGGGGAACACGGAGAGTTTTCTTTCTCATGGCGAAAGCCCGAGCAGTACCCTAACAAACGGGCCACGGACCGAGCGCGATCTGTCCTTCCTCTTCCTTGTCCTATCCTCTCCCCTTGCACACACACTTACACTAACATGCACTACACTACCACATATTCCGGAAGACCGGTCGGGAGCTTAGAGCTTGTCCCGGCTGGGGCGGTGCCCGCTGGTGGGAGAGTCCTGGTTAAGGGGAAACCCCACTAGCCGACGGTAGGTCGGCGCCGGATCTCGCCATCCAGCTGGGGAAGACCACTTCCATCTCCCGAGAGACAAACATGCTCTACACTAACGGGACTAATGACCAAAGCAATTGACACGCCCGGAAACACGAAGAAAACAAACCAACCTTCCTCATGGCATTTTCCAGGTGTATTTTGTCATACTGTAAACAATAATTCAGTTGCGTTCCCTTTGCATCTGGAGTAAGCAGAACGCGAGGCACTTTTCGAAAACACCATCCTGTATGAAAGAAGAATCATGCTTGGTGGTGCTAGGGATGTAGCGTAAAGAATGTTGCATAAGCTAATGACTGGCTTAGTTAAACTTAGAGACAGTGTTGTCTATGTCTCTGCTGCGACTCTGACTTGGAGGTGCTTGGTTCGAGTCCCTACGGTGGCGGATTTTTTGTGATTCTAACTTTCTAAATAGGTCACATTCAGCTGCTGACAGTTTGGTTTCGATGGCTTCTCCGATCAGCACTAGGTGAAAAATACCTCATGGAACGGGCCAAGGACCGCGCAGATCATTCCTTACTCATTCTTGTTCTTTGTCTCCCCTTCCATACCACTCACATGATGCGCTGTTATACCACACTGACGGGAAACTAGTCGGAGGTTTAGCGCTTATCCCGGCTGGGGGATATTCCTGAAGAGGGAATTTCCCCGTAAGCCGATGTGCAGGTCGCTGCCGGATGTCACGATCGAGGAGCGAAAAAACACCGCCACTTTTCGCAATAAAACATTCGATACACTAACAGCACTAATGCGTAAACATTATTTTGCATAGAAGTTGACGTGCCAGGAAGGAACAATGAAAACGTTTGCGGCTATCTGACTTATTGAAACTCATCGAAACATTGTAACGTGAAAACAAAGAACTTTTCCTCTAAATATCCTTAAGAAGTAATGTCGAATGAATGTTCCCAGTCCTTCACTTCCCGGTTTCACCTAGCATTACTTTGCACGGTTCTACAACATATCCGGTGCATAAAGATGCGTTTTTTGGTTGTTGTTGTTCTTTGTTTTTTGCCATTTACGAAGACAAAATGCTCGCCGACGAACTTGAGCGATTAAACACCGCATGAAACTTCGAATACTTAGTGCCACGAAATTGCATGCTTTACAATTGTTGTGATAGAGATAAATCAGGGAGCTCGACATCCTAACTAGAACTATATGTTACACAAGTATAAGAGATTTTGAATGTAATGTACAAACGAACAGATATATGAATCAAAGAAGTGTATTGCTTTGAACAAAATATGAGTTAGTGATAGGCGTTAGTAAATACAAAATATCAATCAAATTAATAAAAAGGAATTATATACATAAAACATACCCATACTTACATACAAAACTTTGTTTTTAAGTATGGTATTACAGAGTACTAGAGGAACACGGCAGACGTCGTTCTACCGTCCATTTCCCTCTTTCGCCTTCCTTCTCCGTCTCTCTCACCGTCTCTCTCTCTCTCTCTCTCTCTCTCTCTCTCTCTATCTATCTATCTATCTATCTATCTATCTATCTATCTATCTATCTATCTATCTATCTATCTTCGTCTCTCCCCTGTCGCTGTCGAAGTCTGTCTCTGTGTTTCTCTTTCTATCTCGGCCTCTCTCTGTGCCTGTCATTTACATTTAGCTGCAGATTCTGCACGTCTATGAGCAGGTGGGGTAAAATCGAGAACCTCCGAACCAGCAAAAATGTAATAGAATGTACAAGAAAATCTCATACTGTAGATTACGGTGTGAAAAACGTTTCTACCATGTGGCCTTTGGCCTCACAATTTTAGTTTTGAATGCCCTTAGAACGCTTCGTTTAGGAGTTATTTAACTATTCAAAAATGATGAAAAATTTAAAAAATTGATGACTCAAAAATGCTGCCGAGTGTTGAGAGTTGTATTTGACATGAATATTTTTAGTTTTGTTTTATATCGCCATCGAGTGAAGTTATAACCAAATTAACAGCATCTAAACTTTCTGAGTGAAATATGTAGATAGATGTACCAACTTTCATGGAGATCGGTCACACATTGTAGGAGTTAACCGCTCTTAGTATATTAGAAACTAGTAAGTTATTTGAAAAGTATAAAATGAACCATTTCGTCCAAAATCACCCAGTCACTGAAGTGTGTCTCAGAGAAATATCGAAAGCGCTCATAGTTATAAGTTTTTGTAATGGTGAATACTGCATTACAGTACTTAGCCTGGCCAACATCTGTAAGGGATACTTTTGACACTTGAGTAGCTATATATTCAAAGTTCTTATTAAGCCTCCCTTTTTTGTATTGTTTTTAACTTGCTGAATCAAAAATAAAAACTTTAGAAATATTTTATGACTTTATTCCTGTGTACTTGAGACTAATAAAATCTTTCGAAAACTGATTCGATGATAAGGATGTTAGTGATATTCTAATGTGTGGATGATGTTGGAATGAAGGAAGAATAGTGGACCACGAGGCAACTTTGAACTTTAGCAAATCCTACATAGATTGAGCTAGATTTCTACCCTTTTAGCTAGAGTGGATTTGATTGATTGATTAATAATTCAACTGCGAAGGTTATTGGTCCTGTAAGTGTAGTGCATGTTTTGTCGCGGAATGTGGCGATTATATTCCCACGCTGGATGGCGAGAACCAGCGCCAACCTACATGTCGTCTTACGTGATTTTCCGTAATCAGGTATTTCTTATCATCAGGGCATCGCTTCAGCCGTTACAAGCTCTAGGCTCCCAACTGACATACCGAGATGTGTTGCAATGTAGTGCGTGTTTGTGTGTGTGTGTGTGTGTGTTTGCAATGGGTGAGGAGAAGAGAAGGAAGAGGAAGGAAAGATTGCACTCGATTCGTGACCCGTTTGTTACGATACTGCTCTGACATTCGCCTGGTGTTGATCAGAGAAACCACGGATAACGACCCATCAGAGCAGGCGCCTCTAGATTTCTCCTTCAGACAATGGTCGGAATCGACCTAGCTATCTAGCCAAGGTCAAGAATCCTACCAGCGCCGGGACTCGAACCCTAGGACCTCCCGGTCAGAGGCACTGCATTGTCATCAGTTGATGCCCTGGGGCACCTCTACCGCTGGTAAAAGTGGGAAGTTAGAGTTTAACACGTCCCAATAATTGAAATAGATTCAATAGTGCGGCCCACTGAGTCAGTGGCGGGAGTGGAGTGGGGGCAGTTAGAGGAAATGTAAGGGGGGGGCATACATCCGGGAGAGCGTGAAGGCAGAATTGCGACGTCGTCGTCAAGTTACCAAGAGGGTGTGGCCACCTGGAAACATTTTCCTCCCCAGAGTTCCCCGCAACGGACGTCGTATCGTCAACAAGCTCTCAGACCAGAAGCGAAGTAAAGTGGGGATCATTAAATGCTGGTCCCAGAGAATTTTGCTCCTACGTTTTCTTGGAAAACAACAAGTAATTAGTTTTTATAGTTAATACGTTAAAATTAGAAGTTTAAGTGCAAACATTTTTTATGTGGCTATGAGAAAATTGTGTGTGAAATTCATGAATGCAATTAATATGACACGCGGTTCTCAAAAATGGGGTCAGCACACATTAAGTAACTTCAGAAGTGATTCTGCTAGATTGCAACGAGGTGACCGAATTTACCTCCCTCAGGCATTACAAACCGCGAGTGTTAGGGCTGCAAGAACTTCGAACTTCAGACATTTAGAGACCTTACTGTGCGGTATATGGGACCTATACTGTGCGGGGAATAGGAGGATGCCAGCCATCCACCACCGCCTAGACATAATATCATCAACTAGTCGCAGGTCAATGCACGATCGGTGTTCTTAATTTTATTGCGTATTCCGTACTCCCACTGTGAACTTTACCTCAAATTAATATTTCATTACTATTTCTGCTCGTAAACATTTTAATCTATCATTATATTCCTTTGCTTGTTAAGTCCGCCGTTCAGTGCTTCTTATTCTTATTCTTCTGGCGTAATGTTTTCACAGCGGATGATGAACCTGGCCTCCACGGTGCCGTTGCAAGTAGCGATAGAAGCTTCAATGGAGGTAGCGATAGAGGTGGCGAAAGATGAGGTAATAGAGATGGTAATAGAGATGGTGATAGAGATGACGATAGATGTGTCGATGAGGTGGCGATAGAGGTGATAGTGTGACGATAGAGATGGTGATAGAGGTGGTGATAGAGGTGATAGTGTGACGATAGAGATGGTGATAGAGGTGGCGATAGAGGTGATAGTGGGATAGAATGGTGAAAAAATGTCAATGGAGGTGACGTTACAAATGTTAATACAGGAGGCGATAGAGGAGCCGATGCAACTGGCGAAGGAAGTAGCGATGAAGATGGCGATGGAGAGAGTAGTGACGTTAGATTATCGACGTCAGGCATGGAGAATGGGAAGCTTTGACGACATTCGGGGGAGGGGCACATGTCGAGGAACAGGTTTCGTGCAGTGGCGAGAGCGCTTGCAGGTGGAATGGTGGGAGTCGGTCTGTGAGTTGAGCAACGGCAGAGACGTCGGTGTTGGGAGTGACGAAGTTAGAAACATAACGCTAGTGGTCTCGTGGGGTTGTTGGGGAGGAGGTTGGGAATCGGGTGCTGGAAGAATAGCACGGTAGCAGCGACCTTGGGGACGAGGGCTGTTAGAGGCGGTGCTGATGGGAGAGAGAGGCTGCGGCGTGATGGTTGTGTTGGGAGTTGTTCCTCTGAGGGCGCCGTCGCTGGTTGGGGCGGCTGCGTGGGCAACGGTAACCGTGATGTCGGGACGGCGATGTGGTTGTGATGGATCCGAGGCGGCCGCGTCGGGGGCGGGGCACAGCACGGACTCTGCAAATGTTGACTCGCCGCGCGCCGGGCGCCGCTGCCCCAAACGCTACAGCTTGGGCCGGCGCGCGGGGCGAGCGGATAAGGTGGTCCGAGTTGGGGGGGGGGCGGGGGAGAGTAGGGGGGGGGGGGAGGCGCGGAGGGACGGAGGGGAGTGGTGCGAGGTGAAGCGGGTTCGGTCGAAGCGGACCGGGGGCTGGGAGTTGAGGAGGGTGCATAGCGGCGTGGCGAGCTCCGTGATCGAGTGCGCGACCATGTTAACTCCCAGTATCCCTGGGTAAACAGCGCCCCTTCCCTCCAGCAGCTGTGCCCACTCTGCTTTTGCTGGCGCACGTGCCGCGCTTCATTAGTTGTTCTGTTTGGAGGGAAAAGAATTACTTTCCAGGGAAACGCCTAAATGCTCCATGAGACATAAAAAAGAAACAAAAAAATCAATTCGTATTAGAAACCCACAAACAACTCTTTACATGCATTTGGCCTTTGCATTTTCTCGATAGACTAGGCTGAATTTTTTCTAATGTATGCGCTTCATATGCGTTGGTAAAAATTGTGTCTATTTGTGTACGAAGCTATATCATTTCTAATTCCCAATTTGTTTTTTCAAGAATTAGATCCGTTTCTCTTACTGGTCCATACACCTTCTCTTCAGTGCACCAATATTTTCTCTAGCTAACACTTTGGAATTGATTTTCGAATTGGAATCTCCCTTCTCCATTTTTCGATGTGGTCTCAAATTTGTATGTATTCGTCAGTGTTTCCGTTTAGAAAAAAATTCTTAGGAAGTTTATAATATTATCATTCGTCATTCTGTATCTTTTGGTGACGTCGATGCACCCCTTGTATACTTTATTTCGGCGATATCCCTTTTTCTTTTTATTTTTGTATCCATATTCCAAATTTCACATCCATAGCCAACAAGTGCTTTTTAATGTCCTGATAGTTCCGCTTATTAAATTTCAAATTTCATTAGTATCAATTTCTTCCTTATACAACCTGTCAAATCGTAGAAATTTAAATGAACCCATCTTTTCTATTTTGGTTATTAACGACTAATTTACATCTAACTGGATATGCCTGATTTTTTTCGATCATCCCAAATTAATATAAGGCTCTTTGGAGGGTATCTTCATTATGGGATATCATTATCGCAGATGTTTACTTGTCTGCATAATGAAGCTACATTACACAATTTTGTTATAAAAAATGTTCGTAAAATTTAGGGAGAACGTCTTTTAGTTCAATTTTCTAATACCTTCGTCCAGATAAATATTAAAAAATGTAGATGACATACAACATCCTTGTCTCTACCTTCTATTTATGATTTCTTTAAAATTTCCCCTTTGTCCTCGTCTTTATATGTGTCAAATAACTCCAATTTGGTGTTTGGGTAGGACACCTCTGCCTATAATTTACCACACTTTTTCTCTCAGAATATTTTCAAAACCTTTTATATTATCTATAAAGATGAAAAATGTTTCTAGACTTAATTCTCATATATTTTCAACACCTTTTACCTAAAGATGTCAGAACATAATCTTTTTCTGAAGCCTCATTACTCTTGCAGAGTTAGTACATCTATTTTACGTACTTTTCAATCTATTTAATCTCAATCTATTTTTGCATACACTTTATAATTTGTAATCTGCAGATATACACGTTTACAGTTATCACGTTCAGCTCGAAATTGTGTTCTGAATATAGGAATGACTATAGTTGTTTTCCATTTCTTCGCTATTACGATGCGCACAACAATTGTTACATAAATCTAACAGTTCCTTCTTTGCTTCGATTGGGATATATTTGAGTTGTTGTATATTTATATTATCGAGCGGTGGTTTCTTACATTTGCTCTTTGCTAATGCTTCTTCTAATTCATTAAATTGTAACTTAATTACTGAACTTTGGGAGTTTCGGCTAACAGATTTGTCTTCTTCTTCTTTTTCATCAGAATTCCAGAGATGTTCACGGTATTTTATCCAAGCTTTATCACATAAGATCTGCAAATTTGCACCATTCATTTCATCCTTATTAAGGGGTTTCAGGGCACTGGCGTCTTCTGTTGTCTCCCATGGATGTCATGTTCTTTAATACACACTTTCCTGGCTTTATTTGTATTTTTCTTGAAGTTTGTTTTCCTACACTGGCTTATGGTTCTTAAACTTTTGGATTTTTTTTCCTTTTTTTTTACAACAAGATTTTAATATCTTCCCATTCATTTCCTATACTATTGTGGTATCTTATACTACTTAAAAACTGTTTTATTGTTTTCTGATGTAATCCTTCTATGGAAAGATATTTCAGAAGATAACGTTTCGGAGTTTCATTATTAAGGTTGGAATTATTTTTTCACCATTAACAATCTTGATTTTTGAACTACCCTACTCCTCACGAGATACTCCTCCAATCCAATACTTTTTCTCTTAAAGAGACTTAACACTCTTACGTCTTCGAAGTATTTTCCTAATTTTCCATTAGTTATATATTAAGTGTCTTCCTCTGGTGGACCAAATGAATGTTCTTGTATTTAAAGGAGTTCTCTGATCTTAGATCATTATAATTTGTGAACTCTCTCGAAGATTTTCTATTCGGTTCTTTGTGGATTCACCAGTGTTTCAATTATTTTTCGAATAATTTGTTGGGCGAACCTTACATTAAGATCTCCTGCTAGTAGACTATAATTATTTTATTTATAGAATCTAATACGTCTTGTATTTCTACAAAGATTTTGTCATTCTTCCCGCTCTCTCTCTCGTAGTGTACACACTACTGTAATATTTGAGATACCATCCTTCAATTTTTAGACTACATGTTAATGCGTTTACTCAACTGCATGTTGAGATATTTCTTCTCCATTTTTCATGTATTAATATATCCACACTCGCATTAGTTGTATTACATATCGCACTTCATTTTTTATCAACTATGTACCATTGTATAATATCCAATATCCCTTGTTCCTTTTGACTTTTTCGCCCTTACTTTGGAACAAGAGAAAGTATTGTAATCGTATGCCGGAAAACGACAAATTTCCGAGAGAAAAAATCTCATGGCAGGGCCCTGGTAACGAAAAAAGCGTGTAAATCATGTTCAAATAATGCAGTAAATAACTTCCTCCAACGCTGTGTAGTTCGATTTCATACTTTGTGGGTCTTTGACACCGAAAAATCGTTTGATGCCAAAAATTGCTTTCATATTTTAACCAATAATATATTTTTTAAAAGAATTGTAAATAATCTTATTTAAAGATCTATCATTGGAAAGTAGATTTCATTAGAAAAATCTTACCTTCTCGTTATCTAAATCCATCATCTTGTTCCCTTTGTATTCAATTGCATTTTTCCCCCAAAACGTTTCATCTTCTTTGGATCTTGGTCTCTCTTCTTCGCTGCTTCTTCGTTGTTGTCCAGCGTGTGGAAGCTCTCGCATGCGTGGCAGGCGGGTTGCATCGGCGCTTCCACTTTCGCTCCCGCCCCGCCCCGCACCCGCCACCGCCACATTCGGCCCCACCTCCGCCGCCGCCTCCTCGACCACCACCGTCACCTTCGCCGTCACCGTCACCGTCACCGTCACCGTCACCGTCACCGTCACCGTCACCGTCACCGTCACCGTCACCGTCGCCGACCGTCACCGTCACCGTCACCGTCACCGTCACCGTCACCGTCACCGTCACCGTCACCGTCACCGTCACCGTCACCGTCACCGTCACGTCACCGTCACCGTCGCCGTCACCGTCGCCGACACCGTCGCCACCGTCACCGCCGCCCCCGTCCCCACCGTCCCACGTCACCGTCCCGCCCGTCCGTCATCGTCACGTTACCGTCACCGTCAACGTCACCGCTACCCCGCCCGCCAACCGCCTGCCTCCTCCTCCGTCGCCGCCGCCAGCGCTTCCTTAATTCCGTGCGGGAGCGGCCTTCGCGCACAAATATTTGCGCGGCGCTCCAGAATTATTTCCGCGTCGCTCCCCGCGCCTCGCGTGAGCCCGGCTCCCGCGCCACGCACGCCCGCCACGGGCCACGCGTGTGACGCACGGCACATGCGCACAATAAGAGAGCATCAACGCAGGATCAAAAACGGAAAACTAGTTTACTTATTTGGAATGTAAGCATTAATTGGCGGAAAACTAAGCAGTCTTTGGCCGTGTGAGTGATTTAGTGGCTTTGTTAGACACCCAAGATGACTGGGAAAATACAGAATTAATGACACTGTTTCATTTTTGACTGAATTTGCGAATATTTGATTATGTTGCGAGTATTTAAATAGTTGATTATGTTGCCAGTTTTAATATCTGCTTTCTCCACTAATTCTCATTGCTTTTCAGTAACTCTCGTATTTACACAGCCTCCGACACAACTATGGTCATGCCGTCATGCCATGAGAAAGAAACAAGTTTCAGTATTCATGTGTGCCGTTTCAGAAAAGTCAATTTTCTCAGCTTCACAAGGGACTACATTTGTGCTGCATAGTTATAAAAGACCAATCATGCCTATAACAAGTATTTTAATTTAACTCTTGGGTCAATATCTTTCATCTCGATCACGACTTTTGTCCAGTTTCCCTTGATTCATTGAGAAAAACAAGAGAACGCTCCTTTAGTTGCTTCACTAATTGTACCTCTTTCATTTGTCTTCCCTTGTCCTCGTTGTCAAAAGACAGTGTCCTGTAAGGAATAAATATTTAGTGAAGAATATTGTAAATTAAAATTTAAAGTTCGTTTGTCGATGCGAATAACTTGTTAATAAATGTAAGAGAAACTTGACAATCTCCAAATGTTGCCACACTTTATACGTAATTCAACTTTAATATTAACTAAAAGACAGAAATAGGGATTTTGGAACTCAAAGAAAAGTTTTACTTCTCCCTCCGTAAGCAATCTTTTGTTTAAAATACTTCTGTGTGGAACTGCCATTTTCGTGATGAACCTCCTATTGAGAAGATGGCCTTAGTACAAGTTATGCCCATCGTTTTGAATGCATTCTTCGCACATGCAGAAGATATTTTGAAGCAAATCACACGGGAATGCAACTGTATTCTCTTTAACGGGGTACTGAAGCTCTTAGTTTAAATGAGGGCTCACTTACACCGGATGCTTTAGTTACCCGAAGAAAAAATCCCAAGGGGTTAAAGAAAGTGATTTGGGAGGTTGTAACTCATGACTGATTATTCGGACGCGACTGTAAACAGAGCGGGGAAAAAAATTGAACCCAGGTGTAAGTAGATAACGAATCCTGTTCACAATAACTATGCAATCATTTTTAGTTTCTCCTTAGGAAGTAGAGAGAAATTTATGTAATGCTGTGCGAGAAACGGCGCAGTAAAACTCATATGACAGGACTCTGATAACGAAATGGTGGAAAAATCCAGTTGCTAAATTTATTTTAAAAATTCTCTAACTCGTAATTGGGTAATTGATAGCAAAAAATCGAACGACGGCATAACGTCTGTCTGTCCGTATGTGAACAATGCTAGCGGCTAAACCATTCAGCCGATTTTATGGAAATTGATATTCCCCAATCAATCTGGTTGATTTCGCTGCTCCTTGAATTTGAAACCGATATTTTAATTTTGGGTTACTTTACATGAAGCTCCTGAAACATTTTCCAAATTTTCAAAGAAATGGCTTCATCGCGTTTTATTATATTGTTGTTGAATAGTAAGCATGTCTCATGTTCGTTGAAAAGCTCGATTTTTTGAATATTACAAATGTTCAATTTTTTTTTGAGTCTTCCTACGACTACAATATTAAACATAGACGTTTTTCTCTAATTAAATCAGTTCCTTAAATATAGATTTTGAAATAAAGTCATGTATAACTTTCAAAAATTTCAGTATTTGCCACGTAATTTTGAGTGAAAATACTGGGAAGAATATGCTGGTTTAGCACCACTAGTTCTCCTGCCCAATTGGCCAATATTAATATTCGCATATGAGGATTAGGAATAAGAGAGTTTCTTGCTGGTGACTATGATAAATAGATGTGGAACATGGATGAATGCCAATCTAGCGTATACTGGCAGACGTATATCGAATATTTGCGTCAGAAAGAAAATGCCTTTGTAATATTTAATGTGAACTACCAAAAAAATTATCAAGCCTACTTTGTGCAAACGCTCTCGATACCATTTCTCTGAAGATACACAGCCGGCAATGGAGGGGAAGCAGCTTGAGCAGTCCCTATGTGGGTACGCTCGCCTTGACGGGCCGGGGCCCGCGCTTCATCACCGGCGAAAGATACAGTCGACTTCGGTTATAGTGAACCTTAAGGGAATAACATTTTTCTTTCACTATAGCAGAGGTTCGCTATAACCGGTGATTCCAAAAGCCAATACAGTTCAACTACAACTGTTATTGATTTGATTATTTCAGAGTCGTAGTCAAATACTCATTCGCCGCGAATTCAAAAATTCATTATCTTCCTGCTTTCTTCACAATTAATTTACATTGTTCACACACTTTAAATATCTATCACTAATGTACAAATTGGTGTCTGCGTCTATGAGGTTTTCTGGCTTGATGTAAATGCCACTGATAAGCTGAAGCAATTTCGACAGTGGCACGGTTTCTTCAGTTCCTTTCATTCATCATCAATGTTTCAAAAATAACTCACGAAACTCTTTACCTCGAAACCTGTATACTTACATGAATTAGAAAAATTGAGGCTACATTTATTTTTCTGGAAGTTGTATTTAATAAGTTTACTATAATCGATGTTGAGAGATCACCGTAAACGGATCATGTAGTGCATATTTGTTATCTATGTGGATCGCTACTATTGTCTTCAGTTCACTAGTATAACCGAAAGTTCATTATATCCTCTTTCAATATACTCCGACTTTATATAGTCCGCCCGTACATAGCCGGTGAAATAAAGTCTCTGTTGTTGGGATACATACTTAGTATCTACGGTCTATATAGCTTTAATTTGCGAACACGTAATTACATACCCTAACGCACCCGGTTTATTTAGGCGAGTATAACTTTGTAATTTACTGTCTTTTAAATTTTTTCTCATCATCCTTGCTACAACTCACCAAATAACACTATTGCAACCCACCAAATAACAGTGACAGTATCGTCTACTCTTCTCGTGTAGACAGGAGGAGATCACAGTAAATGGTGTGTTTGTGAGCCTCAAAACATCGATTACTTCCCCGCCATAAACGGCACTCTTCTTTCCAAATGAAGTAATCAAGCTGAGAGGATCACGCTGAGGCTCGTGGAGCTTCCGCTGCGTAGCTTTGATGAAACTCTCGTGAAAATCGCAGGTGTTTGTTTTTTCGATGACAAAAGATTTCGTTCACGTGCGGAACAAGGGAAGCAGTTGAGTAATGTCACTCGTCGGAATTTGGATGGAGAGACGGACCACCTCTAGGATATCATGGATCGCTAGATGCTAAAGTTTACAGAGGCATGATAACAATATGATACAGTTGAAATTTTACTTACTTAAAAATGATTGTGTGGATATTCCGTCGTTTTTCATTGAATAGATGGCAGAAGTTGAATAAATAATTAGTAGCTGGAAATATGTAAGCGTTATGTGTATGTAATTCTACAATGACAGAGATCCCAAATGGAGATAAAAGTTTATTATAAAGCTCGATCACAAGATATATATTAATTTTTCATCCGATGGTCGTGAGTTATTTATAATATTCCCATAAGATAATTATAATATAAAATATTACAATGAATTATATATTAGAATTACATCAATTGAAGAACTATGATATGTAAATTGCAATCTTGACTTTTATTGTTCTTCAATCAAGAAGCACCCTTGCAGAAATATCTAATTGTTTTTACTGAACAATTTGTCAAAAGAATAATCAAGGGAAAGCATCAGAGTAAAACAATTTTGGGGGTAACTGCTATGACTCTTTTCTTCCTTCCTGCAAGAAATACTTAACCAATATATCAATAGAAACAATATATCAATATATCATATAGAAACAATATATCAACATCAATAGAAAAGTTTAAATCCCAAGTGAAATCGTTTCTGCTGCATAACTGTTTCTATACAATTAGAGACTATACTGAGCATAACAAGAAAAGTAACATTAATTTTAACAATGATACATAATGCATTATTTACCATTTGGACTGTATAAATGAGTATAAACAACCTGTAACAACTATTGTACTACAGCTTCCGGGTCAATGACCCCCATCTCGATCAGGTTTTTCGTCCAGTTTCCCTGATCCATTGAGCAAATGCTGAGATGGCCCCTTGTTTTGCTTCTGGACATAAATGTAACTTCATTTTCTGTGCACGTCTTCTAGAATTCAGTGGGAAATACAATTATTCAAATTATCGTTTCCATGTTGTCGCGGCAGGAAGTAATAAGAGCCAAAATTTATTGCTTATTTATCTTTGACAATAGATTTTATTACATGGGAGTTTTTGTTTTTTTTCTCCCTTTCAAAATTCAAAATTTATTGCTTATTTATCTTTGAAAATAGATTTTATTACATGGGAGTTTTTTTGTTTTTTTTTTTCTCCCTTTCAAAATTTCAAAATTCAAAATTTATTGCTTGTTTATCCTTGAACATATATTTTATTGCATGGAGTTTTGTTTTTTCTCCTTTCAAAAATTCAAAATTTAAGTAGTATATGAGTAAGTGTAGGGATCACAGAATTTTGAAAATGTGCACACAATTCACTTTTCCCCATAGCACGTCATACGCAGTTTTTAACTGTTTTTCTGACGTAAAATAAATAAATAAAAAATAAATAAATAACCATTCACTGTCATCATTATTTGCCATTCAGGCAATCGTAATCTTGTCTAAAATGTCAAAGATTTACAATGTAATGCATAACTTTAATGACTCTTGAATAATGAACAATTTTTTAAAATCTTTTTGTGATAACTAAAAGTTTGGAATAGTTGGTCCTTATATTAAAAAATGAGAATTTATATAATTACCACAGAATATATTAAACATTGAACGTTCAATAAACTAGAAATTGAGGAGGTAGTTATTTTACTCGAAGCATAGTTAACCATACTATCTGAAAAAAATATTGTTCAAAACGATACGTTTCAATCAATTAACTCTACTCTACTATCTTCTGATAATGCAATTGATTGATTGATTGATTTCGTGTTTCCGGGCGCGTCAACTGCTTTGGTCATTAGTACCGTTAGTGTAGGGTATGTTTTTTTCCGTGGGAGATGGCGGTGATCTTCTCCCGCTGGATGGCGAGATCCGGCGCCAACCTACCGTCGGCTACTGGGGTTTCCCCCTAACCAAGACTCTCCCACCAACGGGGCACCGCCCCAGCTAGGACAAGCTCTAAGCTCCCGACCGGTCTCCCGGGATATGTGGTAGTGTAGTGCATGCTAGTGTGTGTGTAAGGGGTGAAGATAGGACAAGGAAGAAGAAGGACAGATCGCGCGCGGTCCGTGGCCCGTTTGTTAGGTTACTGCTCCGGCATTCGCCTGGTGTTGATCGAAGAAACCACTAAGCTACCGCTCCCGGTCAAATAATCCAACAACCTCCCTCTTATCCTCATTTCAATAAACTCACCGACAGACGGTACCGTGTCACTCCATTAGAGGAATCCGAAGTACAGCGCTGACCTACCCTTAAGTTTCTTCACACTCAAATTATTTCCTCCTGAGGGACACCGCTCCAGCCGCGACAAGCTCTAAACTCCCGACTGGCCTTTCGGCGTGTGTGGGTAAGGAGATGATAAAGTGTGCGTAAGAAAGAGGTGAAGATAGGTCAAGGAAATGGTAAGATCGTGCGCGGTCCGTTTTCCGTTTGTTAAGGAACTAATATAGCATTCGTCTGGTATTCATTGCAAAAACCTCGGAGAACTACCAATTGAAACAGCCGACCGATAGAATTATCCTCCAGGCAGCGGTTGAATTTGACCCAGCGGTATAGTCATTCCTGGTCCAAAGCTTCTTCCTTTATCGTGCCTTCATTGAAAACACGCGATCTCCACATGCGTCGCCGACTCGAGTGATCTTGCATTCGAGCGTGGCCAATCCGCGAGCTCTTGTCTGCTTGTCACCCCACCTCCCCGAGAGTCTCCGCCACGCAGGGCTTCTAACCGCGGTGCAGCCCCGCCCCGCCCCGCGCGCTGTCCGGAGGCCGCCTATTCCCGGTTCTCCGACAGTCGGCATAAATCACAAGCGCATCCTCTCGCCCACCCAACCTGCAGACGCCGCCTCCACTGCTCCCTGCCGCCTCCTCTCTCCCAGCACTCGACAGACGTACAGCACAGTGGGTCGCAACAAGAGGAAACTGAACCGGAACAAAATTATCTACAGAGGGTGTTAGTGTCTCTTACCAGAATAACACAAGATATGCCATTAGGATCCTGGGAAGCGTGTGTGTATAGTGCAGTTATATGCTTCTGAGAGAAGCGAAAACAAATTAATCTGTGTGCATGTGTAGAGAATATCTTGTATTTTACTTTCTCGCTACGTAGAAGAGAGAAATTTATATAATGCTGAAGGAAAGAAGACCGGAAAGAAGGAAAAGTTTTCGGCAGAAAAATTCTTTTCACAGGGTCCTGGAAATAAAGATATGAATAAATCCAGTTGCTAAATTGAAGGGGGAAATCGTTTAACACGCGGGCACACTGAACCTATGTTTTGTGGTTCCTTGGTAAGGAAAAGTAGAATCACTGCAAAACGTCTGTTCTTCCGTCCGTCCGTCAGTCAAGCCGTGCGGCCGTCAGTCTGGGAACAACGCTAGCGTCTAAACTGTTTAACCAAATTTCTCCAAAACTGATATTCCCCAATCGATCTGGCTGATGTCGTGATCCCTGAATTTGAAACCAACATTTTAATCCTTTACATCAAACCACTTTTATTTTTATACTTTGCCTTAATTCCCTGGGATATTTTCCAAATAATCAAAAAAATCTTCATTTTTTATTAAATTGTGATGTCGGGTAGTGTGAAGAACTTTAAGGGGATGGTGTAGGTCTCTTGTTCGTTGATAACCCTGGTTTTTCGAAAATTGCAGTAGTTCAAATTTTTTCCGGAGTCTTCTTTCAACTAAAATATTAAAAATAGTTTTCCATTAATTGAATCTGTTTCTTAAAGCTAGATTTTGAATTAAAGTCATGTATAATTTTTCGAAAATGTTTGTACTTTTTGCGTAATGTTGCGTGAAAACCAGGCGAAAAAGTACGAGCAGTTTTAGCCCCACTAGTTTACTTTTGGAACATTCAAGTACTGCAAGTACAACCAGCTTAGCGACATAGAGGTAAAGACTCATACATTAGCTATTAATGGCATTTACATTCCTTCTTCCATAGGCTTCTGTAAACGTAACAGATTAAAGATGTTTCCTGACAGTTTTGGAAGTGAGGTCATGCCATGAATGGCGTGGTAAGCTTCATGCTCATGTTTGCCAATATTTTCTATTATTAAATCCAAAAAATATGCGTACTCACTTGAAAAGGAGGATGCGCGGAACTCAACAGTACTGTAAATAGGGCAGCAGTGGACATGGTCGAAGGATGTAGTGAGTGTGGGAGTGTGCGTGGGGGTAGGCATGGGCAGAGTCATGGGGTGTGTTGGCGGAGGCGTGTGGTGGGGGGGCCATGCGCAGGTGTGGGGGTTAGGGGAGACGTGAGCGTGGGTGTTGGCACGGGCGAGGGACCGGGAGCGGTAGCTCAGTGCATCAACTGATGTCGATGCAGCGCCTCTGACCGGGAGGTCCTAGGTTCCCACTCCCCACGGCGGCAGGATTTTCGACACTAGCTTTTCAGCTAGGTCGACTTCAGTCGCTCTCTGGAGGAGAATTCTAGCGGCCGGTTGCTCTGATCGGTAGTTTTCCGAGGCTTCTCTCATAAACACCAGGCGGATACCGGAGCAGTACCCTACCAAACGGACTATGGACCGCGCGTGATCTTTCCTTCCTCTTCCTTGCCCTATCCTCTCCCTTTACACACACACTTACACTAACATGCACTACACTACCACATATTCCGGGAGACCGGTCGGGAGCTTAGACCTTGTCCCAACTGGGGCGGTGCCCCGCTGGTGGGAGAGTCCTGGTTAGGGGGAAACAGTAGCCGACGGTAGGTCAGCGCCGGATCTCGCCATCCAGCGGGGGAAGATCACCGCCATCTCCCGAGAGAAAAGCATGCACTACACTAACGAGACTAATGACTGAAGCAGTTGATGCTCCCAGAAACACGAAAAAATCAGTCAATTGAAATTTATCGCGTGTTACTAGTGATGGGTAGAATTTATTTCCTTCAAGTGTGAACAATTTCTACATGAAATAGAAGGTAAATTGAAAATACGATATCGGGACTAATGACCAAAACTGTTGATGCGCCCGGAAACACGAACCAACCAACCAACCAATCAAAGGGTGAGGGTGTAGGCATGGGAGTGTGTACTGGTGGGGACGTAGCGTGGGCGTGAGTGTAGGTGCAGGCGTGGGCGAAGGGCGAAGGGGGGGTGCGGCGCGGGCGAGAGCGCGGGCGTGAGGGCGGGTTGGAGGTTGAGGTCGTTCCGCCCTGGATAGCCGCCCCGTCACCCTGCTTTCCGTCATCGGCGACCTTTGACCTCTCTTTCCAACGGTCAACTCCCATCTATCAGATCGATTGGAAAAGTTCCCCGGCGGGCCGCTACGGGAATCCCCGAACTGTTTTGCGAACTAGAAGTATTTTTAACCTCCCGACTCCAAATACACTTTGGCCATTGACGGCCGTTCGGGCGGCGGGTGAGCCGTGCAAAGGAGTCTTGCATCACATTGGTATTGAAGGGGGAAAAGGGCAGTGTTTACAGAGCTCAAACGAGTGGAAGCAATTGAACTTTTTCAGACCCAAATGGTGATAGCGCGAAATGAATTTTAATGGAGTAGAAAATGAATATTAATTGTCTTGCGTCGTGGTTCGGAGAGAGCTGTACCCAGTGTTTTTTTCTTTTCAATAGGTACATTAAAATATCGAATGGAAATTAGCTGCACTTTCAATATAGTGTGATCTTTAACGGGATTCCTAAAGAAATTCCTGAGATGATATTTATTTACATTAAATTGTTAAGCTGCAATACAAAAAGTAGTGTATTTTGCCAACTGTTCAATGTCATCACCTTCACGTATTTTCAAAATGTAAAATGATACGTGCAATTGTTGGAGCGTGAAAGAATGAATTCGCCTCAATATTGTCCTTAATATTTTCGTAAAATTTGTGTCAATATCATGTATTTTTAGGAGATGCGATGTCAGTTTATAGAATTATGAGAACAAGTTTCAAAACTAAATTTCTAAAACACTGTGCAATTCCAAATACTCGTGAACATAGAAAAATAAGATTTCTGCAAACCCCCATTTTAGGACTTGTCGGAAAATTGTGTTTTAGTTCCCATTTTCACTCCAAGTTTTAAAAAAACGTACGAATATAACAATAGAGAAAATTCAATATTCACATGTCAAAACAAATAAAAAGTACTGTTTTTATGAATTTCAAGCAAGGAATTACAATGAAATTTAAAATACAATGAAGGTGTTCTTATTTGAATGATATACAGTGTGAGTCACGTAACTTTAGCACCTCCTTCAGTTTTTGAACGGTTGAAGTTATTGCAATGCAATTTTCATGGATGTGTATGAAGGAATGGTGCTAACTGATAAATGTATTCATTTCTATTATACCATTTGTATTCTACGAGATATTGAAGTAACTTTGTTTTTTGTAATTGAACTATACATATTATTTAGTCTATCGTGACGAGCGTAACTAGACAGTCCAATGATATACATATTGTTACATGTTTGATAAGCTATTTTGAGTAATTTCGATTATTTTGTGCTCAGCTTTCCTTGCACGAGGCCGCCTTAGCAGGGGGCGCTGCGTGACCTTGTGTGGCGGACTGTTACATGCAAAATATCCGTTACACACTAGTGGATTTTTTTTAATTCAAGAAAATGCTTACCTAACATATATCAATATGTATATCATTGGATTCGTCTGTTTTCGCTCGTCATGATGGAACTATAAATATTTTGTCGATTTGAAAAAAGCAAAGTTACCTCAATATTTCATGAAATACAAGTTGTATGGTAGAAATGAATACATGTATCATTTAGCCACATTCCCTCATGCACTTATGTGAAAACTGCTTTGCAATAACTTACCGTTCAAAAACTACATGAGGTGCTGAAGTTACGTGACTCACAATGATGACTACGATGTCAGAAAATATATTTTAGTACTATTTTTTTTTACAAAATACTCACATATGATAATCATTGGATTCCTCTTTTCATTATTTATCCATTGCTGGTGAGAAAAATATATCATGCCATTTAAAAAACGAAAGATGATAACATTTCTCAAAAACTAATAATATTAGGAACAAAATCTATACAGAATATTACTTGCCACATGATTCTTCATTATTGAGCGATATCTACATTTCGATATCGCAAACCGTTTAGAAGTTATAGTGGTGGCCCACAGTTATACTTGTAAGAGTATAACTATTACACACTGTATACTTGTAAGTGTAGACGACATACAAAAAGAAGAAACCGGCAAGTTCCAAACATGTTTCAGTGAAAACTGCGACTCCGAATGTTTCTTACAAGAAGTTAGGAAACCAATTATTCCACAAAATTCAAATATATGAACTTCATATCACCAAAAAAGTGAGAGGTCCATATACGCTATTCACAAAAATTGCATTTAGAGGCACAAGTATGACAAAAGAAGTTGCGATAATTGGAAATTTTTAATACATACAACGCACCCACACGCGGTGAGTCTCCATTAATTAATTAATCTAATAAATATTTTAACTAATTAATTAAATAATTAATTAATAACTTCAAATTATAGAGTTTTCAAACACAATAAAAGTTTAAATGCGTTCTCCTCTAAGGCTCGCTGAGGCTCTGTATTACTCAAGTTTGGTGAGATGTCGACAATTGTAACTAGATTCAACATTTTTCTTTCAACTGAAGCAAAGTATAAAATGCGATAACGTGTTGAATTTATGCTATTCATGAATTCCGTTTTTTGTGCGAGAGAACAATAGCCAACCAACTTCATCAAAGAGACACTACTAAATCACATTTCAAAGAGTCTATCGTAATCATTTTTATGATAAAAGAAATATTTTATAAATTCAATTCATTCATATTAATAAACCATATATAACTAAAAAGAATGCTGATATTCGAAAACAAGTAATTAAAAAATGTGAATACAGAAAGACAATGAAATATTTGAAACCCAGTTTATTTTAGATTGAAATTTTTTGTCCTTTACTAACTCAGTCCATTTTGTCGTTAATCCTTTTATTCCCAATAAAATATGCATCGATCATTGATTACGTTCATACGTTATACCTATTGCGTGTTATTTCAACAGGTGACATATGTGCGAGTATCCAAACCTCGAAAACGTAACTGCACACATTCTAAATGGTAAAATGTCGTGAATGCAGAGTTCATTGCTGCCTAGAAACAATTACATTGGTATCATTACTGTTTATGGAGAATACCATTATGTTACGAGTGCATAATACTGAGACTAGGTCCATGAAAGGGACAAAATAAACTGTACTGTTTGAGGGGAGATAAGTTTTTTCCAACCAAAAAAATACTGTGAGCTGTACTGGGGAAATATTTATTTATTTATTTATTTATTTTACGTCAAAAAAACAGTTAAAAACTGCGTACGACGTGCTATGGGGAAAAGTGAATTGTGTACACATTTTCAAAATTCTGTGATCCCTACACTGTCATATACTACTTAAATTTTGAATTTTGAAAGGGAGAAAAAAAAACAAAAAAAACTCCCATCTAATAAAATCTATTTTCAAGGATAAATAAGCAATAAATTTTGGCTCTTATTACTTCCTGACGCGACAACATGGAAACGATAATTTGAATAATTGTATTTCCCACTGAATTCTAGAAGACGTGCACAGAAAATGAAGTTACATTTATGTCCAGAAGCAAAACAAGGGGCCATCTCAGCATTTGCTCAATGGATCAGGGAAACTGGACGAAAAACCTGATCGAGATGGGGATTCCATATTTCTCGCATTAATTATATGTAATTCATTAAACTAATTTTTAAGCTTGAATTGCTGATATCATTGTAGGGAATTGCAGTGCAGGTTTAATGAAAATATATCTACTCAAGCGTACCCGTGCAAGAAATCTTGCAAGTTAAACCCCACCCTCTTCCCTTTTTGTCATTTCCATGTTAAGCCTTACCTATCTCTTTTCGAGACCCCCTTATCCTTCGTTACTTGATATATGTCTCCTTACAGTTGATAATAACACAATTTAATATGTCCTTGTCAATACAAACTATTAAAAAAATGCGGTTGAGAGTTGCGGGTTGCATTTAGCATGGATATTTTGATGCTTTCTTTAAAATAAATCTTTCATATTTTTTAAGTCAACGTGCAATTCATCACGTCTCCGTAAAATTCTCTTTCTTTAGAGACCTTATTTATAACAATTAGTGGCGTATGAGAGCCAGAAAAGGTATGTACACTATAGGAGACTATTTTCAGTTCTGCAAATTACATTTTTAAAGGAAGATTTATTCGCGAGGGCAGAAACACATTTAAATCAAGTAAGGTAATTCCACCTCCACTCTGTTTCCTTGTCTCTTACGGTTATGTTGGTTTGTTAAAAACTGGCAGTTTGAGTTTAGAGAAATGCTGAGATCCGGCACCGACCCACTCATCGCTTTGCGGGGTTTTCTCTTTCCCGGGAACTCCCACCACCGTGACACCACCCAACCCGCTCAAGCTTGAAGCCCACGACCGATATCTTGGCATATGTGATAGTGTAGTGCGTGCGTGTGTGTGTGTGTGTGTGTGTGTGTGTGTGTGAAGGAAGGGGATAAGGAAAGGAAAAGGGCGAGGAAAGAAAAGATAGCGTGCGTTCTGTTCTTAGGGTACTGATTCGGAATTTGCCGGGTGTTGATCGTAGAAACCATAAAAAACTCCTGATTAAAGTAGCCAGCCGTTAGAATCCTTCTCCAGGCAGCGACTGAAATCGATCTAGCCATCTAGCTAGTGACGATAATCCTGCCGCCGTCTGGGCTCGAATCCTAGAGCCTCCCGTTCAGAGGCGCTGCAGCATCTGATTATGCCCTGAGACACCTCAGACGGTAAA
Organism: Teleogryllus oceanicus; assembly: GCA_964035755.1. Taxonomy (NCBI): domain Eukaryota; kingdom Metazoa; phylum Arthropoda; class Insecta; order Orthoptera; family Gryllidae; genus Teleogryllus; species Teleogryllus oceanicus. Next base: position 92,063,958 of record CAXIVR010000007.1, read on the forward strand.
GCTGCATTTGAAACGTGACTGTGAGCCACGCAAATGTCACTGCTTTAGCCTTACCTTAAACTGCTAGGTTATGTGGCTGTTGTCACTATAGTGCTTCTGATCGGGAGGTTCTAGAGTTGGGTCCATCGTCACGTTCGAGTTCCGGTTTGACGGTGGGTGGATTTTATATATATGGATGGAAATATATATTTCGTAATGTTTCCTTAAATGTTCTGCTGACGTGGTAATTCAATGGGATAGCGTTTCCTCACTATGGTGAGTGTCCATTTGGTATTGTATTGATTTTGTTTTGTTGTGTTGTTCTTTGGTTGTTTTGTATATAAAAATTGATATGTAAAGTAACAGTTTCTGTGTCCCATTAGTTTAGCACCTGAAGATGTAACAAAACGAGTTACGAAACGTTGTGAAATTACTGAATAAAAGATTGTCATAAAAAACTTTGGATACTTTTATTTGTAAACAGTATTTCAAATCTAGGTTCAAAACAAATAAATACACACAAACAATAAAAATATTAACTTAGCAAATCAAACACAATATAACCTTGTAAATTCTTTACAAGAATTCATACGATTGTTACTTCGACCCTCGCCATGCACGGTCTGTTGAACTATTTCACTGAATTCTGTAACCTTTAGATACTGCACTTAAAATTAATATTACTTGGCTTACATAGAAAGATAGTCAAGCATTTTTCTTTCCCTTCGCAGGTCAGCATCAGAATCCTGACGCTGAGAACACATCGTCTATCGGTATTTGGAAATTGTATTATTTCATCACTAAATACTTTTACTTAAAACTATTTTTTAAATATATTTCCAAAAATTTTTTATAGCTTACACGTTGTAGCTTTTTATTTGTTGAAATGAAATAACTCATAGTTTCTTGATACAGCTTTCATATTTTTATTTTTTCAAGGGGTGTAGGGAGTACGTTTCAGTATTGTCGCGGGCCCAAAATTGTCTAGCTCCGAAACGGCACGAAACACTGCAACACATTTTTCCCTGCTGCGACCCATGGCGTAGTGGCCAGACAGCAGGCCTTCCACCGCGGGAGCGCGGGATATTTCCCAGCCAGTTCCAACTGAAATTTGTGGTGGGGAAAGCAGCTCCGCAGGTCTGGGTAGCCGAGGTCACTAAGGCCACAGCCTCCTCGGCTCGAAGGGTGGCGGGTTCTAAGTCCACCTCGGGCGTGGAGGTTTGGGTGCGTTCGTGTTGTCCCTACGTGTTATTCCTACAGCCAAAACAATCATACTGGTAGCTATATGACCCACGTTGTTAAAAGCGACCTAAAAAATTAATAAAGCAGGTTTGCGGCAGATTTCTCGAGGTACTCCTGCCAATATGCATTCCACCCGTAACTCTCATTCATTCCCTATCCAATCCCATCGTGTCCCATCCTGTCCTGTCTTCTATTGTACTATACTGTACTGTATTATACCGTATTGTATTATACTGTTCTGTACTATACTATACTGTACTGTACTACACTATTTACGGCCAGGGTTTGTATTTACATCATTGTTGTTTTGCAAATTTCAATAACAAAATTGCTCTGAGGTATGATATACCTCAATATGTGGCCATTTCTCAAAGTATTTATTCAGTTAATATATTATATGTATATTGATATTTACTTTATGCAATATTCGATGTATATTGATTTTCATAGTTGTCCAGAATTTCGTATTTCATTTAGTTGCATTTATGGCAAGCTATGCAATACTGAAATTAGTGAAATAGGTCAAGAAAATTTTTAAAATCATAAATTATTTACATCTATACTACTTACGAACTCTACAGAATATATTGTACTGTTGCCTCAAAATTGGCAATTTTCTGACGGATAAACCCGTATTGTGGTACCCAAAACGAGGATAAATCTTGACGTGAATGAATTAATTTCCAAAATACCACGAATTGCCCTTTAAATATATCAGCTCTCAGAATGACGGCCCCGAGCGTTCTAGGTAATTCCAATCCTTCAGCGTTCTAGAAGAGTTAACATTAATGGTTTTCATTAATTTCATTGATGAATTCATTTACCAAATATATCGCTATTCAATTTATCTATTCTTAACGTTTACTCGTTGTTATTTATGTATTCGTCTTTATGTGCGCGTTTTATCGTAGAGAGCACTCTAATTTGGGGATGGAGTATATGAAAAAAATATTTAATTCATGTAATAATTAACCCTGCTGTGCTGTTCGGGTCTATATGGTTCGAAAATAAATTTGTTTTGCTCTCACAGCATGCTTGACTCCTGAGTTTTCTGATACTTTCAATCTTTTTTCTATCTATCTAAATATGTTTAAATGTATGTAAGACTTGTTTGTCTATTTGATATAATTTTCCTAAAATATGTAATCGAGGAATATACTATACGTACTGCTCAGAATTATGTGATTCAATTGTCAAAATTAGTAATGTAAGTTATGACAATTGGAAATATGTCAGTAGAACGTTATGCTTTTATAATATGAATTTATACAGGCAAGCTTACCATTGACTCCTCGAGGACGGAAGAAGAAAATCAGGGTGTGAGAGATACGTCTGGTCTACTAAGAACTTCTCTCAAATGATATTTCTCTCAATACGATTATTTCTGTACGATATCGCATTTTGAGCAGTTCTCAAAATAAAAATGTCAATTCTGGGCATATATGGAACTAGTGGTTCTATAATAGTAAGTCTATCTCGCACTTGGTAACAGTTACGTAATATTATAAAACCGCAACTTGTTTACATATTAAAAAAACGTAAAACATCGGCGGGTTTCCGCGAGAGAAACACTGCTACCAAAAAAACACAAATTATTTTACACGTCAATAAAATGAAAGGAGTCGCTGACAGCCATATCTGTTTACTAGTGCATTAGTTTGCGAGAGGAAAATAAATCACCGACCATTCACTCAATATAATGGGCATCAATAAGATCGGCCATTTCACATACTCGATATCGCATTACTTCAATAAATATTGATTAGATTTTCAAAAATGTAACATAATGATTCTGGTGGACGTAAGTGTCCTGTTAGTGAGTGTAAGGTATTTCGGAAGTATCAAATGAAATAATAAGATGCAACAATGATCGAAAAATAAAGATTTCAGCAACTTCTTCAAGATTTACTAGTCATAAGTATTAGCTGTGAAGTTTACGCTATATTATTATCAGTACATAGATAATGAAAATAAAAAATATATATTTTATGTTGTATTAGTAGGTAAATACTACTCGTGTTACAACTAATTATTAAAGCACTGATATTTGAATATCTTCAGCCAATAAAAACATTAAATGTTATTGTATAATAACAATGAACATTATATATAGGTAGATTCTACAAATCCCTTTTTAATCATTCCCATTACGCAAAACAACTTTCCAGGTCATATAGATCTGAACGGTACTATTATATACTAAATTCAAACATGATAAATGTTTCATTTAATGTAATGATTAGAAATAATATTACCTAATGCGTTTACAAACCTATGAGTATTTCCTTGCAAGCATTAAACACGAGAATGTTCGCAGAGATGACAAATAAACATGATATTTGTAATTTACTCGAAAATTGAGGGAAACTGCACAGAAATTTTCCTTGAAAAAATATGTTATCAGTGGTTAAAAAAGAAATTGTCATAATTTAGACTGTAAATGAAATAAAGGCATGTGCTCGAAAACGCTGTTCTGAGAAATTCGCTTTCGGAATTTTCTTTGTTGAATGTTGGTTTCGCGTCAAAAGTAGAATTATGCATTATTGTAAAATAATTAGGACTGCAGGATTCTTGTTAGGGTTACTATTATTAAAGGGTATGTCGCCGAGAGAATATTTTTCGCACTGAGCGCTCTCCTTTAATCCTTATATTACAATACCCTATTAAGGATTTCTCAGAATATATATTGGAAAATTTTAGGACATATAAAGTAATCAAAAATTGTAACTTTTACCAATGCACATGTAAAGGTAATATTATATATCTTTGAGCTAAATATGTGCTATTTGCCCCTTATTGTTAGACATGACCGTAGGCACGCTTGTTTGAGAGATCGTGATTTGGCGCTGTTAAGAAGATTTTATGTACCTGCCGAATACCAGCTCTTACGGACTTGTCAAATAATTAGGGGCAAAGGTTTTAGTGTAACTGCATTACATGGAATTTCCCACTTCATGTTCCTCGCCCACATGAGTCCATTTTAGATCTCCCTATATCAGTAAAATATTTTTATCATTTATTCTGAGATATTCTGCATAGTCAAACAGTAGGCAGCCTGTTTGCGTAGGCTTTTGCGGCCGGAGTTTGTATTATCTTGGCTCTCTGGGGTGATCTGCGTCTTTGTAGTGGTGGCTGATGTTTCGGCCAACACGTTGTGGTCTTCCTCAGTGCTGCCTTTTTCAATTCCCCGCCCGCCACCAGTATCCCTGCCGAGGCGGGAATTTATTCAATATTCGAAATACATTATTTTCTTCAGCATTGCTGCTTTTGGAAATAGGGGTGGGCTGTGTCTTAAATAAACTATTTAGCCTAATTTATTTATAACTTAAGAAATAAACATCGAGCCTTTTTGGGCGAACTGTTTTTAATATAATAAATTGTTTGTATGTTGAATTTGAATTTGTAAGTTCTTAATATTGTTCTTCTTTCTCAGTGCTGCCAAATGGCTTGCCACCTTATATGGGGGAGAAGGGTGAGCGAGATTTGTCAAGGTGACTACCAATAGAAAGCGAGTTGATGGTACGAGATTAGTTAGCAAAGCTTAGGAGAGCTAGTGCGGTGCATGGAAAGGGTAGCAGTGAAAAGAGGAAGAAAGTGTTAGCCGGATTGATATGCAGAAGACGAAATAAAGTGATAAGCCGCCGCCTGAGAGGCAAAGGAGCAACCGCTAGTCGGCGGCCCGAAAGAGCGCCCGTCCTTACGCGACCGTGGACGGGGTGTCCCGTGCGGGAGGCGCCCGATTGGCGGGTGGAGAAAGACCGTTTCTGTGTGGTGTCGAGGCGGAGATCATCATCTCTATTTAAATTCAAGGGCCTTAAGTTGGCAGCCTACCTTGGAGGGCATGTCTACAGTTGCAGCGAAGCGCCCACAGGTTCTCTCATTAATACCCTTCCATGCCTTTTCGCTTTTCATTTTACAGAGTGTAAAAGAAATTTCAACGTAGGAATTAGTGAAAATCTCTTAAAAACATTTGAAAATATTAAAAGAAAATGCAATGATATGAATTTGGACACATCTCGGTTAAACGAAAACACACAATCCCACCATACATACTTTTGAAATCATTTGAAATAAATTATAATTGCATTGACGATCAGAAATATTTGTTCATGATTGCATTAAGATATCCGTTGGTTCTCAGGCAAATCAATTTGTGCTGAATTTATGGATTCTGTAAAAAAATGTATGATATTGCAAAAAATTAAAATTAATTGTAATTAGTGCTTAAAATTCATTTAATTAAAACAGTGTCCAAAAATATTTTTAACTCATTACATTTTTATTTTATATTGAATGGAGGCTTGACGTACGTGCTGTGGCTTCAACCACGCACAAAAATAATAATGAGAGTTGGATAATAAAGAGAGATGGGGAATTCACAAATAAGGAAATTAGAAATGAAAGAAAAATTAAAAATATAGAACTTACAATAAATATTTTCCTTATGTTAAAATTAAATTTACTACATGTATAGTGAAATATGTCAAAATTTCGATTCAATTCAAAAGAAAGATACGAAAGAATAGATACTTTATATTCAAAAAATTATACTGTTTAATCGCAAAATAACACATTTTAGATTGAGTAAGCAAGGTTGTTTAGAAATTGCAACGATTACAATAACTACATGAAACTTATTTTACAACTTAAATTGAAAACCATCTTCAACACACATATACTGCGTCCATCACTAATTATGATTGAGAGTACTTTACAAGAAACACTGAATAAAAGTGTCGCTCGGGATGTTTTGTATATTCTAAATTAAATTACGTCGCTTTCCAGGATAATTGACGAGCTCAAGTTTTATGTCACTGGAACAAAAGGGGCAGAACGTCCTCCTGAAAAGATAAACAAAGGCACAGCAATGCAAGAGACACGGTTTTTCTGAAAATTCATTTTAGTTGAGGCGTTGTGGACGCACTGTGCGACTGATGAAACATTAAAATAATATCTAAATACGATTTCTACAATAGTGTAGGAATATTGTTTTAGATTCGATATAGATAAATAAACAACAAATAAAACAAATGTAATTAATACAGAAAGAGCGTTTTATGAAAATAAAAAGTAAATCAAAAAAGATACTCATTCAAAGAAGCTGATCATAATTTGAATCCCACAAAGAAAACTTCACAATCGGTCACATTTTATTTAAAACCCTCAAAGAATGTTTCAAGGTCTTCCTCTCTGGAAACCCACAATGCGTATTCTGACGCCTGAAGGACTCGTTCGTGCAGAACGCCCCGAGCAACAGCGACAGCCGCCCTCAGTCCGCTGGCGATGGGCGATGGCTGCTTTGAGGTCGACCCTAATGAAATCCACTTCCGCTTGAGCTTCCGCGCTTCTTTCGGGGACGGGGGCGGAGGCCGTCAAAAGGGGAGCAGTCGGGGGCAGAGGGGGTGGAGGGGAGCGTGATGAAAGACGAGCTCGCGAGGTAAGGAGCAGCGTCGAGAACACCGCAGGAAAACAGGCGATGATAATAATGATAGTGACGGTGATGATGGTGACTATTAAGTTAAGGATGGTAACGGTAATTGTGATGACGTAACCGGGAATGACGTGAAGGCGATGATTGGAACGTTAAAATACGGTTGAGGTATATTGACTGTGATTATGATTGTGATAGTAGTGGTTTCATTGATTGATGTTTTTCGTGTTTCCAGGCGCGTCAACTACTTCGGTCATTAGTCTCGTTAGTGTAGTGCATGTTTCTTCTAGGGAGATGGCGGTGATCTTCCCCCGCTGGATGGCGAGATCCGGCGCCGACCTACCGTCGGCTAATGGGTTTCCCCCTAACCAGGACTCTCCCACCAGCAGGTCATGCTCTAAGCTCCCAACTGGTCTCCAGGAATATGTGGTAGTGTAGGGTATGTTAGTGTAAGTGTGTGTGTAAGGGGAGAGGATGGGAAAAGGAAGAGGAAGGACAGATCGCGCGCGGTCCGTGGCCCGTTTGGTAGGGTGCTGCTCCGGAATTCGCCTGGTGTTCATCGGAGAAATCACGAAAAACTACCGATCAGAACAGCCGGCCGCTAGAATTCTCCTCCAAACAGCGACTGAATTCGACCTAGCTGAAAAGCTAGTGTCGAAAATCCTGCCGCCGCCAGGACTTGAACCTAGGACCTCTCGGTCAGAGGCGCTGAAGTGACAGCAGTTGATGCACTGAGCTACCGCTCCCGCTGATAGTAGTGGTGATTCTGATAGTGAGTGCTGGGGTATTCTTTTAATACTTAAATTCAAAATATGTTTTCATCGCGATAGCATTATTACATTTGGAATAAATGGGTTAATTGACAATAGTCACTTTAACTTCAAAGTAGCACAGAAAGACGCTAGATATGTGACCTGCAAGTAATAGGGAGCAATACATTACGGAGAGACATTTGCGATCAGGTCAATTAACAATGATAATGAAATAATAGCGATATAGTAACATTGAGAAATGATGAAGATGGTGAGTGGGTACATGCAATTCTTACATGCGATGCTTTGTTTATGTTTGACGAAAACATACACAAAAATATATTACAAGGAAATGGTTGTAATGTTGATGACTGGTATTAAAATAGATGGCGTTTGAAATACTAATGATAAAGTGGTAGAACTAAACTTCTTCGTGGGAATTCTGATGTGTATTTTTGACGTAATTACATGAAGAAACAATTGAAGTCATCTCCGTCAACTTAATATATTTATTAAGAGAGCCGACTTTCGACGACTTTGCAGTCATCATCACTGTCGCTGTGTGTGACCAAAGTCTACAAATTACTGAACAGTCTCCCGATTTTCCAAGAAGAGTGATGATGACGGCAAAGCAGTCGAAAGCTGGCTCTCTAAATAAAATATATTAAGGTGACGGAGACGACGTCGATTATTTCTTCACAAAACTTCTTTCCCATTCGCCACACACCAAATTTTGTCTATTGATGGTCAATAAAAAATTTAAAATATATAAAATTAATCTACAGGAATGAGTGTGGGAGAGTAGAATGGTGGTATAAGTATGACAACGTGAATAGATCATGAGATGGAGAAAGAGCGGAGTAGAGTGCAGGTGATGTGCCAAGGCTGCAATGGTGGCTGGAGGCGCGGGGATGTGTGTCTGCTACGGTGAGCGGGGTGACGGAGAGGGCGAGGACAGGCGGATGGGGGCGGGGGCGGGGGCGGGGCGGTGCACCGGGGGCGGGGGCGGGGGGAACGGAAGGTGGAACCCAACGGGGGCGGGGGCGGGCGCTTCGAGAGTCGCCGACACTTGCGCCATTGTGGAGAGATTCGCGACTGATGTTCAATGGGGTGTGACTCCTTTCATCACGAGAGCGCGGTCGACACAAAGCCTTTCTAAACAAACAGCGACATGCGAGGTCTCTGCGGGCTGCGGGAGCGGGGAGCGGGCAGGCGGAGCGGAAGCGGGGATGAGACGGACTACCGCCGTCCGTGCCTTTGGGCGACCTTAACGCGGCTTTCCTCACGGGCTGCCAACCTACGAAAATCAAACCGGCGTGGAAGACTCAACTAAGCCGCAGAGATTCTGCTCTAGGATTGATACTTTCTTGTGAAAGTGAAATGTTGACCGCGCAAGAATTTGAAGGGGAATAAGATGGAGATCGCTTGGGGGCCAGATCGGATTACAGATTGTTTGGTCATATTTGGGTTGGTCATATTTGTGTTGGTTCACGTTTCAGCTCAGAACGATTTGCTACATTTCTGCTGAGAACACTTCTGATATTAGTTATTATTCTGAGATGACCTGATGAAATATTGCAAACATCTGTCCATAATGTAATTTATAAAAAAAACTATGTAATGTAATAAAAGCATTATTTATCATATTATAAATTGGTTCTTTGCATGTGAGAGAAAGTTCAATACTTTTTCTCGTTTTGCATTAATCCTTAAGCATCTGTTTGAAGAAAGGTACATAAAGCTAACCTAGCTATCTAGCTACTATCAAAAATCCTGCCATCGCCGGGAATCGAACCCGAGACCAGAACAAGGCTCTAGCCCTATCGGAAAGAAGGAAAAAATTGATTTATTAGTACGCATTTATTTGAACGTATTCCAATATATAAAAAGCTGTCTACTTTAAGTCATTATTTATTATGTATTAGTAATGACTTAGTATCATTTGTATTATTGTATTAGAAATAATACTCCTCAAGGGAATTCAAAGAGTCTATATGAAATTCGTTTCCTTCGCTACAGTATCTCGTTTCCGTCGTGTGTACTTGCGAAAGAATGGTATAAGAAACTGATTGTCGGATGAATTTGCATGGGCTAAATCTTCAGTGAGTTTTCTCTCACAAATGTTTAGCTCAATACATTAAACAAGAATATTTTGTTCCGATCTACTGATATGTGATGTGTTTGAAATTTTTGTCACTTTTTTTATTTACGTCGAATGAAGCTACATTTCATCTGCGCTCACAAAACATTCGAGTTCGATGGTAAAATATTATTCCATGTACAATAAATAACTCGAGAGCATTAATAATCGATTACACTGCTTTATTTCTATTTCGTATATTATTTTTTATTAAAAAACACTTCAAGGTTTGCAATTTTTCGCGCTATTTTTAAAAAAGTATGTTGTCATGTTTAAATTTATGTAGTAAAATAAGCATCATATATCTTACATAAAAGAAAATCGTAAAATATAATAACTTAGAAATAAGTTCAATAAATAATTTTCCTGATATAAAAAATTTCAATGAAAATGTAAATTAATTAGAATATTTCATTGAAAAACTTCGAAAAGTAATTATAAGTCAATTTTCCTAATATATTCCCATTTATAAGAACATATTCTACAATGAAATTGATATTTCAAAATGTTTTTTAATGACCATTTCTTTCTTTCAACAGTTTAACGTTTTGTGATTATTAATTGTAATTCATAAGAAGCCAAGAAATCTCTCGCTTATTCTCTCTTAAGCTCACGATTGCTGGTGTCCTGCCAATCTGTTCCGAACATTACTCAAGCAATATTTTAATGTTGATGTGCATTTGTGTGAACTCGCAAAAACGTTCCAAAACTCCAGTGCCCTGTCCAGACCGCCGGTCGCTATAGATGACAGGTCGGAAAATAAACAAATGTTACGATAATAAATGAATGTTTGTGTAGGTATAAAAACATCACAGGCCCAGAATTCTATAGATAGATGCTCCCCAGTGAAATAATATCCATTTCCCAGTACAATTACAGCAACTGTTCAAACGTATTCGAATTTGTCCTCGCTACCATCAATCACTCAGCCTGAGAGACGTTCTGCTGATCTCGATAAGTGCTGTTGTAGGACTGTCAAAACGCATTTCTGGACGCTGGATTTAACGAGTGTGCTTTTAGTTACGTCATAAACGCGATAAAAATAAGTTTGCAGTTTCGAGCTCTGACATTTCAAGAGTTTCTCTGAAAGGTTTCGTGAAATTACATCAACGTTTTTGCCCGATATCCGATGTTGGTATTTGATTTCACGAAATATACGACCGTGAAAGCAAAACGCAAGAGAGTTTTGAATATTACATGTCACATATTAAGTGGTTTGCAATATAATTATCAGTGCGAACGAACTAAATGGTTTTCTTTAAGCAGGCCTGTGTTAAAATATATATTGTTGTAATTTCAAAGGAACAATTCTTCTGCAATTTTTCCTTTACAAATAATTACATTTGCACAATGATTAAATCGATCTTATTTTATAAAATGCAAATTCAGTATTCTTGGCATAAATAAAGGATATAGTACAAAGCAAACTTTAACCACTAATTTCAGTATTCTTAGAATAAATAAAGCCTAGGCTTTCAGCTTTGTTTTATAAAACCTAGTCTAGGCTTTACAAAGTAATATTGAAGCATGAATTTCACCTGAATTTTCTGAAAATATATTAAGTGCTCCGACAAATCTTACCTGGGGTTTCAAAGTCAGGATGTATATATTCTTTAAAGCATGATGACCACAACAATACTCTGATTATACGTAGATATTATTAGGTATCCTGAACATTTTATAAGACTCGAGCGTAATAAGATTTCTTTTAATATCCGTTCATCAAACAGATAACTGTGAAGTAGTATAAGGTTTTTCTTTCATATTCCCCTTATCCATTGAACAAATTCAGAGAACTTCTTGCTTTGCTTCTGGACATAAAAGTAACTTCGCTAAATGCTCGCTTTCTCTTGAGCTTTTTGAGTTGTCAGTGAGGAATTTAGATACGTATTTTGTCAACATTTCTATAAAAATCCGTAGACCATTTGTGTAAGTCCATTGTGCTAGTGTTATCTTAGCTGGAAGGATGTTGTTTTTTAAATACTTCCTGTGTGCAAATGTATAAACAACTTTTAACATTCGTTTTAAATAATAGGCGAGAAACTGCTTCGTTTACTATGCGCAAACAAAAACAGCGCTCTCGTTAAACTTTTGTAGAATAATTGCTGTCAAGGAGGCTGGCAACTGTCACATGACTGATCTCCGCCCTGTGACGAGGAAAAGCTATCAGTATGCAACCGCGAACAAGCAAGTGTATTGAACAAGTAAAGGTCGATTCATTGAGAAGATATTTAGAATCCACCTCTTTAATCGGTCTTTTTCATTGATTTCGTTGAAGGGATGTTACCGGAGGGGAAACAAAATCAAAGGATTACATATCGAGCGCATCCTTATAATGTCTCAATCGATATGTCATCGACTTCCCGTCAATCGTTTCTTCTTATGAGAAATAATACTCTTTCTCAAAAACAAAATAACAATTTAATTACTATACGTCCGTCTTACAGACTCACAAATTTCATCCATCTCTTATTAACTTCTTCCCCTACTATGAAGTTATCGCTGCTAATACCTGCTAATCATGCATAAATCCCACGTTCCGTGGAACCGAGAAGCCCTTGATATAGTCTCCACGACCTGATGAAGCGATCTGCGTGATTATTATCCGTAGTCTTCTAACATTATACCCATTTCTAAGACAATATAACCCGAAACATCACACCAGACCCCACTCCCATACTGGAGCAGTACTCGTAGACGGATTTTTGGCATCCCCATGTGCATCGTCAAATTGCTCGAATAACGCCAGCAATACTGCAAGGTCAGACCAGAGATGAATCAGAGACGTAGGCCCTGAAAGAGAGCTGCTTGTCAACATTTTAGCCAGCCTGTAGAACGCGACCGCATGGTTGTCGACGCGATGTCTCGACGTTCGACGGTCGTCCACGTAATTGGCAGAGTTTCTGCCTTCAGACGTCCCGAAGGGAAGCCGTCGTCAATGAATGAATTCGCTTTCAATGGCTGCTCCAAAGAACTCTCATATTTGGCTTTCTCCGCGGGGGGTTGCCTCCGAAATTCTCAGGATTTCCTCCCTCATCCTTCCTTCCGCCAGGCCCTGGAGTCCCGCTTCTCCTACTTGTGCGGCCTCCCGCCCTTATTGTCTTTACCCTTTCTAAAGAAAACGAACGTCGAAAGTCCGTACTTCTTGAATTCTCGCGATGGGTGGAGTGCTAGTCTATATATACTACCTAATTCGCCCATCCCTGTCCGAAGCAGTTTTGAGTTCTCTTTGCTTCTTCTTTTCGTGAGGAAGGAGGCCGACAGCGAAGCTCGTGACGCAGTGCTGTGAGT